>JAWWES010000133.1:25780945-25796512 GCA_035583135.1 Lophotriccus pileatus
GCAGATGTTAGTCTTCTCTGCACCATGTATTTGCCAAGTAATACTAAATCACCATGTCAAACTTCTATTTGCAATATGTCCATTCTACTTTAGAATTAAACTTTCTCTCAACATCTGAGTTGTTCTTCATGCACTTTTCGTTTACCTGTTAGCACCAGAAGTTGCCCAGTTTGCATCTGCATCATGTTTAGTGAACAGGTATTTTGCCTTCCCTTGCTAATTGGCTGGTACTGCAAAAGCCACTCTCCAAGAAGGCGTCTGGGAGGAAAAGTGGTGTGGATCATTTTCATTGCTTCCACTCTTGATGGACCATGCAATATCAAAACTTGGTAACATGTCTGCTGCTCATCAGTAGCTAGATTTAATATTAACTATCTATTCTAAAAGTATCTCCTCTTCCAAATTTCCCACTTCACTTCTCCGAACAGCATGAAACTGTTCCAATATTCTCCTCTTTTGTTCTAATTGTATCTTTATTTTAGGATTCTCTAAATTGCTCCAAGACAAACATTCTCATAATCTCTAAGATTTCTCTCTAGTTCTACCACATATTGTTTGGCAGGAAGAGAAACCTAGTGGTAGAACACAGAATAACCACTTAGTTTAATTTACCATTATGTAAATTAAACTATCTTGTTCATATTAATGTGTTAAAGATAAAATGCACATATGGACACAAATAAATCTATAAACACCAATCATAAGACAAAGCAGTAGTTTAACTCCAGTCAGTGATTAGTGAAAGATATAAATTTGTTTACCTCATTTAATACCAACTTAATTTGGTTTATGCTGAAGTAAATATTTTAAAGTCAAGATCAAGCAAAATACGCTTCACAGGACTGAGACAACAGTTCATAATTTTCCAGAGAAAGAATGTAAGGAAGAGGAAATTAAACAAGCATTCTTGCATATATTTCCCGATGTTATTTTCATTATGGAGAAGTAAAATTACATTTACTCCCTTGACAGCAAAGGCCAAACAATCTGATAAAATCCAGTTAACGCACTGAGAATGACTGATGTTCAAATGAAAAAGTCATGTTATTTTATGTAGCAAAACATGTTCTTTCTTCTCTATTCTCTCCATATTGTTAATATATTTATTCTTAATATAACAAAAAGGTCTACAACCAAACTAAAGGTCAGAGTAGCCTTCTGATTTATGTATTCCCATATCCAATAAAGATTTAGCCACCCATGACATTTTCATAATGATAACATACCTCCTTTGTTAAGTACTTGAGCTACTTCGTTCAACCACAATATTGATTTTTAGCCTAATCTTTATCCTGTATCAGTACTCACACACCTATTTTATAAATTTCATGGTTCTCTGAAAGAAGCAGCACTAGATATTCCCAGTAACCATATGTACAAGAAGACAAATGCACGCACAACTTCTTACAGGCTTTGATTTAAAACCTCTTGGAATCAATCCTGAACGTGGCTTTTTAGCTCTCAGAAACCAAAGAAGTGGTCACTCATCATTACATGTAACTCCATGCTATAAGGTCTCCTCAACATCCATATGCTATGGAAGCATTCTACAGAGATGCAGAACAGCTGACAGTTTTTCCTTCATGTGAAGTTACTGACATGTTCTGGAAAAAAAAAATCTCATGATGTTCTAGAAAACCATTAATAAATGTTCTCCTGACACACACCAAGGACACTACTCACTCCACCCGCTTTGACATAGTTGGTGTTTCTGCTTCTAGACCTTAGAAGTAGGACAGAAAGTGGGATGATAAAAACCCATATGGATAAAAATGCATATATGATTTTTTTTCCTGAAGTTGTTTGCTAGTTCATCTGCCAGCATTAATTTAATTTACAGGCAATGGAGCTTTAATAGGTGATCAGTTGCTCAGCATTCTGTATAAAAACCACCAGTAGACAAACAGACTGCATTAGTCAGATATTTAACAGTACTATGCAACACAAATCCATGGCTTTAAATATGTGCACCACTATATTAGGCTTAAGTGATTGAACCAATATTGATGCTATCCTATTTATAAGTATTGTCTTTCAGGATAGCAATAGTGTACTTACTTTCAAATCCAATTATGATCAGCAATATCATATTTTCTAGTACGGACACCTAGTACAAGCTTCCTGCTAATTTTTTGCCTTAAATTTTTCTCCTCCTATTGAAAACCCACTTTGGTTTGGCAGCTCAGATTTGAGGTTACCTTAGACAGCCAAATCACCTGTATGGAATATTACTCTTTTTCCAACTCAGGAAGACTGCCGTTTGAAATACTCTGTAACAATCACTTGCAGTGTCTGAGAAGTGATGACTATGCTCTATTTCAGGTCCAGCAAAAAAAGCATCGAGGGTTGATCATCGAAATAACCTGAATATTTTTAATAGTAATATTATGTATATTAATATACATACAGTTGCTAGTTGACCCAAGAAATTAGTCAAAGCCTAGAATATTGTGAGTCTATACCAAATGTAAAGAGAAGTGTGTAACTACGAAGTTGGCTGTTTCTTTGGTACCATCTGCTTTCTTTACAATATTATAACTGATGAATAAGGAACAGAAGCAAGTATCATGGGGTGAGAAATTCAAGCCTAATTTCCTTTCTTCACCAATTGCAAAGCCATTCCCTCTTATGGATATACAACCTTGCTTTAGTTCTTCCATTTTGCCTTTCATGGGTTTTCTATGACTTCTGAACCAGTCATCTGGCTCGCACCTATACAGGCCACCCCTAAAAAGCTTCTTGGCTTACTTGAAATAGCTTTCAGTCTCCTGTGATATTAATCAGGGTCCTGAAAAATATTACTATAGCCCCTGATATTACTGTAGGAAAAAAGCATTTAATTGCTCCCTATGTAACCTGAAAGAAAGCTTGAGCAGAGTCTAGACAACAGACCAAAGATTCATTTGCGGGCAGCTGCCACAATTCTGCAGTACAAAAATATTGTTTGCTGAAGGAAAATAAAGATTAAATTTCATGCTTTAATTTGCTGATAAAACATCAAGCTTAAGCAGAGTCAGCCATCAAACTTGCATTAAGTCTCAGTTATTTGCAGGTGTAGTTTTACCAAGTGAAATCTGAAGCAGAAAAAAAAAAAAAAAATTCTGCTCTCCTCCACCATTTCCTTCACAGCAGACCAAAACATCATGCAAAAAGCAAAATTCTTTCCTACATTATTATCTGTCTTACACATACCCCACTCTCTCATCATCCTTACAACTCGTTTTAGTTGAAAATCCTGGAGATCTTGGGGAGAGTTATCTCTGGGATGAAGTTCTGTTTTTCCTTTTCTGTTTCACCTTTAAATCATTGTAAAAACCCTCCTGATTTCAAAACAACTAAACTTTCATCCTATATACCAAATGCATCAATAACTTTATACATCATGAAAGCCAGCACCAAAGCAAAAGAGCCTTGCTGTTTGTTTCCTAGTTGTGATGCCTTCAATTTTCATGCAAATTAAAAGTCGACTTGGCTACTGAGCTCGTTTCCTTGCCAAAAACAAATACGTAAATATTTGCTTTAAATAGAAGTTATGAGAATAAAAGGAATTTTTTTTATATTTAAAGCAACAAAAACACTAAGCAATATTCTCTTCAATTCCAGAGAATTATTTTACGAAGGAGTTAGGTACATGGAGCACAGTTCAGCCCATGACTTCTCCACTGTATTCAATCAATCAGTGACAGGTGCTTACATCATCAAAGTTTGGACAGTTATTCTTCATCAATACGTGGCAGCAAGTTCTATTATTATCTCTGCATATTTCAGTAAATAACAAAATCATCTTCTAACCACATCCTTGCTCTTCAGCCGAGCCCATCAACATGTAACTGAGTTCCTTCAGAGCTAATGGAGTGGGTTCCAGCTGCTATCAATACTGTCCACACACTTCCCAGTCAAGACTTATTTCAGGCCAAGTTTCTTTTCTGAGTTAACAGAAGGTGACAAGCTTGGCAGTTTGCAAATTTTCCCTGCATGACTGATTCAGCCTGGCTGACCAGATACATGCTAATGAGAATGTGCCTGCTCACAACAAAAACATTTTTGAATAATTTAAAACTTCAGAGCTTGGTGTGCCAGATAATACAATTCATTGTTTAATGATGGTGCCAGCAGAATGTAAAGGCATCCACTACCACCACAGACTGCAAAACCATCATCAGGCCTAACTTTATAAATAATGCAAAAGGAAAAAAAAGCAAAGCCAACTTAAAACTTTGTTTTCATCTGCATCAACAAGACTGATGACAGTAGCTATAATGTTTTAAGTACACTTAATATATTCTTGATTCTGAGGCTTCATGTATTTGTGTGAATGCTTAGCTTTCTTTCAAAGATAAAGGGCACTACAGGCTAAATTTATGCACTGAAATTTTTCAAAGACAATACTTATCCTTATTTTCCTTTTAGCTTGTCTGTGGAAGTGTATCACCAACACCATCCACCCAGGAAGGCAGAAGTGAATCAAAGAGCTGCTTCAAAACAGGCAAAGAAAAATTATTTAGGACACTGGCTTTTGTGATAGGTCCCATCATGCCACAGTATGCCATTACCTTACAACCAGTTAGACTAGTCTAATTTGGAAAGTACTTCCATTAACTACCCTCCTACACACAGGTATTTCTGACAAATCCATCCTTAACTGCAAGAATTGAAGTCTGTTGATCCCGAATACTGTTGAAAATCCAGTCATGACATCACTTTCTTTTCAGTTTAAAATGAGTTTTAAACCTAAGAGTGAGCCTGGGTTTTTTGCGTTTTGTTTTTTTGGTTGTGGGGTTTTTTTTTTAGATTGTTTGGATTTATTTTTTTAATGTTTAATACACGGAACTTGTGCGATTTTTGATTGAAGGAAATTTGAATCAAACCATCCTTATTCTTCAGAAAAGTTGGCACCAACAGAAGAATTGCGAAGTTCAAACCCAGTGTAAACAGCAACCCTGAAGAGCAGAAAAATATATTTAGATGCTTTGGAGTTGATGCAAATCCCTGGCACAAAACTATGCTGGGGATGTAGGTGCACTCTCAGCATCTCTATACCACTTGTTGGAATAGCATCAGCTTGGCATACTTCCATTAATTACCCTAACTCGGGCATAGCAAGCTTTGCAATTTTATTAGACACTTTAATAGACGTGGGCAGATAACTGTCCAGAGTTTTGTCACTACTCCAGTCTTTCCACGTGCCACAGAAGATTGTCATAGTGTATGGAATAGGTACTGTAATAAAAGATCAGTTAGAACAGCAAGAATGATCATTGAATTAACATTCTATTAAAAGTAGAAAAAACACACACACGCACCCATAACACGAGTGTTTGCAGTCTGTTTCATTTCTTCCACTACACGCTGTGCTTTGACAACTGCCCGTGTGTTCAAAGTTCCACGAATTATGAACCAGCCTTTGTTCCAGGAATCTTTGTCTTAGTTTTGACAACTCTTTGGACTTTTGTTTTTTAAATACTTTTTGCAGCATGATTCAACTTGTTCCTTCCATTAGAGAATTATTTCATTTACAAGAGAAAATTTCTTCTTCTTCAACAAACTGGGAACATGGTCTGCCACCCTCCTGCAAGCATGTTCCTGTCACTTCCTGTTCTTTGGAAGTTAGCATTCGCAATGCTATGACCACCAAAGGCAACAGTCACCATCTGTACCTGAGCAGCTTCATGGACTGAACAGCTATTTTGAAATTCCTCCAAACTGGCAAAAACATCTTCCATCACATCACAGACTGCTTTCCACGCCACTTGCCATGTCTGGCCCCATTTGCCCCTGACACAACAAGTGTTTGGACAGCTCCAACCAGCACTATGGATTTCAAAGCCCTGTATGGTTAAAAATACGCATGCTGGTCTCATCCTGGTTATATCATGGTCATCCAAGACCACTGATACATTGTCACAATCCCAAACATTTGCTACAGCTTCTTGGGACTTCAGAAACTAAATCCTGCTTCAAACTTCACTGTACCACCTTCATACTGGAACTCTTCTCACCTTCTAGCATCACTCTGATATGCTATTACCTAAGACTTGACCTGCTATGTAGGTGTCACATCTGCTGAAAATCTAAAACCAACTTAAAAAAATCCAAATGATTACATATATTTCCCCTCCTTTTTTTCCATCTCTTTAATAAAGGTGTAAGTATAGCAGGGCATTGTTGCTTTTACTAGTACTTCAGGATTTCAGGATCTTATCTTGCATGTTAGGTGCTAACCTCTGCTCCACCAACTATCACTGAGGAGCCTACCAGAAGTTCTGAGCTAACTACAAAGGTTATAGCCTTCCTTATCCTTTCTATACTTACATGAGGTTGGTCATGTTCTACATTAAAATCACATCCTTTTTATGGAAGAAAGGTAAAGACAGGCTCCACTTCATTTTCTGGCTCAATTTGTGTGTCTGGCTTTTTCAGCATCTATTGCAGAGATAAGAAAATGCATGAGCTATTTAAAAGCAAATAAAAAAAAAGCCGTCAGACTTTCTGCCTAATTAGTGAGTGCTCACAAATTAAGCATTTTAGGCTAAATAGCATGCTGGATTTTTGTTGTACTAAGGGAAAACAGATGAAGATTGCCGATATGAAGCTGCCAAGAAAGACCAACAAAACCAGCATTCTCACATTCCTGGAAAACATTGGGCAAGAAAGTTGTGGGCCTTTCCCCTGAGGTTTGAGTTCTCATTTTCCAGCTAATCAGTGAGGCCAGGTTTTTCTTTCTATCTCTCTATTTGCTTCCTTGGATCCTATTCCCACTTCAGAGTTCCCCTGCTGAGTGACCTCATCTCTAACAGATATGGGAGGCCTTGTACAACACTTCTATTTTCTCAGCTGCCAACCTTGCTGTGCCCTCATCATTATGTCAGAGGAACACGAGAGAGAAATTAAGAGTTTAACCCTAAAAAACTCTGCATCAACATCATGCCAAGTCTGCTGCCTGGATTTTGTTCCTTCTTTTGTGGATGGTACCCTTTTTTAAAATGATGCAAGGTTCAGACTCCACATGAGACAGTAGTTCCACGTGCCCTTTTACAAAGGGAAGACACTGCAGAAACTGTTTCTTCGGATCTTTATGGGTATAGAAAATTAGCTTTTTTAAGAGTAAAGGTAGCAAAATAATCAAAGCCTTCTAAAGGAAACCTCCAATGATCTCTTCCAGACAGACCATAACCATACCCTGGCAAAAGTGTAAGGATTAAGCATGTCTTTTTTCCTTGTCCCACCTTTTTCAGACACACCCCAGGAAGGGCAAGCTGTGCTATTCTTGGATTTTGTGGTCCTGTGACAAAGAAAAAGTCTCAGTAGTATGACTTCACTAGTAGGAATTCAAGAAATATTGCTTGTAGGTTGATAGTGAACTAAATATTAAGTGACTAATGCATTTTATTAGTTTTAGAATGGTTTTATTTGGAAATTGTACTAACAGGTCCAGAATACCTGTTGAAATACTTCTCTGCAAGTCAGGTGATGCCTTCAGAAGCTTATCAATATAGATAGCCTAGGGTTTTTTCTCTTCTTTTTTGGCACTGGAATAAAATGGGTGTACTGGCATGTAGGCTGAGGACCACATCCTCATTCTAATGCTGTGTTACAGGGCTGAGCAGAAAGTAATTCTGCACAGTTCCTGGGTGTCTATTATGCAAGTGTAGTACTGCTATTTTTATAACTAAAAGCAGTCAGGACTACTTAAAGCACAGACTGGACAGCTTACAATATCAAAGCTTTGGGAAAAAAAAATTCAGAGTTATTTGGAAAGGTCAATAGGATTGGGATATAGCAACTTCAGAGGCATACTTCACCATGTCAAATGCAGCTTCCACATTCGGTACAAAATGATTTCCCAAACCAGGAATACTTCTGGGTACGATTTCTGGGTAAAGTGACCTCTTTCACCACAGCCTCCAACAAGGCACGTGCTTACAGTATTATCTGCAAGTTTGAGAGACATATTTCTACATTGTCTAGTCCTTCTGCAAACAACTATCTCCTAAAAACATTGAGCAATATGAAGAGAAGCTGAAATGCACAAAATCAGTGCTGGATATGGGCTTTTTTGTTTTGTTTTGTTTACCAGAACGAGATGTTAATCAACCCTAACCCATAAGCTAAAAGGCAAATTTCTGCCTTCCTATGATACTGAAATCTGTATACTCTCAGGAGAAAGTTCTTTGAGAGCTCAAGGTTGAAAATTTTACTTAAATAGCACTGAGGGGTGCAGTAGCCAGTTAGCCCTCTGAATTTTTGGAAATGCTGTGTTCCATCAGCCTGTTCATAATACTGAAGTCAGAGGTGGGTAGAACAGCATGCTGTCGCCAACATTAAACAGGCACAACTCAAGGGCAGGGAGGCCCTGCAAAGAGACCTCGACAAATCAGAGGACTGGCCAATCACCAACCATAAGGGAAAGTGCTGGATTCTGCACCTGGGATGGGGCAACCGTGGTTGTGTGTATAGAAGTCTAGGGAATGAGAGTCTGGAAAGCAGTGCTGTGGAAAGAGACCTGGGGGTCCTGGTTGATGGCAAATTGAATCTGAGTCGTCGTGCCCTGGCAGCCAGGAGGGCCAACCATGTCCTGCGGGGCACCAGGCAAAGCATCGCCAGCCGGTCGAGGGAGGGGATTGTCCTGCTCTGCTCCGCACTGGGGCGGCCTCACCTTGGATACTGTGTGTAGTTTTGGGTGCCACAATACAAGAAAGATATTAAGCTCTTAGAGAGTGTCCAGAGGAGGGCCATGAGGATGGTGAAGGGTCTGGAGGGGAAGCCATATGAGGAGTGGCTGAGGTCACTTGGTCTGTTCAGCCTGAGGGAGACTGAGGAGAAACCTCATTGCAGTCTTTGACATCCTCACGGGGGGAAGCAGAGGGGCAGGCGCTGATCTCTTCACTTGTGTGACCAGTGAAGGACTCAAGGAAATGGCACGAAGCTGAGTCAGAGGAGGTTTAGGTTAGAGTTTTCACCCAAAGGGTAACTGAGCACTAGGCTCCCCAGGGAAGTCATCACAGCACCAAGTCTGACAGAGTTCAAGAAGTGTTTGGACAACACTCTCAGGTACATGGGATTCTCGGGGTATCCTGCTCAGGGTCAGGAGTTGGACTTGATGATCCTGCTGGGTCCCTTACAACTCAGCATATTCTGTAGTTCTATAATACTGTACCAATGAATTCCCCTCCTGTTACTCCTACTTTGAAGCTACAAAGAGAAGTGAAACTTCAATCTGTTTGCAAACATAAAAAAACAGGGCTCCCTTACAAATCCAGTGGGTATAACTGACCCTTCTGGGATAAAATTTGGATCTCATTGAAGCTGCAAAAACAGACAAAGGGTTCCAGAATGCCAACTCAAGTGGCAGCGTGCAGCCAGTGCCCCTAATCATGCTGTGCCTGTGCCAAAAATATGTCACAGCACATCTTAAACACACTTGTTTAAGAGCCAGGTAAGCAGATTCATTACAGGCAACACTACAAGGAAACAAAAAAAATCTTTCTCCTTCAGAATATTCATTTTGTGCTTAATATCTTGTGCCTTTAAAAAAATTCACCACGCCAAAGTAGTAATGTTGCAGTGTGAAGAGGTAATACCCAATCTCTGAAAAACATATCCAGAAGTACAAGAACTTCATAGTTCCACATAATACAAGGTGGTAAAAACCCTAATAACAGCTGGGATTTACTACAGACTTATGGCTAGCAGTGTGATTAAGCACCCATCCAAGCTGAGGCAAATTCCTGAATTAGTTGTCATAGCAGGTAACTACTGAAGTTTGATAACACAGTATTATATCAACCCCTGGTCACTTTAAGAGAAGCTCCTTGTGGAACAAAAAGCTGGTATAGAAAATTCAAGGAATTAGATAAATGTTTCTATAAGTTCAAGAAATAAGGCACACTTTATTGCTATTGAATTTTGAAATTATCTTTTTCTAGATTTCTACAGCACATCTTATTCAAGCCTTTTCCAAAACCCATGCTTTTGAAAAATAACTGTTTTTTGCTGAACAAACTCAAAATTAATGCTTGAAAGGACTTTTAAAAAGCCATCTGAACTGAAGCCTGACTTCTGTTTTTCCCCATAGTCTAAACATAGGAAAAATATAGTGCTATTACACAGGAAAACCACAAGGGGCCATTACTCAAGCTCTGCTTTTTATTTGCAGACCTTTTGAACCTATCTTCTCCACATAAATTTCCATTGTAAACAGAGCTCTATTGTAAACAGAGCTCTACCCACTAGACCTACTAAGCTTAATGATATGGAGAAATGCCACACTTTGCAATCTGGAAAGAACGCACTTCAGACAGCTTCCAGCTCGAAGCCAGAGTGAGCACAGTGGCCAAATGCACACTTGATACAAATTGGTGGCATCTCCCTTTAGCACTGGGGTTTTTCCAAGTACTGCCAGCTGAGCAGCCATTAAAACGTAGTGACATCTCTGCATCACAATAGTCTGTAAGTGGTAACTGCAGCTAATGCTGTTATAGCAGGATAGAAAAATAAACTTAGAAGGCATTGCAGGACTGCAGCCCTCGTGCCTTACAGGGCTTTCGTACAGGGCCTACATTCAGTATGCTTTAGTAGAACCTGTGAAGCGAGGCCATGAGGAGTGAGGATTGTGCCCATGCAGGTGTGGAGAAGGTGACAATGTTGAGGTGAGGGCAGGTAGGACTCCCTGTGCTACAGAAGGTGAGAACCAATGTCATTGTACTGAGGAGCAAGAAGGACCTGTGTCATTGCCCTACCATCAGCCAGTTAAATCATTCTGTTTGCAACATAGAGCTGATAAACTGTGGTGTTGGGCTTATTTAACTGTCTGCAGAGACAGAAGCAATCACACAGGAAACCCAACTGTAAGCTGCTCTGCGTGTTTTCTGTAGTGGTGTGGCAATGAAAACTGGAGAAGTGTTGAGGAGCTCAGTCTCACTGTAGGTCAGTAGATTTCCCAGGCTGAGCAGAAGTCATGTTTCTATTACTTTTCACATGACCAAAGCAGATCACTGCAATACCCATTTATACAATGCAGGTTGGTAGGAAGAGCTCCCTGTGGGAAACTCAGGAGAGAATCCTAGTTTATCAGACTTGGGTGCTGAACTTCAACAGCTGAGCTGTGAAGCCCAATGTCTCTTCATTCTCTTTGTCTCTTTCCCCCAGGGAGATTTTACTTATCACCGACAAGAAACAAAGAGAAATGTAATGAATTTAAGCTGCTGTTCTGAAGGGACCAAGTACTCACAAATTAACAAGCAGACTCTGAAGTTCCTTCCATGCCCAAACTCTATTTTTCCTCTGTGACCAAAGTAAAAAGACTACCCCAAACACAAAACAGCCAATCTATCAGGGTTAGCTGGACAAGATACCTTACTCGAAGTTCCAGGAATTATAGCAATAGACGGAAACTAAGAGCTGATCAAGTGAAAGCTACTCAGTGTAGTTTCTCTGGCAACACCACTGCTTTTCTCTGTCATATTCAATTCCCATCCCTTTAGATGTTGGCAAATCCTATACACTCAGAAACAGGGAACTGAATTTCAACAAACATAGTAACTTGTGACCACCAGTTAAGGATATGGACTTGCAAACTGTCTTTCACTTGGGAGGTCAGTCAACTTTGCACTGAGGTCCACATAGGTAGATGGAGAAATCTGTGCTTTAATCTGATCTGCTGACTAGACCTCAAAGTGTTCATGACTCACATGAGAGGCTTATGGAACAACATTTTTACCCTACTTAAAAAGTATTTATTTTGCTACAGAAGATGCCACTAAAAAGAAAAACGACTTAGAATTTCCCCCATGAAGTGTCATTTGTTCAGATAAAATTTGGGGAAAGTCAGTATGTATTTCAGCACATAGAAAGCCAGAGCTCCCCTCTCTCTAGCAATTTTCATTATCCCTCTGACCTTAGTCTATCTTCTTAAGACTTTGCCTTTCAACTTTCAAAGAACTCCTCACAGATGCCATGCTTTGCATGAGCAAGGTCTTGAAGAGCAGCACTCTGTGCTGCACAGGGTATAGATTTGGTTTCATGGCAGCTACTACAACAGGAACACAATCCCTTACCATTGCAGCACCTCTTAAAGTTCAAGTATTAAGCAACTAGTGTTTGGATTTTTAATGTATCTTTTAAGAAGTGAAGTCACAGTATTTCAGGGTTCGGTTTTTTTCCCCATATTCCTTATGAAAAGATGATCTTCAGCCTCTTAAATTTTATGTTACCTTTTTTTTTTCTGAAGCACATATTTTAGCCTAATAAGGCAGAGGAACCCCATCTTCACCCTCCCCAACCCTATATTCTCAAGAACAAGGCTGAAGGAAAAATAGTCATATGGCTCTTTCCAGCTCACAGATCCTTAAATGGTCACAAAACGATGACAGCACACAGATGCCCATCCACTTATCGCCATCTTTTCAACCCGCCTGGCAAACTCTGTGGACAATACACCAGAATCCTGGCCTCAGCAGGATTACTGGCATGGGATTTGCTGCTGCAGAATATAATTCTGTGAAGAGTTGCAGGCAGGCAGAGCGAAAGGACAGCAAGACACAGCTGCAAACCCAAACAAAACTATTAAGTCCAATATTAGAGCCAGCAGCTTTGTCAGCATACCTTTAATGTAAACAAAACATAGGCTGCGCAATACACCCTCAGGGACACAGCTGAACAGCCTTCCTCCTACTACCAGACTTCCTCTACAACACGAAGACAAGGCTCAGGATTCATACTTGAGACCTAACTAAAATTTACAGTTTTCCAGGCCCTATCATCTTGAACACATCATGACATACAGAAGCCAAGGAAAACAAATGAAATTCATGTTTTACTGGGTTCCACATGCTGCGATATTTCCAAGCCTACTAGCATCCACCAAGAAACATGCAGAATGTTCAGTTCTGAAAACAAATCCATTTCCAGGACAGAGCACAGAATAAAATCAACTCAACAGGCTACTCCAGATGTTTTTCATTTAACTGTATTCTGCAGAGGAAGTGAATTTGGTACATAATATACTTGGCTTCTGTCCATATTCTTTTCATTGTTAAGCTTGGGGGGCAGGGGGACTAGTGCCCATCTTTGCAGTCAATTCCTCTTCCTTCTTGGTGTATAGTCACTCCTACACAGATGGTACAGAAGAGTCACCTATTCAAAGCTAGATGAGTGCATCCACTCTGGCAGTGAAGTACACATGGGGAGATAAACTAACATGTACTGTAAACAGAACATGTGCTGTACATATACTGGATCACCAAGACATGAAGGTGGACTTGGAGACCGTGGTATGCATACACACAAGTGGAGGAAAACTGACAGCATGTACAGGCAGGCAGCTTTTCTCTTTCCCCTTAGTGAGGTAAAAACGGCAACACAGAGATGACTCTACATCTTGGCCGTCACCCAAAGGTTTATTCTGAAGAGAGAAATCTAATTTACCCAAAAAATATGTCTTCTATAGATACCATATGTATAGTAAATATGTATCTTCTGGAAGAATAAACACCCACATTTATGCATTATATGCAACTGACCGAAGTGTCATCTATGCATATACAACTGACAACTCCAGCAAGTTAAGCTTCCTTCAGTGAATTACACAGGATACCTTTATACAACTTACTGTCCCAGAGCATTCCACTTGCACAAAAGGGTAAGTTGTTGCATATACCTTGGTTTTGTGATGCATATGTATAGAACAGAACTATTAGACAGCTTTCCCATACAAGGCACAGAAAAAGTTAAAGAACAAAGGGGGAACCTACAGGTGATTTTTTTTTTTCCTGTACAGTACATTCCTTCCACCAAACAGTATACCTAAGCACATTAATAAAACTCTGAGGTTTTTATTTTTCAGTACTAAACCAAGAACAGTTTAGGCACAATTTGATTAATCTAAATCACCTTTCAAAGCCTAGACATTATTGTCAAACTCTAAAGACAGAATTTGATATTAGATTTGATTTCTTTGTCCAGTATATGAACTACTACTCAAAATATCAACGAGTTATTAAAACACAAAAATTGTCAGGCTATTTTGGTGTTGCTAGCCTGATGACTCATTCATTCTTTCATTAAATACTACCTGATTATTCATACCCCTATCTAGCAAACATTTGTTCATTGTGCTACAAATCTAATAGCTGACAATCCCCAACATGCAATTCTTGCCTAGCACATTCATATTCACTATTCACATACTATTTAAAGTATATTTACTATGTAACTCTTAGGAGCCTAAAAGCAGACTAAATGAGCATACCAAGAAAACTGTGCGTACACCTGCACATAAAAGCTACTTTTAGAAACTATCTTTAATCCAGCTAAAAAAATCTTCAGTTGTGCAGGAACAGATCCAAGTCTGAGGATAGATAGCTGCAACCACTGTGTGCAATTTCATAACTACTGAAAGCACATTTCTGGCCAATACTCCAGGACATAATTTCAAGACAGCTAAAAAAGCTAAGGGCACCCAACCAGTCTTGTGATGACATTTGGGAAAACACTATAGATATAGAAAGCACCAGAAGAGTCACTTGATCTCCGGGGAACTAACCAGCCTGGAGGGTTACAATGCAGATATATAGCCCTTGGCAAAGGAAACTTCTACCTATTCCCACCTCTGAACCTGAGAAACTATAAAGCACTACTGTCAGACTTCCCTGCGTATTTAAAATCCCCCAGGGAACAGATATTAATGGCTGCTATATGTATACATATAACTATATTCAACAGCATTTAGTTATTATCTCCAATAGCACTTTGTTTCCATACAAAATAATGCAAGAACATTTTGGTCCTTGGAAATATTCAGGCTTCTCAAAAGAACATTCCTTATTTTCATATGTTGAGTTCTACTTCCTTTCTAAGTTTCCTTTCTGTTGTATTCTTGCAGCTGTGAAGGTGTGCACAGACTCCTTGTCACTCACAAGAGCACCCAGCAGAGCTCTTAAGTAAATAGGCCAGCAGACCTCCCTACACCTCAGAAACACAAACCTTGAGAAATGGAATAATTCCATCCTTTCCAGTTAGCAGTTTAGTTTAATAACTAGGTCAAGTTGTACTTTCAAGCTACAACAGGACACATTTAGGAACACAAGAGTATGAGAGCCCTCTTGGGTCAAGTTCAGTGCTGTACTGCTATGATCAGTACCTAACAAACTCCATTTCAAAACACTTTGGGATTTTTTTACACAAACACTCTCTAATTAGATGATCATTCCAGACTTTTGATTTAATGATGAGAAAGTTTTTTCTAGTTTGCAGTCAGAACTTAATTGTGTTCATTTAAAGCCAATTTAGAAGCAATTAAGCTACTTCAGATGTCTATAGCCCTAAATGAAAGCAAAATTCATCCTGAAAACTGAGAATGTAACCAAATAAACTTCAATCTAGAAAACAAGTGATAAAAATTAATTTTAACTTCTGTTCCATGCTTCTCTTAATAGCTGCAATTATTGAGACCTTTAGTTCTGCAAGAAAATAGGCTTTAAAAGCCTCAAACCTACCTGATTACATGTCAATCAACTGTAAAGCACAGTCCAGCAAGAGAGATGCTGAGTTTGAAGGAAACGCGAGCTA
>JAWWES010000133.1:25796612-25811146 GCA_035583135.1 Lophotriccus pileatus
TTAAAACTTCCAATAAAGACAGAAGCAACTTCTTTAAGGTCTAAAAGGGGGTTTGAAAGGCAAGAACTATAAAATTGTCATCTAAAGAGGATATGAAGATGGTCACAGAGTTGACATTGTACTTTTGGGGAGTTGCCTGCTTATTGCCAAAGGATCTGGCTAAACATTTGCAAAGGACACTATGTAAGTACACTTTTCTAGCAAGCACATCTTTTCAATCCAAAAATCAGAGTGACGAGAGTCAAAATGTTTTGACAGCATTAAGGAAAGAAGAGGTTGCTCACATAACCATGTTATTGCATGAACACTAACACAGAGGATTGAAAAATGCAGATGAAAATGACTTGGTTATTTTTCTGCTGTTCTATAGATATTCTTCTCCTAGAAATAGGTATAGATATTCTCGTTCCTTTTTTTGTCAGTTCTTAAAAATGTGTTCTGAAGGTTTTAAATCTACAGTTAAACACAGAAACAGCTCAAAGGCAAATGCAGAATTTAAGCAGGCTGGAATTAACAATCATCCCCTTTGTTCTGTCAGAGGGGGAATTGCTAAAGGTCAGCGTGTTTTCAGTGTACGCTACAATAGCGATCAGTCACAAGAGAGCTGTAATACAAATCTCTGTATGGAAGTTGACGGCTACAAGGATACAGTCTAAACTCCGCTGTCACTGTGTTACAGTAAGTTAAGGCACACCAAGGAGAGACTTCCACTGCCACAGCGAAATTTGTACTGTTGCTGCAAGCAACACATTTTGTGTTGCCTTTATCAATGG
This sequence comes from Lophotriccus pileatus, assembly GCA_035583135.1. NCBI lineage: Eukaryota > Metazoa > Chordata > Aves > Passeriformes > Tyrannidae > Lophotriccus > Lophotriccus pileatus. Next base: position 25,797,386 of record JAWWES010000133.1, read on the forward strand.
TAAGGGTGCAGAAATATCTGAGAAATTTTCCAAAAATAAAGTTAAAGCTTGAGAGGACAAGAAAGATTAAAGAATTTTGACCTCTCATGTCATCAACGTAATCGTATCATAAAATGAATGATATGGAGATGAAAAAAGTTACAGTATAACTGACTAGACAAAGGCAAAGCCAGTAAGAGAGAACACGAAGGCTTTCAAAACAAAGTCTCACATAATGACAGGCATTCTTCAAGGCACAGACCTCCAAAAATTTTTAGTTAGAACCATGTCAGAACGTACAATTATTTCAAGTCATACATTCTCTTTCTAGTCTCCTCTTACTCAACAGAAGTAAGAACTTCTGAATGAGACAAATACTGTTCTTGAGAGGTTACATAGTAATGGAAATACTACTGTAGCAGCAGCTGTCATCAGTGTAGTCTTCTCTTTCACAGAATGCAGTTCAGTTCATGCTATCACCTTTACCAAAACTGCTTGGCAATACACAAAAACACCAAACAGCAGTGTAGAAGAGAAAATAAAGATTGATCCTTTTAAGAAACACGACTATTTCATCAATACCAACTTATTACACTATTTGCTTTAAGCCTCAGGGTTGAAACCACAGTGCAAAGCTTGAGAACATCCTGTATCATTGACTGTAACCAGAATAGTTTAGAGAAACAGAAGAAACAGTTTAATTTACAAACTGTACTGAAAATAGAAAAGGGAGTAAGTGCCCCCAGACTAAAATCCTATTTTATTATCTATATTTTGACAGCCAGTGAGATGTAGAACACTGTCAAAACATAAGATAAGGCAACATATTTAAGACATTAACTTTTTTAAAGTCAAAGGTAAGAAGAAGAAGAGTCAAAAGAAGCCGCCTTTTTTTTCTTTTCTTTCCTTTTTCCCTTTTTTTTTTTTTTTTTTTTTTTTTGGCCCTCTCCTATTTCAGGGGAAAGCACCTTTAATAGAGAACGAACAACAGAGGCAGAGCACCAATGATTAAGACAGATAAACATAATTTTCTGGTTATGTGAAAAATCAAGCAAAGGGATCAGGAACTTAAACTGAGGCCAAACCTCAAAAAACACTCAACCAGGGAACTGGGGTGCGCATTAGTTTTTTTTTTGATAGGACAAGATTTGTACAGATTTCAGCCAAATTCTGTTGGATTTCTCTGGGGGTTTTTTGAAAGCCATATTTTTTTCTTACTACATTTCCTGAAAAGGTGAACTGAAAAACCGTGGTCCAAAACATTAGAGCTTGAGGAAGTGGTACAGTTGAGCCAGTGTGTTTAGGGAGCTTTAAAGGCAACTTAACTGCAAACTCTCCTTCCTGTGAAGTTACATTAGACCAAGACCCCGTGCGCAAGGGGAATCACAGATAAACAGGGCTGGCTCCTTTACAGACCACCAACATGAAGATTTAGGTATACCATGGGTCAAATATTGTGGCACCAATCACAGCAGCCTGGACAACATACAAAATGTTATCTAGGAGTAATGACAATCACAGCTCAGCTCTATCCAAATCCACCTGGAACAATTTAATGGAAACCACTGAGCTATTTCAAGATGTACGTTTGTGCAAGAGGAAGTCAATTACGTCCCACTTATTGGGTCCTTTTCTGATCTAATTCCAGTGTTAGCATGATTTTACTCCAAATATTTCACTGAAGAAAAATTCACAGCATAGAAACAACACAAAGAGGAATTCAGGGAGATCAAACAACACTTGACAAAACAGAAGTTAGCCAAGTCCACAGCAAAATTGCAACCTCCTCATTCCTGAGGAAAAATCGGATTCAAGGCAAGACCCGAAGTGAAGAGTGCCACCTACTGAAGTGCAAACATACCCTACCAAAAACCAGTTTTTTCCTGGAAACCTCCCAGCTGTATACTACTCCCAAGCTAACTGTGCAAGGTCACGAAATCACAGATTAAGGAGATCTGGCTGCAGGCCATGTAAAAGTAGATACTGTACAAAAGCCAGAGACAAAGAAAACATCTGACACTGGAAACAGATTGAAACCTAAGAGGTCTTTGTTTGCTTGTTTTGCTTATCAGCGATTATCCCAGACAGAGGAGGACAGGTATTTATCTGTTTAGACTTATCATAGAAATGAAGCTATGCTCGATCACAGATACCTGAACTTTCACAGTAAAAAATACGGGACTCAAAAGATCTCATCTGGCTCAGTATGCCTTTTTGTCAAACACATGCACTTTCTCAGGGCTCCCAAGAACCTTGTCATAAGATGATCTACCTACTTTGTACAGCTAGCCTATTTTTCCTAGTCCTACTTCTGCTGAAGGAACATGCAGAACCTCTTAATTTCAAAAGAGAGTTTCCTGGTTTCTTGCTTTATTTCATTTGTAAACAGTTTATATCTCCTTATTCCTGTGCCAACATTATCCTTGAGCTTAAATATCTTTTTCTTCCCTGGTGAATAGCCCTGTTCAATTCGTTTACAGGCAGGAAGCATTTTTCTTCATCTTCACTTAGCAAGGCCAAAGAAACCAGCTTCTTTAGACTCCCATAAGAAAAGTTCTCTTCCCTACAGTGATTTGAATGCCTCTGCTCCAGCAGGACTTCACCTTTTAGAACATACAATACTCTAAACAAGGCTTTGGCAATAGCCAGAACAATGGCATTAGTATTCTCTCCAGATTGTGGAGGGGGGTTGGGGCTTTTTTTGGTTGTTGTTTGCTTGTTGGCGTGGGGGGGGGGGATATATTATTTTTCTTTTGCTTTTTAAAGGCAGATATGCCACATTTAAGGCTCAGTCCTTCACTGACTGAATAAACCCCAAGTTTTTCTCCTTTTCCAGTGATTCCCCCAGCTGCTCCCCCATCTTACAGTTGAAGTTATGATGACTGTTACTTTCCAAATGCACGACTTTTTGCTTTGAATTAGACTATTTTATCTCTATGTTATTATCCCAGTGTTCAAGGCCATTCAATTCATCTATATGTGGTTTTCTGAATGTCTTTTGGTTGATGATATTTTTTCCCTCCTTACAGATAAAGATCTGTATTTCTGAGGTAATTTTATTCATAAAAATATGAAATTAAATTTTGTTGAGGATAGAATTGCAGAATCCTGTTTACACTACATATCCTTGTACAATTTTGTTGTCTCCACTTTGTTACATACACTTCCTGAACTAACTGCATCTTCTACAGCTAAATTAATACCCCAGGTCCCTACCAAATACTTAGAAGTCCACATTAGACCAATTATACCTTCTGTCTTCAACAATACAATTATATTATAGAGCAATTTTAAGTATCATCTCTGCCAGTACTTCATTAATAACTCTCATTAGTACTGGTAAATACGTCATTAATTGATAAACTTATGTTCTGTGCCATTAAATGCATCCATACTTTTCATGATTTTCCTCTCATAATTTAGTGTTATATTGGTATTTCACATAAAATAAATCTGGCAAGGGTCTACAGAAGCAAGAGTTGAGAAACACAAGGTTAGGCAAGTATTCTGAAGCAACAGCATGTGTATTATGAGCAAAGACCTGTATCATCTCCTCAATCTGTCAAGTGGACAGATTTATATTAAAGAAATACTTCAATTACTTTGTAGTCCCATACAAATAATGATTTACAACTTATATACAAAGAAAACATATATATGGATTAACTATAATGTAAACAAAAGTAAAAAGTAAAAGAGGAACTTTTAATTCACTCCATAAATTATTGTGTGTTTTATCCTTAATCTGATATCTGACACCAAAGCAACTCTGGCTAACATCCTGTTTACCCTCACACTGGGTTAAGTGAAAGACTTCATTACTTTTGGGTGAAGTGCCAAGTGTTTCAGTATGCCCCGTGCTGATATCGGAAGCTGCCAAACATTGAAATTAGAAATGAGCGAGCCAGCTGCCCCTGTACCTCACCCCGTGTATATATGATACTGCCAAGTCAAAGGAGCTCACATCAGATAATCAATTAGCTGGAGGGTGGAGACTTAAAAATCTTGGCACAGCCCTAAGGTACGGTTATAGAGACGTAAATAATATCAGCGCCTGCATGGATAGCAAAAGGGACATTCAAGGTCTTACTATTAAAGTCGCCACTCCCTTTCTTACACACGCTCATATTTGAGCTCTGCTATAGCATCTGTAAAAAGCTCCTAGGTCTCTATCAACCAAAAGTATAGTGTCTCCCTCTCAGTTTCCCAATTGGACTGTACATCCTTCCATTCATTTCCCATTTTAACATAAAGTTATCATATGCCTCCTTCCAAAGACTGAGATGTTACCAATTACTGTATCTCAAAATTTAATTTCTGAGTTCTGATTCTGTCTCTCTTCACAAGAAAAGGAAATGTGAAATACAAATGAGCTTCAATAAGAAATGAGAACTCAAATTTATGTCCTTCCCATACGAAAAATTTCCTTCCCCTTTTACAATGAGGGCATCACTATAATTACAAGTCAAATTGTAACCATCAGGGTATTCTAATGGCAATTGCAGCATCATTATATTCTCGTGTCCCTTTCCAGGGTTAGTCACAGTTAGTATTATTAGTAGTTTTATTATTATTGTTGCCTCTGACTGCTAAATAGTTAGGAAAATACCAGGAAAATTTCTGAAGGGGAATGTAATTGGAAAAGCAGCACCCTTGAATAACTTAGGTGAAGGTATACACAGAACCATTTATTCAGGAATTCACAGAAGTTCAATTCTGTATGCACAGGCTGTACAGTTGTCTCATGTTTCATGCTTGTCATGTTTAGGACATGCTGGGGTTTTCTAGCTAATTAATGCCTTACAAAGTCCATCATGGGATAAGTTCTTCTATTTAATATGCTCTCCTCAGGAGAAGGTCAGCAGCTTTGATGTTACTTTTTTCCATATGAGGCTGATAGGATCCCATCACCAAATGTTATGTTTACATTTTCCGAATCTCAGAGCTGAACCTGGAATCCTACAGTATTCAGCACTATTAAGGGGAAATAAGAAAGGGCTGTTCAACCAACCAAAACTCTAGTATCTATCCTTCTTATTTCACAGGTGCTATACTTTGAATACAGCTAATGAAGGAAAGAGCAGACATTCCCATATTGCTCCCCCTGCAATACTCAGCAGACCCACAGGGAATAGACAAAAGCTAAGCTTCAGGAAGCTTGGGATTTTCACTATCTGCTTTCATCGTAAAGTTGGAAATGCCTGTGCTTGGCTGCTGAAGTAAACAGAATACTACTTATAACTGTTCAAAACTGCATCCATGAGCATTACCCTCCAACAGACTAAACACATCATTCCCAGGGTCGAACTCTCAATACACATGCTGATGTCCATGCACTGTCTTATCTACTGGTGGGTCTAAGCTGTACTTGAATTTCTGAAAAAATTTTGTACTCAGAATAAATAAATAAATAAATACTCAGAATTTCCATCTGAAGAATGAGATATGCAGATCCCAATTAGCTCCATAATACCTGCCTTAGTAAAAGAATGCTGGTATGCTGCTTCTACAACAGCATTTTATTTGACCTGGCAGTGTCTATGGACATGAGCTGAGCTTTAAAAAACAATTTCTACATTCATCTATACCTTGTACTTTTTTTCTTCACCTAGATGAAGAGAGACTTGACTGTCTGTAATGATTATGAGATCAGAAACAGGCCAACTTTAGCAATTTGGGCATGGCCAGCAGAGCAACAGAAAGCAGCAATCTACAGCACACATATTCACAGCAAGAATCACATTTTTAAAGAAGAAGCAACTTCTCTCTTGCTAGATGGGACTATTATTATATCACTAACTAGAAAGATAAAAAGACTGACTTCATTAACTTCATTATGTTTATTATTAAAGCAGCCCTAAACAAATCACCAAAGTTGACCACATATTCCAATATCTTCTTCAGCTTCTCCACAAATATTCCTCCCAGCCGCACACATCCTCCCCACACGCACCACCACACCTCCTAGAGTGTTATCAGTATAGCTAGCTGGAAGACACACCTAAGAATAATGGGACTAAGCAAAATACTGCTGAAATGCTTTAATCACCCCTTGGGCTTTAGTAAGTTCCACAGTTACGTTGGTGACTAGAGCTTTCCCTTCAGATTTGCTACAGGAATGCCAAACTAATAGCTCATCTGTTTTTTTCCCCACAGTATTTAGATTTACTGTGAGAAATCACTGAAAACAATGTCTTCCAATTTCCCATATGCAAAGCCATTTGTAATAAAAACCATATTTCCCTAAATGCACTTTCTCTTCAACACCAAATGCAGTATCAAACCAGCAAACTCCTCATTTCTAGAAAAGCAAGACAATACTGAAAAACAGGTTTCCCCTGAATGTTTCTTCCTGTCTCCTTGAGACTCTGTACTTTCTGACAGGGGTTTTATTATATCCAGAAACCTTACATGTTCATTACCATCATGGTTATTAACGACATAAGTAAGAAAAAATTTCACAGAGCTCTAAAAATGCACTCATAATACAAAATATTACCCATGTCATAAAGAGATTGCACCATAATGGATTACTAAACAATAGCCATCAATATCAATTCAGTTCTAAATATATTCATATCATTACATTTAGAGGAGATACCTAAGCTTTTTTCCAGATAGCTGTATGGAATATAACTCATCATTGCTCTAAGATTGCATTCTGTACTGCCTAGACATGGACTTAATCATTACCACCACAATGATGCATTATTAGCCTAAGTAACCTGCATAAAAATCACATTCCATTTAATTCCAGTAACGATGGAAGTGAAATGACAGGCTACATCATGTTAAATCACAACAGAGTTAATGCAAAAGTGATCAAAGTTTTGACTTCCTAAAGCACTACATAAAACCAGATGCCCCCCTTACATAAATTAGGGTAATCCGTGGCCACACAGTTACTTGTAAGACACACTGGCAGTACTCTTCTCAAACCATGGATCTCTTCAAGGCTGACACTTCTGTGCAGCAGAACTTTTTCAGAGGCTTTTTGAAAACCAATCATAGCCAATGCAAACATGAACCCCCAGCCTGGGAAACACAGAAAAAGCAGCTAGAAAAACAGGTGGGTTTTTTTATACCTTAACTCAGATGTGACTCCCTCTTTTCTTTTTTTTAATATATTCAGGTTACTGGGAAAGAAACTCTCCCACATTTTTACCTTCCTACAGCTTTTTCAGGAAATTTTCTCTTCAAAGGATACAATCCCTCCTATCAAAAAAAAAAAAAAAAAAAAAAAGCAGGAGCACACTGACAGAAAATTACTCCACCACCATTTGAGGGAATAGTGGCATTGTGCAAAAAAATGACAGTCAATCTTTGCTGCCCAAGAAAAGAGGGGGTAAAAGCCTCATAAGTGATTCTGGTATCCAATAGGAGGTTGTGCTGCAAGGAAACGTCTGAGATTTCTGTCTATATGCGCTGGCTGTCAACATAAACACTAAGAATGTCAGAGATCAAGCATTCAGTCATGTTTTAAACATCAGACAGCCAGTTTTTCATCCTGTACACCACATCTCCATAAACAAGCATCAAACATGTCAAATGGATTGCTCACTCTCGTAAAAAAGCTCAGTAACATCAGCTCTTCAGCTTCCACTCTTTTTCTCACCTCTTTCCACGCTGATGTTTTGTGTAGCAGGCAAATGTGTGCCCGTGAGACCTCAGAGGAAAATGGAAGGCCTTCTTGCCTATTGGACTTCTAAAGTATTTTAGTATCTAGGAATGCAAATCAGTGTCCCTAAAATCACAAATGGAAATTAAGTGCCTGGGCATTATTTTTTAATCCCAAGAAACTTCTATGCATACCTTTAAGTACTCAAATACCTTTGAGAATTTGGCCTCTGGAGCACTCTAGACAATTGAAATCTTTGTGTCTACAGAAGAAAAAAAAATGGATCAAGCACATTAGAAATCACAGTGTTGTCTGGGAGATATTATAGGATGATGTCAGCTATGTGAACTGTGGTTTCTTTATTTGGCTCACTACATTTTGTCTTAACCATTAACTGCTTTGCTCTTCAGTAGACCCTTGTTTGAACCTTAAGGCTCCTTGAGATTGAACAGAACTCCAGATCACTCTAGGTACTTCTACTAGCAGTTTAACTCACACTGAAGAGACATTCAAAAATGACCATACAGAAGACATCCACTAAAAACAAAAGCAGTTCAGTAGAGACAAACAGATCGTCTACAAAGGCCATTCATGCAGCACGCATTGGCTTTTTTGGCAGCGGAATGCAGGGGGGAAAAAAGTTGACCACAGAATTTTAATTATGTTAAACAAGACTCAGCTAACTCTGCCAGTGCATCAAATTTGAGTTTAATAGCCCTCAATCAGGTATACAAAGTGCTGAGCTGACAAAAGGGGCTGTATTGTGTATATGTACATTGAAATACAATTGAATGAAACATTTTCCAGAGGAAGACAAGGCAGACCTGAAGTTCTCTTCAATGTATTTCTAAATCCATATAATAAAACCCCAAGTATTTACCAAGCAATTCTTTCAAAAGCATGGTTTACATTTCAGAAAATGAGGTCTAAATCAACATTTAATTTGAGCAGATGGAATCAATTTTCCCTTCCGTAGGGCAAGCACACATCATTCTTTAACTCTGAGTTTTTCAACACCTTATTGGCCTGATCACAGCAAGTTACAGTATGTCCAGTTATAAAAAGTCATCATCATTATCTGCAAAACAGTAAAGTCCAGTAAGCTACACATAATGAAAAAATGGTACCTTCAAGGTAAAATTACATGTCTAAAATTCAGTTCCTTGTGCACTGAGCTTCCCCAGCTAATCCAGCAAGTTGCTACACATTTCCAAATACCTTTTTTTTTTTTCCATCTGCAGGTCAGTTGAAAGGACAAACTGTTTATGCAGTCAATTACAGCCAGACAAGATGTTAATGCAGCCTCATTTCAGATGCCCTAGCGCACTCAGGTTAAATCAAGTGAACAATTCCTAAATCCAGGCACCACTCTAAAGACAAAAACCTCTGCACTTTAAATTCACCTTAACAGCCTACTTAAGGGTAGACCTGTGCTTCAAAAAACTGCACACAGGTCAACTATAACAGGAGATCTAGTGACTAAAACGTGACAGAGAAGCAGAGGTATGTCCATTATAGATATGTCACTTCACTGACCTTCAGGACTCATTTAGTTTATGCTAGGCTCCTATGAAGACAGTCATGGCATAAATTGAAATCATACACCAACTTTGCAGCAGGGAGAGTCAAGCATGTTCCTTTATGCCTAAAAGCACCCTTTCACCTATTCAAGTAAACAAACTCTGTTTTCAAGATCCCTTCCGTTTACTTTCTGAACATGGCCCACTAGAAGCCTTAGTTTATTACCAAACCGAAGTCAAACACTTCTGAAAACATGATTGAAAAGTGCACTGAAAAAATATTCAAGATTTTCATTAGTTGGAATTATTTCTCCTTTCAATTTAAAAAAAAAAAAAAGTTTATAGCTATTACAACAGCAAATAGCAATGAATAGCTTGCTGGGATTAATAATTCCATTGATTCCTTTGTGAGCAGTTAACCAAAATTAACTCCTTTACTTCACACTCATATTTATGTGAATGGCACTCATCCTTTGACCTCCTGCCGAACCCTGCACTGGAAATGCATTTATGCAGCACAATTCACACTTTGTTAGGTCTTATTCCAGAAAGCAAATCCTTATTCAGGCTATAATCAGGGCATCACTGGGAGGAGTTCTGTCCCAGGACTATGTTACTATGGCTGTTATGATGGTTTATTGTCTATTCTGTGAACTCTTTCAAGAAATCTGACTGAACTGGCTGACAAAGAGCCCAGTAATTTCAACAAATTCAGATACTGAAACCTGGAAGAAAGCGTTATGATTAACCATCTAATTTCTCCCCCTGATGTTTTGCATAGACCCATAATTTCTAGTGGAGATAAAGCACATCTTTTAGAAAGTCATTTGATCTTGACTGAAGGGCAGCAAATGCTCAAAAATCCACTGGATCAAAAGATATATTCCATTTTTTAATTACTACTATTTTGTTTCAAATCTCTCATTCAACAGAAGAAAATCCAATGATTTATAAATGAAGAGAATCAGAAACTCTCAACATATGGTGTGATTTTGAAGGAAGAAAACAATCAAAGTGATAGAACAGCTCAAAATGGGTTTTCTCTCCTAAAACAAAAACATCTAATCAAGATTTTAAAGTCCATTAACGTTTAGATGAGGGTGAAAAGAAAGCTAAAAAATTTTCCTCAGTGACATTCTGATGGTAGTAATGAGCAGAAACATTTATGCACCACGTAGTTTTCCAATTTAACACCTAACGCCCCAGAGAGATTGGGCCTGAAGAATTTAGATTTGGTATCTTTTCTTGAGCATCCTGGACTGTGGCTTTTTTTTTTTTTTTTTTTGGTGCTAAGACATAGTATGTGGATATTTTCTTCTTTTAATTTGTTAAAACAAAGGGGGAAAAGTGTTACGTGTTTTAACCAGAATTAGATCTAGTAATAGATACCACTCTGTACTTCATAGAACAAGCATAGCAGAGACTATGATAAAAAACATGTACCTTGACTGGCAGCTACTCTTACCAAGATTTAAAATAAAACAAAACAAAAACAAGCAAACAAACTTACAAAAAAACCAAACTAATATATAGATTGATTCCAGATCAACAAAGCTTTCCCCAAAGAAAAAGAAACTGCATTTATTTCCTTCAGACAATGCATTTAACTTTTTTTATCATTATTATTCTTATTTACCAATCCAGCACTTTCGAAAAATGTAGCCGATATTTAGATCTTCCAAAAGCAATAAATTAGACAGTAAAATAATTAAATTCCAACTAGAAGATTAGGCCATGATTTTTTGTTTCCTAAACTTGGATTTTAACTGATATCTTCAATATCAAGCTATGAAGATTTACCGTCCTGGTAGCTTGGGATCCTCTTTCTTTAACCATTAGACTAACATGCACTGCTGTAAGGACAGTAATGAGATCTCATTGATATCCAAGCCCAGTAAAATTTATAGGAGCTCCTTCTCCTACATATGAAATAATTCAGTGCCAAACTAAGCTTTGTTACTCTATAGGAATACTTCCACATAGCTAATGGGCATGGGTCTAAAGAACTGCATTTTTCTGCAACTGTGACTGTTATTTTCACAGATCAGCAGAATAAACCTGACCCAACCTGGCACCACTGCAGTATTATACTACAATGTTATTGCACTTGACAATGCTGCATTAACATTAGGGAGAATATTTTCACTGCAAAAACTTATTTTCACACCTCCCACGTCAACATTCCCACATTTTAAGTCACTTCAAAAGGGTTTGTTTGAGGTGATACTACAAAAATTATATATGGCATTCACAATTAAATTGACAAAAGATAAATGTATAATATTCAGTTATTTTTAAAGTACAATAAAAATTATCAATTACTTTCGTGTCTTTCAGTATTATCAACATCCAGAACAACCCACTCAAGACACTGCTAGCTAGTTTTCTCATCACCATCCTCACCCTGAGCTTTTGTAACATCTCTGCCCTGTTTATGAAAAGATAGTTTTATATTATTTCTATATCACCTTCTCATTACCCAAGTTTTGTCCCTCAAACATTAAAGGTATCTCTGTAGTACAAGTGCCCAGAGTACAACTTTCAGCTCTGAAGAAAAACAACATAAACACAGCCTTAAGCACCTCAAGTTAGAAGTCTACAGCTGATCAGATTGCCAGTAGATTGAGCTACTTTCTGTTACAGGCAAGTCTGATTTTAAAATCCAAGTTATTAAAAAATAAGTAAGACTTTTTTTTAAAGGTCAGTTTTATTTAAGATTTACATTAACATTTATTTAACACTGGAAAGAAACGTGCAGTTTTAACTGGGAGAAAATAAAATTTTACTAGATCTCATGCTTCTATTAGAACATGGATAGATGGCATATTATGCATTCTGAACAATGGTGGCAGTCATCCAGTTGAAGAGACCTTCAGAAAATGGGAGTTTGACAAAAAAAAGTCAGAGCTGAGGGAATCACATCCTTCATCAAGACACCATAATGCAGATTCTCTTAACTGCTGCATTTAGGATGGGGTTAGATGCAAGAGTTAGTAGCCACAAAATAAGAACTATTGCAATATATTATATTTGATGGGTATTTAGTTATCCTGTTGGGTAATGACTACTTAAAGGCAACCCTTAAAAACTTCTGCCTCTTGCTGAAGAACAGCACTTTAAGTGCTTTAAGTCATACAGTTATTCTATTGAGGATAGACCTAAAATAACTTTGATGTCTTGGTTTCAGTGTGCATTCATTTTTAAAATTCACCAAGAGAAAAAATATTAACCAGACAGAGCCAAAGCAGCAGCTGACACCACCACTACACTAAAAGAATGTTCCCCAAAAGTTCAAGCATCTACATTACTATCCTTCAGAGTTTCCCCTTCTAATATTTCAAAGTCATAAACCAGTGCTAATTGCAGTCTTAAGTGAGAAAGAGGAAGTAATAGACTGCTGGAGTGAGAGAGGATATGGCTCCACCCAAATGTAGACAGACATGCCTTCTGCTTCCCAAATACTGCCAATGTCACGGACTTGCTAACAGTTAACAGAGGTCCAGAGAGAAATAATCTGAAGGCTCACAACGCTACAGGCTTTGATAGAATCTACAGATGCAGAATCAGTGTTCAGTCCTGTAGCCTCCTGAGACTCAATTCCCAACCACCAGCTCTCTTGGGTGTACTCCAGAATATCTGTTTGGATATAAAAACTCAGCACTAAAACAAAAGGGGGGCGGGGGGAATAGGATACACAACATGGAGACATTTTTATCTTTGGGTTTAGGCATCTAACTTCAGGTAACTAAGAGGATGGGCTGAAACAGGGACCAGTTGTTTCACCTCCAAATGATAGCTTTTTCCTCTCTCAACACACCATTACTTCTTTTCCAGCTCTTTTCAAATATGCAATAGACTTTGGGAACTGGTTTTTCAGGACTTAACATACTTTCCTGCTCTCTCATGGGGCAAGCAGTATCTAACAAACACCATGCCCAGAACTGTATGAAGTCTGAACAGAACACATGCATGCATCAGGTATGTCCAATGGACTGTCCAATATCAATGTAAAACGCAATATTTAGGGGGTTTCTTGTGCTTATTAAAAATATGGAGAAATTTATGACTGTCCATAACACAGGAAAAGAAGAGTTACTAATACAAACTCCTCAGGCCATATTAGCTGTCAGATTGGGTAATAAATGCTTCTCAAGTAGAATACTACATTCTTCACAATTCTGGAAGTAGTTACATGACAACTCATGACTCTAGTAAATCCACTCTCAGCTATATCACATGTGGATAACGAATTTTGAAACTTGCTAGACTGGTAATAAAAGAAACCACAACCACAGTATCAAAATCTTCCCAAGTACACAAAAATCACCTACCTTTGTTCTCCACTTTACTATTATCTCCCAGATAGCCAGGGTATTTCATGGAACTGGAATCACTATTTCCAAGTACGTTGTACATCCATCCTTCATCACATCAGTGAGAGAGCAGGATTGAGTCTGTCTGCTACTGTGCTGGTTTTGATTGGAGTAAAGTTAATTTTCTTCACAGTAACTGGTATGGGCTATGTTTTGGATTTGTGCTGGAAACAGTGTTGATAATTCAGAGGTGTTTTCATTACTACTGAGCACCAATTGCACAACATTAAGGCCTTTTCTGCCTCCCACACCACCCCACCAGCAAGGGGGC
>JAWWES010000133.1:25811246-25823191 GCA_035583135.1 Lophotriccus pileatus
CATGGTATATTCCTGCTATGAAACCTGGTCTTCTGGCTATTCCAAGAAAGCAGAATATTGCTTCACCCCTTATTTCTACGCCTTGTCAGCCTTCCTGCCTCCCTCCAGATCTGGCTGCTGCAAAATGATGTGTGTGTCTCTACCTAGACAAAGAGTGCATTTTTTGTAGCTGCAGCATAGGCATCTGCATTAAGACAAACTTTGAAGTACCCTGCACCTTTGTAAGACATGACTCAGAGCAGCAGTGGAACCAAAGACAGGTTATGCCTCTGGGACATGATTGTGTCCCCGGGGCTTCCTCTGTGCACTGCCCTCTCAACCCAAGCACATCCTAGTCAAAAAATCACATTCTAGTCCACAGTCAAAATTTAAATTCTCAATAAAGGTCAAGGTTTTCCATTTGTCACAAGTTAACAATGCTACCAACCTGCTATTTTTCAGTCATCTAAAAACTATTACTCTACTCTCCATTCTTTAACAATTTACATTTCAAGAGAAAGGGTGTCATTGTAAAATAATACATAAAAATTGCCTGTAAATGCTTTGAATGCACACTCAAAATGGGACTAGTTTTTTAAAAGAATGTGAGTTTTTGGCATGGCACCCACTTTTCATCTTGTCAGAGTGCTACTTGATGCCTATATATGACCAGTGACATTTTTTGTTATTGACAGAAACGGTTTGGTGCAATGCTCAAATATATTACACAAAAGACATATAACAACAATTTTCTTTCAGAAAGAGATCTGTAGCCCTCTGACTGACAAAAAATTGAGGCTGGCAGGGCACTTTCAACTGAGATTTAAAACTCCCAGTACAGCTGTAACTTCCCAGATATTTTTAAAAGCCTCTGCCAACAATCATCACTGCCCATCGGACCTGTAGGTTTCAGAACTTCAGGAAGTTAGAGGATACTAATACATAGAACACATCCTACGAAACTCTTCACCAGATGAACCAGTTTGCATCAAAACTTTGAATATGCAAAGGCTCTAAAGATTGTTAGTCCTAAACCACTAAACTATCACAATTTTATTGACAACAGAAAGACCATTCAAAGTAAGTTACTGCTCATGAGAATTTAGTGTATTGCCAGGTAGAAACTCCCCTTGCTGGCATCTGCAAATCAAAGTTCATTAAGAACTAGAAGCCAGGCAGTGGAGGAATTCATGGCCTTATTCACGGAGTCAGTGCTATGGAAACACATTCAGCAGGTGTAAATCGGTGCTTTGACTTCAGTAACATTACTCCAACTTGTGCTTAGTGATAATCTGACCCCCAACATTTAATATCCTTCCTGTTCAACATCCTCAGCTCTAGGAAAGATTTAAAAGCGCTTAGCTTGTTTCTGTCATTCCAATTCAACTATGAGACAGCAACGAAGGGAATGAATGCTAAGACTGTTGCAAGCCGTTACAGATATGCATTTTTACTAGGCAGAAAAGTCACTTTTTGACACAGTTTCAGATTCTTGTAAATTGAGACCCAAATAAAAGAAACTGTGTAAAGAGCTACCATATGACCAACCTACCTCTGTCATTCTGGAAAACACCTCTGCCTTAAGAAACTGCAATCAGTATGATCCAAACCAGTCATGGAAAGAAAACAACTTACAACTTACTATTCTGTTTTACTTAAAATTTATATGACAGTCCTGGGAGTATGATAACAATACCTCTGTTTCTTGAGTCGGTAACCAGGTAGTTGCACATAAAAACAAACAAACAAACAAACCCCCAAAAAAAAAACCCCACACCATCTACAATGTACTTCTTGGAGAGAATAGGAATTCTGGTTTGCTGAAAGTGACTATTTGGATGAAGATCACTAGAGTATAAAAGATGAAGGGACACATTGCCATAAATTGCTTCTGAACTATGGATGAACCATAGATCAGAGCACATCTGACAATGCAACAGGAAAACAAGCTGTTTAGAAATTTGTATTGGTCTTTATGTCACAGTGTCCCATCATCTTAGAAAAGAAATTCCATCTTCTTAGCAATGCAAGAGTTAAAAAAAAAAAAAAAAAATCTTACATGAAAGAGCTAGGTTGCAGATTGAGATGCTATGATTTCCAGAGACCACACATACAGTTCCTCTGGATTATTACTTCCTCTGAGCATCCAGAGAGCTACAAGTGCTAATACTGATGATTCACAGTTCCTACTAAAGCCATTCTGCAGCATGGCCTGTGGGCAAAGTGAGACAGGCAAACTTACAGATGGCTAAGGGTGCCATTTGTCAGGTAGGAATTTAACTGCAATTTAAACCCTTCACAGTTACAGAACTGAAAACATTTTTTTTAAATTAAAAGTTACTTTCTTTCATTTATTTTTTTTTTCCACAGCAGGAATAACTGTCATCTTTACTCACCGCCCAGCAACCCCAGGAACAGAAGCCCCACTTCTCTGGACCCAGCACTTACTACCTTCCTGCCTCAGACCCTCCCTGATGCCTGTCTACCCTTCTGTTCCTTTGAAAGGAGAACTCAGCTACGGCTCTAGCCTCTTCTTCCCCCATCCCTTTTCCTCCCCAGCAGCCCAAGATGCAGGTTGTATGGGTGATGCTTTCTGTGAGGTCTTCAGGGTGGAGGCATGCCAGTGCCCATGGGCAGAGCAGGGAACTCGTGGTTCTGTGGCTTGCAAGGTGTAAAGTAGGTCCATGACTCAGTGAATGCAAGAGGAGAGCTGGATACACTGTGCAAAGCCCTCATGTTCATCCCTGTGACTCCATAAAGCAGAGTGCCTAACTCCAGAAAGCCTGGTCCTCTACTCTTTCCCATTCAAAAATCCCTCTGCCTTTTTCAGGCCTCCCCACATGCCAAGGACTCATCCAATTCCTCCAGACAGCCACTGCACCCCACCCACAGCCCAACCTGCACCACCATGAGATGATCATCACCCTTACCACTGAAAAGCGTTGAATTAATCCTGGTACACATGAGCTTATCTACCTACATACATCTCTAAGACCACAGAAAAAAAGTTGCCTTACTCATTTAAGTAAAGAAATGCATATATTTTATCAAGCATTCTGGAACACACTGTGATTCAGACTTTGGATATTACTACAATAATTATCAGCACTATTAGTGCTATCACAATGGCTATACATACCGAATAAATTCAATTTTGGTTAAATATCAGGAAAAATACTTCCCTCCCTTTTCTAAAAGCAAACTCAGGCCAACTGCTCCCCCTCGTCTTTCCTGACCTTTCTCCTGTGCTCCTTTAACCACAATATAAGGCAAGTGGCCTTTCTATCAACCCCAAGAGGATCACTTCATTGTAATATCTAGCCTCCATCAGGATATAACTGCTTCTGGCATAGGAGAGAAAACACAAGAGCAGCAGAGAAAGGACTTTCAGACAACCTTGGTGCAATGCTGCTTTTCTGTTGTGCTTTTGGTCAATGCTAGCCTTTGTAAAATCATGCAAATGAGAACAGGGCCACTAAAAAGATCATGAAACTTTCTTAGCAAACAATACAGAGTCTATCTGACTGGACAGACAAGCAGAAGTACTTGGCTATATGGATGAAGAATATTTTTACACTGTTTCTCATTAAATATGCAATTATATCAATACCTGATACTTGGAGCTAACATCTGGCTGGTGACTAGCCACCAGCAGTGTTCCTAAGGGCTAAATTCTAGGGCCAGTTCTGTTCAATATTTTTATCAATGATCTGGACACAGGAGTTGAAGGTACCATTAGCAAGTTTGCTGACGATACCAAACTGGGAGCTGCTGTTGGCTCTTTTGAGGAATGAGAGGCCTTGCAGAGGGATCTAAATAAACTGGAGCATTGGACAGTCATTAATGGCATGAAAATGAATACGAAAAGGATGCCTGATTCTGCAGCTAGGACGGAGTAATGCCAGGCACAAGTATAAAAGGAGAGGCACAAGTGAGAGGACTGGCTGGAGAACAGCCCTGAGGAAAGGGATCTGGGGATGCTGGTTGACAGCAGGGGCAACATGAGTCAGTGTCCTGACAGCCCAGAGGGCAAACCTGATGTGCATCAAACACAGTACCACCAGCCAGTCAAGAAGTGACTATCCCACTGTACTCAGCATTGGTGTGGCCTTACCTGGAGCACTGTGCCTTTCTGGGCCCTAAAATTTAAGAAGGATGTTAAGGTACTCAAATGCATCCAGAGAAGGGTAACAAAGCCGGTGAAAGGGTGGAAGGCATGTACTGGGAGGGAAGGGCCTGAAGTGGTTAGGCAGTTTAATTAGACGGTCACTGTAGGTCTCTTCCTACTGAAATAGTCTATTTAATAAAATAAAATATTTTATGAATGCATTGCTATATATAATCTTGTTAATTTTTGTGTGTGAATGGAAGTCCATTTTCCCATTTCTTATTAGGAATGAAGACAAGTGCAAAAGCACCTACATGTGTAATGTATCAGAATATTTTTCCAAAGTAGTTTCAGTTCAATTCCAGATTGCAGTGTAGTAGTAATGTTGTATTATTAGTAGTATTGAATGCTTTCACCATATTTAAACATTAAAAGCATTTCAAGAATATTTAAACAGAAAAAAATCAACTGATTCTTCATGTGATTACACTGATGTTTTAAGGACCATGCATTTTGTGGTAGAATTCTGTGCTACAATTGTACCTTTTCTCTTAAATGTTTATGTTTTCCATTGAATTCAATATTCTGATCAGATAAGAGATATCAGATAAAAATACATTCAGTGTAACAGATAAAAAAAGCTATAGTAACATCATACTGCCACATCAAACAGGACTGCAAAACAAAAGGACTTTTCAGACATCATCCTGCATAGATGTCTCAGTTGTTGTATGTCTTAGCTAAAGCAGAGAAACTGATTTATTAAATTTAGTCAGGCTACCTTCTGGAGCACACATCGTAAAAGCATTTTCAGGGTTGGGTCAAATCGAATTCACTGCAACAGAATTTGGTGCACAAGTGTTACTAAGTCAAAGAAAATAAGAGGGGGGTGGGAATCACTTTAATTTACATCCAATGGTAGCCAGAAAACAAATTTTGAGGATATTTGTGAGTAAAATAGATGATGCATCTTAACTTTTTCCCCACAACTACTTCTTTTAGAGCAGTTCAAACAAACCTTATTAAACTTGTCAGCACCACATTCCTTCATGTATGGATAGACTGCTCCTGAAAAAGGTCAACATAAAACACATAAGCAGGCTTTCAACATCAAGAATGCATGCCTTTTCTCTTTGACTCCTCCCATGAAAAAGAACTTTCTGATGTCCCTATAAGAGACTACACTGCTCATAAAAGAATCTGGAGCTTTATCTTTCCACACTCAACTACTCTGTCTTCAATCTGTTTAGGATGTTCTAGAAGGTAAGACCTTTTTGTTCCTACATATATATGTATGCACTATATATGTCAGTGACAATGTAGTTCTTTAAAAACTTTGGATGCCAAAGTTTTTATGCCTAGGTATCTAAGTATACATCAAAAGATACATTTTTCCTTTGAAGTCAATAGGAACACTTTGAAATCAACTGCTTACGTAAGTGCCAAATACAGAGTGGCGTGCTTCATGTCAGGTACTCAGGTGAAAAGTTTATCTACGCCCTTACTGTTGTAACAGAGCCACAGAAGTGGTCTGTGACAAGATGTAAACATTAAAGAATTTTCCACCAAAAAAATACAGCCAGGCACTGTCACAAGAGTAAAGTTATGCTGTTCTTTACTGAAAGATGGTGGGAATTCTGCCTTCGGGATTTTTCTGGTGCTCTACCCTTCTCTTCTGTTAGGATTCGCTCTCAAAAATTGCAACACCTGTCCCCATTCTTAGGTGAGGTGATTGTGTACTGAAGTTCCAGGGAAAAACAGTCATCTGCTCCTAGTTGTGCCACAGGATTACTTGAAGTTAGCTTGGATTCTCATTGATCTAGGAGAAGAAAATATGCACTCGACTACATTTAAAAGACTTCTAAAGTCCATAAATTAACTTCAGATGAAGATAGAAGAAGAGAAATATGTAGGATCTCCACAGCACTAAAACAAGGCTTTACATCATGAATGTGACTGGCTATGTGATGTAATGAGGAGGGGTTTTTTCTCTTTTCCTATCACAGAAAGACTTGTATTTTCTATATGGCTCCAGGGACATGCACATACTTGCTGTAGGCATTCATAAAAACCAAACATCTGCAATCAGTTTTTGTAACCTGGTCCCTACCCATCCCACTGACATGTACAAACAACCAGGTGCACCTGAAAGTTTTGTGGCAGCACTAATCAAAAGCTAAGCTTCGACTACATATTAGGAGGAACGTGAATTCAGTAGCCAGTGATTTAAGAGACAGAAGTTCAGGTGACTGAAAACTGTATAGTACCATTAATATTGGACATATCTCAATTGCTCTTAGCTGAGAATTTGATCCTCACACAGAATCTGTGAAAAAAGGGGAATAATATTTATGTCACATGTATGTGCACATGTGCACACAGACACAACTCCACAGAATATAACTGCAAACCCAGTGTGTTACATTAAATTATTTACTTCAAAACCAAAATAAATTCTGCAGTACTCAACTAACATGAAACAGAGCAATACTATCATTCTTCACATCCATAGGATTTAAAATATTTCCTGTTCTGCTTATCAAGGTTCAACTGTGAAGTTATCAGCTGTGGCAGGATAAGCAAACTGCTGAACTTAAATAAAGAAATTCAGCTCTCAACAGTACAGTGCTTTCAGCATTAGATACACCATGTGCTACACTAGAGAATTTGTGTGGGAAATTTAGATAAGAGGCTGTTCAATTCAATTCCCCTTCCTAACAGGATGGCAGTAGCGCTGGAGCTGATCTTATGAATCTATGACTATTTCATAGAGCTATTTTCCCTTTTTCTCCATCTGCAATCAAGACAAGGGCATTTGGCTCAAGCAGGCAGGCTTTTCTTCAGTAAATCTGGTTTCAGCCATCTTGAAAGGATTAATGAATCCAGGTCATATTCACTGACTAACTTCATCAGGGGAAAAAAGCAAACTAAGAGCTAGTGTCACAAAACCTCCCTCAGAGGCTGGAATTGTTGCCTCTTTACCTAATAGCTCAGAGTCAGAGTACTGTGGATACATGGGAAACCTGGGTTCCACCTGCCACTTCCAGGGCAGTTAAAACAAAGCTAAGCTATCAGATGAAAGGAGACGCCTTCTCAGCAGTTTAAATTTCCATTTTTATTCACTTGGCCACAGTGTCCAATGTTAAGTATTCTGCCTCTATCAGACAAACCATTTCATGTCAAATGAAGCATCACTTTTACCTTGCTACCTTGAAATACACAAAATTAGTACGCTATCTTTAGTTCCACGGGAAGCAAGTTCATTTTGTAGCTTCACGGGTTTTGCAGTGCAAATGTTGAAAATACCTCCAGCCTTTTGCACAGTACACTTTTTGTACTTACACTCTATTTAGTTACAGTACATTGCTTAAGATGAAGTTTAAATTTCAATTACTTACAGTCTAAAGGGAATATGCAGGTATATGCAATATTCTCCCCAAACACAGTCAAATTGCCTGTTCATCTTTTCTAACAGTATTCAATGTAAAAAAAAAAAAAATCCAGGTCCACTGGATTTCATTTATGCACATGTGATATTTCCCCCTTATAACAAAACATATATACTTATCTAGAAGAATACCAAGAAGACAGTGTTATTAGCATGCCACATAAACATACTCAAAACACATTGTACAGCGAGAAAGAGAAATTGGTTGTTTACAAAAAAGTTTACTAGAAAGTTTGGAAAACCTAAATATAAGTGATTCCTCTACTCCACTCTTGTCAGATCCCACCTAGAGCGCTGTATCCAGCTCTGGGGTCCTCCGCACAGGAAAGACATGGACCTCTTGGAATGCATCTAGAGGAGGGTCATGAAGATGATCAGAGGCTGAGGCACCTTTCCTATGCAGACAGGTTGAGAGAGTTGGGGTTTTTCAGCCTGGAGAAGAAAAGGGTCTGGGGAGACCTTACAGCAGACTTTCAGTATTTAAGAGAGCAGTGTGGGGACACACTTTTTAGCAGGGCCTGTTGCAAGAAGACAAGTGTTAACGGTTCTAAACTAAAGGAAGAAAGATTTAAACTAGGTATAAGGCAGAAATTTTTTTACAATGGGTAATACACTGAAACAGGTTGCCCAGAGAGGTGGCAGATGCCCCTTCCATGAAATAGCCAAGGTCAGGTCAGACAGGGCTCTCAGCAACCTGCTCTAGTAGAAGATGTCCTTGCTCATGGCAAGGGGTTTGGAATACGTGACCTTTAATGGTCCCGTCCAACCCAAACTACACTATGATTCTATGTATTTTCTTGAATGGAGAATTTTCTCCAGGAAACTACTTTTTCCTCCTTGCAGAATTAATTCTATATATTCTTGGCAATGAACATATACTGCCCTCACCTTATTTTTAAGATTCAGGAAATAATTTTAGTTTTCAAGTTACACTGAGTTAACATTAACGTTTCAGCCATACCTCAATCTCCAGGTCAGCATTGCTCTTTGAGAGAATCACAATGAAAGTAAAAAACAAAAGTAGCAGAAGATTAGATCCCCTCAGCTGTGCACAGTTTCTTTTAGTGATGCTTGACTGGTTTTATAAAGTATCCTAAATACAAACCACAAAACAGCTGCTTTGCCTGGACCCTTGGAAAGAAAAGGAAAAAAAACCCCTCCATCAAAAGGAATGGAAAATACTGAGTTAACACACAAATCTCTGGGTGTTGTCACACTCTCAAACTTTCTACCCCTGCTGTGTAATTCTACATCAGTCAAAAAGGCAAAGTTCATCAGCCAGTCAAAAACAGAACTCTGTTTTATCAATATTTTCTCTCAGCATCACTAAAAGAAAAAATACACCAAGTAATATTCTTCTGTAGTAATTGTTTCTCCAACTCCATTACACAAAAATGGATGAGTGAACAGAAAATTGGAAGGCAAAGGGGGAAAAGTTGAAGAGGAGGAGAACCCATACATGTATAATTAAGAAAAATCTCCAAGTCCTTCCAGCTACAGAAGTCAAGAAAAGGCTACACAAAACCCCATTAAACCTGCAATAAATTTATGACACTTTTGGGGCACAGAAATAAACAGACATACGACTTGTAGCCACATGCAATACCCTGGGAGTTCCCTAGGCTCTTCATCCCAATAACTCCTGTAATGCTCAGCAACAAACTGCTTCCCCATGTGCATTTGCATGAAAAACGTTATTTAGTTTTTAGTCCAGCTTTTAACTTAAGCTATTCTTTAAGCTTTTTTCTTTTTTTTTTAATATTCTTGTAAGCACACTTGTAGCCCAGTTTCCAACTAAACATCTAAGATAAACTGTTTCTCCTCACATACTCTGCCAAATACTTACTGGATTTTTGGATGCTTCTACTCTCTGAAAGTGGAGATGTGACCTCAAATATTAACATGTCTGATAATTCAGCACTAAGCAGATGATAGCCTTGATAATGACTGTCCTGCTTAATTATTTTCTCCTCAACCCTCCTTCCCGTGAAAAGCAAAAAATTACAGGTCAGTGCTCTTAAATGATGTTGTGTTGTCTAGATTTTCTGTTTTGTGTACTTCAAACTGATGCAAATGAATTTACTCATAATAAACTATAAAATGTATTTGAGTTTCTGAAATACACACAATCCATATATACTATGTACTGATTTTTCATTATCTTTTAGTAAAGGAATTCAGTCAATCCTTGATGCCTAATTACAAAATAAATTTTAATTCTTTTTTCTTCCTTTCTTAAAAGCAGACAACTTTCCCACTTGAGACCACTAGCAGTGGCACCCGAAATTCAGACTCCCACAACTCCCAAGATCCAAAGAATGGCTTTGTTTTGCTGGTGATTTAGAGACTGTCTTTAAGTGCCCTTTGATGACTCTAACACTCTCATTCATTCCTTCATGGTACAGACTGCCCATTTCCTTTCAAGAGCTGAAGTCTCTGTTTTTCTCTATGGTAGATTTTTCTATAAAGGCAAGGAACTTGATGGGAAAATTATTTTTCACAGAAAGGTTATGCAACAAGCTAACAGAACTAACACCGCTTTCTCATCTGCCACAAACAACAGAGAAAGAGAACAGTAGAGAGAGTTCAGAAGTGAAATTAAAATGATAAAAAGTAAACACGCTTGTTAGTTATTGCATTAGGTATGTTTTCTGTAGCTGGACATTCTTTTCATTATCAGGGTTGAAATTTTACATTTGCAAAGGTAAGGACCTGGCCATACCAACATAACTCAATCTATTTTAGCCACATCCCTAAAACAATTTCCTACAATTTTCTTACAGAAAATCCATACATCCAAAAACCTATTGTGATGTATATCATCATCAAAAATGTATTGAAATTACTGTTTGGCAGTACCCAGAGCATTCAAATATAACATCCAACCCATGATATGAAGATATATTTTCAATTTATTATTTAATTTTTGTCTTCCCTATCCTCTGCATCTCTATACTACCTCTTACAACAAGGAGCTCCATTTCTCCTCTTCAGAGAGGACGCTTACAGCTAATTTGCTTTCTGAAATAGTTTTGGGACTCCAATCACTTTTGAAGTGTAAAACCGACAAGTATAAAGGAAATTCCCTGGAGTCACGTTAGTCAATACGGTCAAATTCATGCTTAACACACAGAATACCAATGAAGACAAACTATGGTTATTTTACTGTATGCTACACCATTTACAAAAAGTACTAGAATTATGTATTATTTCCAAAGACTCAGTTTTAAGAGCACATGGACTACCTGAGACAGTTAGAATAATAATGTGTTTGAAGTGATGAAAGCATTACCTCCTACAGGCCCCTCTTTTTTGTCAAAGTAAAGGTAGGAAACATCTCACACAAACTAGTATGAAAGGTACCCTTTATCCAGCTCACTCATTTGCTAGGATAAAGTATTTTGAAAGTCTGTTTGATCACTGAAACATCTCAAGACACAGATATTTCAAGGAAAAAAAGCATCTCATTTACAGGCAAATTATTTTCTAAGCAAGTTAACTTTTGCAGGTTTATACTATTAACTATCATTTTTTTCATAGCATCACTTGGGGATTTTTTGCATTATCTCCTCTAAATCCGATATTAAAATTTGTGTCACTAAGCCAGTCCCATTTGCCTAAATAATGATAAACAGAGTCCTGTCATCTGTCATCTCAGAAGTGACGTTTTTTATTTAAACTTAATTTGAAAGCTGCCTCACAGTGGAACTCAAAGACAAGGTTTTGCCCTCTGTCTGAAATGCAGTTAAAAAGGAAATCACCTTACCATTAAGAATACTTTCAAGTTCTGTTTTAGCACTTTAAAGCTATTAACATGCACCTGCAGTTACACAAATCAAAAAGACACTTTCTGCCCCTTCCCCAATTAACAATATATTGTGGATTAACATTTCATGAAACACACGTGGTAACTCGATTATACAGTTAGGATCCTACATGAATAAACAAGCTGAGGAGATCATACAAGATACTTTTTATATCTAATTATTTTATTTAAAAAATATTATTATCTTTTATTAAAATGTTATCTAAAACCTAAGTAGATCTATCTTCAAAGAGTAGGAAAGAATGCACATGATTCTCCTGGATTGTAAGATTTAAAAAGTCTTTTTTTTTCCCCAGCTTTCTACACGTTTGATGAAATGCTACAGCTCTTTCTACAACTCAATTTAGCTTTTAGTTAGTGAAATGTACATTTGAATTTTCTTGACCACTGTGGAAATTAATGAGTTTGTCTTGTTTTATAAGGAGGCACGGGTTAATCTAAATATTTAAACTGCTAATCAACAGTTTTCCTGAAGTGTGTGTATTTGGCTCAATTTTAGACTCTGGTAAATTAACAGAATAATGCTGTTGACACACATGGCAATATTCCAGAGTTACAGATGTAGAGACCACAGCACAAACATT
>JAWWES010000133.1:25823291-25842854 GCA_035583135.1 Lophotriccus pileatus
AAATTAACAGAATAATGCTGTTGACACACATGGCAATATTCCAGAGTTACAGATGTAGAGACCACAGCACAAACATTGGCACCTTTCTGTGCATCTGGGACAATTAGCAGTTACCTGCAATCACATAAGAATGAAGATAATCATCTCTTTTTTAGAGCAAAGTCTAGACAACTCTGGTTTCACAAGGAGAACTGGCCAAGAAGGGAAGGAGAATAACTGTCATCACCTTCCTCTATGGTTTCATAGTTCAGGAATCCTTTCAGGTAAGTTTCCACCTACAGTACAACAATTTCTGACCTACAATCTATCTCTTCATTTTTATATGTGAAGTAAGCTGTTTTTATGGGCAACTGTCTAGTAGTACTCATATGGCCCATATGGAGGGTCCAGAATTAGCTTTTTTTTTTTTCCTCTATATTCCTCGAGGGGATCTAATCAAATAACTGCATTTCCATTAAATATCATATGAACTTCCATAAGCTTTCTTTGCAGGATTACAGCAATTGTCTATGATATGGAAATCCAGAAGTTTTTCATTATACTTTTTCCTGCTCCCACCCCATATTGTATTTTACACATCTGGAACCAGTAGAAAAGCTATGGTATTAGTATGGGCAATAAGAATCACAGCAAATCCACTTACAGCACAGACATACTGTTTCAAAAAAATACTGCCAGTGGACTTTTTTTCCCCCTCGAAAGTTCACATAACTTCAGAGGAATAACAGAATTATTCTTCACTAGCAGGCGATACAGAAACACATACACAAAAAAAATGATAGCTTCTCTTAATTTTTGAGCATTTCTGCAAAATCAGATCACTTAGTGACCTTCTGCAATCCCATCAGTCAGCAGCAGTACTATGGCCAATGGTCAGGGGCAGTTATGCAGAAGGAGGTAAAAAAAAATTTAGTTTGGCTTTTTATCTTTTTTTTTTTTTTGAGCAGGTACTGTGATTGTATCCTCACCCCTCCCCTTAACTCTGAGTGTCCTCATTTTACACCCAATCATACCCATAATTGTATACGAGATTTAACACGTATAAAACTTTAACACGTTTTCCTTTCCAAGGCAAAAAATTACTACGGATAAATTTGGCTGAACAAATTTGGCTTTGTATCTCCTGTATTCTGTCTCTGTATCTTAACTCTTATGTTAGCTTACCTGCTTTTCATCATCTCTCAGAAGAACAACCCTGAGACTTGAAAATGCAATATATGCCTGTGAGTTTCATGCACCTGAGTTAATATCGTAATTAACATTCTATGAGAGACAAACTATTGCATCAGGTAGCGATGACATCAGATTAGATGTGCAGAATACGTGCCTGTTGATATGCTTTACAACCTGTGAGTTTTATATGGAATTGCTTACAGTAATACAAGATTTCCCTTTTATTCACAAGTAGCATTTTTATCTATAAACAATCTCAAGTTTAGCAACCATATCAGACAGATACGCACACACACAGAGGGATTTACCATTAACACATCCTTCTTTTGAGAAAGATTCATTCCAGAACTGGGAGAAGTCGGGTACTTCTACAACACCTTTCATCACCTTCATGAGAGTGACATAAAAGAGCAAACAGTTTTCCTGCAATACATTCAATTCTTTTAAAACAAACACACATGTTGTGGAGGAACATTCTCAAAAACACTGGTTATGCTGAGGCACTTCAAGAGGTATGAGAAACCTGTGATGACCCTTGCACCGCAATTGTCACTACACTGAGGAAAATCAGTCAAAATTCAGAAAAAACAGCACCTTAAATTTTCTTACTATCATGATCGATTTTAAACGCTAAGAAGCAGAATGAAGTTGAACATTCACAAAGCACAAGACAAGTCATTGACACAATCTTTCCCCTTTAGCTGATCTTCATTTGTTAGGCTGTATTCACAACAGTCTCTCCTACTACCCCTAACAAAAACATCAACTTCTCATCTCATAGGATGAAAATAACTCTTAGACACATTTTGCTCACAGAGATGAAAATACTCTCGTAAAGCAAATTCAGGAAAATTCTCCCAAAATAGTATCAGAAGCTACCACACACTTCAAGTGTAATGAAATGTCAGTAACACCTTCTAAAAATTCTGTGTTGGTTTTGGGTGGTTTGGTTTTTTATAATCATGTCAGCTTCTTATAATTGTGCTGATTTGTTTCAGATTGGGGTCAGTTAATTTGCTAGGGTCCAATCCCAGAGTTTGGATTCAAACTTCAGCTTGAACAAGCAAAAAGCTCAGCTGCAAATACCATATTGTGCTAAAAATACACATTGGCTCAAGTTCTCCCAAATTCACCTCAGAAATCAAATCACATTCTTCATTAAAGACGGTTTGCCAAACTCAGACTTACACTGAAATTGGTGAGTTTAAACTGTCAGACAGTTCCTAGCCAGGAAAGAAAACCAACAAAACAACATGCTGACATGAATCTTCACAAGAGGTCTTACAGCAACTTCATTCTCATAAAACGAGTGCTTTTTAGAGGCTTTTAGTACTTGCGATAAATGCAGGATCTGAGGTCTGCAGGGGGTGGACAACTCTTTATAGCTTTTTTAAATCCTCTTATTCCACCCCACTCTGAGAACTCTACAGTTTAAATTTAATGAGTAAGTGTACTGCAGTTCTGCTGCAAAGCTCAGCCACATTTGCACTCTTGAAAAACAGAGAAGAAAAACCCCCAAACCCAAATCTTTCTTATTCTGCAACTGCTCTAGAGAATCAAACCTTGAAATACTGGTTTGAAGTCATGTGCCTATGCATCACTGTGTCTCAGCCTCTGAAGTGCATTCTATCTTCATATAATAAATGTCTTCTATTGTTTCACAGCAAATCATGTTGTCTGTGCTGCATGAAGTATGTGTATTCACATACTGTGCTGCATGAAGTATTCAGCAAACAAACTAATGATTCATTATGGTCTTGAACAGCAATACGACTTCATCATAATTCCAAGTAAATCTGATCATTTGTAAACTCATTTTTTAAGAAATGTAATTAAAGTTTCATGTTCGTACATTATGCTCAGATGGTGACATTTTTGACATTTTCAATTTGAACAGTGTCACTAAGATGGAGAGATCTGAGATTTACTCAGCAGAGCCTGATTATGTGCTAGTACCTGAATTAAAAAGGCCTAACCGTGCTCTATCCATGCAGCTTGTTTGCCTTCACAGACCATTGACCAATTCTAACATTTTGGAAGTGAAACAGTCCAAATTACGCAGAGTCCAGACTAAATGCTCTTGGCTTGATGCTTCTGTCATTAAGTCTGGTACAACTGGGCTGTGCTACAGGCACAGTATCACTGTGAGTGTGCTTTTCATATATTTGGTGAAAAAATAGATACTTGTCTCTTCTGTCTTGGCCCTGGTTTAACAAAGTATTTAAGTGTCTGTGTTTGTATGTGTTTGTAAAGGCAAGATGTTTGACTGTAAGGACTTGCACTTACATTGATTTCAGCGCCCTTTTCAATTAAGTCAATGAGAAGCAGCCTCCAGAACAGCTTCAGAAATCCAACCATCTCTCAATATTCAAAATCCCAGTTCTCCTACTTGCATTAAAATGATTGGCCTTGTAGCATTTCAGAGAAATTAGAAGCTATACAGAAAGTAGTAACTTTATTATATCCAGTTAAAATACACGAGTATTTGGAAAACATAAAACTTGTACAAACCAAACCCATGAAACTGGGTAAAGCACCCATCTGTTACAGGAAGGCAACTTTCAAGAACAAGGTTCAGTTCAAAAGATGCTGAAATATTTGTATCACCTAAAGCCAGACTGCCTGAGGAAGCCTCTGTTTTCTTTCTTTGGTCCTTACTATTTCTACCTCCATGAATATTCTCTAAGTTGTTTCCAACTTTTCAAGTTCAAAAGTATGACCACGATGGAGAATTCCCTACTGAAGTCACACCAGGGTCCAGCAATAACATCTAGCATCTACCTAGCTACCTTTTATTTCTCAGCTCAGAAAAAAACAGGCATTCTGATCCTTCCAATAACAAGACTTCCCTCCATGTCTCCCAATTCAAAAGCAGTTTATAAATTCTTGGTCACTCAGGAGCACAGTTTGCACATCATCCTGGATTCAAGGCAGGTATGATTCAACGCAGGTATGTCTGCAATTTTATGCCTATGTCTCCTGTCTTTCCATCTCTCTGTTGGCGCTCCTTTCTCTAATGGATCGATGCTTACCAACCAAGTTCTTCCACATTCCAAATAATCTCACCTCCAAAATATCAGTCTGAACGCCTAAAGAGCAAACAGCAGTGTTTGCCCACTTTTGCTATTTCTAATTTTCAAAACAGTACCCTTTAAAACAGCTTCATCCATCCTGTGCTTGCCATTTTGCAGGACTTTTTCAAATATCTGCTTCCTAACTATCTTTCTTAAAGTCTCGCCTAAAAAAAGACAAACCCACTACTTTGCTGCTACACAGACAAAGTAATCAAACAAAAGAACTTGATAGCATTTATGGTGCTAATTTGATCAAATGACTGTCCTCAGCACAGGAAGGACACTGACCTGTTGGAGCAAGTCCAAAAGAGTTGATTAGAAGGATGGAGCACCTCTCCTATGAGGAAAGGCTAAGAGCATTGGGTTTGTTCAGCCTGGAAAAGAAGCTTCGGGGTAACCTAGTTGCAGCATTCCAGTATCTGAAGGGAGCCTACAAGAAAGATGGAAAGGGAGTTTTTACAAGAGCATGTAGTGACAGAACAAGGGGGAATGGCTTCAAACTGAGAGTAGGTTTAGATTAAATATTAGGGAAAAATTCTTCACTGTGAGGGTCGTGAGGCACCAGAACAGACTGCCCGGAAAAGCTGTAGATGCCCCATCCCTCTAAGTGTTCAAGGTCAGTTTGAATTGGCTCTGAGCCAACTTGGTCTGTGGAAAGGGGTCCTTATCCAGAGCAGTGAGGTTGGAACTAGATGATCTTTAAGGGCTCTTCCAACACAAACTATTATATGATTCTAAATCAACTAATACTGCCACACTGTTTACATACTGTCCCCCCAAGCTGGTACTGAACTTAACTTTCCTCTTAATTCACACTGAAATTGTGAACTGTCAGAAACAGAGACTGCCTCTCCCTTCACTCACCTTCCTATTTCCTTGATACAATACTTGGGGCAACAAAATCTTGGTTTTAGCACTATGGTAATACTAAAAAGTATAAAAGTACTAAAAGGAATAAACAGACTGACCATAAAACTATACCTATATATCACTCGTTGATCCTTGTTGTTATCCGTTCTACATAGGAAAGAAATAGCGGCTTAAGAACTGCCTACTTCAAAACTTCTCTTAGAAGTTTGTTGCCAATTATATTTACTGAGGTTATAAGATGACACCAACCAGGATTTCCTAATCCAAAAAGTTACCGACCACACATAAAAGTTTCCTTTGCGGCACACTAGTATGTGAGAAACTGTTTCACTTTTAAGTGATAAAGTAACTGCTGCATTCTTTAAAATTCTTTAAAATTCGTATCATCAACAATATGCTCTATATAAAAAGAAAAA
Source organism: Lophotriccus pileatus (assembly GCA_035583135.1). Taxonomy (NCBI): domain Eukaryota; kingdom Metazoa; phylum Chordata; class Aves; order Passeriformes; family Tyrannidae; genus Lophotriccus; species Lophotriccus pileatus. The sequence continues at coordinate 25,828,825 of JAWWES010000133.1, forward strand.
CATAACTAAACTAACATGAAAACCACACCAAAACTGCTGACAGTTACAAAACCATCTCAAAGCCATCAAAATCATTATTTACTTTTTTGAAATTGTTACAACATAGTTAAGAACTTTCTTATTTTAGACCCATATTTCTAAGATCATATAAAATATCAAGTGCTGTTATAAGATATGCCTTTACATCACTCATTTAAGAAGTTAAATTGCTTAAAATTTAAGGATACGCTATAATCCACTGGTTACAAGAATCAGCCCCCTAACTGATACATTCAAGCAATTTTTATGCGCCTTTGCACTTTCATAGAAGAGAAATAGCCACCTTCCCATTTGAATGAATCTAGATCACAAAGGCATTTCCTCTTTTCCCCTTCACGCTAACAAATCCCCCAAAGACTACAGACAAGTTTCCCATCACCACAGGGGTACCAAGGCCAAAAAGCAAACTTAATGAGGCTAAACGGAGCCCTTCTCTTGCAGAAATGTTAATCTTACTTTTAAGAGAAAAAGAGGTAAAGAGAACCCTATAAAAATCTGCACAAAATCACTTGTAATAAAAACATTTATGGCATTTTTTTTTGTCCAAGGTTACCATGAAGGGCTTTAATTCAGAAGAACTAGTGGGAATACTGTTCCTCTTATTAAAATATATCAATTAGTGTAATATATACAGTTGTCTCCTTTGAAAAGCAAACCAAACCCATGAGACGAACAGCAGGGTCCTGCAAGGACCCGCCCCCAATCTTGGATTTATTCCTCTGAGGATGAAGTCCCAGAAGCTGCCTCTGAAGCTTCATCTCTTTTCATCTTTAAAACCTTCATTTACAAGCATAAATAACAATGGCATAATCATTAGCAACAACAAAGTTCAAACTTCATCAAGACTTGCTATCATTCTCATCAAACTCAAAATAGGAAGGTTAGTCTACAAACTGGCATCTAGCTTTCAAATCGCAGACTGTTAATGAAATTCCAAATATATTTTCCAGGTCTGAAATGTGACTATTGTTAAGACACTGGTCTTAATGCTTCATTTTATATGTGCACACAACGGTGCTTATTTGATTTATAGGGATATCCTGATCCCTAGAGTTTGCAGCAGCAATTTAAGTACAATTTCTCAAAAATAATATCCTATGTGCTGGCTGATTGACAAATAGCAAGTTTTAGCAGTCAGCAACCATCTCTAAACTGCTTATTTCAAATGAAAATTATTTTAAAGCATAATGTTAGATACCAGTTTAGATGCTAAACTGGAAGTACCCACCACTAAAGACATCACCTCTACTTGAATATCACTCCAAGAAGAAAACTATTAGAGGTTGCAAGCTTGTTTTGATGGAAATATTACTCTGTGTTCACAGCCAACAGTGATGTTCTCCATTTTTTGTTTCTGACTGACACATATATACAGCTGTATCCAGTCTACATCTTTCTTCAGATCTGCTAGTGGCCAAAAGATATAGCAGTAAATGTATAGATGTTAAGGAAAAAAAAAAAAAAAAACCAAAAACAAAACCACCACAAAATGCCCCACCACAGTCTATAACCTATTTTAAAAGGAAACCCACAACACCGTACAAGATCATTGTTATTTCATGCACACTGTTGTCACAAAGCTTGTGTAAGCCCAAATGTACTGGTCATTTCATTAGCAAAGAGCTCTGCAACACAAGCTTATGAGGGTTAGCACGGGTAAGAATGATTAGCCTTGTAACTCATACAACAATTCTGATGACGCCTAAGGAAAAATAGTAGCCAGCTTACTCTGAGGTTGACAGGGCTAGGATTAATCACATTTTTTGTCTCGTAAGTCTATTTAAGTCTATTATACTTCATGTCTTCATACACATATGGAACAAACAGTCAGTGAAGGCGTTGATTTACAAGTCAGTTTTTAGAATTCAGCCACGCTTTAAAGTCGTGTTTGTTTAATCACTGCTGCCACTTCACATATACAGAAATGATGCCAACAGTACTGTTTTTGACTGCAAGCTTTTTTCATAGAAGGCACTGAAAGCACCAAGCTTGATCAAAACTGTGACTCAAACCAAATAGAGGCTCCCCTTGCTGTGAGGCCCTCAGTTTTTCTGAACCTAAGGAGCATTCATCCACCATCCCGGCAGTTAGCTAGCCATGCCAACTTTTTTAAGGTTTAGGGAAGACACGGGCAGAAATGAGGAAAAACACATCAGACTCGGATTCTGTTAAATCTTCCAAGAAACTTCTGAATGAAGTATTAATTTTTGAGGAACAAAACAGGTAAAGAAGGTGTGTGGGGAAAGAGGAATAAAGAAATATAGAAGACCCATTCCAGGTTCTATACATACATAAAAGCATGACTTGTTCAAGTGTTCCCCTAATACATTTCCTAACACTTTCAGAAGTATGAAGGATTTAGAGATATATTCTATCCTAACTCCTATTATTATGTTTTACTGGCTATTTTAGAAGTACTTCTCCTGTATCAGTGATCACATTTTCACTATACACCTTGCCAAAAAAAGAAATTAAAAAGAAAAAATAACTTTATACAGTTCCTCTAAACACTATTATAACATATTGAGTCAGCAACAGCACACTAGAGACAAACACTATGAAAATTAACTTGCTGTCATATCTCCTGTGGCATGTTTGCTTTTTTAACTTAACAACCTACCAACCAAGTACTTATTAGAGCCATACTTGCTTGACTTGCGTGTAAAAATATCACTGAAGAAACACATAGCCTCACTGAAACCAAAATAAAAGTTCTTACCCAAAAAACCCACACACAGGCCAAACAGAAAGAAACCGAACACCGGCAAGCAGGTCTATAAAAATTTACTTACTATGCTACTAAAACAAATATACATCCAAAAAGTAGTCCCCTTTCCCCAAAACTGAGTTAGAAGAAGAATTTATTTTTTAAGTTTTATCTTGGTAATTCAGAAAATTACCCCTGAAGTTTAAAAGCTATGAATTTCTTGAAATAAAATCATATGACTGCAAGATTTCAATACTACCATTCTATGAAACAAAAGAAAACTGGAAAAGAGTACTGCCAAAACCTCTTGCCTCCTTAGAACCTTTCTCTCATACAAAAGCAGTACAAGCAGCTTTTGAGTTCTCTCTCCCTTCTGAATGTGGGAGTCAAAAAATATACATTTCTGATATCACCTATACCCACAGGTAGTCCATCTTTTAAACTGAATTCAAGTGTAAAGATGGCAGAGAACCTATCCTGCAGTTCCAACAAGTAGCATCTGTGAAAGGAACTGATGAAGCAACGATATCTGAATACAACCATATTTAACTTGCAGGATGTTTAAGATTTGAAAAACTGAGAAGCAACACTGGAACTAATCTCCAAAGATCAACTAGTCTACTTCCATAAAGAGCAAAAGTTACCTGTATCACTCCTGACAGATATTTAAAAGTCTGTCTTTAAAGACATCCTGTGATGGAGATGCTATTAGCCATCAAATACAATCAGTTCCACTGCTTACAGTGCCTTCAGCTGGGACAAGAAGATATCACACCACTTACTTTTCCTTTTTCTCTTTTCTTTTTTGTAGTTCCTTTTTAAGTCTTTGAAACCTTACTCCTCCCCTCAGTTGCATCTGTTCTAATCTAAACCACGCCAGTACTCAAACTCCATTCTACCTATGGGATGTCTTCTGACAGCAGTGGTAGCTGTGCTTGGACTCTCCTCATATGAGCCATGTTTGCATTTAAATGCTTCCTACAACAGGACAAAATTCTGCAAGTGATACCTTAACAAGAGAAAGAAACATTTCACGTAGACAGACCGTTTTGATATACGTGCATGCTCTTTGTCTTTTCTCGCTTAGCTTGGAATTGACTGTAAACCCCCAAAATTTGCATGTGACAAGTGGAGATTTAAGTGCTAAACTAAATTCTTAATGCCAAAAATTCAGAGAAAAAAAGAAAAGCCGTAAGCATATATGCATGAACAGGAGTGCACCAACATATTTGCATGGCTGCACAGGCAAATAAGTAGCTAAGGACCTAACACCTCATATACATGTAATACCTACCCTATTAACACATCCAGCCAACAGCAATATACATCTGCTTGGGGAACTTACACCTTCATCCTAGAAAATGCAGTCCAATCATTATTTTAATAGAAAAGAAGAAAGTAAGTTAGAAATGTCTCACTTTATTAAACAAGGCTTCCTTAATTGCCTGTATATCCTTACATCTCAACAGCCATCTCTACATGCAAAGAAGAATCCGCCCAGAATCCAAATAAACAGCAGAAGTGCAAATGGCTTGTTCTGCCTCCTGTTTCATCAGAAGCACTACTTCAAAAGCGTTACTATTGAAAGTGATTCCTGGTGGGAGGCAGGGAGAAGGGAACTACACTGAATATAGCTTTGTTTTTCACTTGTTAGCATGAGCTGCAATGCTGCCAAATAGAAAGAAAAAAAACCCCTCTCATCTGCAAATAAAACGCATGTATGGAAGACATAGAATTCACTTTTTCAAGTCACTTTTTTTCCCATATATCTGAACTATAATTGGCTTAAACAAATACAGTTTCAAATTCAAAATTTAGGTCAGTCTTACAAGTGTAGTAGTGTTAGAGTACCACAGGTATATCAGGAAGAACAAGGAACTGAGCTATTTTAAGCTGTTAAATATTGTAGTAACAGTATAAGGGGTTTTGAGCAAGTGCAATGTACTTGAAATCAAGCCCAGTAACAACCCAGATCTTGTATACTGTGCAAAGCAGATTTACAACCCTGAAAATAAATTATTTCAGTATGAGTAGTACTCTGTCACCAGCCATTAAATACATAAAACCTTAATGCTGGATTCATCAGTAAGATAATTCCTGTACATCTACATGCATCCATCCAACAACAAAAAGCAAAAGACACCACCAATAAATAAAGGCCAATATTTTTCAATGACTGCAGTATATTCCAAGAATCCTGTAAATTATTTCATGATATGAAATACTGAAATATTCTAGTCATTAAAATATTTCTACCAAATCAAATAATAAGAGGCCATATCTCCAGAGAAAAATCACTTTGGTTTCCATATTGATTCTATGCCTCCACTCCCCTGACATCCTGTAAGACCACAAGCATCTAGTAACACTGTACAGCACAGAGGTATACTTTTTTTGTCTATAGCCAATCTCCTGTTTCACTCAGATATTCATCAAATTTTTAATGAAAATCTTTCTAGTAAAAATAGTGGCTTTCCTGGGTTCAGTTTATTTGGGCTTTTCTTAAAGTTTCACTTCATAAAAATCAAGAGAGGTATTTGTTCACAGACAAATTTTCTGTGGTTTTCCATCACCTTTCTTAGGAAATAAGGCTGTAAGATTTTTCAAGTTCCAAATTTTTTATAAGAGTTGTATGAGTTCCAAAGTGTAAGATTTTTGCTAGTTCTTCCATTTAAAAAAATTTCTATTGATAGCCTATTCAGTAATATTTTTAAGGAAAAAAAATGGTTTATCTATAATACATTATTATATATCCTCACCCAAATTCCACATTTTTGAACAGTAATCACTGAAAAATATACTAAATATGAGAACATCTTAGAAAGAGAACTTACTGCTAAAAACACTCCCAAGTACACTTTGCAACAGTTCATCTTTTGGGAAAAACTTTTAATCATTTTGTCCATTAAATGTTGGCAACCAAGCTGTTGGCAATCAAGTAAACCAGCAGGATTTGTATTTATTCTTACTCCCAGTCCACACAGCAAGTGGACAAATAAAAACAATATTAACATATTATCACTAAAAAAATATTGTGACTGACCCCAATAAGAGATGTTCCACTTGTGGAAAATAAAAAGAAAAAAAATCATACTAACTTTTATGTCATGTAGGCATAAAAATACTACAGACTTCCACCCCATCGTTCTGTAACTGCTCTTAGCTGACAGCTCCTCATAGAAACACTTTTAGACTCTGGAAAGACTAATGCCATAAGATCATATTTAGTACTCAACTGAAAATTAATTGAAAGGTAAAAGCATCATAGTCAATGAATGCAAATAAACACAAGCTGCCTGCTGATGATCAGTACATTAGTAGTTGTATTTTGCAGCATGTTTAGGAAAATTAACTTACGAGCCTTGTTTGCTAATGAAAGAGTATGTAATTAACTTCCTCTGTGGAAAAAGAAAGTCATTTTGCTTAGTTCAATCATTTGACAGCACAATTAAAAAAAATAATTGCATTTTATCAAAACACAGACATCTGGGATTTGGAACTACTGGTTCTAGCCTTCCTTCTGATTGCATTTCAGAAAGAAAACAGAGGTCAGTTTTTTAGAGGGTATATATTTATATATCATCCTTTATGAAGCTGTTGTTTTATTTAAAAGTCTATTTTATTTCACAAAAAAGCAGTCTTATTCTCTCAACAAAGCAGCTAAAAGAAAAGTAGCAACAAGCAAATGTCCCGTTGCTGTGCCTATGAAAAGTGTATGCTCCCATCATGAAGCAGCCATGCAATCTCACTTGGTGTGGAGTCAAGGGCTGCTGTTATTGTGTATTACACATGATCTCTGGTGGAGAAAGCCACCTGTTCATTTGCCATGAAAAGGACCTCCATCAGCCACTCCTTACAGATCACTATAGATTCCTTGCAGACTTTAAAGTGATGGCTATCTGTCACCAAAAGTCATGCTTGAGCCACTTTACTCAGCAGCTTCATAGGGTTTAGACTGAGCTGATGAATTGCAGACTAACAAAAAGATGTGTGTCTGAACACAGTTCGATACAGAGCTGTGAGTACCCCTCTTTGTCATCTTTCTCTCAGATGCCCAAACATTCTCTCTCTTTGATAGCCTTCAGTGTTCTTTAAACAGTGCTGCTGGAGATGGCAATTTGAGGGGATAGCTGTCTTCATCTGAGAGATAATGTTCTTTAGAACTTGCAGGAGTTTTCCAAAAGAGTAAGAAAAATTTTGGCTGCATTAGTCCCTATCCAAGTGCTCTTACTGGTAACTAAATTAAACAATTCCAGTTCATCACAAAGTATGATTAATAACAATATAATAATATTGTGTCCACCACTCTTTTTCTGTCAAGTCCCACACTTTAAAAGATAAATACACATCATGGCAACATGTGGCAACTAGGTTACCAAGCCAAACATATAAACTACATTGCTGAGGGGAGAAAAAAATAATCTGGGACTATAATTAAAGTTTGCTTCTAGCACAAAGCCAATCTATAAGAGGGATCAGAGTTCAGGCCCTAGTTGTTGTCCTTCCTGCTCTACACAAGCAGGAAATGAAAGAGAGAGAAAGCACTCACAGAAATATAATCAAGCAAGGAGGGATAATAACAGTTTTTGAAATCATTCATGTCCACCCATACACCTTTAGGACCCCAACATCAACTTCTCTACAGACCATTGGTCTTGACAATTTAACATGTTTCAATAACACATGGATTGTGACAGTTCCTCTGGGTTTCAAGGAACACTGCTTTCAACACCGAGGAAGCCAGCACATGAACTATTTTCATGCTTCTGCTTGTGTAGTCTTACTGTCAGACCAGAAGAGAGTAATGTAGAATTGGAAGAGTTACAGTAAGTGCCTTGCCTAGAGAGTAACTTACTGCTAGTTCCCACTTCATCTTCCTATAAATCCCTTGTCGCACCACATAGCATGGTAACACCCTCTGTCAGAAGGACAACATTCAGGCTGTGCATTCTCCCTGCTCACCGTTTTTCAGAAGCTGAGGATGTGCAATAACTACTTGACTACGTGCATCATCTAGGAGACACCCCAGAAAAAAGGGACACTTAACCCACCTTGTGTCGCTGTTCAAGTCCCCAGATAATCTGTCCCTTAAACCACTAAATCTGGACATCTTAGATGAGTATACATCTTAGATTTGCTTCAGACCTGACACCCTGCAGACGTGTTACTCTTTATTCCTTCTCGACATGACTGCATTTGCTAAGCTTTGAAGAGCCCTTTCATCAGTTCACACTTCAACACATCCTGCTGTCATCCACTGCTCAGACTGAGTGATCAATAGGCACTGAGATAGCCTCTAGAATGCCAAAATCCACCCTAAGCTAACCTTTCCCAGATGCTGCAGAGAAAAGCTCTATGGAAAAGCATTAGAAGATCCTTTGACTGTTCTTCCTCTTAGGACTGTGTCACTTCTTAATTCTTCTTCATTAACTCTATGAACAAACCAGGCACCTCTCTACTATGGTGTACTCCTCCTTACTTATCTCAGTCTTTGAGAACTGGATTTTCTTCTGACTATGCATATTTCTTTAACAACACAAACTGAGGTATTCTGCCCTCTGCTACCACACTCCTGAAGCACACTCAAGATAACTTCAGCAGCTTGGGTCAGCACAGATCTTCTAAAGGGAAGTGTATGGACATCAGATAAAAGTACAAGCAACACAGGGGGACTACAGAGGTGCTGTACACCAATGTAGGGAGAAAATTGTTGCAGCCAAAGCTCGATTAGCATTCAGGCTAGCCAGCATTGCAAGGGACAAAAATGACTTTTCAAAAATATGGTTTTAAAGTACGTTTACAGCAAAAGTAGGATTGGAGATAGCACTGGTCCATTACTTGATGAGGTCAGTCACCTCACAAATAGGGACATAGCCATAGTTGAGATGTATAATGCTGCCTTCACCTCTGCCTTCAACAATGATGATGATGGGCTCTGGAGTCCCAGTTTCCAAGCAGGAAAATCATAACTGGGGAGATGATAAACTCCCAGCCAACCCTGAACTTGTTTGACCCTTGCTGCTTCAACTGGATGTTTATAAATTTATGGTGTCTGACGGAATTCCTCCCAGGATGTTCCAAGAGCTAGCTGATATAATTGTGGAACTTCTCACCATTATTTTCCAACAGTCTTGGGAGACTGAAAAGGTCCCAGTTGACTGAAGTCGGCATATATTGTCCCAGTATTCAAGAGTGATTGTAAGGAAGACTCTGGTAATGACAGGCCTGTCAGTCTTATTTCAGTGCCCAATAAAATTATGGAGAAGGTTATTCTGAGAGTTATTGAAAAAACATGTAAGACACAATGCAGTCACCAGTCACAGCCAACACAAGTTCATGAGGTGAAGTCACAATAAACCCACTTAATTTTCTTTTATGACAAGGTCACCCATGTAATTAACCAAGGGAAGCCAGTAGATATGGTGATTTGGGATTTTAGCAAAGATTTTGATACTGTCTCTCACTTGTCCTTCTGGACAAAATATCCAGCAGATAGATAGGCAAGTCCATAACACATTGTGCGAGCAATCGACTGATGGGTCAGCCAAGAGTTTTAGTAAATGGGGTTACATCAGTCGATGGTCAGTCACCACAGAGGTTCCCCAGGGCTCAATTTTAGGGCCAGTGTTCTTTGATGTTTTTACAAATTATCTGTATGCAGGAATCAAATTGTACATTAAGTTTGCTGGTGATACTAAACAAGAAGGAGATGTGAAGTCCATCAAGGGCACAGAGACCTTACAGAGAGATCTGGATGGACTAGAAAGCTGAAAATTTAACAAGAGCAAGTGTGAGATTCTCCACCTGGGATGGGGTAATGGTGGTTATACATGCAAACTGGGGCACAAGAGTCTGGACAGAAGGTCTGCAGAAAGATCAAAGAGTCTGAGTTGATGGCAATTAGAATACAAGTCGACAGTGAGATCTGGCAGCCAAAAGGCCCAACCTGGGGTGCACCAAGCACAGCGTAGCCAGCCAAATGAGGGAGGCAATTTTCCCACTCCACACTGCACTGGTGGGGCCTCACCTTGAGGACTGTGTGCAGTTTGGTGCACCTTAAAAGGAGCACATCAGACTATTTGAGTGTCCTGATGAGGCTGACCAGAACAGTGAAAGGTCTCAAGGGCAAGACTTACCAGAAGCTGCTGCTGTCACTTAAATTGTTCCGCTTGATGAAAAGAAAGGGAACTTTTGGATTAAGCAAATAATGACTTTTTAAGCACAGCCTCAGCAAAGTCAAGAACAGGAGACTAGTTGACAGAGTTAAAAGAACAGACTGATTTGAACAGAGGTATCACCTCTTGTCCAAGTAGAAAAATCTATTTGAGTAGAAACACACACGTATACGCAGACTTTGGTCATGTTGGTAAGGAAATTAAGACGAAGGTCCAGCTGTATATATGGGGTTTTTTTCCCCTATCCCTCGGAACTGATGTTCTGAACGCTTCTGTAAGATTTTTACTAGTCTTATCTAATCACTTCTAAACAACCAACAATCCTCAGAAAAATACTCATTGGTCTGCAAACTCTGAATGACATGCAAGAATATGTAACTTCTCCATGAAGATAAATACATTTAATAATTTTTACTGTTCAGTAAAACAGTAAATGTGCAGCCAAAACTCTTACAGTATTACAAAACTAGTTCTGTATTCCTAGAAATAGATATAGACATAATGTTCTTGCTCAAAGACTGGAAAGAATAAACAATAAACTGAATAGTAAATGGATAAGAAATAGTGTTTGTATGATGGAAGAGAATTATATATCAAAGCTAAAGTAGATGGTAATGGCTGCACATATAAACAGGCATGCATAAGGATCCAAAGGGGAAAAAAAAGTAGGATAAAAACAACACTGAGGCCATACTTAGCTCTCAGATTGCAGAGTAACTAGTGATTTCAGTTAAAATACTTGGGATTATTAATGTGTCTGAAGTACTATACCTGCACGTATCAGGTCCGGCTATTGTTAGTCAGAGTTCCAGTTAAAAGTTCCTTTCACATACCTTCATTTAAAAGTAAAATAATGTTTAGACATCCCAAATCGTGGTGGCAGAAGTGGCTACTTCTATCTATAGGTGATTTGAGCTGATACTGCCCACCTGTGCAATTAAGAATAATTTTCAGGGATTGTTTATAAAACTAAAACATACTTTAAAAAAGTTCCCAAAAGGTCACTATAATTGCAAGTTCATGTTTTTGCAACTACATTCACATGTGATGTTTCCAAATGAATATGTCCTTTAGTACGGATCAAAATGGAGGACAGAGAGCTGATTACCAAAATTAGAAAGCAGAGGCAAGGAATGTTTCGAAGAGAAAGAAAGTTCTGCTCCTCAAGACAGTAGCTTTATCCAAAATTATGAATACCTTGTCTTTTGTAAACTTTGGTTAATGTCCTTATATCCATTCTCTTTTACAGATGCAAGAACTCAAATATGAAGACATTCTATCCCACCTTTACAGTCCTGTAATGGAACACAGTCACAATACAGAACTGTTACTTAGTTGCCCCTGCTGTAACTCATTAATATTTCCTCTAAGGTGCATTCCTTTAAACTTACTATGAGAAAGCTTTTTCCAGAATGTTCCCAGAGTGTTCCAGTTGTTATAATACACATTGAAAACAGATCAGTTTCTCCTTATTATCCTAAAATGGACTGAAATTGTTTGGAATACACTGAAATACCACCTTGTAGCAGCAAATCAATTTTAAGAGATGAAAAAAAAAGTGAGGATTTCAGTGTTGCTCTATTTCTCCCTTACTGCTGGTGGTGCAGTTTTCAAGGTTCACTCTTCTTTTTCACTGGCCACTCTAACAGCTTGTGTGCGGCCTCTTCATTGAATGTGCTAAAAGGAAGTCCTCCTACCACACATTAGGGCATGGCTCAGCCCAGAATTCAAACTAAGGAATTATGAAAAGCTGTCCTAAAGTGAAACCTACAACTGTCAGACTTAAATACTAATCTCTCTTTACTAATCTTAGTCTCCCTACACTAAAGAAACACAGTGCACTTACATGCTTGCTGCACTGGAAAAACACTTCATCTTCACACAGAGAAACCTTTCCAGCCTTCTACAAACACTGCTGTCATGATTACAAAGACACCAACTCTGAGTAAGTATTGACAATGGCTGTCTAAGCACTGGTTCGTTTTAAAGTGATGCCATATCACTGCGTCTTTCAGCCTCTCTGGTTCATCAGTATTCTGCATGCTACTCACAGGAACCACTTGGGGAATGTATTCAAGATGATCCTTACTGAACTGTGACTTCTTCATAAACACACATAGACAGCTACAGCAAACATCATGATCCATTTCTCTGATATCACTGCATTTGTAAGTGCCAACCAAAGCCATTTGCTGAGCTGCATATTATTAGCTGACACAAACAGCTACCAAACATCCACCAGGACAGAGAACAAATAAAAGCAGAGTTCAAGCTCACGCTGCCATAAGGACCACCTTAACGATGACCCCACTTTGGTCTACACTTGCATCTCTGTGCACAGAGCACATCCCCTGCTACAAGGAACAAATTAGGAGCTAGAAAGTATTTTTACCGAAGTTTGAGAAGGCTATCCTGTCTGAAAGGCAAGAGGTATGAAATCAACAGTACACAAATCACTTCTGTGTCAAACTGAAGTGACAATACTCAGCAAGTGTCTTCCTTTAACTTCCTTTAACAGTAGAACAGGAGTGGTGCTGAAAACATTAAAGGAGTGTTTGATAAAAAGCTCCAGAAAAGCTGACAGTACAGAGTGTCTTCAGCCAACATGGGACAGTATTTGCCACAGCGATGCCACTGGGCATCACACGGATGTAAACTCTGTGACTGGAGAAGAGAATATTATTACACAGGCTATGGAGTTTATCCTTTTAATCCCCCTGCAGCCATACCCTTATGCTCAGGTATCAAGACTTCCTCTAAGAAGATCAAGGGAATCGGAACAGGAGCTTACTCAGAGAGTATGGGCACAGGGTGGGGAGGAAGAGAAGTGCCTTCAAGAAGCTAGTTCTCATATTATTGAGTTATTAGAGGTGCCAGCTAAAGGAAATACCTCCTCAACTTAAGATGTATACACTCTGACTTTCAGCACTGCTGTCCTCTGTGAAGACCCTACTGTCATCCAGCTGAAGCACTGATATATAAGAAACCTTACATCATTTCCTAGCAACACAACTAGTACTACCAGAAAAAGCAAGGCTTCAGTCTGTAGCCAGCTATGCTCTTGCTCTTACAGATTCTACAGACTCTACCTTAACCACAGAAGTATCTTTTCAGAGAGTTTATTTAATGTCCTTCAAGTTATAGGATGCTGTTCTGCTTTCAGATATGCATAGACAAATCTGTCACTGCAACAGCAGCCACACCTTGATAAGAGATTTTGGTCTCCGACATTCAATATATTTGCCCAGTTTCAAAATTTCTCCTGTGTTTCTCAATCACACAGCCCTCTTCCTCCCATAATTCTAGAAGATATCTTTTAAATAGCAGTTTTACGGCATCACCTTAAGCACAGTGTACTGAGAATGAGATTATGCTTATCGAAGAAACATAATTCATAAAATAAATCTTTAACATATACTTGTGGTATGACTTTTTTTCTGTGCTACTGTATTCAGAGAAGGAATACTGAAAATACTCAAATGTGAAATAAAATAAGCGGGGGGGGTGTCTTAAGATGGCATAAACTGCAAATGGCAGAACAGCAAAGGTCTTAAAACTACTTGTTCTCTACAGTCTTCCTTACATGATATTTGCAGCTCTTACTCTACAGTCTCTTACTTCTAAGAATAATAAAACTATTTAAAAGGGTAGGAAGAGCCAAGTTCATGAGCTATTTCATTCTGCCTTTAAAAAAAAAAAAAAAAAAGAGTGAGAGAAAATAAAACACTTCCCTCTCCCAAATCTTTGCTGATCAGAGGAAGTATCCAGGTATCAATGGACTGAAGTAGTACCTTGCACAAGCCCATTATTTCAGTCAGCGGAAAGCAGTGGATCAGCCACCTGGCTTTATGCAGGTTTTCCTTGCTACAGTGACCTATGTGCTATATGTCACTATGACTTGGCAGGCAGCCTATTGTGCATCCAAGATAGGGGAGAGGTGACAAACTATCAAAACCATCATACTGCTATGTTACACAGTCCAATCTACTGCATTAAAGAGGATGAAGGATCAAAGAGAAAGATCATTTAATACCCTTCTCTTCAACATTTCCTCAGCTGAGCTTGTAGAAGAGTCACAGAAGAGGAGGGGAAGCTATTTAGAGAGACTT
>JAWWES010000133.1:25842954-25895064 GCA_035583135.1 Lophotriccus pileatus
CCCTTCTCTTCAACATTTCCTCAGCTGAGCTTGTAGAAGAGTCACAGAAGAGGAGGGGAAGCTATTTAGAGAGACTTACGTCCATCATTATTCCACGTACAGTCTCCTTTTCAACCTCCCAAAGGACCTGTTAATCTGGGATGCGCTCTCCATTGTAACCCCAAACAAGGTATATCAGCAAAGGTAAAAATCTATTAAAAAAACCTGTAAGTCATATTCCTAAAACGTCAAATTTAAATTCCTAAGCACCCCAAGGAAAAAAACACAAACCATTCAAGAAATCTTCTAATATACTTGCTCAATACAATAACTGCAAGATGATATTCATGCACAACCAAAACTAAGATGATAATACTAATGCCTGACACAGACTAAACTAAAAGCACTAATTTTTGTAGAACTCCATTTATTTCCTCATGAAAAAAAATACTTTCTTTGCATTTGTCAACTTACTGATCAATTTTTAAGACAGCATAGGACAAAATATTATTGCTTAAAAGCTTCATTGCTCCTTGGGTGAGCATGTCTAAGCAAGTCTCTGAAATCACTATATTAATTTTCAGCACATTCTAACATAAAAAGTAACATCTTAGTTTTATCAGGTCTGTTATTACACTCTTTCTTCACTCCATTTATTGTTTCTTTGCCCTACAAGTGGCCAGCATCGTATCTTTGATAATTATAAGAACATATACTTCTAACCCAGTACAAATATTTACACAGGTATATACTAACTTGATACTTCTTCAAAAAGCTCACCAGGCATCATCAGCACGTTTCAAAGCTTTCAAAGCACAAGAAAAAACAGTTCTCCACAAACATGCATGCAATATTTACAGCTACATGTAAATGGCTGCTTCTATGAGCATACATTTGCACATATAAATGAGAAACAATTTTAGTACAACTCCCACCCCGCAAAAAGAAACAGACAGAAGAGCAGAAAGGATAAGTTTTATAGTGTGCATCAGAGACACACTGTTCCCCAACATATTTTAATACCTGTTTTAAGGAAAGCACAATGATCAGGTTTTCTTCATGAACACAATGGATAGGACAAGTGGTTTGCTTCAGAAAGAAGGAAATTGTAGCCTGACTTCTAAAAACTAGGCAACTTACAGAAACATTTCAACAGTAGATTATTTTAGCTTAGGCACCCCTGCGCACTAGCAATTTCTTGCACTACGTGTTTACCTAGTTACAGAGCAGAACATTTTTAACTAAGGAGACTATTTACATGAGGCTGCAGCACTTTAATCACAACATTAAGGCAGATCAAACAACTTGTTGATCCATGAATGACTAGACACTGCAGTTGTGAACGACATGGAAGCAAATACTTGACAATGATGGCCTAGATACATTTGCTTCAGCATGCATAAGATGATTTCCTGGAGTATCAACCTGACCATAATTTCTTGAACCATAAGGTTGTTCAAGTCTACAGAGGCAAAAAAATAAGCTGCATTTACATGAAAAGTATATACAAATCTTGCACTTTCAAGTTAGGCATTCTCTTCTGAAAATTTGTCCTAACATTTATTTTTATTAATCTCTCACAAACAGCTGCCTCTGCTTAACTTAATCCCATTAAAAGACCCAAGCAGATGAATTTAAGCAGGCACTGCTCTACTGTAAGTCTAACCTGTAAAAACATGACAGTCCACAAGCTTCCAAAAAATGAACCTGCAGCATCGTGTTCACTAGTGTGTGTACCAGATATCTAACTGCACCCTGCAGCGTTAATTGTACAGAGTGAAAAATGTTTCTTCCCTCCTGTAGTATTCTGTGCCTTCTTATTTCTTATTAATAGTCCTAAGTAAGCCATCAGATTTCCTTTTTTGTGGCTGACTTAGGAAATCAACTGAAACAATGCAGAGGAAAGGTGCTGTGGGTAGACTAGTCTTTCTGAAAAGGCTGCAGTTCTCAACATGGCTCAAGTTCTGTGTGCAATAAAGTAAGATGGATGGTTTCACAGGGTTGGTAACTTGAACATATTAATTACATGATTCTATCTGGTGACCTAAAAAGGTCTATAAAAACAGCTTCTGTCACTAATGCTGTTTTCAAATTTAGCTGATTTTTACTGTGCTAAGTATAGACAAAATAGACAGGTAAGCTGTAGCTAGTAAATTCAGAAAGAATAAAAAGAGAAAGAGGATGAGTGCTGTAATGCAGGTATATCAGTGCTGTTCTTCTGGCAGAATATTCCCAAGAACCCACTAACCTTTAAGGAAGGGGACAGGGGATAAAGTATTGCTCAACAGAACTCTGTTATATAAGCTTTAAAGACTCTTTAAGGAAACATGCACATATTTCACAATTTAAGAAAGAAAACAAGAACAAGAAAGAGAACAAAAAAAGCAACAACACACACTAGAAGCATTGTTCCAAAAGTGGGCTTAATGGCCACTTCTCCCACTGCAACACTCACAGTACTTGAACCACTTCGACACTTCAGCAGTTTCAGATGGACCACTGCCACATACAAAGAAGTACAAGGACATATATAATACTAATCTCACATAATATAAGAACAGTTAATGCAGATAACCAAACCTTCATTTTAATATGCCTTGGTTGACAAAAACTACCCAAGTTAAAATTTATTCAAGTCAAGTCTTAGAAAAGCTTTTTTTTAATAACACTTTTGCAGTCAAATCAACCTTTGCTACAACACCATTACGATCAATAACATTACAAAAGACAGAAATCTGGTGCAGTCTGCTGTCAATCAGTTCTCTTTTGAGCCCATTTATGTTTCATTCATCATGCTGCACACCCTACCTCCTTACCCCGAGGGAAGGGAATTAAAAGGTCACATCTTAGCCAATAAAATATATTTAGCTATTTTGTGAGGACAAAACAGTATCTTTAATCAGTCATCCAAACAAGCCAACAGACTACCCAGAAGGTTGCATGCTGCTGCACATCAATAAATATCTTGATTTAGGAACTGAAAAATATCAAGCCAGTGAAGGTATGAAAGGGGAACTCGAAGACCTGTCAGAAAAATTACAAAATTAGAGCTGAGCACTGCATTCAGCAAATAGATGATACAGACATGGCAGAAATAAGTAGTGCTGGGAGCTAGGTTCAGATAGCACACTCTGAAATTTTAAGTAACAGGAATAAACCACTTTGGATACTTTCTATACCTATCTGCAATTTCTTTTGGGTCTCCTTACTGGTAAACACTTAAGTCAGCTTCTCTTTTCTTTGCCTCTTCAGTCTTTACAGAACTGCTTCACTCTAAGCATAATTTAAAAAATTTTAAAAGTAATACCCTGCTGATAACCTATTTCAGGATTCTTTTAACCCCCAAAATTGATTTTTCCTCCATTCTTTCAGTCTCACTAATTGAAATGCCCTAGGGAACAGTACCTATGGAACATGTGGAAATAAGAAAGAGGGCCTAAATTGTACTTCCATTGCATGTCAAAACAAACATTAGATGCTTAAGATGACAAAAACAGTACTGTGATGCTAATACACTGACTTTTTCCCTCCATGCTGCTATCAAAATACATACAGCAGATTCATCATCTTACTGAAAAACTGTAGCTGTAGAACACCATTTTCCCACTAAAACTTCTATAACCAGAATAAGATCAACGGGTATTCTCTATTTCCAAGAAACAACCCTGGTTTTTGGCATTTTACCTGCTGAATGAATAGGTTTATATGCACACAACTACACTGAAACAAGCTTTATAACCTGATGGCAGCAAATTGCATAGTGAAATAGGAGGTACTTCAAATGCCAAACCATAAAGACCTTTAAGACTGGAATAGAGAATCAAGATGACATGATTACAAAAACAGCACAAAATAGCTGGCTAAGAAAGAATGATGACAGTGTCTGTGCCTGGAAAGGGTTTGAAGCCATAGAAGGGGAAAGGGTCTGTGAAGGCACTGAAGTCACAAGAAAAATACACATTTCTTGAAGGGAAAAAAAAAACAAGAGAAAGAACAAAGGAAGAAACATTACCTGTGGCACTAATGAAAAACAAAAGCAAATTTGTGGTCAACCTTGACAGATATCCAGCACTGAAGTTCAGCAAATATTCTGGGAAGGAAATAAAAAAACCCCAAAGCCAATCTCAAAGCCTATAAAACCCATATATTTATGTGCAAGCTATAGTAAAAATACGTACACAATGTTTTGTATAGTTAAGACATCTCTGATGCTATGTAACTTATACTTTGTTAATGCAGAATTTAAAAAACTCATTTTTTAAGGAATAAATTAATTATCAAGGTCTTCCTCAAAAGAGGAGAAGAAAAGAAAATGTAATTGCTTCCTAAAACTGGCCACTGGCCAAAAGGGACATGCAGAACTGTGCATAATCACCTGATAGCCTTCCTGCTGACCAAGCCTGAACTTCTCGTACTGACAGATTTGACTCCTGCCAACATTATCTGACTCCACGAGCAGGCTCTGAGGACCACTTACACAATGAGACATCATGGCCCACGACCACAAGTGTCAGAACTTGACCCTTACAATACACATAAAGGACAAGAACACTAAAACATGCAGGCATATGTTCCTTTCTGCTGAAGTCTACATCCTAGGTATACATGTGAATGATGTTGGGAAGAGAAAAATCTGAAGAACCTACAACTTAGAAAAATCCTTAAAGCTCTGCTGAATGGGGAGTATCCCTGTGCTTTCTGTAGGAGTTACTCTTTCCACAGCTGTGTAATTCTTGGCACTTTGTAAGAAGTATCCACCATGGTGCTTGACTGTTCCTCATAAGGGCTGATTATGCTCCCACAGCCATTTAAAGGAAGGTTTAAAAAGTATGAAATAATCACCTACACACCTATGCTTTCTGTTCATCTTTTACAGTAGAGAAACATTACTTCACAATAAAATATACATCTGGTAAAGGAAAATTAATTTATTATGCTTAAAATAATTTTAGCCACTCAATTTGCCCCCCTAGTCCCATGTGCAGAAGGCCAACTACCAGCAGTGACTCCAGCACCAGTTTCAAGCATGAGATTTATGCTGGCACTCTTATTAGACCTGAGGTAATTTAAGAGGAATGTCAGCACAAATTTACTTTTCAAACTTTATTACTTTGCTTTAAGAAGAGAAAGAATGCTTGCTATTGTAATTTTTTAAATATTTACAAAATCTTTGGTATCTGGTTTTAGCCCTGCAACATTAAAATCAAAACTCTAACATCACCACACAACATGTTCCCTTTATAAGAAAATAGAAAACAAGAATTAGAAAAACCCTTTTAGTGAAAATAAAGTTTTTAATGAGAAACGTGATCACTCGTCACTACAGATAAAATTCAAGGCTACTGTTGAATTAAAAGAAGCTACATGTGGACTGCTCTGCAAGCTACGAGCTTGTGAATTTGGCTCCCATGGGTATCTGAGCCATTCAAACCCACTTCCCTTTGAATGTGCAGGTTCCTACCACAGAGAGTCGTAAGGGGATGAACACCTCAAGCTAATGAGAACTACACCAGTTGCATAACTTTAATCCTTAACCAGAGGCCACATTCTCACCCTCCTGTCTGCAGATTGAATTTCCTTCTCTTCTTTAGGTAGAGAACAATGTAACCTACTTTTAAATAATCTTTATTTTTCTTTAAAAAGCAGAATGATGGAAACTGTCTTGGTGGCCATTGGGTAAGCGACCTTTTCTCACAGCACTGCGACGTTTCAAAAAAATCACTTCTCTACCATCAAGGTCTTCCAAATTCATCTCTAACAGACAGGTATTACAGAAACCCAGGAAAGAAATGCAGATGCTGAGCAGAATAAAGCAGCAAGGGGTAAGTAAAGAGGAAATGTACTCTTTGGCTTTGCAAATAGCATGCAACAGAAAAAGCACTGGGTTTCCATGATACTTTTCTTATTAACACAAATGCCGTTTTGAACACAGTAGTCCAAATTTTTAACAGCAGCATTAAGGATGAAAACAAAGGACCATCTTGTGCAGCCAAAAAGGAATTCTAACAGAGTGAACAAAATGTAAAAACAACAATTTATTCAGTCTATCCCCTCCTTCTCTGCTGAATGCCTGCCATTAGGAAGGCCTGTACTCAGGTGGTGGTGCCACTCAGCCTTGATCTCAGACAAGGCTCCCAAGATGATGCCATTTTGAGGTAGACACCTGTCCTCTGGCAACAAGCATGAGAGCATCAACTCATTTTAAGCTGTGCAAAATGAGGCTACCATATGGCAACATCTTTCAGTCACTACAAAACTTGCTTCCAAACTGAAACAGCTACTGAGAGGTGAAAAGCTCCGTATCACATTTCTAATCCCTCCTCTCTGCAATTTATTTTTTTCATTTTATAATGATTCATATGTTTTCCTGGTCTTATGGAACTTGCTCCCTTGAAAATGTTCCCCAAATCACTTTATTTTGACTTTCATGCAGCAAGGATTTTTACTATGCATGTGAGAAATATTCTGTTGCTCATTATCTATTTGATAAAACACACTTCTTAAGAAAAAAGATCAGATAAAAACTGGTATAATGTGGAGCTCTAGTGGCAGTGGGGAAGTAAAGCAGCATACCACCAACAATAAAAGAGTAGATATTGACCTTTAGTAGGAAAACAGTAAGCAAAAACATCATAACATGAATTTAAACAAGGAAGAAGGAGATGGGGAAGAGCTAAGCATCTAATTCAATAACAGTTTTGGCTCACAGAATACATCTCTGCAAACA
Source organism: Lophotriccus pileatus (assembly GCA_035583135.1). Lineage (NCBI taxonomy): Eukaryota > Metazoa > Chordata > Aves > Passeriformes > Tyrannidae > Lophotriccus > Lophotriccus pileatus. The sequence goes on from JAWWES010000133.1 coordinate 25,849,661, forward strand.
ACATGATGAGTAACCCTCATTTCCAATGCACAGACTTGAATCTTGTAATTTACTGCAGTTAAGCAACAGAAAAAATAAGGTCAACACAGTTTGCTTATGTTAGCCTTAAAGGAAAAAAAAATATATATAGTACAGCAGGAAACCAATGTTCCTTACCAAAACTATCCGGGAGTAGAGTAATTCTATGCACTCTTTTAAAGCACTCCTAGTCATACATATTGTCCTTTTCATGATAGCCATGGCAACTCCTATACCAGCCAGTAAATACTCTGCTCTCAGCTGTATCATCAGCAAAAAACTGTACCAACCACCACAAGCAGTTTTAACACTGAGATTCAGTAGTCCTTTCAGACTGAGTTTGGCAGGAATTAAATCCTAAACTGAAGAGCTCCTTCGTTATATACACAGTACTATCTCACATCCTTCTGGCAAGCATAATCAGCTTAAGTCCTGTTGACAGTCGATATTCCACCTGTAAAGGAGATGGTTTTTCATACAGAGTGACAGGATATTTATTTAAAGCATATTCTACATCTAATGTTCTTCATCACACGGGGGACGCTGGCATTCCTACATCACCCTGTGAAACTGGCATTATTTCCTTAAATTTTTAAGCTGCTAGTTGAACTTTAGTATATATTAGAAGTTTATAAATCTAAAACAACATTGACAGTTATCAATCTATCAAAAAGGAGCACAAAAAACACAGGAAACATTACAGTGTAAATGTATGAACAGTTGAATCCTGTATTAGGAGGGCCCATTTCCAAAGTCAAGCAACATCTCTGGTTGCATAAACACACACAGTTCTGAACACTCAGTAAGAAACCTGCAATTCCTTCCTAAGGAAACTGCTTTCAACCAAGACTACAGAAAATTGAGACTGAAAAAGCTCTTATATATATTACTGCTAGCTTGCAACAGACTCTCTATCTACTTCAATCTATGTTATAAATTGTTCAATATTTTTCCTAGGGACTTTTGTTCTACTTCCCAAGCTGAGCACACAATGCCTTGATTCAGTACTACCCCACTTAAGACAAAATATATTTCAACTTGCTAAAGTACATCAGTAACTTCTTCATAAGTTTTATTGTTTGGCAACAGCCAGCCTAACTGGGTTTTTTAACTAGCATTAATTCCAAGCCAGTGCCACGGTGCAAACAAGGTATTCTGGGCTTTACACCTTTTCCACCCAAGGAACTGCTGTTGACTGAAGAGGCATTCCCTGGATCCGACTTACGTGTATTCGAAAAACCTGGGACACCAAATATCCCAGAGTTACAAGCTTGAGAGAGAAGATTTCCAAGCTGTGCCTGTTACCTGGTGGGCAGTTGCACTCTGGAGCCGCTTCTCTAGCTATTCGTATTTTTGCCAAGTGCTCGTAGGATTTCTGTGGGCGAGAGAAGTAACATGAGGGCACTGGGCGAGCAAGCTCCGCCACAGCCAGCGCTCCCGACCGCGGACGCAAACTGGGATGTACCGCTATTCCATAGTCTATGCAGCCAGCGATGGCTTCTCCGCTTGGACTCGGCCTAAGGTGTCTCAATGACTTCACCACCCCCACAACAACAAAACCAAGCCAGACACCTCCGACTCTCTCCCACCGCCGCCGCAAGTGGCCCCCCGCCTTTTTGCCTTCTCGACACGCGCGGTCCAGAATCGCGGGGACGGCGGGCAAGTTACAGATGAGCAAAGCACCGGTGTCGTACGCAGGGGTCCCCCGCGACCCCCCATCCTGCCCGCTCCAGCAACCCGGAGCGCCCCCCGGCCCGCCTCTCCCCCGGCCCCGCCACCCCCAGGGGATGCGGGCTCACTTTCGCCGCTTCCCCCCGCCACCTCCCGCCCGGGCAGCTCACTCCGGCCTCCCGCCGCCCCCCACGCAGCATCCCCGATCCCCGGCACACGCACACCGCCCGAGAGCGGCCACCCTCGTCCCGCACACCTGGGCGAGAAGTCGCTCCACTTTCTCCTGCATCATCGCGTTCAGCTGCTCCAGGGAAAAGCCGGGCAGCGGCGGGAGCGGGGCGGCGGCAGAGAAGCTCCCTCGGGCGCCTTCGATGGCCGCGACCCTGGCCTGGAGGTCGCTGGTCCGCACCCCCAGGTAGACGCAGGAGGCCGCGGCCAGCGCCGAGAGGAGCGCAGCCAGCGCCGAGCCGAGCGGCCCGGCCCGCCGCGGGCAGCGCTCCCCGCCGCAGCCGGGCTTTCCCAGGCCGGGCTTCCCGTGGCCGCCGGGCTTCCCGCTGCCATCCCGTCCTGCGGCTCCTCGGCTCTTCCCCAGCGTGCCCGCACACCCTTCAGCTGCGGCAGCTTTGATTTCCTTCCCTCCGCCCCCCATAGAGGCAATTAGTTTACAAACAGCGGCAACAAAAATAATGGCAAAAAAAAAAAAAAAAGTACGAGAAAATAAATAACAACAACAACAAGAAAAAAATCTAAAAAAAAAATGCGGTAAGTAAAAGAAGAGCCCGCGAGGGGCTCACACACTTTCAAGGCGGAGCGGCAGCGCGCACCGCAGCCCGCACCACACCGCACCCCGCCCGGCAGCGGGTCGCGACTCACCCCCGCAGCGGGGGCGGCGGCGGGAAGGGGGGGGTGGCGGGGAGCCAAAAGCCGGCGGCAGGGCTGGGTGCAGGACGAGCCCCCGCGGCTTCCACCCGCCCTCCGGAGGAGCAGCGTGCTCTGCTAGCGGTTTGCCACTTGTCAGAGAGGTTTTCAGGCGCGGGGCGGGAAGCGCCCCCCCTCCGCCTCCCGCTCCCCTCCCCGCTGCCGCCGCCGGAGGACTTGTTGCTCCCGCTCCACCTGCCTGCCGGCGCCCAGCAGCCGCGCCGCGCCAGGCGGGGAAGCCCGCAGGCGGCCCGCGCTGCCCCGCTGTCAGCCGCGGAGCCGCCCCCGCCCGCCGGCCCACCTCCCGCCCTCGTCGGCATAATTTATTCACCTAGGCACAGGGACGGCCTGGGCTGCGCGGGGGGTTGCCCAGCCTCAACGTGTGTGCGGAGCGCGGAACACCGGGGTCGGAGATTTGGAGAGCGAGGGGCGCCAAGACCCCAGCGGAGGGAGGGGGCGCCCACGCTGGGCGATAGCGGGGAAGGGGCTGCAAGGGAGGGCCGGCCCCTCTGGGGGAAGCTCTGGAACAACGGGCTAATTTACGGCGGTTTATGGCCGGGCTGTCAATGCCCACGGTGCGGGCATAAAACACGGGAGAGATCTGTTGTCCCGTTCTTTTTTTAGAGCGCGGAGGATAAACGTGTGTAACTCAGCAGCCCGGCTCCCGATGAGCGTGCAGGCAGGCGATGCAACGGCTTGCTTCCAAGGGAAGAGCATGCACTAACTCCCCATTGTATGGAGAAGGTTTAATTCTAACCAGTTTTCTTTCTGCTTGTTTATTTACCCAGTAGCTTCTTCACTTTTCCATGCCAGTTTTCATTGTTTCTGGTTTGCTTGAATAGAAAGGAAGCACCAACATCCAAAGAACTGCACACATGGCCTGATGGGAATCTTGTTGGTTTCTGGTCCTTCCCCCTCTGCCTCTTTATCTTCCAAATGCTGCACTGACCTGCTGTAGTTTGGTCCTCATCTGGGCATTACCCCAGTGCATCTCCTACGTAGCACTTTTGTGTGACGTTTCTTGTGCTCAGTATGCTTTTCAAACCAGAGAAAATTCTCAAAGCAGGACCAGACATCGAAGAAACATGTAGTTCACCCTGGTTGGCATTATGTGAATACTGACTACTTACAGGATATAGATTCACAGCATGAAAAAGAGACTAGTCCAACTCTGGCACTTCTCAGACAAGACTAAGAGTATTAGTTTATACTGTGAAACAAGTTTCCTTAATGGAGGCATATTTGTGCAGTTTTATTATCTATTGTTTCCCAAGTGTTCAAGTAGTCACAAATGCCATGAAGATGTGGATCCAAAAAGCTTTGTGGGTTTCAATGTACTTACTTGAACTTTGAATAAAGTGTACCAGAAGTTCACAGCTAGTCATTTACTCTTCATAATTTGTCTCTTCTTTCTAAACAAAAAGTTTTGTGGACTCTAATCAGGCAGAAGAAATCATGATTACATAGCCTTAGGTGATAGTTTCTTCACAACAAACAGTTAATAGTTGCAATGACCAGTTGGCAAACAAATTTCCCCCAAGCAGCGCATACCTTGTGATCAGGACTTGTGAGTAACAACTGCGCTTTTCAAAACACTTGCTCACAGACTATCTGTTGGCAACCAGAAGATGAAATAATATTTGGAATTAATAAACTGACAGAAGAAAACAAATACTACCCACATGCTCTTATTTGGCGCGTAGCATGGGCTCCCCGAGTATGGTATGAGCAGTGCCCAGGCTGCCTCGCAGTGGCTGGCGGCCCACGATGCGCTGGAACCATCGGCGCCAGCTCCGGCGCTTCACATTACCCCCTGCTGTTAGTGGCCAGCACCATTCCTCAGCCCTGCTCAGGGTGACATCCAGCAAAGTAACACTGCAAACCTTCAGGATATGATTGTCATTTTATGCTGGGGGTTAGTGAGGCGCCGCTGGGGGCAGGATGGCTGCCCACACCCCGCTGCTGCTGCCTGCGTGGTATGCAAGTGTGTGTTGCCTCATCTAGGCCAGGGTGAAATTTCCTCCTGAGATCAGCTCTTGTTATTTCAGGGCAGGTACGGACATCCTCTGGCTGCTTTAGTGCCCCATATGGGGCCCAGAAAACCATAGGTCAATGTGACCTGGCTCAGTGTTTTGCTTGGCCAAATGATGTAGTCTTTCTGCTCAAGCATCTTTCTGTCCCAGCATCATGCACCAGTTTGTTTTGGACAGGTCATATTCTACATCAGAAATTAAATAGCCTGAGACAGAAAGTCCCTTTTTACATTACATTTACATGTACTTGACATCATAAAGGTTGCCAAAGGAGCCAGATCACCGTATTTCTGTGGGACACAGTGCAAAGCTGTTATCCTAATGAACAACAGACCTCATGCTAGATGTTTCTTGTTCTGAAAAGGTATGATAAGAAACCCTTTTTTTTCCTGTCCGAGACAAACCAGGAAAGAACTTTAAAATATCCATGAAATTTCATGTGTTTTTTTCACAGTGGGTAGCTATACCTCTACACACCTGGGAGAAATGTTAGCCCTGCCTGGTCTCACCTCTGAAAAAGACAAGGTTCATTCTCGTGTGTGCACGTGTCTGCTCACACATATCCTCAAACAAAGAGAAACATGATGAAGAAGAGTGAGAGGAGAAAGAGCAGTGCCAAGTCTTCCTTCTTGCTCCAGCTTAAAGTTACATTTTTCCTTCTAAAGCTTGGTTCTGCAAAAGATGTCAGATAAAAGTTTATTAAAATGCTTAGAAATTATTTGATAGTGACAGAATTTGAGAACAAATTACTTCCAGTAGCTTTTTTCCTAATGTGTTTTCACATAGAAATAGATAACAGAAAGTCTTTGGAAATGCAAATTAGTAGTGTGCTCTTCTTACAGAAAAACCATGGTGATTTTCTTGATGGAGGCATTATTTATCCACTTCACAGCAAGATTGGTCCAGAATAGACTAGACTGGACTGTGGAATCTGAGCAGCAAGCTAAATTATGCACAGTCTGATTTAATCTAGCACAGGAATTGTTTGTGTAGGTGAAGAACATAACACAGCTGTTTTACCTGTTATAAAAATCTCCGGTCACGTCTGCCCGAACAGAGAGCATTAAGCAGCCATACCCTCCTGTGCTCAGTTACTTGATACCATCAAGTGGACAACCAGCAGCTTTGCAGTATGCTTGTCCCATAAACACAATAAACTGGATAAAAAAAATTGTTAAGACACAGCATTGCTGCTTTTGCCAGCTTTCCACAAGCGGGAGGCAGAGCGAATCCAGGACATGCATACGTTCAGTGCCAGTGAGCCTGCTTCTTATTTTGCAGCCATGATGATGCCAGAGTCAAGAAGGCATCTACTTAGGATCATAACTAAGATTAAAACCAGATTGCTGTAGCACTTTGGAGAATGCTATCCATGCAGTGAAAGAACTGGGTTTCTTCTTTTTTTCCCCCTCTCTCTCTCTCTCTTAAAATAACCCCACTATTTTTTAACATTTTTTATTGGTGAAGATTTATAAGTTTTGAATTAGAGAGAGTAACTTGGTTTAAGGAGTTAAACTCCTACTCCAGGAATAAACCAGATGGCAGTTCATGTGGGCAAGCAGTAATTTAACTGCTTACAGTCAGGAACAGTATCTCAGATGTTGCTGGTCACATTTAAGATGATATACCATGCAAGTTCAGATTACAAAACACTTAAAATGCTTAAAAAGCCTACTTTGTGTTTGATAGCCAGAGTATAGCAGCTTGAAATAAGAAATGTACACCAGGTGTTTTGAACTGTCCATTAACATGTACAGGTAGAGTATAAGAAATGGTAGATCTACAGCACTCCAATAGCAGCAAAAGGAGGAGAATTTTAAGTAAGGTCTGCTGAAGTGCTCATGCACATAGACCTGAGACAGCCATGCTTCCCACCAGGAGGGGAGTGCTCTCACTTTGAAGATTTGAATCTCTAAAGGCCACATTTCAGCAGATCTTGTGCATGACCAGGCCAAAGGTGTTGACACAAGATGCTACTGTTTGCATTTCGTAGGTCTGTGTTTGAAGATGTGGATGGTGTTTGCAGATAACAATTTTCCACCAGACAGGACTAGTGTCTGGAGCTCTTTCCATATTTTTATGTCTACAGCATGCTGTACTCTGGCTGACCAATCCACAGTCAACTACTGGATTTCTTTACCAGATACAACACAAAATTGTGATTAAAATTGCACAAAAACAAATCAGTTAAAAATAAGCACTCATCTCCTGAAACAACGAGACGTGTTCAATTTGTGATGTATTTTGCATATATGATCAGGAAAGGCAGAAGACAGAGAATAAATACAAGTAGGGATTGGAGTCTGGGACTTAGTGTTAGAGCTGAGGTGACACACACAAAGATAAATGCTTGAATGGTTAATAATGGTTATGCAAACGGTTCTTTTGCAAAGGTTCCCACTTTCGAAAGGAGCTTATATATTATTCATTATATGTGGACTTGAATTGCATCTGAATTCTACTTCTTCCTTCATTCATCTCTCTCCTACTCGGTTCAACCTTTGAATTACAGTGCATCTTGCACCCTAAATGAGATTTTACTCAGATTTTATATACTTACACTGGTAAAATGCAAGGTAGAAGCAGAATCCAGCACTTCTGTAACTTGCCTCACCTCTCAGCTCTCTGGCAGGTTAGGTAGTATGGTATTTCTCATTGAGCTGCTCATAATATTTGCCAAGATAGCACAGGATCACCAGAAAAACAACTTACTTCACTGTTTTGGGAAGAAAGCTGGAAAAACCTTTCACTTTCAAATACCCAAATTGATTACCTTCTGTCACTTTAAATTTAATATAAGCACATTACAGTATACATGATGCAGTACATTAATATACTTAGCAGATGGATAACACTTGCTTGTGATTTAATACTTAGATATACTCATTTCATATCTACTGTACAAACACTTCATATATTTGAATTTTAAGTCTGACTTATCTTCAGACTAGAGGTAATTGAGTCACATGAGCATAGGATTTAGTTTATTGGTTCCATAACCTTACTGGTATTTTGGCAAACCTGATATTGAAAATAAAAAGATAAAAAAACCCTTTGCATCTGGATTTTAATATATTTCACAGGATTTCCTTTTTCAACATGATGAAACCAGCTCTCCTAGACCTACAGACTGATTCACGACGAAGTTCAGACTCTGTATGTCATTCTTCACTAAAACTCCTGGGTACTTTTCATGCGAATGTATTACAAAACACTTCATAACAAATAAACCAACTACCTTACCTTTTTCATAGCTTCAAATACTTGCTTTAAAATGCAGCTGATGCTTGGGAAGCTCTGTCAAGAATTTTACTGAATGGAGAGCCATCATCAGAAATAGGACACGGAGACTAGACTTCAGAACTTCAGACTGAAAGAAAAAAAGACATCCTTCCCCTGGCTCCAGGCCAGTTAATATCCCTTGGTTCCCTGGTTTGTTTATTTGTATATGAATGAACACCAGTGGAATTCATGCGTAGTGGTGAAAGGCTGGGAGGACAAAGTTTGGACTAAGAGTTTCTGAGTCTGCAAAGTCCTCTATTAACATGTAACTTCACTCATGTGTGTAGTTTGATCCAAATCAATAGGATTAGTCATAGAAGTAAACTTTAACGTGTATCAACTGGAGTATTTGAAGGATATAAAAATGCCGACATGTGGGTCGAGATGTAGGATCCATAAAAAAAATCTAATTATACAGCAGGAAAATTTCCTTCATCTTGTCATTCCAAATTTCTTGTATGCAGAAGCAGTTATTTTCAAGAAGTGATTTTATTTCTCAGAGAAATTATTACAATAAAGAGTATACTGCTCAGAGATCTCAGTGGAAACTACCTCTGAAAAAGGCAGCAGTAACTCTGAGGACATTTTTATGCCCCAACACAAAGTTACTAGAAATGTAAAGGTCCTACAGGACAGTGTGGGACATTGGCAATCATAGGATCATTATAATGCAGATAAACTAACATTTCTCTAAGCACTGCCAATGATTTACATTGAAGGGGCTGAAGCTTCTGAAATCTACAGACATTGTGGGTCAAAAATCGACAACATTATTGTGGAACAAACAATTAGGAAATAGATAAGACAGAAGGAGGAAAGTTTGATTACCAAATTAAAAGAAAGGAGATTGGAAGCAAGCAGAAGAAAAATCTCTGGATTTTAAAAGGGTGAAGGAGTTAGTTGCTGCACGAGTTCTTCCCTTGGTTCAGTGGACAGCGTCCTCCTGGTGACTCAAAGACAGATAAAGTCTGGTGATTTTTTTTCCCCAATTTGGAATTAGTATATTCCAAGTAATTTCTTCTTGTAAGCACTGCATATGTGAGTATCAGTGCCTCATTGTACACTGGCATCCACAGTTCTGCTCAGGGCCACGTCTTTCTCTCTGTTTAACCAATTTACTATGATCCTATCAAATGGAAATCCTTATCAGGATGTCCAGTTACCTTCAGTTACCTTCAGCTTCCCTTCTTGATGCTATTAGTGATTATTTGGTCCACTTGAGGTTTCTATTTTATGCTGCTAGGCCTGAAGAAGGCAGTGATAGGCTCAGGAGATTTGTCTTTTCCAATCAGTTGTTGAATCTCTCATCATTTCAGTGACATCTGGGAACAGATGTCTACATGCTCATTACTACCTCCCCAGTCAGTCACATCACAGGAAAAAAGTGTCCCATCATTCAGCAAGTTGTATAAAAGTCAGTTATCCAAGTACAAATGCTCTGCCATAACTCTCAAAGCTACTGTATCTTGAAAGGGAAGTCTGAAAACTAATTTTAATTTCAGATTTGGTTTCTTGTGTCACAGAATTCAATGAGATGTTGATATAAACTAAGTGTATGGTCTTTTAATAAAAGATTATTTATCTCAGGCAAGTTTATCCTAGTCTTCTGAGAACAAAGAAATTCAGCCACTGCTAAAGATAGATTCTAGATAAAATACAAAACATTCAAAGAGATAAAACTTGGATCAACAGAAATCAGATTTTTTTTACTTCTTGTATGTTCTTCTGAGCTAATTCCTAATTTGGCTAACTCTATCAGTGTTGGTCCCCTCCACCATTATTCGAGTACATTTTCAAAATGCTATGCCATTAGCAGCTGAAGATTTTAATCCACTTTTGAAGGACAAAACCCAAAGTTTTCTGGGAAATTGTTCCCTGCTCATGCAAATTTTCTAAAGAAAAATCTTTCCTTCCCGATCATGCTCAGATCAGGTGTGTATAGTATCACTTTTCCCGGTAAGATAAAAATGCCCAACTGCATCACACCCAAGGTATGAGGGGAAAAAAACAGCACAAAAACCACGCCAAAAACCAACTAACAAACAGAAAACCCTTCTCTTAAAGGCTTATCTACATCTGCAAAATAACTGCTTAGATTCTCAGGACCAGAACGAACTACATTTTAAGCTGCCTGTAAGAACAAAACCTACACAACAGGGTTACTGTGAGGTGCAAAAGTATGTATTATGGATTTCACTTATTTTTCAGATTTTTGGAGTAGACATCCACTTTTTCTCAAACCTTTTATCCCCACGTTTTACCTTCCAGCTGTCACTTTCCCTCTCTTTGCAATGGGCTTCAATCTGCCACTCTGCAGAGTGGGAGCACATGTAGATGTCAGCAGGCTTTTCAGAGCTCCTGGCCTTGTGACTTTCTTTGTGGCTTCTCTTTCTCTCCACAGAGAGAAAGGAGGAAAAAAAGCTCAATTCCTTTAGGCTGCACAATTGTAAAATCTTTGAAAAGGTGGTTTATAGGGAATGGGATGGTCAACCATTGAGGCTGATTCCAAAAGTCAGTGTTAGAGGTCTCTTTCACATGTCTTTTCATCTTTGAACAGCACTGTAATCTCTTCCATGTGAAATTATGAGGGAAGGAAAATGGGGTGAGATACTTATAATATCTGGACAAAAAATAAATTGTTGTTATGAAAATTATGGATCTAAGGTGTCTGAGCACAGCCTCAGAGAGCTGCAGACCTGAAAAGTAAGTTGGTGGTCGGAAAAGCGTCTGAAACCTGATCATGAACATTTAGGACATTTTTCCTTGCCATGACTAGAGAGATAAGGAGGCCAGTCAGGAGACATTATCAGCTAAAGAATCCATAGATCTCCTGCAGATTTCACAAGTATTCACGCGAATAAGGATAATAAAATAGCCCGGCTGCTTGGGATTACAGGTCCCAGCCTTGTGTCTGCATCATCTCAGCTCCGTCAGGCCGCCAGCTGCCAGAGACTTTACTGAATCTTTCAGGGCCACGGATTCTTTAAATTACTGTCATAGACTTATTGTAGCTGTCATATTCTTTACACTACTTGTATTATTTTTATGCCAAAAGTAAAGTCAAGCTGTTCTGTCTTCCCTACTTTCTATGCCTGTAAGAAAATTTAAGTCTTTGATGATAATGCTGGCTATGGAGGTCAAAGCCAGTGAGTACTGACATAAGAGAGAGAGGGACTACCAGGTAACCTCTTAATTTACCGTCTTTACTATTAGTCATGCTCCCCCTGGATCTTTTCTGCAAGGCTTCCATTTTCTACAGCCTTGCTATGCTTCTTCCTCACCCAGAGCCCTCTACATGTACGCTTTCCAGAAAATGTCACTGCTGCATTATAGACGTCTGCTCAGGCATCAACACAAAGTTTCCTGTTCCTTTAACTTTCCAAGATTGCACTGTCAAAAACAGTCAACTGCAAGTTACATGTGCATTAAATGCTCTCTCTGTCTCAGTCTCTAGGGCAGTTGTGAGAGACAATGTCTTTATAGGTGAGCAGGAATATACTGGCAACCAGTCACACGAGATCGACAGCAAATGTGTATAAAGGTGAGGGCTGGTAAAGGAGAAAGCTGGAGGAGAAGGGTAACCTTGTATTAACACTGCAGAAAACAACAATGCCGGAAATATTAATAAAGGGAATTTACTATGCCCTTTCACAGTTGAGGACAGTGCTCCTAAAGGCTCTTTCTTGATGAAGCAGAAGTAGGACTGAGAGAAGAGAACAGACAGCTTTGATGATGGGATGGTAGCACTATGGCTGAAAAAGCAGAAAGGCATAAAAGATCTATAATGGTGACACAAAAGATATTTATATATACAGGGACTTGGAGGAGATATAGGAACTTTAAAGCTTATGTTTTACCAGCTAACTGGAGGACAGGATGAAGACATCTTATCTGGGCTTGACAGATCTCAAGATGAGGAAGGTACCTCCTGCATGTGGAGAGACTGCCCTGCATACGGCACTGGGAATGTCTTGTATCAAGAAAGTGTTATATGGACTCAAGGAAGAGTGTCTTCCAGCTGTAAGATTTGTTCTGGTTTGTTTAAAATCTCTGAAAACATGTCTTTCTGATGTTTCTGGTTAACGACAGCTCAAGTCTAAAATTAAAACAGTCCTTGTGTTAGAGGACAGAAACAACCCCTAGGGGGCTTTTGGGAGCAGTAATCCCCCAGTGGGCTTTGGAAGCAGCACTCCCCCAGTGGGGCAGAAAAGGGAATGTTTTTCATCACTGCAGCTGAAGTATTTTCTGATCTGGAACACCAGGTGGGTAACCAGAGTTGCAGAGCACAGAAAGGCTCTCTGGAGAGGGATCTATTCTTTCTGGGGTTCATTCTCCTGGATGAAACAGAGAAGGAAAAAAGGTCTGGGGAGAAGTCCTCTCCCAGGGTGCTTACTTGTATGTCTGCTTTCTGACACGTACCTACCCAACGGTGTTCTGGTGGTTTTTTGCCTGACATCGTATTTAGATAAACTATCCTCCTGAAACAGCAGGATGATTTGTGTATAATTTTTCCTTTTTATTGAATGTGGGCTTTTACTCATTTAAGAAATCTTGGACTCTTATTTTTCTGTTTCATCTTGCCCTTGAGGATAGTTTGGTTCTGCTGTATTTTTCTGTACTTGTCTGTCCTCTGTGATATTGTAAGTGCTTGAGACTTATTAAATATAAAAGCTCTTTGATATCAGCTGGAGCACAGCTGAGGATTAAGCCTGCCCCTCAATGCTCTCTCTGCCTGCTGCTGTCATGTGTAAATCCTATGTAGGAATCGCTCCCTTCCACAGAAATCAGCTGTAGCCTGCATGAAACATAGCAGATGCTTTGCAAAACAGATCAGAAAGGAAGTGAAGATACCTTTTCCAATGAACTTCATGATGAATATAAAATCTGGCATCAAAGCAGCTTCCCTCAGGAAACCAGCAAATAGGCATCTATAATTCCTTCCTCTATAAAATGCCTCCTGGAATTTTTAATGGGCTTGAGAAAGCACCTGCCTGTTTTCTGCCACATGGGAGAAGATGGTACCAGCATGGTAACAGTGGTGCACACAGAAACAGTGCTGGCAGGCTGGTGTGTGTGCTCCTCCTGATGGGCCTCATCACAACCCCCTGTGCGTGTCTGGAAATGCCCCATCTGGGAATCAAGATCAGCTGACCCTGGACTTAACCACTGAAACCTGAGAGCATCACAGTTCTAGGTGTAATGACTGCAGGCAACAATACCTTAATCTCCAGAATGTAAGAAAGACTTTAAAGTTACTAAGACCAAATCAAACTGGTAATATTCATCATCAAAAGGGTAATGAAATTTGGCTGTCAGATGGGAATCTACTTTTTCTGGCAATGCTCAAATATTTTGCTGCCAAGGTTTCCTCAGCTGTACGTTACATTTTAGTTACTTGAGTCTCCATTAATGTGTCTGTTCTGGAACTAATTTTTAGGTGGTTTACCCACGGGAATACCAGCCCATATGGGGGGATAGATAGATAGATAGATAGATAGATGATAGATAGATAGATAGATAGATAGATAGATAGATAGACATAGATCCAGATATATGTACAGACACGTAGAGAGAGGGAATATTGGTGGGGTTTTATTTGCAAGTGAACCATGCCTATATGTGATTACAATGTGTAAAAAATACTCCAAAGCCACCTTCTCAATCCATGTTTATGGGAAAAGTCCCATGCACTTGTAAAAGAGTGAAGAGTTCTGAAACCATACCATAAATGAGCTGTAAAACTTCATGAACTACAACTGTGATGTAAAGCTTCCTGGACCAATTCCTGGAGAGTCGGAAGATCTTCTAGCCTCTTGGTTCGGTAGAGGTGCTGCAGGCTAGTTGCTCCTTCACACTTACCATAACCAAACTCCTGCTCTGCTTCTCAGTGATTTCATCTGAAGTCTGGTTGGTTTGGCTTTTGAGGTTTTCTTTTTCACTGATTTGAAAAGATATATTGACAAAGAAATGCAGATAAGCCATGGGCTGGTTTACTTCTGTAGCCCTTCCAGTGCTGCCATTCATACCCCTGTGAATTGGGGCATGCTGGAGCAATCAGCTTTTCAGAGGTGTCTGCGAGGATGTTGCTTCTTCCATACTTGATGCTAACATTTATTGATTTATTACAGTCAGGAGCTGGGACTCCCCAAAATTAATCACCCTCTGTGTCTATGTCCCACCTTCGTTTTTTCCTCTTGTGGTTCCTGTGATTCTCCCCCAGTTAAAAGCTTGTCTCATCTTCCCCCTTCAGAGACAGCATCCTTCTTTCCAGAAGTTTGTCCCCTTTCTGACTGCTGCTGCAATGCCACCCCACCCAAGCTCAGTAGGCTTCTACAGAGCTCTACTGCCAAACACCCATTGAAGACTGATCTGTTACATCTTCCTAAACACTTACAGAAGAATTGTAGCTCAGTACAAATGTTTTCAATGCTGTCTCTTGAGTTATTTTGATGGTGGCTATATGAAACCTCATGCAAGAAGGTGTATTTCATCATAGGGTTAATTACATGGCATAGCAAAAAGGGGAAGGAACATTCTTTACGGTGCTGTGCTGCTGAAAATGTGTGTGTGTTTGCAGTTACCTGCTGGCAGGAGCTCCTTATGGGCTACATATCTAATACCATTGCTACAGGTCAATGAGATCTACTAAAGATAAGGAAAGTACCTGAGTTTAGGGTATGGCTCTCACAACAACTATCTATGTATTTCGTCTGCTTTATTGGTCTTACTTTGTTTTCCCAGTGGCTTATTCTGTTCATCTGAAGTCTGCATTTTTTTAAAACTCAAGCAAATTGTTTTGGCTACCTCTTATGCTGATCTGAATTTTGTAAGATCCTATTTAAGCCCACAAAGATCACTGTTCTTTCCCCATGAGCTGTGTATTCAAGTCTCATTAATATTAAATAGTATTTCAGGGAATATATTGAGGGAAAATAATCCTCTGTAACACCTCTTTTACCATACCTATTTTGTTTCTTTGACATTTCTCACCTCTTGAAGCTATTTTCTTATTTCCCTGTCTAACAAGCACAGACTGCATCTCACCCTTCTAACAAGACTCCCTCCTTCCCCTGTTGAGGATTCTCAAGGAAGACAGGCATATGGCTCTTTGTGCTGTTTTCTCTTTTGCTTCCATTTAAGAGATGCTGTTTGCTTCCCTCTCTGAACCTATTTCCATTCAAAGACCAAAACTATTTCTCCTCTGTTTTGATCTGAAAAAGAGCATGTATTTGCCTGAAGCCATATGAAGTTCTAAGGCTACCATAAAGACTTACTTATTTATTAGTCTTCTTTAAGCTCAAAAAATACAACCCTTTTTTTTCACAGTGTCTTTCATCCTTAAGTACTTCAAAAGTTGCAGCTCTAGCACTGATGTAGAAGTGCTGTGGGTTATAGGGTTGGGCAGCCCTGTTGGAGTAGATGGCTTCATATGAATCCATTTGGGAAAGGAAGTGTTTTCCCACGAAGTTCAGTCTCAGTTCATGGGCAATGATGCTGCCTGTGGCAGGCAGAATTAGGAGTTAATACCCAGCTGCATGTGCTGTTTTTTTCTTGAAATGGTAGCCTGAGTTAGCAAGTGCCATTTCTAGACATCTCCAAAATAATAAACAACATTTCTGTACTCAGATGAACCATTTAGCTTCAGCCTCTGATTCAATTGTTTTTCCATTATCCAACAATGAACTGTTAAATGAGTTGGAAATCTGTTCTGGACTAAAGATGTCTTTTCTATAGTGGTAATTGCTAACAAAGTGAAACAGAATAGCAAGGCAGAAGAGGACAGATCACTTGCATGCAATTTAGTTTTAAAAGAAAATGATCAGGGGATATATTAGCCATAGCTTAGAAATCTTAGAATGAAGGCACTTAACACTTGAGATTTTGAAGATGTTGCAATTTATCATACATGAGTTCTTTAATTGCCTGTAGCCAGCTTTCAAAGACATCTGTATGACTTCATAGTTTACAGTTACCTGGGTAGTATGCTGCTCACAATTTTTAGCTTTGTGTGAGGATTATAAGGCATCTCTAGCTTAATCATTGCCATTTTTGCAATGATTGTTAGTTAATCTTGGCTATCTCGTGTGCCTGTGATATGAATTTGTAATTGCACAGAGCCAATTAACCTTCATGTCCCAGGTGAGAGAAGAAGTTGATAGTGTAATGAAGGAGAGCTTTAAGAAAGTATTGTTGCATCTGGAAAACTTACACCAGGAGAGGATGAGAGAGAACAAGGACCCTATCATGCAAGGTAGCACTTAAAATGTGTGCATAATAAAGGGGCTTTGTAAGCCATACACATCCCTAACACCAGTAATAGTCCCTGTGCTAAGGGGAAAGTTACCACATTACTGTTTACTTTTTAGTTTTTGTTTGTTTGTTTGTTTTTGTTCTTTTTATCCTCTCCTGCTAACAAGGTCTTTGTGAGCACCAGCAAAGTGAGAGCTTTGGCTCACATAAGCTTTGAAAGTGCCGCAGCTGTTTGCTGCAGGGCTGCCCCTGGCTGGTTGGTCTGCCACAGGCAGCTTTTCTGCAGCAAACGGGATAGCAGCACCCATGCACCTCAGCCACTTGCACATGCAGTGTGGCAGCCCACAGAAAACTGACTCTGGAAGTAGCTTTCTGAGCCATCACCGTAGGCCAATACACTGACTTGCCTCTGGCCTCTGCTGTTTGTCTTGAAGTCAAAGGTGACAACTTTTAGGTAGACTCTTCGGCAAGGTAGACTCTTCTTGCACATTAGGAAGCAGAGGGGTTGGGTGTTTCTGAACGTCATAGAGAGCCATGTCATGGCTGACATGTTGGCCAGTGTGAGGAGCTCAATGTGGGATGAAGTCTCCCCCTCTGGTCCCACAGCCAGAGTGTCCCTTGCAGCAGCACTGAGCATGGAGCATGTGGACCATTTCTCTCATGATTCTGCACAGGCAGTGGCACTCCTAGGCGAGGAGAACCAAGAGGAAACAAGATGACAACTCCTCATTTACCTGGCTGGAATATGGGGGGATTATCTACAGCATCCAGGTGAGTCTTTAGTCAGTGCACTATTAAATAAAATGGTGTAATTGTCAAAAATAGCAGAGACCATTTCCATACTGTGCTGTGCTTTATAGGCACATGCAGAGCTCCACTAACATGACAGGATGTACAGTGGCACTGAGCATACAGAGGAGAGGCAGGAATCAGCTGAGTTTTTACTGTGTTACCAGATCACCAACAGAGGCAGAAAGGGAAAGGGGCACTTTTGAGCAATGCCCCTGCCTAGAGCAACAATAAGCGGTGCTAAACAGCTGCTGCCGCGTCAGGCTGGGCATACATTAATGGCCTAGCTCAGCCCAGGAGTGTGCTTTTCAAGTGAATTGCCTGATTACCCTCCATTACCATGTTCAGCTTGGCAGGCTGGATGCAGGAGGCTGGACGCCATCCTGCTGGAACGAAATAGGATGACGTGGCTGGGGATGAAGCCTATAAAGTGTAGTGTTGTGTCAGGAGCACCCGTGGTCCTGCCCTGGATCTTTGCAGTGACCACAGCAAGGAACAAGTCTTAGACAGGTTGGAAGTTCCAGGAACTAAGGAAGTTTTTGATGGCTCCATGTGCTGTAGTATGCTTAACGTAGTGAAACCATTATGTTATTTTTAGGTCCAGTTTTCACACGTGAGGTGTGAGCACAGGCTTCGTTTTGTTTTTTAAAGGTGTGACTCTTCCTTTGCAAGCTGTTCTAAGTACGTGCCTCCAGGTTTAATGTGCCAAAATAAATGTTCTGCTACATTCTCATTCTGGTTTGGATTTTTCTTCTGAGTTTTAAGCCAGTAATGTGCACAGTTATAAATTTGGTATCAGTGTTCAACACCATCAGATACATGATACTCATGTTGCTTTAGTCATGTTTCTTCTTCCCCCTAAGTTATTGGTCTACTCATGCTAAGAAAATCATAGAGAAAGGAAAGTCTTAGAAAGAAAAATTCATTTAATTCCAGGGTATGAACCCAAACCTGTGGCCAAATTTTCCTTCTTTTTTTTTTTTTTTTTTTTTTTTTTTCAAGGAGAAACCTATATTCCAGTCAGGTTTCAAACAAAAAAGTATGACTTCTTTTTTCCTTTTAACAAGACTGCTGATTATGCTGGTAAAAGTTGAGCAAGGAGTAGTGGCTTTATTTAAAGCCTCAGCTGCTCAGGTAGCCACCAAATATAGCCGAGCTCTTACAGGAACTGCTTGCAGGACTCTAGTATTGTTTAGTTTGAATACAAATCCTAGTCTAGAGTTTCATACCACAACTAGATTTAATGTAAGTGATATTCTGATCTGGAGCCAAGCTCCACATCTGACCAAATCCAAATATGTCAGAATCCTAAAATGTATTTTAAGTATAGCACATAACAGAGTCCCAGAACATCATGAAAACTTATATGATAAATATAACCAAATAGGAATGTTTTCATAAACAAATGAGTTCTTGTGCCATTGAGCCGTTTTGCCACGGTGTTGAGGATGCAGGGTCAGGTCCTTATCCATTTGTGCAGAGAGGTTTGTACTGTGCTTATGGACTCAGACTGTTCCAAAGCCACGTGTGAAGGGCACAACATCAATTGCAGAGATGAAAAAAGAGCCAAACTACTCAAATGCTACGACCAGGCAGCCCAGCGTGTAACTGCTGTGCAAGAGGGGCCCACGTTGAGCACTGCTGATCCTCGGGGCCAGCTGTGAGGCACCCCTTTGTCTGAGAGATGAGACACCACGGACTACAGCGCCCAGCTCTTTGGTGCTCTCAGCAGGTGGTTACCAAGCAACATCGCAGCTTCAGACCCGCATTGTCCTCCCTGCCCCTGGATGGATGCATCAGTCACTGCTACTGCTATTGGGAGAGAGAGAATATGATTTTGGAGGAAGGTGGCCATAAATGAAGGAGATTTATATATCCCTCACCCTCTAGATTGCTGCATATCAGCTGTCTGGTACTTACGAATAGTCTTCAAGGAAAATTCAGGAATCTGAATTCAATCATTTCACAGCAAATGAGATTACTGTGAAAGAAAAAAGATTCCAGATGCTTGCTCTCCTTGCAAAAGAGCAAATGGTCTTGACTGATTTTTAAGACTAGGCAATTGTAGCACCTGCCTTTCCTGAGTTGTGCAATGATGCAGCTCACCCTTACAGTGACCTTTAAAGGTGAAAACAAAAAGGAGGAAATAGCTCATATTCAGAAGTACCTATAACACATCTTGCAAGGAAAGATTGAAGAGTGTTTGCCTGCTGGCTATAACCCATATGATGCGGTCTGAGACTGGAACTTCACCCTGGATTCTCACACCATTCCTCTTTTACAACCAAAGAAGGTGAGTGGTTTCTGCTTTTTCTTGGCTATTTTTCCCATGGCTGGGTTTGTGGCCTGAACTGTTAGGATAGGAATTTGGTGCAACACTTCATCCTGTTCACTACCATAGCACCACAAACATGCACAAGAGAAGGAGGAGGGACAGCCCAGGTGAAAGCTGTGGGAAATGCAGTGCAGGGAGCCCTCCCTATGCCTGCTTTGGCAGTGTAGCTGGTATATATGGCTAGCCTGCTGATGCTTTTACAGAAATGTTTCATCCTGGCCAGCAGGGCCACCTCCTCCCCTTGAGCTATGACGAAACATTTCTGTAAACTATGAGGAATGCAACATGGGGAAGAGAGAGGCAGTGGGGCGGATGTACTTTCCTCCCTCACGCATCCAAAAGTGTAATTTAGTCTGTGCTTCCAATCTAGTTGCCCCAGCTGCAATGCAGCCAAAAAAAAAGCCATCTTTATTTGCTTTTGGACTTTCTCAGTTTTATTATACACCTATTCCTCAAAAGAGCTTCCTAATATAGGCACACAAAGGGTGTCTGCATCTAGGAATGCTCACTTAATGTAGTTACCTTGCTCATAGCAGAATGGGCTTCAAAAGGACCCTCTCAACACTATATCCTGCAAAAAGTGGTGTTATTCATTCCTGTAAAAATCTCTGTTTAAGCAAGCAAGGAAACATGACTATGTCTAGTTTCCACCCAATTTCAAGACCAGGAAAATTCTTCTGTTCACAAAAAGAGATCTGATTTCAGCAAACCATAATTTTTGCACATTCTTGGTTATGAGATCTGCTCATTGCCTGAAAGTGCTTAGCATCTCTCAGGTAAGGAAGTCAGGACCACATTCAGGGTAAATAAGGGTACCTGAGGCTGCGTCCAAGGGAGGCCTCACCTGACAAGCAGGATCAGCAGCAGCCGTGCCTGCGTTGCAATGCGGCTGCGTGACGGGAGCGAGGGATGCAGCACATTCTTCTCCCTGCCACAGGCATTCCCGCAGAGGCAAGGAGGCTTGGGGGCTGCCAGCTGCTCGGCCCTTTGCTGCTGGAAGAATGCAGTTGAATGTGAAAACTTGTCACCAGGCTGAAACCATGATACACCTGTCCCTCCTGTCAGTCTCCTGCAGCAAAGTCTCACAGGGACTTAAAAACTCCAGCCATAAAAGTGGGATTTAACTAGCCTTATTCTAGAATGCAGTATGTAACATCCATGCTCCATATGTCCCATGATGGGAATGTCCATTTAAACCATGCTATGTAAACAAGACAACAGCTGTGGAATGGCATGAGCCGTCCTGCAGTAATTCAGAGGAGAGTTAGGCAAAACTTTAGAGGAACATTCCCTTTTGTTGAATACCTATGCCCAGAGAAATGGGAGGAATGTGTGATAGGGATCAGTGTCATCTCCTTTTTTATTAAGTGGCAGAGCTGTGAAAAAACTGTTAGAAGGAGGAAAATGAGTCTTCCAGCAATGAGAACAAGAGAAACTATTTCCCTTTTTCATGTTGTTAACAGCCTTGTGTCTAGCCTGGAAAGATAACACGTCCAGAAGCTCCTTGCACTCACCTCTTATAGGTCAGCAGTGTGGGAGCTCTGGAGGAATGTACTCTGTTAAATGTATGAAAACAGCTGGCTGCAGCTGAATCAGTTGTTTCCTCCCTGGAGATAAATGTTTGTCTGCCTTTTTTTCCCCCATTTTCTTAAAATCTAAATTAGACTACCATAATGCAGAGAAATTACCTGATATGTCCACTGAAATTTAACAAATGCAGTAACAAGCAATCCTCAGAGCATTATTTTTGTGTTTGTTAGCTAAAGTGAGAGGAAAAGAATTGCGGTTTTCTCTTTGTTCCTTCAGTGGGATTTTCTTCTACATCCAAACAAATATATTAACCTGTGGTTAAACAAAATATTTTATTTAACTATAAATCAAATATCTTGTCTGGGTTTTCCCCTTCTGCCCCCATGCTTTTCTTTATTAAACTTAGATAAATTGAAGGTAAGCATCTCTAAATTGCAGGTCAGGATGCTTGACCACTCTTAGAAAAGCAGCCCAGTGGTTTGATTAATTTGACTTTAACCTGAAAATAATTAGTTTTACCAAACTTTCATTATTGGTTAATAAAACTTCTAGCATTACAATTTTCTTCTGTTCTAGCTACATTATATGTACTGACATTTGTAACAGACACTAAGATTTAATATCCTCCTAGGCAAATATTGACCAAGACAAAGGGTCAATATTAACCTGTCAAATCAATAAATCCAAACATTCAGATCTGCTTATACTTATTTTAAAAATAAATAAATAAATAGCCAACATTATCAAATAAGTTAAAGTTGCTGGAGCTCAGAAACACACTTACTTATCACATTGTGTACAAAACTGGTAATAAGTGTTTACTTGAAATGTGGAAATTAAAAATTAAGACCATCATAAATCTTACTTACTTTGACCTAACCAGAAACTAGGAATTATCATCACACACATGCTTTTCACTTGGATGTTTAAAAACTGCATTTGACTAAGGCAGTTTGTAATTTTAGTGCCTGAGTACAGGCTTGCAGGGTCCAAAGTGAGAATTAGATGCACTCTCTTCAAAATATCTGCTCTGCTAAACATCCTGGCTAAACTTACTTGCATTGAGACACTGGTAGCTTGGGAGGGGGGGGGAACTCTCAGGGAGGGGAGGAGAGATTTTATAAGAGCAAGTTCTTCAAAGCTCTGGGTAAGAAGCCAAAATCTGCATTTAGGAAGGTTTTCAGCAAGGAAATCAGTACAAGGTGTCCATCTTAAAGAGCCTTCCATCTGTGGTTGTGGAGCGGAGTAAGACTTCCTAGCAATGATTCCAACTTCCCCTAAAATCCGTTATTTATGATGGCCTTGTGATAAAGTTAGAATCCTGCGTGAGTTACAGGGAAGTGGGTACACACCTCATCAAGCTTTCAGAGAGGATTTTGAGAAGAATTTCCCACTTACTGCATTAATAATCCTGTGTTTGAAAGAGGTACAGTGCAGAAGCTGAGAGCACACGTGGAACAGTCTTCTTTCTCCTCTGCAAAACACACTCTTGAATACAATATTTAAGGACCCTTTCTGTTTATTTCTGGAACTCAAGCAATATCCTTGCTATTGATTAGCTGTGAGCTGGAAGTGCGAATCACCATGCAAATGAGTACACCAAGGACCTTTATTAACAGAAAGGCAACAAAGACTCTTCAAGCAGAGAGAGGGGTAGCAGGAATGGAGAAAAGGTTCCTGTGGGTCAGCTGTGGGGTTAGCACAGGGAATTCAAGTCTTGGAGCTGAACCATCAACAACCTCTCTCCATTCTCACAATGGGGCATTGTTCAAGCATTTCAGTGATGTCCTCTATTAATAATGGTGTATTCTCTTTGACTAGCCTGCCCTAGAAACTGTATGGATTAGACATCGAGTCCCACATACTTTAGCAAGGGGAAAGACAGAAAGTGTAGAAAAGCTAGGCTTGCTCTTACATTCCTTCACTGTTGAGTGCAAAAGAATGACACAAAGCATGCAGGAAAATAGTAAGGTGTATAATCTGGTTGTAAAAAAGGGAGGGAAAATACAACTGTAGCACTAGCAGTTTCATCCTAGCTTTCAACACTGGGATCATGGTTGTATTCTCTGCCCTTCATGTTAATGCAGCTGAAGTGGACGAGATTTGCAGAGTGCCATTTATTTCAGTTGTCAGCTGTAATCACAATCACCATCACTTCTACTGTGGCTGTGCCCCCGTGTAACAGGATAGGGGTCCTCCATTCTCCTAGACCTTGATGAAGTATAAAGGACATCAATCCTGTCCCAAGCAGCTTACAACCAACGGGCAACAAGCCTGAGCAACAGCATAAAAGTGAGCAGTGAGGCGGAGCAGGTGCTAAAGGGAAGTTTATAGCATTTTTGGGTTACAATGGATAGCTTTGTACCCAGCCAAAGGTGTTCAAATGGTTTAGAATTGTTGTGCTTATTGTAAAACAAGTAAGTAAATGATAACAGCTCTGCTCAGGCACAGTTCCACATGGTGCCCTGAGCACATTTCTCTTGGAATATGGAGCAAGTCAGTGAGTTCACGCTTAGTTTGCATTAAGATTTTGCCTTTCCCACACAGCTCTAATGCAAGTCAGCTAAAAAGGGCTGCAGAGGAGGCAGATGAGGATGAAGTTGGCTATGGAGGATGGAGAAGAATGGCCATAGAGGGAATACCAACTGCAGTTGGAAATATGGCAGTGGGTGTAAGTCGAGGTCTCAGCCTACATCATCCGCATTTTCCAATCTAGTGCTGAGAGCTCAGAGGCCATTGGTGCCACATGTGAGAGCAGCTGCAGGAACTGAAAGTTTGCCTGGAGGGTAGCACGCAACAAATTACTTTCGAGGACGAAAAGGAAGACACATCCAGAAATTAGGCAACTGAGAAAAAGCAGCATTTCAAGCTACACAAGCTAAGTAGGTGGATAGACAGCAGGCTTGCCTACAGGGGGAGATTTAGTACCAACTAAGCTAAGGTGTGAATTTATACAGCCCTAGCTACTCCACACTAGCTTCCTGTGTGGATAACCTTAATCTGGCAATAAGAATGCTCTTGTGAGCACAATGACACATTTACTATGGGAGTTAATGGAGAGCAGCTAATGCGCTGCGAATTCACACCCTGGCGAACACCATCCTGCCTGCCCCTGCTGATTACACAGCAGTGCTTTTTCAGCAAGGGGCACTTCAAGCCAACTACAGTCAGGCAAAGCATTTCCAAATTCTGGTGCCTGTGGGACTGGGCTGACTGTAACGCTGAAGACAGAAATAGTTAACAAGGATTGAATGGGGATGCTTGTGAAACAGATAAGCGTGGACTTTTTTATGAAGTTGGGAGTGTATCCTCAAGGACAGTTCTTTTTTTCTGAGGTGTAGTATTTTATATCATCAAATATGTCTTTGAATATAGATATGCTTGTGTGTTTCATGTATCCTATAGATGATTCCCTTTCACCACATGCAAAAGTTTATTTACCTCTTTGTTAGAAATGGTGGAACTGAAATACAAGTAAAATGATGTACCTGAGAGAATATCTGGAAAGGGAATCCTGATGTCCTGATATTTATTCCTGCTCCTAGGGAGTCTGGCTGTCATAAACCAATTTGTTTTTAGTCTCTGTGAAGAGAAGAAGACCTGAGATTTTGGTCCAGCTATGAATCTGGATCCGGATTTTGCAGCTGAGGCACTGCAGTATATGATGAACCTAGTGAAAACCGTGCTTGTTGGAATGCATCAGAAATAACACTTTAAAGAAAGAGGCTTTTAGCAAATCCCAGTCACTTCTGAAAATATGTTCGCTTTAATCCTACTGACATTACTGAGACCCTTAATCCTGGAATTGTCTCACTTACTTGAGTACATGTGGGGGGAGAACAATCCAGTTCCATAGAAACAAACATACTCTTTTTATAAGTGATAGGTTAAGCACGCAAAGTCTGTCATTACCACAATGACAAGAGTGATGCTCTATGAGGAATACTAATGCATCTGTACTTATTCCATCGTGGAGAGCATGTCACTTTTATTATTGAAAGCTGCTGATGTGAATAACACAGAAAGGTTTCTCAACATTTCCTGTTTTGCTGAATAGTATGTCACATTGTCACATCACACTGTTACATGATCTGGTAATGAAACACCATAATGCACTTGTGCGTGGAAACAGACTTAAGGATATGGAGACTACATTAGCCCTCAGTTATCTGGCCTTGGATGGCCTAAATCTCAACCTTCTGGATGCTTTTGCATAAATGCAAAAAGTAGCAGTCAGAACTGGCAACCATCACTGGCTGCAGGAATGGGACAGCATCTTCTGTGAAGGCAGACAAAAGTGTGCTTGGAAATATTGGGTGCTTATCAAGAGACATCCCACCTGCTCTTAGCTATCTGATTTTACCCTTAATGTTTTACAAATAAACAAGCTTCTATAAACCCTCAGCTATGGTGTGTTGTGCTGCAGTTATATATAGAAGCTGCAGTGTGCTGCTTTGCAGGGATGAAGCTGTTTTATAAGGGGATGCTCCAATAGGAAACATCTGTCCCTTTTTTATGGACATGGTTTAAGCCAGTGAAGTGCTGATTCTTTCCTCTTTCCTCTCTCCTAGCAACCTATTCTACAGTTTGCAACTATTTACAGTCCATTCCAAATGTACTTCTCCTATTTCCAGGCCTGAAATTAGTGATACTACTCAATATGCTGGCATTTTTGATGTTTAGCATCTAAGGAGATATTTGTTGATTCCTTTCCAGCTCAGAGAAGACGGGTAGAGAGTGGGTAAATCCCTCAGAACTCTGAGACAGCCAGTTCAGTCAGGCAAGGAATGGCTGTGTGTTACCATATCCCATCTGCAATGCTATCGTTACATGGTTGAATTGCAGTTTCCATTATAAGCCTCATTTTCCGGGGTTTGTAGCTCATCCGTAACTGGCCATTAAGGTTGTCGGCCCAGCAATGAATATTTTTCTAAGACTTTGTTAGAAAATTATCCTAGTTTGCCCTTTTCTTTTCCTCCTTTAAGAGCTGAAGTCTAAAAATAGATTTTAGATGTGGCCTCTGAAAATCGCAACAGATCACCATGCCCTCACCAAAATATCATGCGTACTTTGACGCACACTCTCAGCCAGCAAAGCAGCACAGACTGAAACCTTGAACTTGAATTAAGGTTAATTGAATATCTTTCTGCATCTTGTGTGCCATACTGCTCCACTCCTGGCCTTCCAACTCTGATTAGAGACACTGTCTATATTTAGCTTTCCCACACTAACCCCAGTCTGTCTGCATTTTGGACTGGATCTCACATGTTCTGCATTTAGTTTAGTTTTGTTCAATTTCAAAGGCAGAAAAGGGCACTGCTAAGATCTCTGTACACCT
Organism: Lophotriccus pileatus; assembly: GCA_035583135.1. NCBI lineage: Eukaryota > Metazoa > Chordata > Aves > Passeriformes > Tyrannidae > Lophotriccus > Lophotriccus pileatus. The sequence goes on from JAWWES010000133.1 coordinate 25,875,825, forward strand.
CCAAGGAATGCAAAATAAATCTCGTGCTTAAACATTAAGCATTATTATTGTTAATGCCCTTAGACAAGGCAATATGATTGTTTGCAGTTTGAGTTTCATTCTCTTGGTGCTACCTAACCTTATTTGCTGGTTCATCTATGTGTCCACTGTCCAAAAGTGGAGACTCACTATCATGGGAAGGATTGCAAGGAGGAAGTCCTTTCTGTACTACCACCTGAGTCTGAAGGAAGAACAGTGTTCATTCTTTTGTGGAGTCTTCAACTTCTGGGATCCCTAAAGCTTTGTGAAACCTGGGAACAAGAAATGTGAGCCATATTTTTGGTCATCTTTTGTCTCTGCTCAGGCTCTGGGTCCCTCTCTTTTTTCTGTAGCTCTCAGACAATGGGTCTTCAGATGGATTTCTTGAAATGATTAATCCATTGCTGAATGTCTGTAGTGTGGAAAGGTCAGCTCATTCCTTCCTGAGCTCACCTTAGATCCTCTGCAGCCACAACATTTCTCATTCAGATAATGTGGTTGGGGCAAGCTGTCTACTATGCTGTTGAAAAAGACTTGCATCCATCCCTTGATTTCATTCTGTGTCATGGTCTGACTGTTGGATAATAATCCGTTTGGAGCTAGGACCTGCATTTGGTATCCTTGCAAAATGCTGTGAACACTTACGATGAAGTCAAACAAATGGCAAAGAGTGTGATAAATTAATAGCCTTGCTAGTTGCCTTTGGAAACCAAAATTCAAATGGGATTCCACTATAGGATTTTAAGCTGTTAAATTACAGTCCAAAGTCAAAGATAGGAGGGAACCTTGTGAATATATAACACTGCTTTATTATTCTAATGTGCCTCTAATAGGGATTTTGTGCAATTATATTCCTCTTTTTCCCACCAGTTTACATTTTCCCAGTTTAGTAATGTGTTACGCAATTCCCAGTGTGTACAGCAATGACATCCAGAAAGTTTGCTACCTCTTAAATCCTCTCTGTCACTTTGTCAAAACTTGCTGCCCCAATGGCAGAGAGAGCATAGCAACCAACATGTCACCTGCACTGACACCACAGTGCACAACTTAATATATCAACCTAAGGCACCACTGATTTTAGTTAATGTTAAAATACTGAGCAGTGCACTGCTTCAGAGGAGCGGGTACATCTCCTGCTCCATCACTTCTGCTACAGGAGCAACAACCTTTAAAAAAAAAGGCAGGTCAGCTAGCTGGGGCAACTAGAATTTAGCTGCCACTGTCAGCTTTGACAGGCATCACAAACCAGAGACCTCAATTTCACCTACATTATTCACTCATGCTGTATTAACTCATTCCTAGCAGCTTTTACTGCTTTGGCTAACATACGTGGATATCATATTGCCTATTGCTTAGCCAAGCTTGCTTCAGACCACAACTGGAGAGAATTCAGAGAAAAGAAATGCAGTGAATTTGCCACTGACTTGTCTGGCAATGGCATAGCCAGGAGCAGGGCACAATTACTCTATGATCCTCAGAGAGAAGTACCACTGCCTCCTCACTCCTCATACATAAGTAAATCACATTCCCTTAAGTAAAATCAAATGCACAGTAGAAAATTGAGGCTTTTCCCCAGCTCTCCCTTTTGCTTGTTCAGTTTCTGAACTCTTAACTCTTATTTCTTTTTTAGAATTCCAATGCTAATGTTAAGGAAATTAAACATCAACATTTCTTTCAGCACTTTTTAACCATATGCTTTGTGGCTAGAACTTATGCTGTTAGTAAATGCATGTTAAACCTTTAGGAGATTACAGTGCAGCCATGGGGTCTCAAGAAACTTCATGGAAATAACCAGTCATTGTCCCAGCATTGTATTACAGCTACCTACAGTGCTAGAAACAAAAAATTAATACTGATTATTGCATTTCTCCAATTTATTCTCAATGCAAGAACATGATAACAATTTGAATCTAAATTAATCTATTACATTAATTAAATGTACTCCATATAATACATATCTAAGGATGGTAAAATTGATCTTTTAAAAAGAAATTAAGCAAAATATAGTATTTCTAAACTCATCTCATTTGTAATGTCACAAAACAAATGTAGACCTGCCCTAAATGAGCCCAACTGCCTGAAAATAAGAAATATAAGACTCCTTCTAACAGGTCTACAATTTCAGCGCATTTTGCTTTTTCTTAGATTTAAAACTATGCAGATAGTGACCCTTCTTTAAGGGAAAATTGTGGTCCTAGGGGAAATAGCAATAGAAATGCCTCCAAGAGAGCAATTGCCTATACCAGAAAATGAAGCAGTGACCTACTAATAATCTATCCTTGATCCCAACAGCGACCAGTATTCTGTACAGTTCTTCTTCTCCAGATGTATTTCATTCAGGAGCCTCTTGGCATTTTCAGTCTTTGGAGCAAAGCTCTTGGATAATCTGTAGCCAACTGTGAATCTAAAATACTGCCTCAGCCCAATGTGTCTGCTGACTTGACACGAGTTTGTGCCTCAATAGTTCACCCTGCTGCTTGCAGTGCTGTTCATTACGAGACAATCCAGTTTCCTCTTTTTCTCCTATAACCTCTGGAATTATGAGTTTGCATTCCTTTCAAACACCAGCTAAGAATTTAACAAAGTGGGAAACCACTACAATCTCACCAAGCCAGCAAAAACCATCAGCCAACAGAATGCCTCCCCTTCCTATTACACTGTCTTATGGATATATGCACCTGAATCACATTAGCAGAAGTGTTCTACACTGGGATATGCACTCCTGCAAAGATTGTTGTCTGTTTTCTTCATGTAGAGTGACAAGAGTAGTGGGAATCTGCAACATGCACTGCAATATTTGAAATCAAATAAATAGTGACAAAAATATTATAACTTATAATTAAGCTGTAAATCAGTAGAAGAGAAAGATGAAATTGTGAAGTAAATTCACATTTGATGCTTTGTGGATTCAAAAGATACCAAAATGGATTCTTATTTAATCAGAGGCTAGAACAAAGTTAAAAAGCAGCTAACAAAATAAGTTGTAAATGGCTCTGGAAGACCAATTTAATTGAAGGCAATGTTTTGTGCGATTTTGTTATTAAACTCATGTATACTTAAAGCACAAAGTCATTATTTTTTCACATGCATTACTGTAAAAATATTTAGTACAAATAACACTGTTTTCCCACGTACATCTATTTTTTAAAGCATTTTGCACTTGAAGTGCAATTTCTATCAGCACTGAAAGTAATTCCCCACATTCTACTTTTTTTTTTTCTGTCTGTGAGTGGTTATGTCAGCCCTAGAGGTTCATGGAGCATAATATATGAATATGCACCACACTGGTACTGAACTTCAGTATCATGGGACTTATTACAGCTTTCGTTGTATACCTGCTTGTTTTCATTAATTATTACTTCAGCGTCAGCACCAAATACCAGTCATCTGACACTCAACTTTTCCATCACAGGTTTCCTTTAATATAGACTTCCCATTCAGTAGTAAAGAAAAGGTCACGTAATCACCCTCAACATTTAATACTAATGACTCTACATGATACTCATCAAAAAGCAAATAGTCCACTGCTGTTTTAAACCTTGTAAAAGGTAGAGTTTAAATTTATCTTTCAGGACCTAATCTACAAAACCTATCATCTTTTAACAAAATGGTAAAACTCTTCATGAGCCCTGAGAAACTAATATTGGTACATTTCCAACACTCACCCACAAGAAGAGTCCCAAAACAGAGGCTCAAGGCCAGCTGGCTAGTTTTACTAAGGATTGATTCCTGGAAAATTAGCACATGTCACCTCCACAGCTGGGGACTGAGGCAGTGAACTGCAGCTGCCCCCTGGGAGACCTGTAAGGTCTGGCAATAAATACCAATAATACCAAAAAATTTCCCACATGTCAGTTTGAAACCTCAGTGAGATCTGGGCAAACTGTGCTTAAAACCCTCACCCATGCCAGAGTGCCCCATTGGAGTACCCCTGCTCTAAAGCATCAGAAACATCTGTTCTAAGAGCCATCCTGTGGGCTGGCTAGGAATTCAGTGCTCTTCTGTCTTCCATAAAAGAAGGTGAGCAGCTCCCAGCTGTAGCACAGAAGTGTAAATATCGTCCAAAAGCATATTTTTCTTTCCACTGCAACTGAGATAGACTGCCTTCCCATTTTGTGCAGAGCCAGAATATATGTTATTTATTCTTATTTAATAGCTTCACCTAGCAGAGCTTTGCCTATCCTGAAGGATAAAGAATTCAAAAAGTAGGGCTCAAAGATGGGGTAAGATGTTTTCTTTCAAGAAAAAGGTTATGAACAAGCTGTATGATATCTGTAACACCTTATTTCCTCATTTGCATCTGATTCCTTCCTCCTGAGGAAATTTAGAGGGAACTTTGCTACCATATTTGTGGTGAAGCCACAATAAATCCAACCGGATATTCCATCAAGGGAGAGATCCAGTGGGGAATGGTATAAATTGCCAGCAAAAGCAGAACTATTTCAGGGTGGTCTACTTAGAAGTAACTTCTCTGCTTGTTGATTATGTTGTTGACAGTTGGCCAAGACTTTTTTCAGAAGTACCTAAAATTAGCTCCAAAAGTCATACTTGGGAATGAGAATAAATGGCCCAAATTACATACATTCTATGCTCTAGCAGCTAAGACAATTACGAAGCAAGCATGCTTCCTAAACATTCTGAAATTCTTAACCTCTGTTTTTCAACCAATTTGGATGCAGTCTCTGTCTAATTAACAGTTCTTAAGATATTCCACCAAGAAAAGAGGTAAAACTCCGTACATGTGAAACTGTGAAAGGCATAAAAATTAAGAGCAAGATGAAGCTACTTTCCCCAGAATACCCAATCCAGGAACAAGTTGCAAACATTCCCAGTTTTTAGGTGCCATCCTGCCAAGACAGGAAAGCCTCTTTCAACTCTCCCTAAAAAACTCTAGTGTGGAGGGTGTTAGCTTCACTCCTTGGTATCATGTTGATGAGAGAGCTCACCAGAAAGCAAGTGCATAGAATTACATAGCGAAGGAGGGACCGAAGGAGGGATCGAAGGATCTGAAAAACAAGTGATGGGATCACTGTGGGGTAGCTCTGAAGAACTTGGCACAGACCCAGCAAGCTCTTTGTGGTAATAGAGGAGATAATTACTACAAACCCTCATCCTCATTCCATGAGAGCAGTTGGTAGCTGTTAACTACATGCAGACTATAAAAGGAGAATGAGAACTGGCCACCTTCAGCCAGAAGAAGAATGAATAAAATGCATTAGCTCTCCTACATATGAAGAATCGGAAACCTATACAAATAAACTATTTCTGCAACAAGGAGCAGTGCCAGCAGCAACAGACTGAACTACTACTCTGCTCTGACAGCAATGAGAAATAGCAGCTACTCAGAAGACATCACCTTAAAATCATAACAGGCAGAAAGTGCCCCAAATCTGCATATGGAGCTCACTGTCTGGCTTTTTTTTGGAACAAAAATATTTTGGCCATAGATAGATTAGTTTCTGTGTTTGGCTTTTGAATAATTGAAGGAATCAGGCAGTGATTTAAGAGGAGTGGATCACCCAAAGTCCATACACGGCTTGGCTGTGTTAGCAGAGCTTACTGCTCTTATCTCATCTCTCTTGATTTTAAAAAGACTAATCATCAACACAGCGGGGTACATAGAAGAAACCAAAAGGCCCAGTTCTGCAGTTCTCCTGTTTGCATGAGCCTGCAGTAACTCACTCGGCTGAGTGGTCAGTAGAAAACTGATAGGAGACAAGGATCTGGCCCCATCTGGAGAATCTCAAGGCAATTAAAGGGCAGAGAAGCAGGGCTTCCATTAATGTGAAGAGCGTTTGTTAAGATCAAGTTCCCCCTTTACTGTGAAAATATGTTTAGATACATCTGTGTATTAAAAATAGAGAAGAGACTCCCTATAATTTATACACACTTAGCTGAACTTTGTGGTGGGTTGCAGTTAAAGTAAACAGTGGAGAATGGGAGAGTCATGAAGAATGGATTTGACCAGAGTCTCCAGTTAACGGTTCCAATTCCTTACTTCCTCTTACATTTTATTTCACTCCTTCAATCAGCCCATGTATTTTTCTTTTGCAAATTAATCACTAGGGAAAGATGCATTTTTTTTTTAAAGGACAAAGTGGTGCGGTCATACTCCTACAAGGCAAAGGAAAGTTGTCCAAACTCAGATCTGAGAAGCTTCTGATTGCTCTGATGAGCACTGAAAACACCATCATCTGCACATTAAAGGGGTTCCATTTTCCCAGTGCTATCTTTGAAATTAATTTCTTACAAAAGGCTTCATATAACATGAATAATGGGCCTGTATGCAAGAAGGGAGGCATTGGCATCAATCACTATCTTTAGTTTCTTTCTCACTCTCTGTGAGTGGAGACTGATTAATCAAGATTCCTGTCCAACTGGGTATGTCTTCCACTTTGATACTCCTAGGAGCACTGTTAATCCTCCTTCCAAAGGAGGACACACATTTAAGATTAACTTTTCTAAGAATTCACTGCGAAATTCTCACAAGCAGCCAAGGGACTTTTCAGGCTTGACACTTGCAGATCGGATATCCTATGATTTGCTTGGTGAGACTGTTCTGAATGTTGTCCTGTCATTTATGGATGAAGTATAAACATTTCATCATAACTTCTCATGTGAAAAATTCCCACCACTTCCTCCTTCAAATCCCTCCTTTTGCATTTCCTTTGAAAGACTTCCAATGTTCCTCTGCTCACCAACAACATCTGCACCCATTTTATGGTAAAGTAATATCAGCAACTTGTGCCTAAAGGAGACTTCGTGCTGCCTGTAGCAGGACCCAGTCTTCCATCTGTTTGCAAAGTGTATATATATCTTAAGATGATCCCCTTTCCTTTCCCCCAAAAAGCAACCAGAAACGGATACAATCCAGGATGAAATTTTGATGGCAGACCTTCCACCTGGGTCCGGCCAGTGGAACAGCAAGAAAACAGCACAATCTTCCAACCAGTTTCTTAGAGAAAATAAAAAAAGGAAATATTTTTATTGCACATAAGAACACTTTCAAACCTCACAAGAACCCTTCTCACACAAGGAATATCTGCAAACTTTATAGAATAGAAATAGCAATAATCAATTTCTCATTATGCTCCCTGTTCTACAAGGCATACTTTTCCTGGAATTTAGGACTTATCAGCATAAGCTTTCTGCTCAAGAACAAGTTTTTCAGCTTATACATTTACATTTAAGGAGTTACTTTATCCTTGCAGTAGATATATTTATGTCTTCTCCCTGCAAAGCCCCACAGTTGGCTTATTGGAAAGGCTGACCTGGAGTTGTGCCATAACACCTGATTACTGCTGACCCACGCAAAAAATATCAAATATCTCATGCAGGTACATGACTCCCTTATCAACCTGATTTCCATCTTCCTTGGAAACTCAGACCTCCACTCCCCACATCTCACTTCTGGCTCTCATGCTGATAGTTTTGCCATGGACCAATGCCTTGTCTCCCATTCATGCAGCTGCCAGGTGGTACCTGCCAGGCCTGCCTTCAGCAGAGGCAACAAGTGGGATCTGGCAGAAGCAGTGATGGAAGCCTTGTGGAGGAATTGATTGAGGAGTGTATGTACCCTAAAATGGCACTTTAAAGAATACACATTTGTTTTAGATGCACAATATAGTATATCCAAAAGCGGGGAAGGGAGGGGGAGGAGGGTCCAAAATGCTCAAATAGTTGAGTCTGACTGGGAAGTGAGCTACTTATTTATAAGCTATTCTGGACTTTTAATTCTATGTATTTAGATACACAAATAAATGGCCTCTTTTTCTGCAATGCTGAGAACTGCATTTACTAAATATGGAAACAGGGTATCTAAAAATAAACACACAAGTATGAAGACGTTAGCCTTATTCTATAAAATAGGGGCAAGAGAACTGCAGCAACTTATATGTCCAAAATACTTGTAAAGAGAATCCCTTCTCCCACCCAATCCCCAGAGGACCCTGAGTTAAACTAAAGAAAACAAAAAAACCTTCACAAAAATTCCCAGAGTTGAGTTAACATATCAAGAAAGGCACAGAGAAAAGATCGCTAGTGATAAGTGGGCTCCCTGCAGATGAACAACTATTTATGTTGCCAAAGGACAATACAAATTTGACATTGTTTTACTAATTTTCACATTCTTCATTTTATGACAGTAATCATCATATGCCAGCAGAAAACAATACTATCTAATGGGAAATGAACAACGTAAGCACTCACTAGTCACTGTGGAGGGTGACAAAGCTACAAGGCAGCTGGAGTTTTGCTACAGTGACTAGAAAATATAAACACATAAATGGAGTTTTCAGTTAATCTTCATATTTTGGAATACCTTCAACAGAGCTCCAGCGAAAGCTTTTCCAACACCTCAGTTTTGAACTGGAATTACCATTAAACCTATTGGGTTTCTTCCTAGACATAGGAAATCTCCTTACTTGAATTCCCAGGTGTACTTCTAATTTCTCTGTTTAATTACATCCCAGAATTTTAATTTCTTTTTATCCTGAAAGGTTTCTGTCAATATATGTTGTTGTCATATTATTGAGTGGCTTCAAGCCTTCCTCATACAGGGACATAGACCTCTTTGTTACCCAAATCCCAGCAGTCATTATTTTAGATCAGAGAAGCAAATTCCTGGGTTAGTAATTTATATCAAACTAAAAGGCAATGCCTTTTTTTAAGTGCTAAAGTAGTCCTCCCAAATTACTGAAAACTATGAGTTAGTGTTTCATTCAACAGAACAGTCTTGTACATATTTCTGTCTCAAATTTCTCCTCTAAATGTCTAAACGAAAGTGCCACGGCTCAGCCTGGACTGAAGTATTTCTTCCTTCGTTTTTTGTCTCCCGTGGCGCCGGGTGTATTCCGCGTACAGCAGCATCTCCTAGTGGCCGCTCGGCCTCTGCTTCGTGGGAAAGGCAGTCAGCAGGGGAATTTGTGTTTCCCCCTGTTTCACTACGTTTCTGGATGCTTCAGCAATGAAAGGAATCAGATGGGACCAGGTATTGGTAATAAACAGTAGTATTTACCTTTGTTGAGGTGTGGGTTGCCCCCCTCCAAGTTACAGGACCCAGAAATGTGTAGGTCATAATCCTTCCCACCGAAGAGGCAGGGTGGACTTCGCTGAAGAGCCCTGTGCAAGGGTCCTCTGTAGGAAGAGTTCCTCCAAGGCTTGAATCCGCTCTCAGTTCTAATTTTGTGCTAATCTATACCAGTGTAACACTACTGAATTCCTGACTTTTATCAGATTAAATGAAAAAGGTGTGTACTTACTTTCTGTGCAGTTAATAATGAAGAATACTCCTGCTCTATCTGAAAAAGTGCTTGCATGAAGTTATAGAAGTACTGTGGATAGTTTCCAGGTATGCAAAAATTTACAAAGATCTGGGGGAATGCTTCAGTACTTTCTGTAGAAAGGACAGAGAGATGCATAGGAATTCAGTACTCTGAACATGGCAGAGAGTTTAAAGACACTGTTAACATTTCAGCTCTAATCTGTAGCTATCAGGCAGGAGCTGTGTTCACCAGTGTGCACAGAGCCAAGCATAGTGTTTCCAGCACTCACAAGATGGGTATAACCCCCTGAGCCGCTGGATACCCATGGCATTCCCTGTGCCATTGCCACTGCTGGGCACAGCACAAAAAGCTATATTTGAGAGACAGCTGCTATTCAGAGCAGCTTAAGCACCTGCTTAGCTCCTCCTGAAGTCAAGATTAAATGTCAGGTACATGTTTCGGGACTTTCCTAAGTCACATCAAGTTAAGTATTTGGAGGGGAACTTGCCCACTGAATTCATTGTCAGTCCTGGTCATTATATCCATGCTTGCAATACCCCAATCTGCAAGTGTTTGTATCTTCCGTATTGTTTTCTCTGAGACCTGAACATTAAAACAGACTAAGTATTCAATCTCCAGGGGCCAAAAAAGAAGCAAAGAAGTGACATCGAACTTGGGCAGGAGTGCGATTTTGCACAGTTTCCTGGTTTCTGCACAGTTAACTCATAGTGCTTCTTTTTTTGTTGCATATGGGTTTTGATCTTGACTCCACTATAACTTCTTTGGCAAGGGAAACATCATACAGCAGTAACAAAGCCATCACTATTTATTTATTGAGCACTCTCTGTGTGATTGACATTTACAATACCTGGAGGGAGACACAGGCCCTGTTTCAGGAGTCTTGCAGCCTGGAAAAACAACACAACTTAAAGTCATTGGCCAGACAACCAGAGCCAAATATGTGAACCTCAAACAATTCACCATTTAAAAGTTTTTGGGTTTTTTTTTACAGATTGATACAAAAAGTCTTAGAAGATGAATAGTGCTGGGGAGAAAATGTAGACTGATTCCACTGCAAAGTAGAAAAGGCAGATAAAATCCTTTTTATATTCCACCCAGAAAGACTAACGACACTTGAAGAGCCAGGGGATGAAATCTTCAAGACTACTGGATGTTGGTGCTCCCAAATAAGTAGAATTAAAAAGAAAATATTGAAAATAACTGCATATCTCTGCAGTCTGAAGTAAGAATTAGAAACACGTTAAATGTTGATATGAAGTTGAAGCCGCAAAAACTCTTCATGCACTCTGCCTCTCTCTCTACCTATATTGTATTCTCCGAGGTAGGTAAATCCCATCTAAATCTAAATCTAAACTAGTTCTTTTGTTTTTCCTCAAAGCCCAAAGAACACATTGCAGCACAAAGGGAGCAGGATTATCCCTGGGGTCTTTATGAAGTGGAAGGAATCTGCTGCAGAGATTGCAGAGCAATCAGTTTTTTCTGAACTATTGTGCAGCCTGTCAAGCTAGGGAAATAAAAGCCCCTATGTACTATCAGTAATCAGTTTCACTGGTGATGTTGCTTCAGTTCAAATATTATTTCAAATTTGGGACATCCTACTGATTCTCCTCTTTTATGATTGCCTGTAATCCTGGCATATTGTACACTGTTTCTGATATTCTATATGGTAATGGAAGGAAAAAATAAATTCACTAAATCACACATTATCTTTTAAATTCTGAAAATAAGCTATCAGCTTTTTTAAAAATAATAATTTTTAAAAGTATTTATTAATATTATTCTTTCCCATTTGTTGAAAATCAGTGCATTTTATAATTGAAATCCTTAAGAACTAATGACCTTAGCACAATAAATGTGAATCCTGGGGATAGATTCATGTCCAAAGCTAGCAGAATCCTTTTTGGTAATGGCTCCTGCAGCTGGGAAATGCAAATGCCTGGAACTATTCTCAGAGGGCAGTTTATTTATGGTCCCCTCTGTGCTTGACCAGTTCTCTTCATGAATGCATTTACTTGGGGAACTGTAAAATAAAATCTCTGAGCACAAATTTCTCAGCTCCTCACAGGTCTCCAAGGAGTCAGAAAAATAGGTCCCTCAAATTCTCTGCTTTCTCCACCCAACATGTACACAAAGGTTTTGGTTCTGTGACACAACACTGATGTATAGAAAGGAAACACTACGCAACGAGAACAACAGAAGTCGTCACAGCTACAGGAAGTTAACAGCGTGAAATTTTGAACAGGAAGACTAAGTTTAACCCCAATTGCCCTGTTCATGTCTAGCCTAGAGCTGGAAAGAAAAAACACTGTTGTATGATGGCATTTGCTGCTTCCTGAGCAGCTCCAGACTCCCAGGAGTGAACATGTGAGTACTCCCACTTTCAGAGACCTCAGAACATATCAGGTTAATTTATCTCCTATAAACATAATCCCCCACTCTTAGGAACAAGGAAACTGGGGAATGGAGCCTGTCCAGTTGGTTTTTCTGGCAGTATTTTGTCCTCAAAAACTACATAGGAACATATTCATATTCAGACATGTGTTTAACATCCTCAATCCAGAAGGCATTTAGACACACGATTAACTTTGGACACATGTTTCTGAAGCAGAAAACTTGTTTAAATACTAAAAGGAATTCAAGAAAATGGTTGGTTTCATCATCTGGTCAAAATTAAAATAAATAAACAGATCTTTTTAGTCACGCTGATATGAAAAAAAAAGGGTTTTTGACATCAAGGAGAAAAAGGGTGATGGAAGCTGAACTGAATATGAATCACTTAGTTGCATTTCACATGCTACCAGTCCTTTCATCACCTTCCCTTATATTGCATTCTACAGCAGTCAAAATGATAAAGGAAGTACTTTTGAAACAGAAATTATCCAATCACATTTCTAAATAGTGTCAGGCCAGAGCTGCTTATTTTGCAGGTAAGTAAATAATTTGTCAGCAAATGTTCATCTGCTCCAGAACCAATCCCAAAGTGGGATTTCGGTTACAATGAAAGCGATTTGGTAGAGGTCAGAGGAGGATTAAAGATGGAGATGTCTCTCACTATGGACTGAGAAGCAGTGATGTCTTGCTGTCCCAAGGGATAACAACCATCTACAGAAAAATAGTTTGCCTTGTACAGTAATGCCATAGATTGTGTTACTTGTTCTTCTGTAAACAAAATGGTTCCCGTTTGTCCTTGCAGGTGTGATCTGCATCTGTGCTATTTCTAGTACAATGTGAAACCACACGGCACAAGCTGCTCTTAAAAGATAACGTGGCAGACCTACTTTCACTTCTTTTTAAAGCAAAAGCATAACACCAAAAGTAAATTGAATTTCGTGTATGAAAATTTACATTCTATGTTGGAAAATATTTAGATGTAAACACTCTATTACTTAAAGGAAGTAACTGACTTTTATTGTTATTTTGATAATTTTGTGTTGTGGGATCATGAATGTTGCAACCTTAGCAAAAGATGTGCTAAACAGAGGTGCTCACCCCACTGTTTCCTGTTTCCATAAAGTCAGTGGTGTAAAAATAAAAGGTGAATTTCACCCACTATGAAGAATGAAATTAAATTAGGAGGCAACATCTGGGAACAAGCTACAAATAGGTAAAGAGCCACCGTTCAAAAAGCTCAAAGTAAGATTCAGCAGGTAAGGCTGTCAGAGCAACTATAAGCACAGAAGTATTTTTTTAGGTGGGCAGTTTACATGTTTGAAAAAATTTTAAATGAATATGTCTTTCTCTATGAACACTACTACTTAGCTTATGCTTGAAAATTAAACTGATCATCAGGGTTTAATTTTTTCATGAATATAATGTTATATGAATCAATCTGTACATTATTTATTAATTACATTTATTTATTCCTCTGCACATTGCAAATGGCTCTCTGGGTTCCCTTTGCTGAAAACAATGTTACACTGCTAGTCATGAAAATACTCTGACCTTAAATAAGTAGTACTTGATGGAGTACTGCGACTGCAGAGGGAAAATACATCATTTTATATGATGCCTTTGAGTCATGTTTCTTCTACCAGTGTGGATCCAGCTTCACATGCCTCCTCCAGAATTAGTGTCACAAGATGGCAAGGCAGTCAGTGCAGCATCTGGCCCTGGTCAACCACTGTCCAACACATTTAGTTGTCATGACATATTTTCCCAAATATTGCCAAAACATCTTGTGAGAGGAATTTTTCAATGAGTTTCAGAGGACAGCAGTCTCTTCATATAAGGATAGATTCAGTTTCAGCTTCTTATGTTGTTTCAAATGTACACAGAAAACCAGAGTTTCTAAAGTGTTACTGTGAAGCCCCTGAGGTTTACAGCATTAAGTTGCTAATCCACAGCCTGGTACTTTTAAGTGTGCTCCAGTGGTTTAATTATCTTCTATTTTAGTTCTGGGTGGCTTGATCTACAGATCAGTGAGCCTATCTCATTGCCATCGTATATATGAGAAACCCTTTGAAGCCAAGGGTGTTACCGTAGGACTGAGCTCCTCGGGACCCGTGATGCACATACACGGTGGAGCCTGCGCAGTCAGATAACGTAGAGGAGGAAGTGTGTCTTCTGGTTGGGTCTGTGGGTTTCTTACTGCATATGTAAAGAAAGATACACTGGGGACAAGTGATGAAGACATTCAGAAAAGCTATTTTTGGATCCAAGTTCCCATATTTGCAGCATGTTCCTCTTTTAGAAGTAACAGCAAGCTTTGCTTTGGGGGCAAGCGGCAAATCTGCAGCCACAGGAGGAAGAAGGGAGCTCCAGTGGTTTAGATGAGTCATTGTTTTGTCTTAATGGAAAACCTATGAAATATCGAACTGCCAGAGAGTAAAGATGTTTCAGGGGTTTATTAGTTTTACAGGCCTTATAAAAATTACTGGAAAAACATAAAATTTTAATAGCTGAAAACTGAAAAGGTTTCATTCTCTTAAACTTGGCCTGCTTGGATCACAGCAACACTACACCTCTACAGCTGGGATGTGGCATATCAGCTGCATAAATTCCCCAGACTCTCCTGCTTTTGTTTAGCTGTCCCCCAAGTTCACACGAAAGCGTGTGGCTAGACTTCTCCTTTGAACATAATTTCATGAAAATATTTAGATCTCTGGATATAGCTGAGGTTATTCCCTAGTCATAGCTTGCTTGGTGATTTCTGAGTAGTGTTGCCATAGTCTGGAGATTGCAGCTGATGAAACCACCCAGGAATATTACAAGTCTAGATATAGATATATGTTTATCTACACTGTATACTCAAGAGTCTTATCAGGCATAATTGCCAATCAGGATTACCAATTTAAGTGAGAATTTAAGTCATATATCGATATCTGAAGAGGTATCACAGAAATTATAGACTAGACTGTGAACAGAGATGATACCCATCATTAGGGGTTACAGAATGGAACAGCTACTCCGACTTTCAGTCTCAGACACAGGGGCCATACTGATTAGCTACATACAGCAACTATCAGCTGTAGCAGGTAGTAGAGCTCATTGCCTTTGTCCACAGAAATCCCAGCCAAGTAGATCCGCTGCTTTCTGAGCCTTTTCCATTGCAATATAAATACCACCCTAAAAACCAAACAAAAGCCCACACAAACAAAAAAACCAACTAACCAACCACACAAAACCAAACCACCCCACAAAAACAAGCAAAACCATCCAACCAAGCAAACACCCCAAACCCCTAACAACAACAACAACAAACCCAAAACAAAACAAAAACATAAAAACAAAACAAAACAAAAAAACCAAAACCAAAACAAAATGAACAGCCCAAACCACAAAAATTAAGCACATCTCAGTCTTTTGTACCCAGCCGGAATGCATACCAGGTGCTTCAGATGGACAAGAGGAAGTCCTGCTCATTGCTGAGGCACAAAACTTCTCTGGAGTTACCTGGATAATAAATAAACTACATGGAAAGTAAATCTGTACTTGCGTAAGAAAGCTGAGCAGCATCACAACTGATATCTCGTTCTCTGCTATGCTTTAGAAGTTTGAAAGATTTTTATTTAAAGTGGAGCATGATTACCCTGGGGCCTCTTCTACTAATTAGCCAGCTGCAAATGAAGTATAGCATAGATCTCACCCAGCGGATGCAGGGATTTATCCTTCAGCCAGATGCAGAGGTCACCCAAGCAGAGGAACACTTTATAGTGACATCAAGAGTCTTGATTTGCCTTCCTCATTCTGGAAAGCAATTACACTGCAGTGACTACAGGCAACTTATGCAAATGCAATGATGGTAACACAATTGGAGACTTCTGATTGTGAAAACACGAAGCCTTATTATTTTGCACCGAAATGGCCCAGTTCCTGATAGAAATGCAGGGCAATAATTAGAAATTTATTAGTGAGCTAGGGTGACCCACAGCTATATTTTGTTGATGGAGATTATGAAGCACCTAATTTTGTCATTCTCCTTCTGAAATGTATAACAAAGTGGAAGAAGCTTGGCTTAGTTTTGTTAAAGCTCAAAATTATTTCTTACTCGGTTTATAATGATTTGTTCCCAGACTTTTATCCTTGCAAAAAGAACTTTTTCTTCCTAGGTTTGGGCATTTAATGCCTCTTTTATCAGATTATGGGTAACAAGATGCATTTTCATATTTTGTTCTGCAAACCCAAATGGCAGAGAGGGTTATTTTGTGTCATTGTTTCCTCCACCAGAGGTCAAAATAAATCTATTTCTAATTAAGCCTCATCAAGTGGCCAAAGAATTTATTACTCCTTTAAAAACTTGTTACTAGACTAAATGGAAGCAATGGCATAGGTGAGACAGCTCCTGTTATTTGTTGCATGGTAGTATTAACAGCAGACATTAATACTCACTTCCTACTAATGCTTTCAAATTCATTATAAATGAGGAAAACAAAATGAATGGGTTTGAGTTTACAGTGGATTTCCATTAGGGGCTTGTGTTCTAGCTGCCAACACATCTGGATTTCCTGGGAAATAATGGGTTTAACCACAGTGTCATTGTTGTTTGTGGAAAATAATTGATTAAACTGTGTAAAAGGTTTTGTAAAAGCATTCAAAACAATGGGAAAATTCCCAGTTGCCTCCTCTTGCTTTTAGCACAATGATCTATAACTCCTTGTGCTGGATCATAAATTGACGTGTAATTTTCATAGATTATGATATTGGATATATTTGTAGTCCCACAGTAAAAGGAACTAGAGAAATTAGACTTTGGAAAGGGAAAACCTTTGTCAAAACACAGATTTACATGTGTTGCATGCTGTGACGAAATATAGTTTCAGTACAAAGAAGCAGTTACACATCTTAAAAAACATCACTGAAAATGAAAAGAAAAACCAACTGGTTGTCCATATTTCTGTATAATTTTGGTGTCATGCATTCATTTCTCACAAATATTTTCTGTGGGATGGAGAAGCATGGGTTACAAAGAAGGAAGAACAACTTTAACAGCAGAATTTGTCAGCACAATATAGCCTTGGAAGGGATTTCAAGAGGTCACTTGCACCAAAGCTGGTTGACAGTCTGACTCTCAAAATGCTTGTGTAACCTCTGTTAAGACTCCTTCAATTATGGCAATGTCACACCATTCCCATGTCACTGAGTCCTTTAGTTTTTAAGATAATGTTTACTTCTTAATAGCTCACCTGAACGTTGCTGCATTTTGAACCCATCATTTCTTGCCCCACCTTATTAGGTCATAAAGAAGAAGCTATTTCTTTCAGATATGGATCTACAATCTGTCAAAAGACTAATGGAGGCCTGTGCAAGACACCTCTACATAGTTTGACAAGCTGAGAAACTTTGAAATACAGTCAGTTGCTGCAGCACTGGAAGATGCCCTGCATGCTTTGTAATAACAGTAACAGTCAGAGCTGGACCATATGCTGAGCATACAGGCAAAGTAGTTACAAAGGTATTACAGCATTTAAGGGCAGACATGTATAATAACTAGTAGGAAAAGCAGCATCCAAACACGGAAGGGACTAGTCAAATTTATGTTACAAAGGTGACGCAGTGTTGTTGGACTTGGTGTTGACAATATGATCACCAGTATATTATCCTGATTTCAACTTGTGCGCATAATTAATAAAATAACCTGAGTAATTAATTCAATCTTGAATGGTGTCTGAGTGAATGACAGGTGAATACAGGTGACAGAAACACACACAGAGTCAAAATTAATGTGGTTTAGTGTGTGATTGGCTACAGAAAGTGTTAAATTGAAGGGGGATCCTTTGTCAACAGTAGCCAGCAAGGGAGGATGTGCTGGTTTTAGTTGGGAATAATTTTTTTCACAGTAGCTAGTATGGGCTAGGTTTTGGATTTTTGATAGAAAAAGTGTTAATAAAACAGGGATGTTTGCATTATTGCTGATCAGTGCTTACACAGCGTCAAGGCCTTTTCTGCCTCTCACACCACCCACCAGCGAGGGGGCTGGGTGTGCACAAGATGTTGGGAGGGGATACAGCTGGGACACCTGACCCCAAGTTGCCCAATGGGATATTCCATACCTTATGGAGTCATGCTCAGCATATAGAGATGGTGGGAGAAGAAGGAAGGGAGAGACATTTGTTTCCTCCCCCCCACCCCCGGAAGCAGGAGCTTTCCTGGGAATGGCTGAACACCTGCCTGCCCATGGGAAGTGGTGAAGGAATTTGTTGTTTTGCTTTGCTTTTGCGAGCAGCTTTTGCTTTAACTATTGAACTGTCTTTACCTCAACCCATGAGTTTTTTTGCTTTTACTATTCCGATTCTCTCCCCCATCCCACTGGGATGGGGTGGGGGGAGTGAGCAAGGGGCTGTGTGGTCCTTACCTGCTGGTTGGGGTTAAACCACGGCAAGGGCTCTCTAACACTTGCCTTCCTGTTTAGAGGATATCTACTATATATTCTGCACAGAGATTGAAAAGCCTTGCCTTATCTTGCCTCGCCCTTGCTTGTGAAGGCCTTCTCTTCATATATAGCATGTAACCACAGTGAAGAGGGAGACAATACACAGAGAATACATCCATTCCTAACACAGAGAGAAAAACCTTGCCTCAGCTCACCCCATCTCAATGCAGGTTTTTTCTCTGTACATAGAATAACTACAGAGGGAGAGTTTTCACCTCACCTTGTGAGGCCTTTTCCCCTGTGCAGAGCACATACTACCTCTATGTGTTCCAGGATACATATATTCCTAAAATAGCATATATTGCCTATACAGACAGAAAAGTCTCACTTAGGCAAAACAATGGGAAGTGTGTGCATTGTACCTGTACATGTCTGCGCCCTGAATCAGGGACACGGAGCAGCCTCACAGAATGGGTCCGTTTGGAAGGGACCACAGGGGTTCACCTGGTCCGATCTCCCTGCTCAAGCAGGGTCTTGAAAATCTCCAGTGAGGGAGGTGGGTTGGAAAGGACCTCTGAGATCATCAGGTCCAACCCTTGATCCGTTACCACCACAGTTACTAGACTGATGGCGCTAAGAGCCTGGCTCCATCCTTGTGGCACCCCACCTTTATGTTTATCCACATTGACGATATCCCCTCTTGGTCATCTCCTCTTCAGGCTCAACAGGCCCAGCTCTCTCCACCTTTCCTCGAAAGAGAGATGCTCCAGTACCCCAGTCTTCCTCACTGCTCTCCACTGGACCGGCTCCAGGATCTCCATGTCTCTTGTACCGAGGAGCCCTCACTGGGGCTGACCAGAGGGGCAGGGTCACCTCCCTCTCCTCCCCCTCCCCCTGGCCTGTCGGCCCGCACCCACAGGGTGACAGGCGGGGCGTGCGGCCCCACCACCCGCAGGCGAAGCAGGTCGGGCCCCGCCGGCACACCGGGGTGTCCCCGCAGGGAACATGGCCATGGGAGCCCGTCCCGGGGCCGGGCCGGGCCGGGCAGTGCCGGGCGGGCGGCGGAGGCGCCGCCAGGGGGCGCTGTGGGCGGCGGCGCTCAGGGCCGCGGCGGCGCGCGCGGCGCTCG
>JAWWES010000133.1:25895259-25946430 GCA_035583135.1 Lophotriccus pileatus
CCTCGCTCGGCGTCCGGCCGGGGCTCGGGGCTGGGAGGAGGAGGAGGAGGAGGAAGGGAAGGGAAGGGAAGCGAAGGGAAGGAAGGGAAGGGAAGGGAAGGGAAGGAGGAGCAGCGCGACGGACTGAAGAGGCGCCGCGAGGAGCCATGTCCGCGCCCGCCGGGCTGCCGCCGCGGCCCGCCGCCGCCGCGTTTTCCCCGGCCGGGCCCGGCGGGTCCCGGGAGGCCGCGGCTCCCGCGGGCGGCGCTCCGCGCTGCCACAACGGTGAGGGGCCGGCGCGGGCGGGAGCGGCCCCCGGGGGGAGCGGCGCTGCCTCCGCACGGGGGGAGGCCCCTGGGGGTGCCGGGGGGCTGCGCGCCCCTTCTTCCCCCCGGCGGGGCGGGAGGGGCCGGGGCCCGGTGGATCCAGGCCCTAACGAAGCCCTTGGGATGAAATGCCGCTCGGGAAAGGCGCGTCCCGCTGCGGGGCCCGCGGCTGCGTGCGGGGAGAACTCGGGAAGGCGCGGCCTCTCCCCGCCTCGCTACAGGGGCTCAGGAGAGAGGGGATCCGCGCCTCGCTCTCCTGGCGGGTTTGGATGTGCCCTGTGCCGTGGCGCCTGCTTTGTGGCGTTTCAGGAATGCTCTGGAGGCCAAGGCACCTCCAGGCCTCGGCGCTGACTGCTGAGCGTGAGAACGGGCAGAAAATCGCGTTATTTTGGGTGAGAGTACTCGCTTCGTAGCTGTTTATGAACTTGAAAGTAGTAGGTGGATAGGCGTTCACGCAACTGGATGTCGGGATTTGAGTTGAGCGAACAGCATTGGGCCAGTGAAATGTGGGTCACTGAAAAACAAAGGCAAAATAGCTTAAAGTCGCAAAATAGTCGCATTTCGGAAGGAGAGGTAGTGAGACTGACTGTGTTATGAATGAGAGTAATGAGCATGCACTTCCTCTTCTTTAAATTGGTGCACTATAAAATCAGTTCGTAATTAATATACCACGTTAACTCTTCAAAATCCCTGCATGATCATCTTCTCCATGTAATGTTGGTTTGGTATCTAAATTTTGCCTCTTGTTCGCAATAGAGATCTAACTCATACTGTTAAATCCTTTAGTCAGGCTGTATTCTGTCCAGGTGTTTTTTCTGAACAGATCAGGGTGCAGGGTAAGGACCTACAGAATTTTTTACTTGTGAATTTTTCTCATCTCCAAAGGGGTAGTTAAGTGGTAAGTACTTTTGTAGGTGTTGAGTAGGTCATTGAAGTGAATGAAAGGAAGGTAATTAAACGGTATATTTTAAGATACTAGTGCCCAGTTGTGTCCAAACTGGTATTGTAATGCTGAGTTTGGTAAAAATGGTTCAGAAAATGCCAATTTATAAAGCTTTTAATCAAAAAACATGCCATTATCAGGACAGAGCTACTACAGTATCAATAATCTGGAAGTGTGTTTTACAGAAACAAATTGAAACTGACATACCTTCTCTTTGTGTTTTAATCTTAATGAAACAGTAATTTTAAAGAGCCATTATTATTGTTTGTTTTAATTAATTAACCCCATGTTGCTGCTAATATTCTTAGAAACGGCTTTTGTAAAACCAGGGAGTAGACCACTTATTTACTTCAAAATACTTTTTCTTTAATTCTGAGAAATTTATACACTCTTCAGTAATAGTCTTGAATTTTTATTGTATAACTTGGGCTTCTGTGGTTTTGAGATGTCTTAGTGGTGTGTGTTTGATGACTTGTAGTCAATAACTGAATTTTTCATTTTGTGACATTTAGCAATAGCATTCCAGAATTTTTAGATTGGTGTGTCTGTGATCCTGTAGTAATAATCTTCTGAAGTTATAACACAAGATTTGAGGCTTCTTTTTTTTTTTTTCTTTTAATTGCAATAGGATGGGCAGTATAGGGGAATAGTAACAGAAGAAGACTGTAGTGGAATTTTCCATTCTGTCTGAGAGAAACTAAATTGCACAAAGAGGATTGTAATTGCTTTTGAAATTTAATTGTACATCGTTGTAATGAAGTTTAAATGCAAAATTCTGAAGTGACTTGAGCTATTTCTGTATTGGCTGAAATAAAACACTAGTGCATCCTTTTGAATGTTTAGATGTTTAATTTCATAACGTGAATTTTTCAGGTAAAGCCTTGTAGTTACTACAGTCTGACAAAAGAGGGTTTGCTTTTTGCAGAAAGCAAGTGACCTATTGTACATGTGGTGGTACTTAAAAGGATGTTCAGTTTTGTCAGTAGTTAGTTTTGCCTGCTTCAATGACGAAATCCGTTTGAGATCCTTGGAGACTTTAGTTTTAGTATAACTCAGAGGTGTTGTTAGGTTTTTTAAGTTAACTTCTTGTGTGTATTTTATTGTTTTTACCTCTCTCTTATAACATTCTCCATTTGATCTTGTACTGAAATCTTTGACTTTGGATCTTTTGGATAGTTTCATTAAATTTAGTAAAGAGAATAGAGATGTGAAAGATAGAAAATCCCTGAATATTTTGTGGAAATGGGAAGCTGGGTGAATGAAGGAATAGACATCAATTCTGTGACTGAGCTGTTGGCTGGATTTGCTGGTTTGTTTGCCAGCAGTTGACAAGGGACAGCGGTGCTGCCCCCTCTCCATCGCTAAAGGAGGATCATCCATCGTCATCTCATGGATCATCTCCATCGCTCACCTCCACATGTGAGGAAGCTGTGGGAGCCCTCTCTGGAGGTGGATAAAGGGGTGTTAAAAGTTTCAGAAAGCTAACAGGTGTTCTTGGATAGAAAGGAAGTTGGTGCTGTAGGACACATAGACTACGTGCAGGTAGGGTATGTGGCAGATGGCTAAATTATTCAGCTGAGGGAATGCATGGGCGTAAAATACAAAAATGACACTAGCAAGCAAAGGTTTACTAATTCACATAGTGATATAGCCATAGCACTGCTGCTTTTTGGGGGCGGGGGGGGGGGATTTTTTTGTGTGGTGGCTCCCCCCTCCCTTAAAAAGTATTAAGATTTTTGGGGTTCACTTGTTAATGTCAATGTAATTGTACATTATAACATATTATAAAGTATTCATTTGTCTGTAGCAGGAGAGGTTCACAGCTTTCATTATAGAGACGATGTTTTAGAAGTACACCTTCTGTATGCAGCTAAGGTTTTTCAGCTCCTTTCATGTAGTTATTTGAGATATTTGTCAGGTGTTTACGGAGGAAGGTGGATTACCTGAGACATCATGACGGATTGGGCAATTAACCAGATTTCAAAATTATACTGAAGATGTATCCCGATTTCCAGTGTTGAAAACTGTCCAATTATCTAATCATCACTAGTAGCTTCAACTACTAATTGCAGTACAAAAATTACTTTATTCTCATATTCTTTATAATCAAATGGACAAAAAACTCACTTCAGATAAAGGGAATAATCTGTAATTGTAAAACTTGCTTTCAAAGGAGCAGTAGTTTGAAAAAGAAATATAATTTTTCAAATGTTAGACTCATCTCTCTTAGTGAGGTCTTTGTGTGTGCTTTTAAATGTATAGGTGTTTCTACTTAAAAATGTGAATAAAAAGGACTCTGCATTCTAGATGCAGAGACTGATGTATTGATAATTCAATCTCTATTTATTGTGTGTGTTTTTAAATGAAAGCTAGATACTGGAAGACTTCTCTGTAGATGATTTGATATGCAATCTTTTATTTATAAGTCAGGTGCTTCTAAAGCAGTTTCTAAATTATACCTTCTGAGTTAGTTTGTTCTGCATAGTTTAGTAGAACAAATGCACAGACTCTTCAGATAAAATGTCTTCTCTTGCTGTTTAATTGACATAGCTGCTTAAAGCGGCAAGCCTTGACAGACGTATTTGTGTATTTTTGAGTTTGCTCTTTCAGAAATTAAAAAAGCAGGTCAAAAGTCGAGTGAAGTTCAGGTAGCCATTAATGACCTGATTTAATGACCTGCTAACTCAAAATCATTATCCTTTAAAGGAGAAAAAACAAGGAGCTCTATGGAGCAGCTCCCACTTTTTCAAGGAAAAGGTAAATCAGAAGCATAGCTACATGCTCTCCTCAAAATTGTGAATGTAATTTTTTTTTTAAGCTCCTTATGCTTTCTCCGAAGTGCCTTTCTGTCTTTTGAGCCAGCAGTCCAAGTTACTGTTCTGCATTTTTTAAAGTTCTTTTCTCTTTGCTCAACTTCCTGCACTGTCAGTTATGAAAGGGCATTTTTAATTTTATCAGAAAGCAGTTTTGGGCAGTATGTTTCTTGCTTACAGGGTCTGTTAACAAATTCATTATTAAAATGGCCTTGCAAATTAATCATAGGACGTCTGGGTGTTACTTGGAGAACAGTGATTTTTCAGAATTTCCAGACAGGAGAAGTAGTGCTTAAGGTTCGTAATCACTGTAAATATAAGGGGGTAATCAACCATTCATTATTAGCCCAGCTGCTGTTTAATTTGAGAGTGGGCCAGTGCTCTGTTCGTGTTTTTATTGACCAAGGGGTGGGAAATAATACCATAGTAATTCAGCTTGATGTAAGCAATAAGGGTTGGTTATTTTCAGAAAGTAAGTTACCCAGACAAATGCATTTGTGCTTCACTAGAAAATAAAAATAGTGTTAAGGAGAAGAATATGAGGAAGAACTTCCAGAGTTACCACTTGGCATGAGGAAATCAGTCTGGACATAGTGAACGTTTGGTCTCTAGGAAACAAACACTTATTTGACCGTTTCTGGACCAGTATGTAATGAACTTGTAATATTGCAGAGATAGTTGTAGTGGTAAGAGAGGTCAGTTTCTGTGATACCGACATCTCTTATGCCTGATGTAAGTATCAGGCAATAAACTGAAATGACATGCCTTATCAAATACTCTGTAGTTTCATAAAAATGTCAGTCAGTTTTCCCTGAAAGCATAATACATAAGAACATAAAAGGCAAATATAACTGCCCTGCAGCACTTCGTCTTGGTCACTGTATTGAAGATTTGTAAGGAAGAATACCTCCACTGTTGTATATTGACATACTGGTTTGACTGCGTCTTTCCATTTTCCATATCCAGGCAGTTTCTTTAAGGCATACTCTTGTATTCAGACACTTAGAAACATCAGTTTGGCGCTTACTGTTGCACACTATTTGTTTAAGTATTGACCTCCTAAAAATATTAAAAATACAAGCAGGAGGCAAACAATCTTGGTGTGGAAACCTCCTTTGCTAATGGAAGCAATCCATTCTACTGCTCCTTCTGTGTGTGCTTGCAAATGACTCAAAATATTGTATTTGCATGTGTTATGCTTGGTTTGTTCTCTTACTGCTGATGGAAATTGATCTCAAAAATAGTGACAGAAAACAAGGAGAAACCAATTGTTTGTTAGTTCAGTTACAGAGTCCATTGGCAATACTAGCAGATGCACCTTTAATGCATGTGACGTTTTCTCTTCTTTCAGGTCCTGTGCAGAGTCAGATGCAGTTTCCCCCTGGCTATGGCTCACATCCTCCAAACTACGGTGCGCCTTCAGGACACTATTCCCAAGTGCCCAATAAAGCTGCTGCTTCACATCTGGATCATCAGTATAGAGCCAGTTACTACCCTGGTTACTATCCAGCACCAGCACAAAACGTTATGACACCTTCTGTGGGTAGCAATGTGTTGAATGCACAGGGATCACAACAGTTGTACAACAAAACTCCCCATACAGGGGGGTCAAGTGACGGACCTGTTCAAGGAGCAATATCATCTGGATCTTACTTACCTATGAGTGCTCAGCAGTCATATTCAGCATTTGATAATCACTACAGCACTTCTGTCAGCTCTTCGGTTGCATCTCAGGGATTTCCCCTTAATTCTGATCACTACGCCATGCCTGTGGTTTCTGGTGCCATGTATCCTAATGTTTCCTATCCTCCCGTGGCTGCTGGCAGTGCGTATGGGCAGACATTTACCTCTCAGAGTCCACCTGCTGTTGGACAGTTCAAAGAGACAAATGCATTTTCTAGCCAGAGTACATCTGTACCTCATTCACTTCAACAGCATGTTCCCATGGGATATAATACAACATTATCAACTATTTCGTCTGCCCAGTCTGTTCAAGACAACCTCTGCAGGAATCTCAGTGGATCCGTTGCTAAAGTAAACAACCAAACAAATACAGGTATAGTACTATTTGAAGGATAGTGAACTTTCAAATTTGTCTGGGAGACATCAGTAATCGTGTGCTTTTGTTGGCTTGTGCTTGTTCACTATCTGAAATTCTGTATTGTAATTTTGAATTCTGTCCTTATTCATTTTTGAAGCTTTTCTGATTTGGTTACCACAGTCCTCACAGTAGCAGCTGCATGTTTCCATTGAGAGATGCAGAATTTAGATAGATACACTATTTGGAGGATGGTTTTAGTTTATTAGTGTGTTTTTCATGTGAGTGGCCTCGGAAGGGAGTTTTTTCATGCAGTTGTGAAGGAATGTGTAATTTATGAAATATGTCTTTTAATCACAAAGATACTTTTTTCATTTTCTGGCTAGAGAATTTTTTTAAGTCATGATTTAAGATATTCCTTTAATTTTGCCTAAGTGAACAGACACGTGCACTTTTCACAAAGTTCAGAAAAAAGTGGAACCCTACATGGGTTTGGAGGCATTTGGGGGTTTTTTAATTAATATTTTTCACAAGCATTTGGAAGAGGAAGTTGTAGCTGATTTTTCTAAGCAACAACTTGATGGTATTAGTATGGATGTAGCTGTAGCAAATTAAGTTTTGAAGGTGCCAGCTGAGGGCAACTACATTCAACCCTTCCTTCTTTCTATAGGAAAACTTCATGAGGTAGGTAGTACGTAGTAGGAAACGTGGAAAAGAACAGAGATGTGGGAGTGACTCCACGTTGAAAGATCTTGGTCTGCAGCTGAGAGAGCAAGAGCGTGTGCAGGAAGATTCTGGTTTTCTTTCTACACTGGGAATTTTCTGACTTCATGCAATTTTGACTTTTATGCTGTGCCAGACTATGGCTTGCTAGAATATTTCCTTTTTGTGCTACATATTTCAGATTACAGTGTAACACTGAAATTGTTTTAGGAGTTTTTGTAGCTGAGGTTTTCTAAGACCAAGGACTTAGGAAAGAACATGGCTTTGATGATGGTAAAGCTTTGTCTGGGAAAGCAGTTAAGCTTGAATCAAGCTCATCCAATCAATAGTTGGAATTTGGTTTCAGTATTGCTTTCCCCTACCCCAGAGTAAGATGCAGAGTTCATCCTTAGCTCAGTTTTATTGCTTTGAATACTAGTAAATTTGAATTCTTTCTTGATGAGGGGCTCTGTCTGATTTTCTTCAATATTTTAAAACCATGAAACAAAATATGGATTAAAAAAAGAAAAATATGGAGCTCCTTGAAATGCTTCTGAAGTTAGTGGCCTTTAATGATTGAGCATAAAAATGAATTCTTTCAAGGACAGAAGGTTTACAACTGGCCAAAAAATTAATTCTTTTGAATGCAGAATCTGCAGCTGGA
This sequence comes from Lophotriccus pileatus, assembly GCA_035583135.1. Taxonomy (NCBI): domain Eukaryota; kingdom Metazoa; phylum Chordata; class Aves; order Passeriformes; family Tyrannidae; genus Lophotriccus; species Lophotriccus pileatus. The sequence continues at coordinate 25,902,725 of JAWWES010000133.1, forward strand.
CTTCACAGAATGCAGGTATCTTTCCAGAATAGTACAATTTGCAGTAGACATATGAAAATAACTTACTATTTGTTTAAACTGTTAGTGTTTCATTTACAGAACTTTTTAATTTCAATGCTTTTTAATTTTATTTCCTTTAGAGGTATTTTGAAATCCATGATTTGTTCATAGCAATATTTTTTTTTAAGGAGCAGCTGTTTTAAAGGTGGAACAGTGAAGCTGGTCAGCCCATGAAGAGAAATATGAGCAATAGATAGTTTTATTTCTGAACCACTCAGTGCTGCTTTCAAGCGGGTGACTGAGTTACTGCAAGGCCTCAAGAAAATGTAGTAATATTACACTTGAATTTCAAAGAACTAGTGATAGAATTGGCTGTGTTAGTGGTGTGTAACGGGTACACACTTTGCAGTTAGGAAAATAAACACTGACCCACTGTTTCTGTCATACTTGAGTAACACTGCCGTACTCGGTTTGTTTGCCAGACTGTAGGCATCCATGGTTAAACCACACTCAGACTCTCTCTGAGCTTGTAAAGCTGCTGATACAAGCATGTCTGTCTGGACATACAAGCTTGCACACTGGATCGGATTGTGGAACTGATTTATCTGGAAAATAATTTTTTTCTCTTCCCTCTGAATCCTGGTGCAACCTCAGCACACAAATGATTCTGTATTTACTGACTGTGAAAGAACAAATAAAGATAGCAGCTCATAGCTAGGCTGAAGGAAGAGCTGTGCAGTTTTATTACTAAGTTTTAAACACTTGAAACCATTTTAAACCATTTGTCTGTAGCTAAACAAACTGCCTCCCTTGATATCTGACTTAAATATTTCCCAGTGCAGTCTTACTGTTCTTGGGTGGAGTAATTTTACATATAGTATTCTAATTGTTTGCAGCCTTAAAAAAAAAGGAGTTAGATCTTGAAAATTATTTGCCAGTTCTTGTACGTCCTTGGAAAGGATCTGAGTACAATACATAAGGAACATAAAGAAATGAGGAATGATTTGTCAGAAGGATTTTGTCTGAATATTTCATCCTCCCTGCTGTTCTCCAGGAGGGAAACAATGATGGAAAACAGTTGTTGTCTGTTCTGTGCGCAGCTTTTAGCAAAATTACTTGAAAACAAAGAAAAATAAGTTACAGTGAAGTTCATAAATGTGCTGTCTGTGCCAGTTTGTGTAAGGAAATTCTGATACAGTATCTTACTATTAGTCAGGGTGCCAATAAAACAGTTTTCCATCATTGCATCTGTGCTGTGGAAGATGACCCTTTACAAGCCTTGAATTATAAATAAGCAAATCACAGGAAGACTATCAGTCAGAATACTACTGCCTTAAGCTATTTTTCAGTAGCAGTTTTGTGCAATCGGTGAACACTGAAAGCTCTCTGTGATGAGAGTGAAACCTTCTTCATGTATGTGTTTTTAATACAATCCGTGTGTTCAAACAGGAACTTACTTAGGAAACTTAGGCTGGCAAGGGTTTTTCAGGAGTTGTTCGATTGCTGAATTATTTTTTTACCTGAATCAAAAAAGTTGTGAGCATTGGACTTTATTTGGTTGCTTAAAAGAATCCAATTTTATGTATGGCCTTGCATAGGCCTCAAAATGCTAAATCTGCTAAGATCAAACCCCTATATCATGTACTAAGGGCACACAGCTGCAACAAAATCTTTTTCTAAAACTTTGGCATCCCCGTCTGAAATAGCTGAACTATTTTCAGTGCAGCTTGCTCAGATTTCACTAGAAGAAAATGTATTTATTTCAAGATGATTTTTTTTTCTCGAGTTTGACTGCTTTTGATGAATAATAGCCAGTGAGGATAATTTTCTTTGCTTTAGGAAGTATAAAGTAGAATATAAATATCTCTAATTTGAGATTTTTCTCCTCCTTGGAGGTTTAAACTAGTTTCATCCTGCAGGATCATCCTCTCCTAGCTTTAAATTCTGTATTTCAGCAGAACAGTGTTGGTAACAATCTGTCCAGGAGTGTTGTTACGCTATGTAAATAACATACTTTGTATTGTTTCGGCTTTTTTCCTTTCTAGGTCAGTACCTTTCTTTAACGTTTTATTCAGCTTATTTCAGCTGAAATTCATTCACTTTGATTATTCTTGGTACTTTCCAAGTCAGGATGGATATCAGTGAGAATGTCTAAATTTTACTGGACTTCTCCCTGAGGAGAGGGAGCTGGAGAACTCCTCCTGCAGGTGGCTGGTATGTGTTTCTTTGCATCCTGGCATGGACAGTCTGCTTGAGCAGGAGACACTCTTAATTTCATTATCTCGTGGGCATACTTCCCATTATGTCAGAGCAGAATGTAAAGTCCTTGCTGCCCCAGTTCCATAGGAATGCAGGCTATAATCCTGTAAATCTGCTAATACAGGTGTGGTTGAAAAAACGGGAAGGACTGCAGCTGGTACAGAAGGTCAGGGAAATAGGACGATGTTAAAAAACAAGCTGCAGGAAGGTGGCACATTTCTCACTAGAAATTGTATGTTATGTTGGGTACAGGAAATCAAGATTGCAGCTGGAGCAACTCAAAAAAGGATGTTTCTTGCATCTCTTTTGAAAACTTGAGAAGATACTGTGGTGATAAGCTTTTTAGCGATGACCTGTAGGTCTCATGTGAGAAATTAAATAACAACTTTGTGATGATGTGTAGAGAAAAATGATGAATTGCACTGCTAATTTGGCGAGTTCTGCAGATTCTTTGTGTAACATAGCTTTTAGCTGTAGATATTTATAGTTGAGCATTATTAGTGCAAGAGATGTTAATGATTGAGAGGTGTGAAGGGAAAACAAAAGTGCACATTGAAGGTGAGAGGAGTTGAATGTGAAAAACAGAAAATACTGTGTCACTGAGAGTGGATTTTTTATTTATCACAGCCTGGCAAAACTCTTTGACTTCTCATGATATTGGTTGATGGGAATATTTTATGGCCTGATTGTGTTTGTTCTGGATAACCTGATGGGGAAACTTGTACTCTAAACTGGTGTTCAGTCCAGCTTTGTCTTGAGCTAAAATAAGCCATCCTAAATTGGTCTCTACTTATATATGACAGGCTTACATGTAATCATCTTACTGGCCAAAGGAAAAAAAAATTGATAGCATAATTTCTCTAACCATAGATAATTTCATGTGATGATAGTTACCAACAATGTATTTTTAAGTCCTAACTTTGTCCAGGTGTTTCCTTGGTTACTTATGGCTTTCAAAAACTTCAGAGCCATCAAATACAGTTTAACATGTAATTTTGCAGGTTGGATTTTTGTACAAAGAAAAGAATACTTTTTTGGGGGGGGGTTTAAAAACTTTTTTTGCAGTACATTTAAAGATCCATGTACTTTTGAAGAATATTGGATAACCTGTGTTTGAGAATAGATAATGGTATTTGGCAGGAAGTTATTATTTGGCTTAGAACATGTGACGCTGACACTGTAGTGTTTAACACTGTTTACAGCAGTGCTGCAAGCATTGCTCTATTGACTTGAAATGTGGAAAATACCGTAACCCTACAGAAAACTCTCTGCTACAAAACCTGGGTAAGCACGTTAATGTGGCAAAGAAATTCCCTTGTTTTAACTGCATGTCTTGCTTGAGAAAGCTGTGTAGTCACTCTAATAAGAACATTTCTGCTGACAGGTGCTGATGCTGCCATGGGAAATCTGCAAGACAATGTGTAGAAACAGAGGTTATAGCAAGTACATTTCAATTAAAAAATACATTTCATAGAAAATTGTATGTATGTTGGAAAAATACATGATTTTGATTTTGATAACACTTGTGAAAAGACTGCATGTGTGCTCAGCATTGTATTTGAAAATTGCAAAATATATAAAAGTTCCATTAAGATAGTGAAAATGTTTGCTGTTAATTTTGACTGTAAACAAGAAAAACAGAAGAATCATTTTAAACCACCTCTTCACCCTCTAAAGGAAACCTCAACAACCTCAACCTGCCCATAAAGTTCTTCCAGGTGTCACCTCCATTATTAAAGGAGAAGTCAGGGACTGTATGAACTACACACCTCTATGTTCAGAGGAAGCCAAGTTAATATTACCTGTGCGTCCTCTAGTGAATTCTGTAACTTTAATGAGTACAGATGGTGAATTTTGTTCTTGTCTAATTTCTGTCTGTTTACTGAGTATTATTGGTCAAACCATTTCCTTTCTGTTCTTATTTTTAACAGCTTGGTCTGTCAGTTTTTCAAGAAATAATCACATATAATGAATTTTTTGTTTCTAAGCAAAGAGTGACCTTTAGTTAAGAGCTAACTCTTAATGAAGTTATGTTGTCGTTACCTGATAGGAGTTTCAACTAAATTGTGTCAAATCTCTCAAAGCATTAATTTGACTTTTTTAAAAGCAGATTATATCTACTCCAGATGTCTAAAACGCATCAGAAGTTTTGTGGAGTACTCAGGGTTGATTGAAACAGACTGCTTGGAGTATGGGTCCCATAATTGAGTACCAAACTTGCAAAGTGAAGGAGGCCAAGTACTGGTCTGCTGCACAACAGACTTTAAGGTTTCCTGCCTGTGGGAGGGATGTTGAGGGGGAGTTATTTCAGATAGACTACATTCTGCTTAACTGGGAAAAGTAACTTGTAAAAGCATAGAGTTGTGGGGATGTATCAAAAATTAGCTTCTGCTTAGTCTGGATCTTAGTACCTCATGCTTTCCTTTTTGCTGTTAGCTGACAGAGTACTTTGTTCGTTATAACAGAGTTTTAGTATTACAGGTATTTAATTTTTAAAAGCAACCAAGCTGCCCATATATATTTGTTTGAAGGCATCTCTCTTTGAAGTAATGTATTGTTTTTTGTAGTTACTGTGAAATTGAATGTGATTACTTGTGTTCTGTAATTGTCTGTGCAAGTACATACAAAGGGTTCCTGCTTTCTGCTGTTGTTTTCAGGTGGCATTGATTCTTCACAGCCCGTGCACTCAGTGAGCCAGAATGTTCCATATACCAAGCCTGGGGTTGGAACATCTGCTTCCTCTGCTGTGGTCTCATCAGTAAGGTCACCTGCTCCAAGCCTTTCTTCACAGCCATCATCTTCGCCATCTGTTACACAGTCTCCAGAGCTGGCCCTTCAGGAAGGTACTAAATGGGAATGGGAAGTTAAAGTACAGACTTCTGCTCTGTTCCACATCCACACATGAATACTGGAAGTTTTATTTCTGCTTTTCTGTGTTTGTCTGACTGCAGCACATCTCTTGCTTCTCATCAGGCTCCCTTAGTGTTCATGTTTTATGTCACATTGGTTCTAGCTTCTCTTAGCACTTGTGTTTGATTTTCTTTGTCCATATGTTGGTCTTGGCTTGTTTGTCTTGTTGTCAATCTCACGTGTCTCTTGCTCAAAAAACCCTACTTGTAGTTCCTTATTCTTCTAAAAAGCTGTTTGTTACTTTAACTTAGAAGGTGGTCTTAAAAGTAACTCTTGTAATTAGTCTGTATTGAAAAATGAAGTGTAAACTATCAATTTGCACTGGGAAACAGTGAGTTTGAATATTAAGTTAAAACTGATAGAATTGTTTTATTCCATAGCTGTAACTGCCCATGGAAAGCTGCTGCAAGAGTTCTTGTGGGAAAACAGAGTTTTTCTATAAACTCCTTCCTACTCTGATGTTGATAGCATCTTGACAAAAAAAACCAGTTGGGTCTTTACCCTTCGTCAGTTATTTTAATTTTACACTGATATTTTGACTTGCCTCTTGACTGTTATATGTTTCTGTATCTAGTATTCCAAATCTAATTTACTGCACAGTTTTTGTCTATGTTTTCTTTTGGTAATTTCAGAGTTTGAAATTCTTACAAATAAAGAACTCTGTATGAGAGGTGGAACTGGGCATTAGTTTTATCCAGAACAATGTGATATGTCTGATATTCAAAATAATTCTCAAAAGTATGATGTGTGATTGTCACAGCATATTTTTTATTCTTAAATTTCAAAATTATCTGACATAAATATCTAAATTACCCTTTATATTCCATTTTCTCCTTTTTCTGGTGGAATGGAGAATGTTAGTTGTCTATGAATCATCTCTGTATATCTTAGAGGCAAAAAAAAAAATGGTCATTGCTATAAAGTCCTGTGTCCAGTGAACCATTCTAAGAAAAATCGGGTTTTGGAACTGTGGTTCTTGCACAGTTTTATGATTGATTTTGGTGATAGGTAGAATTTGTTTTGTAGGTGTGCTTGCTAGAAAATAAATGTTGCTTCATCTTCCGAAGAAATTGCAAACCGTGTTTCTAATGAGAAAAAGGATTTTAGCTGTTTAACTGTTATTGCCTTGACATGCAACGTATATGTTCTTGCAGTGATTCCTGTAAAATGTGTGAGCACCTGTTACAGTAACTACAAATCACTGCAGTCACGGCTTAATTCCTCACTAAGTTCAAATCCTTCCATATAAGTGAAGGTTAATGCAATACATGGCTGAATGAGCACACTTTGAAACCAACTATGTGCTGGCATTATAAAGATAAGTTGTCAGGAGTTTGCACTGATCTGGTTTTATTGACATCAGTATAATCAGTAATAAATCCATTTACGTGCCATTACACACGTGTCTTTCTATGTTTAATTGATGTTTTTACGGGCATTGGAAGACTTCAGACTCTTCCTTAGTTTCATTTGAGGAGACTGAAATACATAATGTGCTCTTGCAATACTTCTTTAACAACAGTTAAACGTGGTAACTTTATTGGTGGAAATGAACCTACTCAAAAAATAGAACACACATAGTGAATGTTTTTCTGGGTTAGAATTCCAGGTGTGTTTCTCATTAAGACGTTAGATGGACTGATTTTTTTTTTATTATTATATAGAATATTGTTGTCTACATGAAAGCATTCTGAAAAACCAGTTGGAGTTAATTTTTAAAGTGGATTTGATTATTTTAGTCTCCTTTTGGGGCATTCCTATACAGAATTTCAAAATTCTAGTTATTTACTTGGCTGTTTTCTAACAGGTCAGAAACCTTAAAATGTATTAAAGCCTATTTAATCTAACTGTGCATTCAAATTTAATGCAGATAAACCACTTTACTTGAAAATGGCATCATAGACATAAAACTTGAGATTCTGTGCCCTCTTGGATGTTATTTGTAGACTTCCTTAGGTTTTATGTTGGGGAGTGGAGCTGATGAGTAAATGAAACTAATCTAAAGCAAAGAGTTCAGGAACAGAGAAGAAGAGGGCTCATTTTGTAAGAACTACTATTTCTAATATTAAGATCTTAATGCTGTAGTAAATTTGTTGAAAATACGAGGGTTATGGGTAGAGACAGTTAAAGAAGTTCAGAATATAGTTTGTATTTGCATGTAGTTGTTTCATTTGTTGGTTTTGGTGGGGCCTCCATTAGGAAACTTTAACCATATAAAATGTGCACTTTATGATTTAAAGTATTCTGTGACATGGGTTATTGAACTATAAATACTTAAATAGTTGGGTTATTTCATAGGCAAATAACTCAGTATGCCAGTTTATCTTCTGTGTCCTCCCACCTATATTTCTGGACGTCTGTAAATCATAGTGGGATAAAGCCTTAGAGTGCAGTATTGTTTTATTACAGGTACATTGGTCACAGGGTTTAGAAATTTCCAGTCCAACAAATTTGTGATGATTTAAATTATGTAGTTGCATTTTAAGCCAGATTTATGGGATAACCTGACTCTAAATAAGTAATGGTTTCAAAGTTAGCTTTTACAGTTTTAAAAGTAGGAGATTTTAATGATATTGGCAAATATGTAAAGGATACTCAGCAGAACTGAGTTGTCACAACAGAAAACATGATTAGGCACATGATGGCACTTGCAACTGCTGCCTGCAGCCACCCATTTCTGCCCTTCAGTTTGTTTTGTCCCGTGTTGACCTATTGGTAGCATTGCTGGGCAGTGAACTAGAATGGGTCATCCTCTCCACCTGAGAATGACTTTTTAAACTCAGGGTTGGTTTTTTTTTCTGGACAGTTGTACTAGCACAGCACAAGATTATCTTAAAGGCAGGAAATTATGGTACTGTTGGCAGTAAAAATAAATCTCTGCAAACTTGTAAGGCTGATAAGAATCAAACCATCCCTGCCTCCAGAGGAATCAGTGACATAGTTCATGATTCCTAAACTTCTGTGTCACTAGCATATATTTTTAATCTATTTTTTTCTGTGTTTTTTTCTGAACATAGACTGCATCCTTTATGTTAGTATATAGTAACTGGAAAAAGGGGAGTTTTAGGAATAGAAGTTTGTTTTGTATTTTTCAAAAAAATAGTCTGAAGGCTTCGAAGTAACATGAGTAGAATGACTAATTCAGTCCTTTTCTCTCATCTGCGCATGCTTGGAATTTTTGCATTGTCATGCACTTTCCAGGTAGATATCCTTTCTTTCTCCTTCCTATTTATGTGAGTCATATTTATTAGAGATCTGTCTTTGCACCCTCACACTGTGTGCATCTTCTTTTACTTTGTCTCTCTCTGTTACACTGCATTTCTTCTTGTCATCCAGACTTTTTTTCCCTTTTATTTGCATGTTAGTCACTTTAAGATGTTGTTTTTTGGTTTTTTTTTTCTCCTTCACAATAATGCAGTTGTTTTGTTTTATTCCTCAGTAGCTCTCCCAGGCCTAAGAAAAGACATAGTCTCCTTAGCTGTAGTCTGGTTTTGCACAGAGAATGATTTTCTTATATTCTCCTTATCAAGTGGATCCAGTAAATTTCATAATAGGTGGGACTAGAAATCAGTCAAATTATCCCTGTGTTTTATCAGTATGGAAAAACTGAAGCTGTATGTCCTCAGTTGCACTTGGGATGATTTTTCCTTCACCATTGTGACTACTTGAATTGTGAAAGAACTTTATTGGAATTGTATGAGTATTAATGCACTGGATAAAGGAGTATGTCACTCTCTTCTTACACTAACTTCTCTATGAAAGTTCAGCTTCTCAAGAATGTTGTTATATAGTTTTACTTTGTTTTCTTTTTACTTCCAATGTTTGAATAGATACTCTTCACCTTGAGTGAAATTGAAGTGCTCCTCTTGAGTTCATTTGCTAACCCTTTTAAAAAAAGCCATGAACCTAACAGCATTTATAGTCCATAGTTTAAACAAAATATAGGTTGATATAGTTGATTTCAGTTGTAGATGGAGATATTATTATTTACCAGGATGGTTTCAGATTATGCATAACATGACATTTCTCTAGTGCTTTATAGTATTAAAATCAAGAATTCTACTCAGTGGTGCCACAGTGCTTTACAGGGGCAAAAAACCTCAAACTCCTAAGAATCTGAAAAATTTTGAAGAATTCTGAAGAATTAGGATATCTTTTTGCCATAGCAATCCATTAGATTGCTAAGAGACAAACAGTGATCACTTACATTTTTTTAGGATGTCACTGCCTGACTACAAGCATATTTAAAATCCTTGCTAACCCTGCCTTGTGACAAGAGAAACTTAAGATTTCTTTGAGATGCTGAAATTGCGTCAATAACATGTAGAAAATTATAAACCATTGCTGCATGCTTTACTCTGTTTTAAAATGGTATATTTATGTGTTGCTTTTGTGTATTGTTCACATATGTTTAGACTAGATATTGTAAAAGCAAACAAATTAAAAACCACCAAAAAATCTAGTAGGCTGTGCTTTGAAGGTGACAGCAATTAACAGTTGTTGCATTGTCTCCAGATATTAGAAGTGGATAGTGTATTTAGGTGCTTAAATATGGGTCTATTAGCCTGAATTTAGGCACTAATTTAAAAACAAGACAAACCAAATTTTTAGGTTTGTTTAGCTTAATTTTCACTGATTGTGTTATGCTCTCTGTATGTGTGTTTGTACTCTCGCATGTGGCAACAGCAGTATATTTCATTCATTTCTGACAGTGTTCAGAATTCCAACATGAAGTATTTTTGTCTTAAAAAGGGCAGGTGTGCCAAGCAAAAGTTAATACTAAACATTTTCATAACATAATTCGAATTTATCTGGAAATAACTAATGTATTAATTTGTGAAAGCATTCCATTGGACAAACTGACATTAAATAGATACATAGGAAATCTGTTTAACTTCCTGATACACATGCACATACACACATATAAACTTTTCTGCTAACTTCCATGTGCTACTAATTATTTGCTGAACTAGCCCACTAAAAATTGCTTCTAGGGTTGTAAATTTAACCTTTTGCATGTTGGGATTTTCTCTAGAACAGCTAATTTCTCTCACTTTTAATGCAATGATTTGTGACTTCCGTTTCTCGTCTTTCCTGTCCGTCTGACTCTTATGTTTGTGCTTTCCACTTCACAGGCATGCAGTATGGTGGATATGTTAATAATCAAGCTAGCTCTGCACCAGCTCCCTTGTCATCAAGTTCAGATGATGAGGAAGAGGATGAGGAGGATGAGGAAGCAGGTTGGCTTTAGCTTTACACCAGTATCTTGTTCTCTTCTTACTCAAAGTTTTCTCCATATTTCCATCCTCTGAAACTTTTTCTTCCTTTAAGACAAAACATAACTCTGAGTCATCATGTATCAAGTTAACTAGAAATTTCCCAACTGTTAGTAGTGTAGTAAACAGAAAGGAGTTCAGTGGCCAACAAATGGGTCTTTTTTTGGTCATGCTAATACCTGATGTTTTATTGATCCAACAAAGTAATATGCACAACTTGTAAGACTTAACATTTTTAATATTTTGATTTGGGATGGGTTTTAAACTCTTAAATAGCTGTAGAACGTAGACTGATAATTGCTTATGTTGAGCAACGAGATACTGTACATTAAACAAGTGTTTACCTTTTTTCTCACTGTACGCATAGGGAACTCTGATAATTAAGGTAGTAAAGTAAATACTGACAGGTAGTAAGTGTGCTTTTTATGACAATAAATTAATCTGTGCTGGGTTTTTTTTCTCCTTCTAAGGTATATCTCCATGGTCAGGTGTATAGGTTTAATTTTAATCTGCTTACTTTAGAAAAACTTTAAAAAATCAACAAACTTTTCCAGAAGTTTATCCTGATAGACTGAAATGTTACATACTTGGTTGCAAGAATTCTGCCTGTGTTTTGTCAGAATGGCTTGGTTTTGTGAGTTTAATGTTTCTCCTCACCTGAGATTCTTGAATGATGGTAACATTTTTTCTTCGAACTTACAGAAGTCATTACTGTCTATATGAGTAGAAAAAGCTCTTTGAGAAAAGCATTAGATTACTACCCTTGTTGATAGACTGAAGTAATAGCACATACCTTGTGTTGATATACGACTCCTGTTTGTGTGTGCTGGCTTTTAGTATTGATTTGGAATAGCAAACTTTTGTAGCTTTTCCTATAAGCTTAGAATTCATGTTGGAACTAGTCAGAAAAAAATAAGTGCCATATTATTCAGAATTTTATTAAAATAATTAAATAATCAACTGAAATACTGTGAAAATAGCTTAGTGTACTCATACTAATTTTGTGAAGAATGGAGCAAAACAGTTACGACATCCAGATCATAATTAAGAACAGTGTGCTGGGTTCCCATGCCAAGGTTTCTGTGAAACGATATATTGATTGTTTTGTGGTTTTTTTATTAATTGTAAGCTTTCTCTTACCATGTTGTTCCCTAAATGAAGTTTCATACTTCCTATCATTTTTCTCTGTGAAGTTCTGTACTTCACTAAAACCTGTAGCCTTGGCGGTATCATTGTATTTAAATTTATTTTATGGAAAAGAGTGAAAGGGCACCCAGGTTCAATACATAAGCTACCTGATTAATAAGCATCCTGTCACCAGCAAATTAATGTTAAGTCCTAAACAGATTCAGTAGACAGGTTTCTAGCTCAGACTGTCCGAGTGGTTTTATGAAAAATAGGTGTGGGAAACCTGGTTGCTTACAATTGTGTAGCTTCTCAATTTTTTTGTTGACCTAAAAATAATCATATATTGGCTTTTCTGTAGTAGGACTTAGCAAAGCTTTAAAAACCCTACTTTAAAAGTTCCTGCTCAGGGAACAAAGTAAGGAATCCTGTTTCCTTCCGTTTCTACAGTAGAAAGATAAAGTCTTGCAGTTATGTTCTTTTATAACCTCCAGGATTTAAAAAAAAAGGAAATAATAAAAATCTGAAAACTAAGATTATATGAATGCCACAGTCTTAAATTTTATTTTAAATAATATGTTATTGTTAGTGTTACGGGACTTTTTAATAGTATTGGGGTATTTTAATAGTATTTTTGTTTCTTAGCTAAGTGCTTTAAAGGCACTGCCATGGTATTGCTGTGTCCAAAATGTCAGTGATGTTATGTTTCATAGGTAGGAGTTTTATAGGTTGGAAATCTCAGTTGAAGGGCAATCAAATCTGAAACGTCCCACCATTGAAGTTCTCCCTTGAAATACTTTCAGCTTTGCAATGGAATGTGTGGTCATGGTTGATCCTTCTGAGTAGAACTGTATCAGTGAATCTTTCAAGTCTGTTCTGACACAAAAATGATATGTTTGTTTTTTTTTTAATTTTAATTCTTAAATACTCTTTCTTTCTGCAATTCTTCATGGTTTGGTGTGCTTTAAGGAGCAGATACATTTAATCTCCTTGGCCCTTTTTCTTTGGAAATGTACCTGAAATGGCATTGGAAGAGATGTTTTTAAATATTCTTTTGTTTGCAATATTTTACAATAAAATATTGAAGATCTATGCATAGGTCGAACTGAAAAGTAAGCAGTAAGAATCTCTTTAGTACTAACAAATGTGTATGTGCTTATTGTGCCTTTTTTATATTGTCTAGTTAGATTTTGGGACTTACTTTTACATAGTTACTTTTTACTTTTGGCTGAACCAAAAGTAGTTGTTTATTCTGACTGAAGCTGAGACCTCTTGTCAATGATAATGGAAAATAGAAGCTTTATACTGAAAGGAAACCAAGCTGTGAATTACAGCAGTACAGAAGGGAGGGAAGAATTAAATACTTGACAGTTTGGCTTGAAGGTGGGGATGGTGCATAATCACTCTGAAGATGATGGGAATCTTCAGCTGTTTGCAGTTGTGAAGAAAGTCATGAATGGATATTTTAAAAATGTGCACAGCTTCAGTTGAGGTACACTAGAAAGAGCTTTTGGTTTAATAGAAAACAAATTTATTTCAACAAAGAACTTTTTTCATTGTTTTTGTCCTTTTCTCATTGATCTCTCTTGCTATTTGTTGGGTATGTGTTTGTTTGGTTTTTAGTATCTTGTTAATTATATCTTTCTCCCTCTCCTCTTTGCAGTGGTAATAGTTTTAAGGAATTTGGGCTGAAGTAGTGAGTTTTTCTTCCAGGATCTTTCTTTACAGTTTTTAATCAAAATTTTAAGAAAAAAATTCTCAGTCTGTAATTCATCAAAAGTTTGGCATTCCTGAAGTACCTAAAGTTAAACTGTTTTCCTCCCCCAGCACTTGATAGTTCCTCTACTACAAGCAGTGCCTCTCCTGTTCTGAACAATTATGATGCCCTGGAAGGAGGTGGCTATCCAGGTAAGCAGTTCGTTTTGAATTGTTTATTTAAATGCTTAAGTGTGGGTTTTTTTATTATTGCTGGTGTTGTTTATTGTTAGTTAACGAGCATATGAAAGGAAATGCCTATGAAAGGAAGGAGGGAAGTCATCAGAGAAAACATACATGCCTTTTTTTATCACTTCACAGTTTTAACGTTGAAGCTGACATGACCATTTAATAAAAATTCCCTGTATCATGTAATACTTTCCATTGTAGTATTGAGGATAATACTGAAAATATACTATGTGAAAGCAGCATCTTTTTCTAGATTATGCTGTATGCCTGATTGTGTTGACAGTAGTAGCTTCTAATAGTGCCTGACACACCACAGAAGTCTTGAGAGACCAACAATATCAGCTTCCAGAGATGCTTGGATCAGTTTTCTTGTTCTCTTTTTTTTCATTTAAAGAAAATGGCTGTTATTTTGCTAATTTTTAGCTTTAAAGATATCGGAACTGTCACATTGGTTCTAAATGAACCTGCTAATTGACTACCTTGTTCTTGAAATCTGTAGAGCTGCCATATTGAGAACAAGTGGAAAAGATGCTATTCAGAGTATGTTAGCCAGTATTTTAAATGATAATTGGATTAATTTGGAGGGTCTACCCCTCTGGCTTTTTTTTTGTATATCCCTGTGCTGCAAGAATATACAGGAGAAACTTGCACCAAAGTTATAAACTGCAAAAGAGACTAATTATGCATAGTTTCTCCTCTACCACTTCTAATACTGTGAAAACATAAGGCTCAGCTGACCAAACTATTCTCTAAATGTAGACACAGCTTTTAATGAAGTCAATTGTAGAATTATGGAATAATTTTAGCCTTATGTTTGACAGCATTCAGCAGTGGTAGAGCAGAGTAAGCATGAATAGTGTCTTGTGGTTTATATCAAATGCATATATTGTAATAAAATGTGATTCTAAGAGTTTTTTTCTTTTTTTATTCAATTGAAATACTTTTCTTTCAAGTTGCCTCTTTTTGTAAGGCAACATTTTGTTAGTAACACAAATCTGTGGTCATTTTCCCATATATGTCATCTTTGTCTGTGTAACTGCAGTAATCTTCCTTGCTAATTTATTTTGTCAGTGCAGAAAAATGGATGGATAATTGATGGATAATGAAAAAACTTACAAATGGAAATGTCATTTGTAAAGCATTTAGGAATCTAAATTAAAAAGGAAACAGGAAGTATATTCAATATCCAGGAAGTATATTCAGTACCTTTCTTTTATCCATTCAGATACACGTTCTGTGACCAGCAGCCCAGTTCCTGCTCCATCAGTCCCGCAAACATCAAAAGCTTCAAAGCCCTTTGGTTATGGATATCCAGCACTGCAGCCTGGCTACCAAAATGCAACACCACCTACTCCTGTGCAGCCCAGTAATCCAGGACACCACCCTGGTTTTCAGCACTATCCACAGGTTTGTATTTTTAATGTAGAAGTTACTTCATCAAGTAACTTCCTGGGAAAACCTTTTTCTACATGATATATTTCCCCTTTACTTTCAATATTATTTATTTTATTTTTTAATTTCTAAGACAACAAATGTTAAGTATAATATTGATGTCATAGCTCTGGATCTGAACTCATTGGAAGGCTTTTGAATGAAAATTCTAAGTATGTCTCCAAGTAGTTAAGTTGAACAAGTTTTCTTCCCCAGTTATTATCAGCATCCACAGTTTTAAGGTTTGTTTTTTCAAAGAGCTGAACTTCACTGATAGGCAGCCATGAAGATGCATGAGGAAGTACTTGATCTGCATGTATTTGAGTACTACTGTAGGTTATGATCTCAAGCATTAAATGACCTTATGAGCAAGGCATGGCATAGGGTCCATGTAAAAGAGCTCTGTAGAGCTTGTGCTGGCTGTGTGTGTGATGGGGCAGGCTGACTGCATCTGCTCTATTTTCCTGATAAAGAGAGCACCAAACACCCAAGAAATGGTGTACAATCACCCCACTCCTGCAATACGTGTGAATCACCTGAGTGCAGTGAAATCTGAAGAAGAGACAGACACTGAGGAAAAATACAAATGCTGAAGCAGTGCAGAGAAATGTGTGTGTGTGTGAAGGGAGTCAACCAAAAGAAACATACTGATTTACAAATCCCACTTTCTGAAATATGGGCCAGCTGGAAAACAGAGTGAAACTGCTGTTGTAGGTGATCACAATTCCTGAGTGATCTGAGTGTAGCGCCATAACTTAGTATATAATATTCAGGAACGCTTTCACTGTTACAGAGGTAATGTGAAATATGACCTGGAAGAAATTTTTTTTTTTAAATTGAAAGGATTTTCATCTTCACTACAACATGAGATGCAGGTAGGCTCTGTTCAAAGAGCACACAGTAGAACAACAGCAGTGGCAGCAAGTAAATTCTGGTTGGACACATAAGAGAAAATTCTTCAGGATTGAGCGGGCAGCACTAGAACAGATTGTGCCATGAAATTGTCAATTCTTAGGTGTTATCAAAACCCAGCTGGACAAGTCTAAACTAACTTTCAAGTTGTTTTTTAAACAACCTAATCTAACTTTTAAGATAACCTTGTTTGAGCAAGGTGTTAGACTACCAGACCGCAGATGCGCCTTTTCTCCTCCTATGGTTTTAATTTAAAAATAAATATATAAAAGCAGTGTCTGTAACTTTTCCAGAAAGTTACACTGCAGAGTGCAGGGAGGGAAATTATGTCAGCCTTTATAGTAATTTGTTTTCTTATGCCTGGAGAGATTGAAGGGTTATATGCGACTGACTTCCTGTGTTGATTTGTGTCATGAATTCGAATTTTGCCTGATGATACATATTTAGAAGGTATGTCACATTTGTCTTAGCATTTTTTAATTTCTATCACACCACTCTCTTCTTGTTTGTTTTGGTTTGTTACTAACTGCTGCTGTATCTTTTCTCAATACATGTCTGGAAGAAAGGGGACTTTAAGTTTGTTGTTTAAACATGATTGTGTGTTTACCTGTTTGTCATGCTCTTACCTTTTTCAGCAATATCCAGGTGTGAACCAGCTGTCCTCTTCCTTAGGAGGGTTAAGTCTACAGCATTCTCAGCAGCCAGAAAGCTTGAGACCAGTAAACCTTACACATGATAGAAATATTTTGCCAGTGTCTTCAGTTCCAGCACCTGTGCCTAACTTGAATTCTGATCTTAGGAAATTAAACTGCAGTCCAGAGTAAGTGTACTGTGTCTAGAACAGCATCTTATGTTTTTCAGTAACTAATAATTATTTGAAGTGTCAAAAAATGTTTAAACTGACTTCTGACTTTAAATCATCATGATGAGTTAATAAAAACTGTTTCACTTGAAAACAAGTTTATCCTCTGCATCCTCACACAAGTGTTGAAACTGTCCTGCCATCAGAATACATTATATGCAGCAGTAGTGTAGCTTATTTCTTAATATTTTGAAAAGTCTACTGAATCTTCACCTTATTTTATCCATTAAAAAAAAAATCTTTTAATAAACACCTTAATGTTATGCAGTTAAATATTTTTGTAATATTACATGAGATTTTTTCTGGAAAAGTATTATGATCATGCCTGAATACACTGAATAATGTACCCTTTTACCTCTAATTACCATTAGTGTTATCAACTATCCCAGGTCAAGTGCAGCCAGGTACAATGGCAAGTGCTACTCCCCAAAGATTTGATTTGTAATTCCAAAATAAGTATTCTTTGTTGCCCCAGAATGACTCGGTGTCCTTACTGCTCTAGTGACAACACACAGTCCCACCAGAAAATGGAAATCAGAAAGCTGAGGGCCTAGAAATCATTTTTAAGTTTGGAACACTTTGGACAGCACTGTTTGTGCATTGGATTTTTTTAGTGTCCCTTAAATTAGCTTCAAGTCCGTCCTCCACACTACACTAAAGAAAAGATTTTGACTCTACGCAGTATTTGGGATCCTTTTCTACTGTTTTCTTATATGAATATTGCTTGCTGAGAACTAGTAAATACTATATTCCTTCTATAGTTCCTTCACTAGAAAAATCTTTATAACGAACAGAAAAATGATTAGTTTTACATTGAATGTTATACCAAAAGCAGTTCTGATTATTTATTCCAAGTTAGTGTTGGTATACTTGCACTGCTGAACTATTAAACGGGGGAGTGGTGGAACTATTTTTTTTTTGTTTCTTTAGGAGGCCTTTCTTTAAAGCTCTTTGCATTTTGTTTTTAATTAAATCAGCTTTGTAAAACACAGGATTTCTTAAATTTCTGAGTTCTTTAAAATCTGGTGTTTACACAATGTTTTTGACATCTCTTAAAATTTCATTTTCAATATAATGTTTTTATTTCCTTTCAGCTCATTTCGATGTACATTGACAAATATTCCACAGACACAGGCTTTGTTAAACAAAGCTAAGCTTCCCTTGGGTTTGTTGCTGCATCCCTTCAGGGATCTAACGGTAAAGGATCGTACTTTTTTTTTTAAGTGTGTATTTAATATATGCATTTGTCTTGTTTTCATTCAAAAAAAAATTACAATAAACTATTCAGTCCTAATTTAACTGAAGTACCAAAAAAATTGTTTGGGACTTAGGAGGAGGGGAAAAAAGCCTTGAAATTGTTACTTCATTGAGATTCATAAGGGAGAAGCTTTGGAGAAATTTTTCCTTGTTGTTGGAAATCTTTGCTTGCCTGTGGTTCTCCGAAGCAATGAACTACTGATCTGTGTTGCAGGCTCACAACTGTCACATATCTCTTGAAAAGGTGTTTACAGAGCCCTCTTGTGCTCATGTTGAGTGTGTTACTGACCTGATAAATGCTTTCAGTAGAAAGTAAGCACAGTATAAGATTGTAGATGTATTTCTAACTGTTAAGCACCTCCTCACCATCTGATCTATTAGTATTTATGTAAAAAGGTGAATAACTGTCTGGTATAACTTCTTTTTATACAATGTGTTCTTTGTGTAAGGTTTGCTGTCTGTCGTATATTTAGTCACTCAAAGCGGTCCTGTCTTTCATAATTCTTCTTGCCATAGTAGCTGTAATTTAAAGTCATTTCATTCAAAATCTTGCTACATCTTTGATTGTGATATTAGATTTGAGACAGTAATTAAATGTTATTTCTTTTGATTTTAATGGGGAAGTTATTTTTAGTAAGGTGTCATAATTACTCTGTATGGAAATAAACTAAAAAGCTAAAAGGAAAGATGATAGAATATGTAGTCTCACAAAGCTTTTATAAATTGTACTGCACATTTCCGTGAAGTGTATCATATACCTTTGTGACAGCTTTCCATTGTTTTTTTTTAGCAATTACCAGTAATAACATCAAGCACAATAGTAAGATGCAGATCCTGCAGGACATATATCAACCCTTTTGTTTCTTTCATTGATCAGAGGAGGTGGAAATGCAATCTGTGCTATAGAGTTAATGATGGTAAGTTTCTGTCGCAGGAGATGCTTGCATTTATAATATCTCTTTCAAACATTTGCATCATAGTCAGTCCATGGGAGACTTCAGATTCAAATGTAGATTAAAGTGCCAGTGTTCTTACAATCCAGAGATTTTAAAAAACATCTTAAGTCAGGTGTGTTTTGCAGTCTTCTGGGAGATGAAGAAAATGTATTCATGTAATGCTGATTACTCATATAATGAGTTCAGATTATTCCATTGACTGCTGTTGCAGTATGCAAATGGCAACGTGATGACACCTACTTCTGTCTGCAGTCCAGGCCAGGGGTTATGAGAAGCAACACAGATTGCTGCTTGCTGTAAAATGCTCTATTTGCATTGGTATTTTATAGTTGGAGATATAGTGCTATTTAAAATAAATCTTCTTTTCTTTCCAGTTACTTAACTTGGGTGTTGCTTGAAGTGTTGCTTCAAAGTGAACACTTTGAAGTGTTCCTTAATGTGAACTTTTTCCGGTTGTGATAATTGCAATGTGTCCACATTACTTTGCTTGTAGCTGCAGTAATGTTTTTTATTTGCTGACAAAAATATAATCTGTATTACATTTTTTTTTTTATAGTTCCTGAAGAATTTATGTATAATCCTCTGACACGGTCTTATGGAGAGCCTCATAAACGGCCAGAGGTGCAAAATTCTACAGTGGAATTCATTGCTTCCTCAGACTATATGGTAAAAAAAATTTTTTCATGGTAACTTGAGCAAGAGCAATTGCATGTTAATATAAAAGCTTTTGAAATTAATGTTGCATATTGCTCCAATGGTGTGTATTAAATTTCCTGCGAAGGTCCTCTTAACACTAAAGAATATTTAAAATTCGTATTTTGAGTTTTTGCTAATGCAGACATTGAAAGGCTTGTCAGTTAAAGGCAATTTAGCGTGTGTTGTCATCCAGTGTGGTTTAATGTGGCACAGTCAGATTTGAAGCCGGTGCAATGTAATTTCTGGCTTTCCCAATTGCTTTGAGGAGGTTTCGAAGGACCAGTAATGGAATAATAGCAAATTAATTTATCTTCAAATTTTCAGTTTGTAATTGTGACAGAAATTATTCTTATTAGTAGTCAGCTTACAATTGCTGTGATAGTAGTCTTGTCTCCAATAAAGTTAAACAACACCTGGGAAAAGACCCTCTTTATAATGACATTATTAGCAGCAGCAAAAATAAATTCTTCTCTTGTCTTTTAATTGAAACATTGTGACAGAGACATTTGGCAGTCAATAAACAGAGCTTGTTACAGAGTTGGGAAAAGGATATAGGTAGAATGTTCTAACCCTGTTTAATGTATCACACTGAAAGAGCAGTGGAGTATAGAGGAGTGAATTCCATATCTTTCATCAATGTCGTGTCTGAGTTGACTGTTGAAAGGAGGGACTAAAATAACAAATTTTTTTTCTGAACTATAACACTGTATATTTATTACAAATGACAGTTATTAACCACTGGAAATTGTGGTTAAGTCTATCTGCATGTCTCTTAGTAAATTGCTTTTATTGCATACTGTATACTTTGCATTTTTCTGAGTGTTCCCTTTTCCCACTTCCCTTTCTAATGATTAATCAATGTTACCATTTCTTTGAATATGATTTTTAAACCTTTTTTTTTTTACTTTGTAGCTTCGTCCTCCTCAGCCTGCGGTATATTTATTTGTTTTAGATGTGTCTCATAATGCAGTGGAGGCTGGATATTTGACAATAGTCTGCCAGTCATTATTGGAAAACCTAGACAAGTAAGAGTATAAACAGTTTTTTAAATTACCTGACATGTTGTTATGAACAACAGTAATTTACAATTTTGAAAAAAACTTGCATATGGTGTCTAACCATCCTGTCCCTAAAGGGAAGAAGTTCAGTTGCCTGGAATTCTGAAATGCAGCTTACATCTCTAATAAAACAAAACCAAAAACCAACCAAAGAATCCAAACTACCAAAAAAAAAATAAAACCAGAAAAACCCCAGCTGTTGAAGCAATTTATATGGTGATGGATATCTTCCCTGAATATGATTAAAGGCGTATCTGCATATAATTTACATACTTATCTGCAAAGAATATCTAGCTATAACTTCTAGCAGTGTGTTGATTGTACAAAGATCTGTACACTGCAGTGTTCCCCTCTGCCAACAGCAACAAAAATGAACGAAATTACAGAGATTAAATTGTCTGGTTCTTGTGCTGAAATGGCTACAGTGCTGCATACTGGAATGTTGTAACCACTAGTGTGACACAGCCTAGGTGAATTGTGTTGTCAGTTTGGTTTTTCCAGATCGTGGTTACCTGGATCTACTGTGCCAGTTTCTATCTGTTCACGTTTTTGCACTGGGTTTGTTGCTGGTGCTTTTTGAGTGAGGGTTAATAAGCTTCACTGTGTTCATGGTTTTTGACAACTAATCCTGTGAAGGCTTGAAAATTCCTTTCTACAAATTTTTCTTGGGGAGCTTGATTTTAATTTCTTATGAAGAAACAAATATGTGCAATAAAATTCTTTCATTTATTAGTTCAGTCCTTCTTTGTTCAGTTTTTTATGGATATTTTGTTAACAGGTTCTCAGAAACATGCTAAATTATTTTAGGAAAACCCATGCGAAGTCTGTATGAAATCAGTACATTCATATACATCAGTTTATTTATATACCTAGATGATAACAACAATACTTGCCTTTATTGCTTTTGGTCACTGTCATGGTTTTCAGCACTTGCTGATGTTTTATATTCGATTTGAGAAATTGCTTTTTGGTTTTTAATTTTATATTTTTACTGCTATTTATTGAAATATGGTCCCCATGAGCAATAAATATGTTGAATTGTAAAGACATTGGATTTTGCTTTAGAGTTGTAAGTACCCTGTAACTACATTAGTAAATGGGTTTTTTGAATTACAAAAGAGCAGAATGCACTGTTTTCTATTGAAGAAGTGCCTTCTTTCATGTGTCAGTATAATGTTTAAATGAATCTATTAGATTCCTTCTTGTAGCAAAATATCAATATATTAGTGAATGCTTGTCCATAACACTGGTCTTGTAAACTGTATCATTATCCCAGTTTTTCAGAAAATACTGAGGGAATATTACTTGTATTCATGTTTCAGATCTCTTTTCTTATGTTCTCCCTTTACTCCTGTACACTAGAGCTGAGTTTCTGCTAACATCAGCAGGAGCTCTGAGTATGTATATGTATTGAGAGAGAGATTTAGGGCTTAATAGTTTATTTTTCAATGCTTCAGGCTGCCTGGAGACTCAAGAACAAGAATAGGGTTCATAACGTTTGACAGCACTGTTCAGTTTTACAACTTGCAAGAAGGTTTATCTCAGCCTCAGATGCTGATTGTCTCAGATATTGATGGTAAGTAATAAGAAAACGGAAGCTAAATTTTTGAGAACCTATTGTTTATTTTCTTCCCAGAAGAAAGATTAGAATCTCTCAACTATTCTGGTATTAGGTCAATGTTATTGAATGTATAGTGAATATATTTTTGAAAAGTAGTCTTACACTAACTATAGAGTAGGTGATGTTTAAAATGTGACATTCAAAACGTAACTTTGCTTTGAATAAGACAAGCTCTGTGTAGACTGTACTTTTCTCTCTAACAGACATATCAGAAAATAGACTATTTCATGGTATGAGTAGCAGTGGGCAATGAAATGTTTTGTTCTATTTTAATGTTATTTTTTTCTTTAATGTTTTCTTCCACTCTCCCTGCAGATATTTTCCTGCCTACACCAGATAGTTTACTTGTAAATCTCCATGAAAGCAAAGAGGTATGATTGCTTAAAATATATAACTAAATTTGAAGAGTTAAATATTCAAATTAGATGTTCCTGTTAAACTTTGAATTCAAACTTACTTTCATAATATGTAGTTCCAGTGCTAATTTTGGATTATACAAGTATTACATGTAATTTGTTTGATACATCATAACCTCTAAAATTATGCCTTTGTTTTCCTTAGTGTGTTAAAACTAAACTGAAATATTTGATACAGATTGTGTCACTTCAGTTATGGCAGTAGAGCTTTTTAAAAACAGCAGAAAATCTCAAGCTTGTAAAGCTCATAAACACCTTTCAATCTGTTTTGCAGCTGATAAAAGATCTATTGAATGCGTTACCAAATATGTTCACCAATACAAGAGAAACACACAGTGCATTGGGCCCTGCTCTTCAGGCTGCATTTAAACTGATGTCTCCAACGGGTGGTCGGATATCTGTCTTTCAAACTCAGTTACCATCTTTGGGAGCGGGGCTTTTGCATTCCAGAGAAGATCCCAATCAAAGGTCAAGCACAAAGGTAAAAAACTTCCTTTAATATTCATGTCATGAGACTAAGGACTGGCCATGTCTTTCTGACTTGTGTAGTTCTGCAGATCAACACCTGCTTTTTGTTTATAGCAGTTCACTAATTATATCTATGTTTATACATTTAAGATCACACATGTATGTGTGGTGGTACTTGTTTCAAAGTGCATGAGCTGTCTTTTGGACCTTTGGTTCCTAGTTTCCCTTGGCAAGCAAAAGAAGCTGCAAATATTTCTGACTCGGTTAATATCAACCTGAGTTTTTGATCAGTGTGGATATTTAAATTGTAGACCTAAAACATGATTTCTTGTTGTTTTATGGCCTTGTAGTTCACAGCATCCAGTAAGTGGTACATAGTTGCATGAATGTTTATTTGTATGAGCATGTAAATTTCCTCTAATGTAGGATGTTAGCTGCTTGTAAATGCAAACTTAAATAATACGGAGCATAAGGAAAGTAATTTCTGCAGGTGGGAATGCCTGTAAGTTCCTGTTGAAAGGAAACTTCCTTATGATACTTTGTTGCTGAATAGTATGTCTTTTGTTCCATAAACTCTTAAAAAGCATGATTGTTGTCTTAACTCTTCCCTGTATGATTTATTCACTAAAGGTGGTCCAGCATCTTGGTCCAGCAACGGACTTTTATAAGAAGTTGGCACTGGACTGTTCAGGCCAGCAGACTGCTGTGGATTTATTTCTCTTAAGTTCACAATATTCTGATCTAGCTTCTCTTGGTAAGGAGTACCTCATTCCCTCTTTCTGCACTGTTGTCTTTGTTTAGAAGCATAGGCTGCTTCAGAAGTTTTTAAGTCTTGTAAATATTTTTGCACTTTGGGAATTGCAACTCATGCTGCAATGAAATTGACTTTGAAGTTGATAGTAGTAAAGAACAGAAGTATTGTATTGGTGGTATCAGACAACTTATTCTAGGATTTCACAGTTTTAAATGAGAAGGTACTCTCCTGCTCAAGAACAGGAAACAACCAGATGGCAAGGAATAAATAAAGTTAATCATAGGGGTAGAACAGAATTTTCATCTTTTGATATTAATCCAAGATTTGTCTCTGTGCACACACTTAATTTTGCCTCCACACCACTGAATTTTTCTGCAGGCACTTCAGTCTTAGCTGCCAAAGGAAATGTGTTTATTGAGCTCAGTGTATAATTAGGTCATTGTGTATTGGGGTGACTGTCTTTGGTGGCCTGATGCTGGGCCAGTTCTCATTGTCTTATAGGTGTGGGTCATATGAAAAAAAAGATGCATATAGATGTGTCTTGTGGAAGGCTGGACACAATTTTTTGTGTCCTGACTTCATGTTACAATTTTACCTCTTAACTGTATCTTTTCTTCACAGCTTGCATGTCCAAGTATTCTGCGGGATGCATCTATTACTATCCATCTTTCCATCGTACCCATAATCCTGCTCAGGCAGAAAAGTTGCAAAAAGACCTGAAAAGATACCTTACAAGAAAGATTGGATTTGAAGCAGTTATGCGCATAAGATGTACAAAAGGTATGTCTTAAATACCGATTCATATGGAAAAGTTAGTGTAAGCGTGTTAACGATCATTTTGATTGTGCTTAAGTCTTTAGCAACATTGAAGTTCATGTTATTTCTCTGAAGAGTAAGGTAGTTGCTTTCTCTATGTAAGTTACATTAGCTTTGGGTGTTTGTTGTTTTGCTCTTTAGTTGATGGCACCATCTCACTTTAAATTGACGTGTAGTATAAGGGCATCATTCAGTTTAGAGTGTTCAGACTTGAACATGAGCTCTGCAGGATCATGCTGAAATGTCTAACGATTCATGTAATTGATTTTGCATGGTGGAATTTTTACTGTTTTCTTAAACCTAGCTTGAGGGTTGTGGATTTCAGTTATTGATAAGAGTTTTCCATGCTGTTTTAACCTCATTCTGAATTATTTGATCTGCTTCTAGGTCTTTCAATACACACTTTCCATGGGAACTTTTTTGTACGATCTACTGATTTGTTGTCCCTTGCTAATGTCAATCCTGATGCTGGATTTGCAGTACAAATGTCCATCGAGGAGAGTCTGACTGACACATCTTTGGTTTGTTTTCAAACAGCTCTTTTGTATACTTCCAGCAAAGGTAAATAAATTCAAATTAATTTGCCGATGGGCTTTTTCTGTAACATAATGTTTGTATAGTTGGTTCCACAGCCGTTTGTCCTTCTCTATACCCTAAGAAAATCTTTTCAAGGCTATTGAGCCTACTTGGCAGTAAATCACATAATGGAAATCCTTATAAAGGGTATTTTGATGGGATGATGTGATTAATCTCCATCTTACATCTGATTCAGCAAGAATCCTTTACTTACAAGTCATAACATTGTTACAAGCAGTAACGTGTTTGGCAGGCGCTTTATCCAAATTCACAGACTTGTGATTAATTGGAACGAGTTGCCACTACACTGGGTGGACATTAAAGAATAGCAGCTAATTTCTATACTGGAAAATGCCACAAAATTTTGGGATGGAAATCCATGTACTTCATGTGTAAGGTCAAGACACTGTGGATGTTGTAAGTCAACTTGTGCCGCTTTAGAGCAGAATTTGAACAGGTTGAGACAGGAATGAGAGATGGTGCTAAATCAATTTCCTGACTGGTATGGTTTTATAAAATGGGTGCATCTTAGATGAGAGTAGATGTGCTGTAAAGACTGAATTTGTACACTTCTAGCAGGAGATAATGCCTAATGATTTCCACTGATTTCTCTTAGGTGAACGTCGCATTCGAGTGCACACACTTTGCTTGCCCGTAGTAAGTTCACTGGCTGATGTATATGCAGGAGCAGATGTACAAGCAGTTGTCTGCCTCTTAGCCAACATGGGTGAGTACAGACCAGGAAGATTCAAGAATTTCTTTGTATGTTCTCAATTTTGCCAGCCATTTAAATGAAATAGTGAATGAAGCCTGTGTATTAAACTGGAGCACACTGAAGCCTGAGAATGCAAAAGATGACAAAATCAAAGTTATACCAAAACTGTGAACTGAAATATTCCTTCTTCTGAACACTTGGTTTACCGTAATCTTTTAAAAGGAGTCTTCTTGCGTTCTTTAGAGTTTATTAAAGAAAAAAGAATACTTGGATCAAAACTCTCATTTTTTTAATCTCAGGCATTCTAGGATTACTTAAGAGACAGTGATTCAGTTTAGTGAGTTGCTGGAGACTTAAAGGCAATTTCTGACAGACAACATTGTATCCAACTATTAGTTTTCTGTGCTTCTATTCTGTTGTTAGCTTGAGGTTTCTTATTCTCCCAACTTGCAGGTCATAAGTACTGTTTCATAGACTAATCTCTGCCATTTGAATGTGTGTGACTCTGTGCAGCATTTTAGTATAAGCTATGTTGTATATTAGTAATGAAATCAATTAGAAGAAATAAATAGTACTTCTACATCTTTTGGGGCTGGAACTAGATGATCTTTAAGGTCCCTTCCAACCCAAACAATTCTGATATTCTCTTAAATGCACATTCAGTCCAGCAGGTGGCTTCCTCCAATCAAAGAATTTGCAGCCTTTGCTCAGCAGAGAAAGGTGAAGCTGCATTTACACTTATCACAATTATGCTACTGAAATAATGGAGAAAATAATGAGAACTTTCAGGGGGGAGGGTCGAAATCAAAATTAATTGCTACAAGTCTTATCTTGGAGGTTGGGCACCAGAGTTTCAGCAATAACTAAGTTATTTGTATAAGATTTAAAACTGTGTATGACAGCTCTAAAAATTTCTTTCAATTCTCCAAGAGTACAAACTATGGAGCCAAAACTATCCACACTGTATTTTTAAGAATTGTGAAAGTGAGTTCCAGTATGAGCAGTCATCTATTTTGCTCCTAAAAAAATTAGGACCTCAGGGTGTGGCTTTGAGGTGTTTTTTTCAGTCTTAAAGCATAACCTAGAAACTCAGCTAATATTTTCAAAATTCAAGGGAACGAATGAGGCCATCTCTAATAATTTCTTCTATCCTTCTATCCCAAACAGCTGTGGATCGCTCAGTTTCATCTAGTCTTGCAGATGCAAGAGATGCCTTAGTTAATGCCGTGGTAGACTCCTTGGCAGCATACATGTCAACTGCCTCAAATCTGCAGCAGTCCATGCTGATAGCACCAAATTCCCTCAAGCTGTTTCCACTCTATATTTTGGCTCTTCTCAAACAGGTATGTATAGTCCAGTGGATTTGATATTTAATTAATTTTTCCATTTGAGGAATTCTTCAGTTCTAGGTCAAGCAACAAACTGCATTTTTCTAAAATTATGAAAATTGGGGTGTTATCTTTATGCTTACAGGACTTCCATGTAGAAGACGACTATATTGGCTTATTTTAAATTACTGGTGTCTGAATCATTTATTAGATTATTTGATTTTGATTTTTTTTATGTTTTGTCTTATATTGTTTTACAATGAAAATAAGTATGTCTATAGTGTTACAGTTAGCCTTTCTCAGATTTTGGCAGCTCATTGGTGTAAATTGTTGAAAGCTGCTTATTCGTACTTCTTCCATTTTATTTTATAGAGGAAAAAACAAGTTAAATATTTTTCAATACATATACTTAGTACTTTAAAGTTCCAGAAAGAAACACTGCTTTCCATGAAGATAAGGTGAAATTTATTACAGAAACTCAAGTGATGTAGCTTAAAGGTCACATAGAAGTAGTTACATTTTTTTTTCTTTTGGATTACCAAACATCATATGTAAAAAGAACTTACTGCAGGGTTTTGTTATGAATAAATCTCATAGCTTAAAGATTTTCATGTCTGAGAGTTGTTTGGTCTGAGTACAAGTTTATGCAATTTGGTAAGAGATGTAATCATAATCACTTATTTTCTTTGGCTTAGTGGTTACTTCACCCTCTAATAGATTGATTATTATCTTTTGGTACTTGCATAAGTAATGTAGTTAATGATGGTAAAACCCAGAGCATTTATTATAAAGAAGATCCATGTAAAAGACAGAAATAAGAGTGGCTGAGAAAACAAGTTGTTTAGGGGTTGTCTTTTGGGGTTTTTTTTGTTATCTTTCGTAACAGTAGAAAAACCTGGGATATGGAGAAACCAAACCAAAGTACTTGTGGCAACCAAGGAGGACTGATGTACTTAGCTTTGCTGTAGAAGTGAATATGAACTTTGATTAGAGGAATATTCTCCATTGAGTCAGAACATGATGTTCACTTCATTGTGTTGCTTCTGACATCTATCGTTTAACAATTGCTTTTAAAGGGGACCTGAAAAATTCAGTAGGAAGGAGTTACAAAACAAATTTTATCCTATGAGAGCCTAGTTTTCACTATAAACTGTGAAAGTATATTTCCCTTCCAAAGTTTTCCCTTAACATTGAATTCTTACTACTGTAAAATCAGAGTTAATCTTATGCAGATAAGTATCTTGCTTGGACTCTGCTCATCTCATATCTTTCCATAATAGCTTGCATTGGTGAGTTTCAGAGGGCAATAGCACTTGTCAAGAGTAAAAATGAGAAATGCTGGGTCAATTGCATGCAAATTTTGGACAAACTGAGGGGCAAATTTATTCCTCCTTTATCAACAAGGAGGGAGAATGGATTACCTTTTAAACTTATTTTATTCAAGCTCTATGATTCAGATTCTAATCTATCTCAGTTAAGATACATTTCTGTACAAAAGCTTTGCCATCTTTGCTTGACACTTTCAAAATTCTGAAATGCACTGTTTAGATGTGACACAAAATACAGGGTTTGTTTGAATAGCAACACTGTTCTCTTACAGAAAGCATTCAGGACAGGCACGAGCACTCGCTTGGATGATCGTGTATATGCAATGTGCCAGATGAAGAGCCAGCCTCTAGTTCATTTGATGAAAATGATACATCCCAACTTGTACAGAATTGACAAGTTGACTGATGAGGTAATGTATGAAGCCTGTCCATAGCATTTTCTAGTTTTAGTGGCCTGTTAAACCCAATGTTGTGCTGTAATAATTTAAGGTGTTATTATAATGTAAGTGGAGAATTTACCATAAGTTATAAAAAATCAAGAAAAATATTTTTTTTCAAGTTTTGAGTTGCAACTACAGTGCTCTGTTATGAGCAAAACTCTGGTTTTCCTTCATCTTGTTTCAGTGACCACAATAATTCTGTGGTTTTCTATTATACAAAGAAAGCAGAGCAGATTATGCATTGGAAACATCTTCAGTATGTTTTTTGTGTTTTACACCTGTCTGGGGGAAATGGGTGAGGCAGATTTAGTGGATGATTCTAGGTTTCATATACTGAAATCAGATAAAGTTGCCTGCAATAACAGCCTTCTAATAGTTTCTCAGACTGAAGTGGATAAAACAAAATTATACTTCTCAGTGGTCATGATCAGACTGAGAGAGTATTTCATGTATGAAACCAGATTTTATTAATTCAACTTTTACAGAGGTAGCCTAGGAAATGAATGCACTTTTTTAATAGTAAGGACCAAGACGAGATTTTATTTGAGGTCAAAGTTAATTATAATTGGAAAAAATAAGGGGTTTTTTTAAGTAAGATTTTATGAGTTTGTAGTCACTACCTTTGGAAAAGCGTATGTGGGAGTTTGGTTTTAAGTGTTGTATGATAAACTGAGTCATTTCTCTGGCACTGGTGTTGTTCAGCACAACCTCTGACCTATTTGTTTCGAGCTTTTGGGGTTTCTTTTGAGGTATTTTATAAACTCAGGCAACTCTAAACTCAGTGTTCGTCAGAGGAATTGTTAGTTAGTCTTTTTATGCTCCACCCTTCCTAGCATTTGAGAAGCCAACTTTAACTAGCCTTGTTAAGTTTTTTTTGAGGCACTTAGATTCAAATGCTGTATTCAGTGTGCATGTCCTGTAAAGAACCACCAGTGTTTTTAGGAGATCCTGTTTTATTATTAGAGGCTTTCAGATCAGTTATTTCTAGTTATTTTGAGAAATAGTTTTTCCTAGTACTGTAATACAAAAAATAGGGCTTATTTCACCTTTTGAAGTTAATTGAAAATATACATTTTTAATCATATAAAAGAGTAGCAGTCTGTCAGTTTTACTTCAGTTTAAAGTATTTGTGACAGAGGCTGCTCTTAAATTTCTTGTTTCTTTAGAATATTATATATATTACAGAATTATTTTTTAATGTTTTTACTGCTTTTCCTTCCTCTTAACACTTGATTCTTGAGACGATTGAGTAAAGCCTGGAACTTTCCTAAGTGGAATTCAGTAGCTTGATATTCATAATTATGTATAAATCCCCAAAACTTCTAATCTGTGTCATTACAGGATGAAATTTTTAAATAGGGATTTTATTCTTTTTAACGATCTTTTACTACATGGAGATGTGCTTAGTCTGTAGACTGTTTTTCCCTACATTATTTGTGGAATGCTTCACAGGTTCTTAAGATATCCATTCTATTTTTGTATTTGAGGGGGAAGCAGCTCTTATCTGAAAATACTGGGGGTTTGAGTTGGGGGAGGATATTTTTTAATAATGTCAGTGCTAACAGCCAGATTGTTTAATCGGATCGGTCACAGTGCTCTGTGGAGAAACCTGTGGATCACTTCAAGGAGGATGTTAAATCAAGGAACTTGCTGTTAATTGAATGCAGTAAAATAGTGAACCCTTATAGGGAGTACCATTTGGTGTTATTCTGCTCTTGCAACATTTCTAGTAAAGTTGAATGCTATGAAAAAAATCAGTGGAGGTTATTTGTAGAAAACTAAAGTGTCAGCACTAGAATTCTTTTGAAATATTGACATCTGTAGCATCAGAAATGTTACATAAGCAACTTAAATGAACTTCTGTTATAATTTTTAGGTAATAAAATAGGCTTTAGGTTAAGGAACATTCTAGAACTGCTTGGTATACATAATCATTTTAGGCGTATCATGGTATTTTGTTACATGAGAATCCTCAAAATTTTACTGGAGATAAGCAGTGTTTTTCCTGTTTTGCTTTACCTAGTTAAAGGTAAAATTCTAGTGTTATTGAGTACTGGTTTTTGTTACAGAGTACAATACATGTAAACGACAGAGTTGTTCCTCAGCCACCTCTTCAGAAGTTGTCTGCAGAGAAGTTGACAAGAGAAGGAGCTTTTCTTATGGATTGTGGTTCAGTAAGTTAAAAAAGTTACAAGTTTCACACACTTTTTTTGTTTTAAAGAAAAAAAAGGCAATGCATGCAGTATTATTAAAAGCAGTCAACTCTCAACAATAACAGTGTAGTGAATCAGCATTCCAGGTAACCTGACAGTAATCTGTGTTTCAATGAAAAGCTTTCATATTTTGATCCAAGGAGTATCTTCGAGGCTTCAGAGGCTGATTTTTCTCTTTTTTTTCATGATAGACTGGTCAGAATGTATCAAGAGTTCACATCAGGATGTTTTTTCTGGAATTAATTTACTTTATTTTCAAAAATTTCTTTTATGGTTATTAAATTGCATATACTACAGTCTTTAATACAACACTTCTCACTGATGCAGGCACCTTCTCAGCTACATACAAATAAAGTGGTTTTATGCAAAAGCGAGGAATTGTGGAAAGTGAACAAAATCTGTAGATATGTTTTAAGGAATCCATAGAAATTACACTAAAACACACTTAATTGGATAAAGCATTATGCTACTCAAATGGCAATCTGGAAAGTGCTTTAAACCTTTTATGAGTTCGGGGCTGAGTGTGAATGTCAAACTAGCATCTGTCTCCAGATGTCTGAAATAATTACTATAATATGTTTTGGTAATTGATGCTTTACTATGACTTGTTTAGATTGGGAAGTCAGTGTGCAGTAACTAGTACAGTGATGTGACTTTGTAAAATTTGGGGGTTTTCATTTGAGGAGGTAACATGGGAAGTTACTGCATTAACTGTTCTACTATAGATGTGTCCTGCATCCTCATTCTTTCAGTATTTGCATTCTACCTGTATTTTTTTTATGTTTAATGATCTATTCTAAAAAAATTCCAGTGTACTAATAAGTAAATGTGCAAATGATGAATATAGACACGTATGCATGAAGTCCAACTGGAGTGCTCAAGTGATTCACTTGCATGAAAATTATTATTCTGGTATTATTCCTATTGCATCACCACTTGCCTCTTTCTCTAAAATGTACGCAAGGCCTTTACTAAAACTGATTCTGGTATCTTACAGATTTTTTACATTTGGATTGGAAAAAACTGCGATAACAATTTCATAAAAGATGTCCTTGGATACCCAAACTATGCATCAGTACCACAGAAAATGGTAGGCATTTGAGTTGATCTGTATAGTGCTTACACTTGGAATTTATATTTAATCTCTTTATTTCTGCACTTTCAGTTTTTAATTATGTAACTATGAATTAGGGTGGGGGGTTTATTGGGTACCTTCTAAGCTCTTGTCAGTTTCCTAGGAGCCGAATAGAAGTTTGTCAGATGTTTTCAAGGAAAGAATGTGAACCTGTGAAGTTTGGTATTCGTGAAATGCGAAAGAGTTGCTCTATACATTACTCCTTTTATTTTATTTATGGAAATACATGTGCATTCACAAGAATAGGAAGGAATTGCACCAAAAAAATTATCTATTGAGGTGTGTTAATGGTTAATATTGGAGTTACTTTATTGATACCATGGTTTTCAGAAGCCTTGTGTTCTCTTTGTGATATACCAAATCTATGGTATGACACGATAGATAGATAGGCTTGTAAATAAGGGTAAGAGTTAAGTTTTGCTCAGCTTCCAAGCCTTGAGTTAATGTTAAAAAATGCTTTTAGCTATTAGAACATCAAAGACCCTTGGATGTGCTTTTTGGTGAAGGGGTTTTTATGTTATAACCTGTAGTCTAGTGTGTGAAACAGAGCAGCAAATAAAGAGAAGTCTCCTCTTCCATGATTAGTGATTCCAAAATGTCAACAATTGGCAGGTAAGGAAGGACCCTTTTAAGACACTCTAGAAAAGTTCAGAATCAAATGGTTATATTCACATAGTACCAAAAATGTGTTAGTTTAGAAACATAGGAAGACATTTTCTGCTTA
Source organism: Lophotriccus pileatus (assembly GCA_035583135.1). Classification (NCBI taxonomy): domain Eukaryota; kingdom Metazoa; phylum Chordata; class Aves; order Passeriformes; family Tyrannidae; genus Lophotriccus; species Lophotriccus pileatus. The sequence continues at coordinate 25,935,945 of JAWWES010000133.1, forward strand.
TAAAGCTTCCATAGTATCAAGGGGGGAAGTGACAAGTGGTAATTAGAAGAACAGGTTAAGAGTGGTAAGCTAGAAACTACTGTAGAATTGGACGGCTTGTTTAGAGGTTTGTATTTTGCTTGTATTCGCAACTTAAAACTGGCTCCTCTGGTGGTGGTAAGTATTAGTTAATAGAGTTTTCAGGAAGAACTTAGGGGAAGGAGGATAATTTTTTTTAAAGGTTATAAAGCTTTTTTATATTGAAAATGAGACAAAAACTAACATAAAGTTATCTTTGCTTTTAAATTATGTGCTCCATTCTACAAAGGTAGCAATGGAACTACTTTAATTTTGAAATAAATCCTTTTGTGTCATACTGATTGTCTTAAAAGGTTATATTGGCTGAAGAGTTGGTTTTAATTCAATTTTAACCTTATTCTCCAACCAAATAGTCCAGTATAATCTTTGCATTGAAATTTACTTGCAATTCAGATTTCACTTCTTGTTTTGCTCATCTTTTCAGAGATGCTTAATACAACATGTAGGAACTTGATTGCCAGGGAAAGATAAAGGCAAGAAGATTGCAAAGCAGCATTTTGAAAAGATGACTTTTGAAATGAACTTCCTTTCTAAATTCTTTTGCACTTAAAATGCAGTTTAAATTAAAGGTGTACTTAAATGCTAAAGCAGAAGAAAAAATCTGTATATATAAATCCACGTTGCTAATTTCTCAATAGAAATTGTAGCTTGAGTCATGTTATGACTTTCAGGATCTATTTCTCTTAAATAGTTTTTTAAACAGTTTTGCTAATAAAAGATGATGACTTCTTTCCATTACCTTCAACCAGATGCAGCTTCCTGAGGTAGATGCTCTTTCTTCAGAAAGGACGCGATCTTTTATATCTTGGCTTAGAGACAGTAGACCTTTAAGTCCAGTTCTTCAAGTAATAAAGTAAGTGTTTCTGTTAGATACTAAGTTGTTAATGGCAGATTTACAATTTCTAATTAAAACTGATGAAAAGTATGTATATCTGAATAACATAATTTTTCCAGTTGATATAATGCTGTTTATCTAAAACTGCTTAGTGACAAAGGTCATCTTTGAATCTAGTGCAAATCCAACTACTAATGGTTTTATTGGTGGGAATTAGTTGCATGTTTTTATATTAAGAATACACTAAAGCAATGGATGTCCTTATGATCAGTGGAGTTAGCCAGGTTAATTTCTGTTACAGCTTTTATAGTTTCAATATATGCGTATAAAAAAGAAGTAAGGTAAGTAATCTGTAGATAGGTAAATGATTGTATGTCTTTGCACTGAGCTGCATAGAGCAGCAGCTGATTTATGATAGATGAGGCAAGTTTTGAAGCCTTTTCAAGCCAAGACCCAATTAAAGAAGTTTAAATGTAATAAAATTATTATACTTGAGACTACATTTCACTTCTGGAATACTCAGTTTACTGAGCCGGGCAGGAGATCACTTTTATAGAGTATGATGACTTGCTTAGAGAAATAATACTGAAATAAAGGACTGAAGCTCTTCAGCTGTTGGTGTGGTGGCTGTTGCTTGAGTTGCAAGTAGTTCTGAGAGACCATAGTAAAGAGGAAGAGCTTTGCTGCACACTGTACAATACCAGTACAGAGGGCTGTGTCCCACATAATTTTTATTGGGACAATAATTATGCATACCAAAGATTTCATTTTTTGCTTTTTTTCGTTGCCACCACCAATATTTGTTAACTTCTAAAACAAAAGAATTTTTACTTTTTTTTTTTTGTGTTTCTACAAGATACTTTAAATGCTGTATTTCACCTGCTTTTTTACCATTTTATGCTTCTTAAAAAGATGCTATTTTTTGATAGTGTATTGCAAACTTTAGGGTTTTTTTCCTAGATTTTAAATTCTTTGCAATTTTAGTATCTTTGGACTGAATGTAGATTCCAGAGGACAGTAAGCAATTTTTTAGACCTTAGGCCTCTGTTTGAATTTTGCAGTGGATTTTTTGCTCAGTGTTTGATTTTGCTCAATACCTTCCTCTCTTCTTTCAGAGATGAGAACCCTGCCAAAACAGATTTTTTTCAGCATTTAATTGAGGATCGGACAGAAGCAGCTTTCTCGTATTACGAGTTCTTACTTAATATTCAACAGCAGGTTTGTAAGTGACCAAGGAATAAATAGAAGAAGAATTCTGACTTCAGACAGAAGCATGGGCTGAGAGAAGCGTATGGGAAGTTACAGAAGTGGATGCTTGTTCTTCACAATATACAGTGACAGCACTGTTTTGGAAGCTTTACAGCTAAAGAAGTATACATTTCCAAAAGAATTTTGCAGATTTACTTCAGTCTCAAAGTGCTAGGAGTGATGAAGCTGTTTCACTAGTAAACTTTAAAATTGGTTTGTACACGTATCCAGTTGTGCAGCAGTATGGTGCTCTGTTTATTGCAAGCTGGTGAGTTTATGTAGCTATGTGGGATGATATTTCTTAACAAAATGTACAATTAGGTAAAGCCTTTTTTCTTACATTTATTATAGTAGCCCTTCCAGATCCAAATCCTTAACAGAGATGTCAAAGGGCAGTGGTGTATGTTGGTTGTTTATATGAATTTCTTTTTAAGAGGAATGATTCATATTTACTAAAGACTTCAGCAAATTCCCTGTGAAAGTTGTAGAGTTTCAGTAAAGTAAATCAATTGTAGAAATAAAATATATAATGTACATAAGTATTACATTTGTAAAGAAAATGTAAAAAATGTAACTAAAAAAAAAGACTTAGTGTGCAGAGTTGTTGAGTGCTCGATGATGATGAGTTGTTTTGTCCCAGGCTAGACAATGAAGTTGACTATTAAAACATGCTAAAAAAATGTATCTATGTAGAAGGAATACAGCTGCTTCTTCTGTTAATTTTAGGTGAATTTATTTATGATTGGCTTACTAATTAAAAATATTTTGCTTTATCATGTGCTTTTATATTTATGTAAGTATAATCATTTTGCAACTAAACTCTTACCGAAATGAATATTGAAGAGAACATGTTTACCACTTTATTTCACAGATCTGTGGAAGGGAGGAGAAAACACTGCATAATCTGAAATGAGCTTTTAATACAAAATTCTTAAACCCTTTCTTATGTATTATCCTAAAGAAGGCATATCTGTTAACCTTGTTTCATGTTCTGTAACTACTTGTAGTCTTGGTCGAGGTTTCTGTAAACTTGTGTTGTCTGCCCTTTAGAGTAAGCGTGGGTAATCACTCACACTTGTTGGTTTGAATTCTGCTGTGATCTAAAGAGAAAGAAGAGGGGATGTAAAAAAATAATTATCTTACATCAGTGAAAGTAAAGGCTTTAAAATTGCAAACTTCAAAATGTAATCACACTTGCATATTTCAGAAACCTTGTTCTTGATAATGTTTTGGTAACTGAATGGGCTTTTTAATGGATTTATGTCAGATTTTTTTATTTGGTTGTTAAGTTGGGATGGTTTTGTTAGGTTGCTTCTTGGTTTTGGTTTTGGTTTTTTTTTTGAGACACATTAGAATTAACACATAAAGCACAATCACTCATACTTAGTATTCTGAACTTTACCTGTTTGGTTTAATGAAATGTGACTACAATTAAATAATTAAGTTCAAAAAAAAGGAGTTATGATTAGTATGATTACGTTTTAATTTAATGTAGCCTTGAAGATGCTAACATTGTATTTTAAGTGCTATAGCCCCTGAATCAAGTAGTCAAGGAGAAAATGTACTAGCTATGGTTTGCAAATGCTTTAAAAGCTACAATAATTAAATTCTGCAAGTAGTGTTATTCTGCATGTTAGCACAAACTCATTGTTTGGAGAAGATACCTTATAAGTTATATTTGTGTGCTGTCCTTTACTAAATGTGTTTAAGTTACCCAAAGATTACAAAAGAGAAACTTTCCATTTAGTAGATTAATATTCTGTAATAAATGTCTGCGGCAATGCTGAATGTTGTCCCTAAGTCAGACCTTTAGGATTTCAGTGCTTGTTTGATTAATTTGCATTGGGTGAAAGCTAAGTGCTGCTGCTGAAGAGTAGGGCATCTTAAAAATCATTTGCATTTGCAAAGACAAGAAGGGCATGTTACAATTTTAAATGCTCAGTGATAGATGCTTCTGATTTGTGAGTTTGGTATTGATATCTGGGAACACAGTATGCCATGATTAATTGCAACATATTCTGTAAAATCATTTCTTAAAGCTTTATTCTTCTATGGGGTTTTGTATATAAAAATTATGAAAAGTACAACTTGAGAGCTATTTGTTCAGTAAAATTATTACACAGCACAGAGAATATAGTTTTTTTATTAATTATAGAGCATACCTCCATTGTGACTGATGTTTGGTTTAAATTTTAAAAAGACAGTCTCATGGAAATATCTTGGTTTTGAAACATCTCAGGATTCAAGGTACTGATTTTAGTGTTTTGATCAATAGAATATCTGTAGGCATGGCAAGAGGAGGCCTCTTGAGGCCTCCCTCTCTGAGGAGGGACTGGGGGTCATGGTGGGCAACAAGTTGTCCACAGTCCAGTGTGCCCTTGTGGCCAAGAAGACCAATGGTATCCTGGGGTGCATTAGGAAAAGCGTTGCCAGCAGGACATGGGAAGTGATCCTGCCCCTCTCCTCAGCCCTAGTGGGGCTGCATCTGCAGTGCTGCATGCAGTGCTGGGCTCCTCAGTAAAAGACATGGAGCTCGTGGAGCGAGTCCAGCGGAGACACACAAAGATGATGAAGGGAATGGAGCATCTCTGCTATGAGGAAAGGCTGAGGGAGGTGGGCCTGTTCAGCCTTTAGAAGAGATGACTGAAAGGCGACCGTATCAATGTCTGTAAGTATCTGAAGGGAGGGTGTCAGGAGGATGGAGCCAGGCTCTTCTCAGTGGTGCCAAGCAACAGGACAAGAGGCAATGGGCAAAAACTGATGCACATGAAGTTCCACCTGAATATGAAGAAGAACTTCTTTACTACGCGGGTGAGCAAGCACTGGAACAAATTGCCCAAAGAGGCTGGGGAGTCTCCCTCACTGGAGATACCCAAGAACCATCTGGACATGATCCTGTGATATGTGTTCTAGGATGACCCTGCTTGAGCAGAGAGGTGGGACCACATGAGCACACCATTTGGTCCCTCCCAACCCTAAATACTTTGTGATCTAAAAGCTTTTCTTACAGTGGCTTGGAACACAGCACTGTACCACCAGATACACATCAAAAGACTGATTCCTACCAAAGGATGTACTGTGAAGCTTAATTGCCTACTGAGTGAGGTTTTGCAGAGGAGATAAGAAGCATGCTTTCATATCAGCTTAAATAAAATGCTGAACTGTCCAAGGTAGCTCTCTAGCCATTTTAGGGATTGAACTTTTCCCCAAATGCCTTCCACATTGCAAATATAAATCATGCCTATTTACCAGGCAAGATGTTCCCCAGCCCCAGCTAAGTAAGTTCAAATTCTCAGTATTTTAAATACTGACACTGGGTGTCCCTTTTCACATCTTAGTTCTAAAAGCAACATCTTGTCCCGCTTTTACCAACTAAGTAGTATGGAAGTTCCTGTGGGAGAAACTAAGAACCCAGAAAGCTCTTACAATGGTAGGACACATGATGGAGCTCTCCAAGAAGAGTTACTGATCTTGATTCTTTGTTTTGTTCTTAAGCTTATTAGATATAAACCCATTTATTAATCTTACTGTAGAGCTACCTGGCAATGGAGAAAAGATGACCAGGTGCAAGTAATTTTGTTTGGCTTTGGTTTTCTGTACTTTTTGTCATGTATTGAAAAGATGGTTTTGTCATAGCTGGTGTTTGTAAAAAGCAAAGATCAGTTTTTAGTAATCCTGATAGTCAAGACCCTCTCAGTAATTTTAAATGTGGAATCATGTTTTTTCAGGCCTAAAGTAGATCTTAAGAATTTGATGCTAAAGTTACAAGGTGTGGGACACAAGTGGGTTAATGAGAAAATAATTGCGACCTCAGTGATTTCTGTAGTTAGAAGTATTAGCTTATGTATAAGAGTCTGGAAAGATCTCATTTTTATTTCAGTTTTGGAGTATATTTTGTCCCAGTGCTGTATTCTGATAGTAGGCAGGATATAACCCTTCAAAAGCACCATTTTCAGATGGGGAGTGGGGAAGTCTGAGGCTGAAAATGGCAATGAATGTATGTGTCAGTTACTTTGTAAAACACTTGACTGACTTCTTGCTTAAAAGCAGTTATTTGGATTTCAATGCATGATAAATCTTTTATATATTATTTTCTGGTAATTTGTCCTGAAAATTGGTAGAGGGATGTTTACATACACTATTGCTTCTCAGATTTTCATAAAGGAGGCAGGATTTAATTAGAATCACAAATATTTCTGAGTTTTAGCATACCAGGATTTTTGGTACAGTTGTGTTGAGAATTTTAAAAGGGAAACGGGGAGACTGATGATTTATTTATTTACCTGTCAGCCTCTAGAATTAAAAAAAAAACACACAAAAAAACCCCACAAAAACACCAAAACCACAAAAACAAACAACCCACAAAACAAACAAACAAAAAAACCCACAAAAATGTTTCTAGAAATCTAGCATGTCTTCACTTAAACTGATATGATGTAATATTCAAATGCAGGAATCTGGAAAATTATAGTTACAACTATTGCAAAGAACTGGGATTGAAGTCTCTCTTGTTTTTCCTCACAAGCTACTGATGATGCCTTTTCAGGAAAAATCCAAAGGCGTTCTATTTATTTGAGTGTAGCAAGAGAAATCTCACGTGACTAGTGTCGTGTAAAAGATTATCACCAAAGCAATGAAAATTCAAATAACTACATAATAGACCTTTCTTCAGTTTATGCCTCAGTCATGAATTCTTACTGTTTTCCATTTGCAGGGCCTTTGTGTTTTTCATTACAATTTTGATAACTAGAAAAAAATCAAATACTTCATAGAATTTCTTCTTATTTTCCTTTGAGGGTCCTTAGCAAAAGTAATGGAGCTGCCTAATTAGGAGTATCAGTCATACACAAGATTTTAGCAGGTGCACACTATAGAAGATAAATAGAGGACATGGCAGAACTCCTGGAAATTTTTCACAACCTGTTTAAAAATTTTTTGAAAAGGAGAATGAGTTTTGATCCTTTTTCTTGCACCTGTTCACCTTTATTCTTACCTGGTTTATATTTTCTTAAAGCTACCTGTGAGGGTTTTATTTGATTTTTCAAATGTTAAGAGAAGCCTACCCTACAGGCATAAGCAAATATGGATCTTCAATTACAGCCTTAATCATGTTACCATTCAAAGAAAAGTGAGAATTTTACAGAGGTCAGGAGTGTTGGAAGGAAGTACTGTTTGGTCTCTGCTTGCAAGACACTGAGGCTTTGTGGGATTCCTGAGTGAAGTGCTTATTTGCATAAGAATCCTCAAGCATGAGAAAGAGCTGGTGATAATTAACCGTCTTGGTAATCCATTAGCCATAGGAAATACTATTCTTATATTATTTGAAAATATGTTTAAAAATTAACAAAATATCTAAATGTTAGAAAATCATTTGGGAAAGGAAAGGAACATATAGGAGAATAGTTCCTATTGTTAATAACTTCTGTAGATATGATGCTTTCTTATATTTCTGCAGGCTGTAAATACAACAAAAAAAATTTTTTTAGAAAAAAATTACCTGATGACCTAATGCAGAAGCAAAGAAAAAAAGTAAAATATGTAGCAGTCACCTGTAGCTAAGGAATTCTTTCTGCTCTTCTGTTTCTTTCTAATGGCTGAATACAATGCCTTCATTATCTGAAATAAAGCTTAGGAGAAGCCAGGATAAAAGTAAAACTAGAATCACTGGTATATGTGCTGGATGTCTTCATCCAGCTTGCTGAGCACGTGCAGAGCTTCAGAAAGACTGGTGTTTTGACTGTCTATCAAATTTAGCAATTTCTTGCTAATATGGCTGTATTTGTAAGTGCCTTACATGTTTATTCAAAATAAAAAGCCATTTGAGTTTCCAAGCTTCTCCTTTTCCCTCATCCAAGCTATTATTTCTAATTATCAAAACTATTTACACAAACAAGTAATTTATTTTTGGAGAGCGAGTGTGAAATCTTTCAGCCTTACAAACACGTTTTGAAACTTTTAAGTTCCTGGAAAAAGAGTGGAAACTGCCTCTGCAGCCATGACTCTGGCATCTTTAGCAGTGTGCATGGATTGGTTCTGCAGGAGGAACACAGCCATTGAGGAGAGCAGCGCACAAGGGCTCTGTCAGCTGCTCCATCACCGTCAAACCACAGCTGGATCATCGAGCAGAGTTGCCCATTCACCACCTCTGACATCCTGTCTCCTTTCAGTGACTGGTATCCAATGGTCGGGGTGAAACATGAGAAAGCCCTGGTGTGTAAGCTGTCCTGTCCGGAGTTGCATCTCTACCTGACGTATTTAGAGATCAACTTGGTGTGTAAAACCCTGTCAGTGTTTTTTAGGTTAATCGGAATAAGTGAGTGTTGGTGACCATATATTGAATAATTTCTTCTAATGAAAGGTTTTGCAATCTAACTACCTGTGGAGAAAAGTTTGGGGTTTTTTTCTTCTTTCTGAGAGATGCTGAATGCTCTGTAGCTTCCTGAGCTAGAGAGAACAGGAGGGTAGTAAACTCAATACCCTTCTTTCGTTAGTACACTGTCATGTCCTCTCCTTAATTTACTTTCTAAGGGATTTTCTAAGGCTTTTCTAAGTTTCCCTGTGTGTTCTAAATTTCTGATGGTGATCATCTGTCTTCCCACACCACCTGATACGACTATAATTGAGATAAGGTGCAAGGTATTACAGATGGTGTTGCATGAACTGATTCACGTAAAGGTAAATCACCAATCTTTTCCCTTTTCTACTCTTTTTCATCCTAACTTCTTGTTACCACAGACTTTGTTAACCAGTAATATCTGGGTCTTTAAATAAGTCTCTTTCTGTTTGTGTGTTATAAAAAACAAGTTCTGTGTTACGGCTTCCTAGAAAAGTTTAAAAAAAACAAACAAACAAACAAACCAGAAACCTGAGAACTGTTGTCCCTCCTTAGTGGCAGTTTCCTAAATTCAGCGGAGTTTTTCAGCTACTTACTTCGAATTTAGCATTTGCCTTAAAAAGACAACTGGACAGTAACTAAAATCACATAGAAACTATGCATGTTGTGGAGAAGGTCTAGACAAGACTGTATGACTTCCTGAAGCAAGAGTTAGGACATCTAGTAATGTACTCCTGCTTTAACTTGTGAATTTTAAATGACTCAAATGTAAAATGGCTTAGGAACAAGCCTTTTCTCCAACACATTGCTGTGCTCCTGGCAGTTTTTCTTCCTTAGCCTGAAACAATAATGGGGCAGACAACATGGTGTCACCTCAAAGGAAGGGAGGACTACTATCCATCCGAAAAATATTGCCACAAAACCCTGCACAAACATACTCTGCAAAACAGGCAGATAGAGTACAATGTTCTGGAGAGGGATGGGGGTTGGAGTGGATGCTCAGATCCCTGAATATCTACACAAAACAGGATGTCAGAATTTTTAGAATGAATATGGTTGTGACTCATACTGTTTGTGCTCAGCTCTGGTGGTCACTTGCAATGCGTAATGTGAAATGACTTAACACAAACTAAGGAAAAGAACCTGTGTATCGAGGTGTGCATGACTTTCCCTAGTGTGGTGAATGTTTATGCTTCTTCTAGGAGTCACTTGTTAGTGCTATTTGCAGGTTTTGGACTGTAAAGTATTTATTTCAGTTCCCCTCTTTGATTCCACTCTTCTGATTACACTTCTTGATTTTACTCTTCTGTGTATTTGAGTGAAGTGTGTCAAACTGTGAATAGCTATTACTAACTCTCAGATATGAGCACTGAGTTCTTAGGCAGAGGTTTCACTGAGGTGCTGTCACCACAAGGACTGTGCTGTGTTCTGAACAGTCCTTGCTTGCTATCCAACACCGATGGCATTAAATTTGCATGTGCTCATATCTTAAGCCATCAGTCATGCAGAGGTGTAGTATAGGTCATTAAGGCTTCCTGAGTAAGGAAAGCCACTTTCTAAGCTCTTTTTAATACTGCAGGTGCCAAGATAAAGGCTTGAGCTCAGTCTTGGACAGACTGATATGAAAGGGGAAAGAGCCTGAAAATGGCTGAAGCTCTGCCTGGGTGGTATATCAAGGGAAGAGGGAACAGCTGAACTTTTACATCGTGCCGCTGCTCTCTGATGACAGATTGTCCTGCCTTGAGCAGGAGCTGGGCCTGGAATGGCTCCAGAATTGAAACTCTAAACGGGAGCTCTTCACCCATATCTATCCGTTGTGTATTTCACTGGAGCTGTGGCTCCAGTGGCAGGTTTGGCTGATTTCCCTGCTTAGTGGTGCCCAAAGGGGAAGTTTTGCCTTGTCCCCCTACTCTCCCACCACCTCCAAGTTTGACAGTGGCAACAGTCATGCCACTACTTGTCCTGAGACACAGGTATTCACAACTGGTCAG
>JAWWES010000133.1:25946530-25998796 GCA_035583135.1 Lophotriccus pileatus
CTGCATTGGTTTTGGTACCTGCTGCACAAAGACCTAGTGGGCTGCTGAAGTTATATTGGGAATACTTAATTAGCATACACATACAGTAGTCTTTGCCACAGATGCTATTCCAAGTGAATTCCTAGTGAGTTGGCCTGAGGTCAATTTCCATGTTAAGCTGCAGCCTTTCCCTTTTAGGCCATTTATTTCTTCATCTGAAACTTACTGGGAGATGGGCTTTGAACTACATTCTGTGCATTGATTTCCTGTCCAGTGCAAGCCATGTTTGTGTGTGCAGTCCTAACCTGAATAACAGCTTACTGCTTAGTTGTGATTTTTTTGAGGCTTTTGTGCCTATCAAGACACAAGTGATCCTCTGTGTCATGCCTGTATTGTTTCTAAATGTGATAATTATTTTTGTAAGAATTTATGCATCAAAGAGATATTTACACGCTGGAGGAAGCATATAGGAAAGTATAAGCAAAGGAAGAGACACAGTAAAAAGACTCAGAAGGGGGAGAAAAAAATGTTGACCGTGAATCCCTTTAATCACGACTCAGGCCTCTGCTCTACTGACTAAATACTCCAGTACAATTTAGACAGACTGGCAACTCTGCAATAAGAATGTAATTTATGATCCTCTGCCTGGCACTAGCACTAAGCACTTCTCATTCCTTGAGTAAGAATTTATCTCTGTAATTGGAATCCAGGTATTTCCCTATAGGGTGTCATGCCTTCCACCAATTTATTTAGGAAATCTTATGGGCATGATCCCCTGCTCTATAAAAAAATACAGAGCTTTTGTCTGTGTTCTGTGTGAGTTGGTGATAGGTCTCATTTCACGCTTTCTTTACTAGAGAAGGAGGATTAGTATGTTAGTACTGGCAGAGCTAATATTTTGCAATGATCTCTTCTGTACTTGGAAGAGAGATTTTTTTTCTCTCCGTGCACGGGGAGGGAACATAGTTTTTCCTGGTGAAAAAATTTGTTTTTAAATTGAGTGGCACAGTGTTGGATACCACGTTTAAAAGGAGCAAAAGAACTTCATGAAAACATAGAAGTTTGGGTTTCATTCTTGTGACTTTGGGGAAAATGTTTACTAATGACTTGTAAAGGCAGTTCCTCAGGCAAGGCTTGAGATCTTGGCTCGTTTGCTGCTGAAGGGAAGAGATTTTTGCAGCAGCTTTTCATCACCACATGCAAGATAAATCCTTCAGTATAGACATCGTTTTGAAAAGATGTGTCAAATAATTTTATTCCATTCCATTTTCTATTTTGAACTCTGGTATGCAAGAGTTAAAAGAAAAAACCTTTAGCTATTGGTTTTCAACTAAGATGCATTAGAAAATTTTGTTCCAGGAGTATGCTGGAAGTAGTAGGAGGAAATCTTGCTCACTGAAGGAGAACAACCTTCAAAATATCTGCTGTGGATTTGGTATTATTGGGGGACTTTTGTCATCACAGTTTTTCTGCTCTCTCTCCCTTACCTGCCAGCTCTGAAAAGGTACCTATGAACAAACAAGGAAGCATTAACAGTACTGTGATGAAGGAAACAAGTCAGAGGATGAGGAAAAGGGCTCTGGCTGAAGTTACATCTAAGCGTGTTTGTTTCCTTGAGTGGTGAGAACATCAATTGGGGTCCTGATTAAATGTTATCAGACTCCTATAGCTGGCTAATGAAGATGATTACCCTGTAATTAGGCTGTGTGCCTTTTCTTTCTGAACATATTTGGAATATAATGCATGGCAGTCATATTCCTCCCTGTGGTGAGGGTAGAGGTGTCTGCTCTTGCATTTGTGTGCTTCTGACAATCCAGTTGATGAGGCATGTCTGGAGTTAGGGTGCTCTTCTAGACCTTGATATCTAGCCCTGGGAAAATGTTCTTAATTCAGAAGATTATCCATGTCCTTTTCTACTATGTTAAAGTTTATTTTGGTTTGGGTTTTTTTTGTTTGTTTGTTTGGGTTTTTTTAACCTGACAAAGACTTGAATGCTCTGAGACTTATGAGACAGACCCTTTGCCACTTGCAAGCACTGTGTCCAGGGTCCCTCTTATTCCCCCTTAGTTTCATGCTTCCCTAGAACTTCATCTGGTTTTATTTTAGTAAATAGTTTTCTCTTTAGAAAATTCCCCGTAGAATATGAACTGAAACATAAGTTTCAAGTCCGTAATGATCTGCTTGTTTTCCTAGTCATTTTCTTGCTGGAACTGAGGCCAGTCATGTGTGCATGATAGGAAGAGAACCCTGATGCTGTGCATGCATAAATCACTTCCCTTGAAGTGCTAGTTCCTATTGGCAGAGCACATAGATACCAGAAGGGAAGAGATTAATTTGCATATCATAGAACAAGAAAACTATATTCAAAGATTTCAAGTTTCAAGTTAATATAATCTAGTAATCCGTTACCAACTACACTGTAAGCATGGCAGGGAAGTGGGGAGAACAGGCAAAGATTGGGAACTAGCAAGTCATCCTAAAAGCTGTCCCCCTTGAATACTGTGCAAGTCCAGCCCCTGTTTTAGTGAAACTTTGCTTTTCACTCCTTTTTATAGCTATTTTAATGGTATCTGTGACCACAGTGATGTTTCACTGTATTTTTTTAATGTTTACTGTGTTCAGTGGTTATGACCAGATAAATAAAATGTAGATAAATAAATGCAGTTTTATGTAGAATTTTCTTTGTCAAATGTTATTATGTATGATGTTAATTTAGACATGAACTATGTTATAGATACATTTTGAGGTATTATTTGAAAAAAAACACTATAGTGAACAGTGAGTACTTAAAGTGGAAACTGTAGGACACAAAACGTTGCTTATACAAGAAAGCAGGAGTTGCCTCATGAGATTATTGTACAGGTGGGAAAGTAAATTGTAGGACAGGTTTTTCAAAGAGTCAAAGTCATCTTTTTAAACTTGGCAGTAAGTAATGTTCTCTTGGCATGAGAATGTTAGTAAAATGTTCTCTAGTTTTTCCTGCCTTTAGATAAAAACATGAGTTGTGATTCCCAGGCCCCGCAGAAGTTAACATCCACAAGTTGCTGCAAGCATCAGTGCTTCTTTGCTCCTTATCAACCTTTTAAAACCAAGTACAAAAAATAAATGTAGAATTGAGCGATGACCAAAACGAAACAATCTGTTTTCTAGTACTGACACTGAATTTTTCTCCCCAAAGAAGATAATTCTGATAAAGACATCACTATGTAGTAGAAGTATTAGGAAAATAAAAAAAAAAAAAAAAAAGAAAAAGCCTGTTGCCACGACCTAGTTACCCCTGCTCAATAAAACCATAAATATATCTTGAATTAATATATTTAACTATTTAATCCTTATTTCACCCTTGGCAACTTTGTAGATCTTAAAATAATTTACACAGTAAGGGTACATAGGTTGAGAAAATAACTCATTTTTGCTAAAGGAAAATTGCTCCAATAAAATTTGGGTAAATAGTTATGGTAAATATTGTGATTGTAGCACAAGTTGTTGCCTTTAGGAGTCACTACCTGTTAAAACTGCAGCTGCTCTTCTGCTGTTTTCCGGGATCATATTCACTTTAATGGATCACAGTGACCCCGAAATGAATGAATGAGTGAATGAATCTCTATAGGATCTTAGCTGCCTAAGGTTTCCCCCCCAGAGTTCAGAAGATGGACACAAATGAGGTCTTATTTAGTCCCCCAGAGCCATCCAGTGTGCAATCAGATGTAGATTTTTTTTCCCCATGATAGTGACACACTTTCCGATCTGCAACAGCCCATTTTCTAAGATCCTTTTGTCATCATCAGGTAAAGGTGTTTTGTTTCGTGCAGCATTGCTTCGGAGGAACATCATAAAAGGCGAAGGAAACAAAGGAATTCACCACTTCCCTCTATGTTTCCCTGATCTGGTGCCAAGGAACTAACTGATGCACTTCCGTGGTTTGTACTGAACTTGAAAACCTGTGTTTGTGGGCATGTTGATGATATCAAACAGGTGAGCTCAAACAAGCGACTGAACAGTGTTAAGCCTTGCTAATTACTGCTGTAAACAAAAGTCTCGTGTGAAATAGCGAACTCCGAATGTCTTTTGCGTTTTGCTGTTCATTTCTGTGGCAGCGGAATGTGTTCATTTCACTGAAACCCAGGAGTAGCGACAGCCGTGTTCCTCAAAAAACAAGGCAATAACTCAGCAACAGAAAAGCCAGCTGTTCAGGTAGGACAGACATTTACGGCTATTTTAATCTCATTTATAGGAAGAGGGGTGACCAGCACCTGTAGCCGAGGGGCGCTGCGTTGGGGCCGCCCCGTCGCCCAGCCGGCCACCCGCGGGCCACCGCCGCCCCGGACCGCCCCGTCCACAGGGACAGAGGAGAAGAGAAGCCCAGCCCAGCCCAGCCCAGCCCCTCCGCGGTCGGGGCGGGAAGGAGCAGAGGAAAGACTCAGCAGCCACCCCGGCCGCTGGGGGAGACGCCCTCCGCTCGGGATCGCCCACGCCCGGCGCGGACCCGCCACCCCCACCCGCCCCGAGGCTGTGCCGTGGCGGGGCGCGCCCGCGGGCGGCCCGCTCCCGGCCGGAGGAGGGGAAGGAGGAGAAAGAGGAAGGAGGAGGTGGTGCAGGACCATGCTGGCGGGGCTGGGGCGGGCGGTGCGGAGCAAGTGGCTGCTCCCGGTGCCGCTGGGCAGGCGGGATGGCTGCCCGCCGCCCTCGGAGCCTCAGGTAAGACGGGAGTGCAGGGAGCGGGCGGCGGGCGAGGTTCCCGACGGGGCAGCGGCGGGAAGAGGCGGCACCGCTCCTCGTGCCTGCTGGCCTCTCGCCCGGCTTAGCCCCGGGAAGAGCAACAAAACTTGGGGGAAGCGTCAGCCCGGTGGGGCTGGGGCCGGAGAGGCTCCGCCGCGGGGCTGTCCCGGCGCTGCCGCCTCGCTCGCCGGGTCGGCGCTGCCTCCGGCGGCGGGAGCAGCCGCAGCGCCGGCCGGGCCGGGGGCCCTTGCCCCTGGCTGGTTGGAGAGCAGTGGGTGACTCATAGGCTGCCGCTGTAAACAGCGGGAAATAAAACGGGAGCGCAGAAAAAAAAAAAAGTATTCCTTGCGGGCTGTCGTGGTGCTCGCCGTGGACGTGGAATGCTGGAGTCCAGCTGCCTCTGAAGCTTCTCCTGGGTTGTAGGAAGTCCCGGAGGTCCTGTGAGTAGGAAGCATGAAGGCACAATTATTTTGAAGATCTGCTGGCGCTTGGGACAGTGTGGTGTTAATAGCCCTGAACGGCTGCCTGCCGGGAGAGGAGGCAGTTTAGTCGATCATTATTGTTTTTACTGATAGAGATGCTAGGAAACGTTGCTGTGACGAGACACAGTGAAACCCCGTCCCTGCCTCTGCCGCCCACCCATAGCAAGGAAGTGGGCTGGGGGTGTGGTGACATCCACACAAGGAAGCCCAGGGCGCTCTGGGACATGTCACTGAGCAGCTTCCACAGCCTGCGTCTCGGCACCTGCGGTGGCGGGTGGAGTTGAGCTGAACTATGAACTATTTGCTTTTTCCTAATATTTTTTCCCAAATTATTAAAAAAACCCTTTTACTAAATTCCATTGCACTAATTTGCCTCTCATCTGTTAATGCGAATAGCTCTTCTTTGCTTTGTCATGCCTGTATATGAGGAGACTTAAGAAGGGAATTTAAGATAAATATTGACTTAGGCTCCTTGATGTGCTAAAAACATCTTGCACCTCACAGAGCATTTACACTGTTATTCAGCACACACTGACATTACCTATTCAGTTTGTAACCTCTGACTTCTCCGGGGTGCTGCTTTGCAGACAAGCTTCGTGCTTTTCTAAGGCTCTAAAATGAGACTGAAAGCTGATAAAGCTTCAAGAAGTGACACCAAAAATGAGAGGAGGAGGAGGAAAAGCTCTTGCTTTGGCAGTGCTGTCATTATAAGATAGAGCAGAAAAATGATTGTCTCTGTTACTTTGTGGGATGGAGCACGACAATGACGTGCCTTGGGAATTAAATTCTTGCATGGAGTAGGTGAAGCAGAGAGATGTTGTAATGTTGAGGAAAAATCTAATTGGGAAAAGTGTTTAATACAAGATTTGGTTTATTTCTTAAATGGAAATTTTTGGAATAAATTAATATACACTTCTTTTTATATATGCAGTTAATAGATCCAGTTTTCCTATGCAGTTGCTAGCATGATAGTTAATGAAGCATGTTTACTGATTTCCCCTTTACTGTTTTCAGGCAGTTAAAATATGTGTTCTCGTAAATTTTGAATGAGTGACCTGTAGATGTAATTTCAAGCTCGTAAAAATTAAAGTCCCAATTGTTATTGCAGTTATTTAGCTCTTTATATTTCGATGTAATGCAAAACATCAGATTGCATAAGTTTCATCCAGTGCAAGCACTGTTGTGATTGTTCAGGTTTTTTCCACCGTTGCTGTTCAGTGTTGCTAGTTCTGCTGTTTGCCACTGCTATTTGGTTAAACAAATATTTTGCCACTAGGTCTGGGAAGGAAAGGTTGGAGTGGTTGTGCGGGACTGAGGAAAGCGGGGCTTGGTCACTCGTTTGTTGCCTTAGTGCCTGGTGTGGTCTGGAGTCATTGTGGGCTGCACTCTGCAGCTTGTTTCATGCTGTGTCCCATGATGGGAATCAGTTTGCCCATGTACCTTTTGGGGCCTTGACTGTAGGTTTCCATTTGTAAGGCTGGAGGTGGTACTTCAGGGGCTACGCAAGGTTATAGTACACGTTTTTCGTGTACTTTGTCATCACATACTGTGAGATACTCAAGTGTTACTGTGTTGATGGGCAGGTGTGTGAGTACACAGTGTATTTGTGTGCTGTGTTTTGCACTAATAAATACAATGCTGTGGGGATAAACAAACCATTACTGCTAATTTGCTGTAATTTTTTTTCTGTAAAAGCAGGGATTTCTGTCCTAAGGAGCTGCATCTTGATTGTTAGCTTCTCAGCTCCACTTTTAAACAAAATCTACAACTCCTCGTGGGTCTTTTTTGTATCTAAAGCATTTAGTGCTTAGACAGACTCTAGCTGCTTGGGATGTCCTGGGCTTGCTGCTTTGACAAGAGTATGTTAGAAATCCGGACAGCAGGCTGTGTGCAAAAGAGAAAAGGGCTTAGCAGCTTAGGCAGTTTTCAAACTAAGTGAGGCGTATTATATTGTGTTCTTCGGACAGGCATTCTGGCTACACATAGCTTTGTTCCCAAAAGGGTGCAGTTCATTTTGGTGGAGTCCTAGATTTGTAATGCTGCAGTTATTTTGCATGTGCTAAAACTTAAAGGTTGCCAGCTCTTTCACTTCCTCTTCACTTACTTGCATGTTTTAACTCCTTCAGCTCTTACTGAAATAAATGCGCTGCTTGCACTGCTCTCCTTGAGGAAAGTCTTCCCTCACCATGTCACAGTGGAGGATACATGTGTTAACACTCAATCAAAGCTTTTAATTGCTGGAGTTTTGTTTTAATTCGTAAACCTTCTAAGGCAGGAAACATTCAGAGGACTGGATTTTTATTTTTTTTTTTTTCAGATGGTTCTAGTTATTTTTTCTGTAGTGCTGAATCCTGCTGATGTAAAACTGTGTTTCTTTTTATGGCCATTCGTATATGTGAGATTTTAAGTTTAGTCCATGTTATGGAGATTTCTACCAGCATGCCTACATCGGTTGGGATGGGTGGCAACTGTGGAAAATGAAGTCTGGGTTACACGGTTTCTCTCAGCTTAAAACTAGGTTTCTTTGCAGTCTCACAGCCCTGTGTCTAGCTAGAACTGTTTCCGTCCTGTGTGAAGGTGCTGGAGTGGTGACATTTCCTCTGCAAAAGGCAGGGCTTGTTTTGAACAAGTATTAGTGATGGAAGTAAAACGGGAAAACATGGTTCTCAAAATGTAAATTTATTTAGCGTCATTAATTCAGAATGTGTTCCATTTCTGTGTGCAAAGTTCTCTTAAAACTGTGGCTCTAGAATACATTGTTAAGAGGGAAGATTGTGTGTAAGCTGGCAAGATCAAATTGCAGAGACTTCTGTGAAAAAATTACGGGTTTGCCTTCTTCCTTGATTGGGATATCACATATGCTTGTTGCTGAGGGGAATTTTCTTCCTAGTTGCAAATTGCAGCCAGTAGGAGACTCATTGGGTTTATCTGCAGAACGCAGAGTAGAGGGGGTTTTATTTTTGGGGTTTTTTTGTCAGCTCCCAGTGTCATCCATATCTGTCAAAAATGTTTCTTTTGGTGCTTTCAGCTGATAAGTTTTTGACTACCAAGTTTTTGCTGCAGACTGGCTTGAGCTTTTTCCTATCCTTCCTGTTAGTTTTTATGGTTATTCTTACTCCCAAATTACCATAATTCTTCCAGCATTACACCTACCCAGTTTGTCTTTCAGTTTGTTCTATGGTCTTATATACAGAATGATCTAAATGTGTCCTAATAGCCATGGGATAATTAGAAATGTGGTTTTTCGTTTAGGTTTTTTATTTTGCCTCTTTCTCTCTTGCACATATTCTGCTGCCAAGATTTCTAAGATTCTTTGTCAAAGGAGCAATCCCAGGACATCCCAGGCAGCTACACAAAAGCAGATTGTCATTGAGTGTCTTATGCAGCCGAATATTTCACATAAATGTGGATGAAGTCGCTGCTTTGTATTTTCAGCCTACTCACGTCCTTTGGAAATTGATATCTAATTGGAGCCAAGATCTGGGAGTAATTTGTGGCCGCTGGATGCGTTTTCTCTTGTCTTTCCTTCCCTTTGAAAGTCTTGCACAACAGAAGTTAGCTAGTTGATCCAAGTTTTGTTTTCTAAAAGAAACCTCCTGCTTATATTGGCGTATGTCAACAAAAACATACGAACTGTTAAACTGTTTGTTTATGGAAATGGAAATACTGTTCACTCGTACAAATACTAATTGATAAATGCTTTAAAAAAAAAAAACATTTAGAAGATCTCCGGTGCTTCTGCCTTAGCAAATGTTCCTGTCTCAGCAAGTTCCTTTATTTGCTTTTGATACGGTGTCTATGGCAGAATAGCAGGGTGGCATTGGGAATGGCCATTTGCTGTTGTCTCTCCTCCTCTGGCATCTGGGAGCTGGCTGCATTTTCATTAATAAATACACTTCTGGGGAGAGATGTGATATAACACACAAGTTCATCATGCTTTGTACTTCTACACATACTCTCATGTACTGCTTTTCTGTGTCGTCTTTCTCTAGTACAGGTGCTGTAGTGACCTAGTGGGCTGCGAGATACCCTTGTATGAGCACGTACAGTTACCTGCAAAACACTCATTTCCTTAGAGGTTTATGAAATTTCTAATAACCAGCCTCACTCAGTGTTTGGAACTGGCATCAACAGCATAACTTCTTAAAATTGTCAGTGTTGTTTTCCAAGGGGGAAAGTGACAGAAAAGTAGCAAATTGAGATGTGTAGATCAAATCAGCTGTCCCTGTGTAGCATATTAGGACGCTCTTTGCCTGCTCTTAAGTGTCACCAGATGTGTGTCTTTTGTGTTTGTGTGAATATGGCAATTTCTAAGAAAAGGAAATGAAAACCAGCTCCTGCAAGGCTGGAAAGGGTGTGATCATACTCTTCAGAATCACAAGCTTAAAGAAATTGGAGCTTTTGTGTGCTAAGTAGAGGCTGTGTGGTACTGCAGACAATGCAAAGAAACCCTAAAACTGAAATGCTGGTCTAACATGACTGTCTATAGCAGAATATGTATAATGTTTTAACAAACTTCTTAAAGAGCTTTCTCATATGTGTTATAGGAGTAACAGACCATGCTTCCCAACGGTTGAGAAGTACATTACTCCAGATACATGCAACAGCCTTATAGTAAAGGAAAATAAAAATCTGTGTAATTTCCTTTTGGTAACCATAGTGACAGTATTTGTTTTATTTTTTTTTTAAATTTTAGAATGGAAATTTAAATAGTCATACCATGAAGTGGTAGCTGTATTGGGTGCTCTATGGTTAAGAAGTAGATGGCAGAAAACGATATTGTGATTTCATTTGCAATGGATGCTGTGGTCATACAAACAGTGCTGCAAGTGTGAGTAATTTTTTTTGTTGTTGTTGCTCATGAGATGAAGAACATCTAAGTTTGGCACTGTTCCCTCTAGCACTCTGAGCAAGACCTTTGCTCACAGTCTTTATGTACCTGTAAAAAAACCCCAAAACTAAACCTCTAGAGGATGTCTGAGAAAATCGCTTTGCAAATGTCTTAGATGCTCTGAAGATTTACCACAAATCACTGAAGTGCTGAGTACTTAATGCTGTTGATAGACCTATTGCATCTTTTAAGAACATGAATCTCCTCTGGGTTTTTTTTTGTTTGTTTGTTTGGTGTTTTTTTTTTTTTTTTTTTGGTTGGTTGTTTGGTTGGGGTTTTTTACGTTTTTATGTTTTAAAGCTTATAGGGCAAAAATGTAGACCCTATTTTAGAGTTTAAAATATCTTAAGGAAACAGATTTAGGTTTTTTTGGTTAGTTGTTTTTTGTTTTTTGTTTTCTTGTGGTGTGGTGAGGGTAGTACTTCTGAAGTACTTCTTACACAGTAACATTTTTGGCATCAGAGAGGAAGCGAACAGTATACCTGTTCTCAACATCTAGTTAAATAGTAAAATCTTCATTTCCCACTTTCTCTTGAGGGGAAAGAAGCTGAAGGAAAATGAATGAAATATCTGGGCTTGAGTTAAGGCTTGCTTTCCCTAGGATCATCTTCACCCTGGTGACATACTTACAAAACATCATCAAAGGTGAATTTCTCATTGAGTTACTCATTGGTGGGGCAGTTCCTACATCCATGTGAAGAAGCTGTAAGCTCTTCTGAGCCTAAAGGTGTTTCATGATCACTTCTGTGCCTTTTCATAATATGATGTTGATTAAACACCTCTTAAGGGCATGTAGCAGCAGGTCTTACTCTGGGTTGGTTTTTTACCTCTTTTGCTCTTTTCCAGAAAGATGAAAGGGAGAGACAGGTTCTCTGTGTTGCTGCCTCATCCTCTGTCTTGTCAAGATATTGTGTAATGACCTGGTGATTAGGTTTACATGGTGAAGAGGTGGCTTTTTATAAGGTCCCTTTTGCCATTCTTAAGCCTGCTTACTGTGTCGTTTCCGTATCCCAAGCTAATCTGAGAAGCCCAACAAAAATTAAACTAAACTGTTCTGTGAACTTGCACAGGGAGGCCAGGAGGACGACAGTTTTCATGCCCCTGCAAGTTATTTGTTGTGACTTTTTCCGTTCTCAGCTGACACATGAGTACAGGATCATGTTGAAATACCTGCCATCCAATGCAGATATTCATACATGCTGTCCCAAATATACTTTGTGTTTGCCAGGGAGACTGATCTTTTCATTCCTGCAGTATGTGAAGAGTGGCTTGGTCTTTAACAGTACTGGTGTACTGTTACTGATACAGTGCTTGAGGAATCTGGTGTGGTCATGGTGAGGATAGATTGCTTATGGGGAATGCCTGACTCCCAAATCCATGACCCCAAGTGTTGGGAAAGCACGGATCTATACCCTGAAGATCTGGTCCATCACTGGTGAAATAAATTCCTCGTGTTGGAATGACTGTAGCACAGCAGCTGAAGAAGGGAACAGAATTTAAAATGAACGTTGGTTGGCTGCCTTCCTACTAAGGGTGGTAGCTTTTGTAATCCATAAACTAACTCTCCTTTGTTCAAGTGAGGCTGGGGGTGAGCAGGTGCCACTGTCAGGTGTCAGCAGTTAGTGCATGCATAAACAAATAGCTCTGTGCTTGTGTGATGGGGACTGGCAAGCACAACCTTCCCCCTTACTGGTAAGGAAATAATCAGTAGTCCCTCAAACTGAAATGAAAAAAAGATATTTACTCTAAAAATGTGAAATTTGTACCTTTAAAAAAGTTGCATTTATCATCACAAGCACAGGCAGCACATCTTCAAAAGAACAGAAAAACGGAGTACATCATACACAGGCAAGATGTAGTCTGCTTTTCTCTTTTACCTCAGATAAACAATTTTGAAGCAATTATTTTCACATTTACTGTCTGGTCATTTTAGATTAAAATTAGTTCAGTCTTCACATTGTAGTCACATGAAGAGAAATAATTTATCTTCTTTTAAGAAATGTTTTGTTTATCTACAAAGCAAGCAGTGATTTCATCTTCCCAGCATCTACCCATTGTTACCTAAAACTATAATAAAGGCGTCATGAAATTGATTTAGAGATCACAAAAGCATCTTTAAATGTTTGCCAGAGTGGTGGAAAAACTACACTGCTTTTCTTCCTGGCAGATCAAACTCAGTATATCATGAGGGTATGGCTTTGGCCAGAGTACTGTGTTAAGGAGATCACAGAATCACAAAATGGGTAAAGTTGGAAGGGTCATCTGGTCCAACTTTCCTGCCCAAGCAGGGTCCTCCTGAAGCACATGGCACAGGATTGCACTCCAATGGTTCTAGAATATCACCAGTGAGGGAGACTCCACAACCTCTCTGGGCAACCTGTTCCAATCTTCCACTCCAAAATGAGTGTACAACGTAGTCACTGGTTGTACTTGAAGAGTTTGTGCTATACTGTTCACAGAACAACATTCCTATGGTTTTGTTCAAGGTTTCTTTTTTCTAGGGCCTGACCTGACCTTACCTGTACCTTCTCATGCAAACTATTCCTTATTTATATTCTGTAGTTGCTTTTTGAACCAGCTCTGTCTGTGACAGCAGATCTGTGAACATCGTGCTGTCTGTGGAAGAAAGATTTCTTTTATAAAATACCTTTATGTGTTTGTTTGAAATAGAAGTATAAAGGTGCCAACCCCCTTAGATGCAGCAGCACCTATGCTCCTAAGGACCTCTGTGGCCTCAGCTGCTCCTCTTCCAGCCCCTCTAAGCTGGATATGAGACATAGTCATGGCAGGATTCCTCATCCAAGGAGCAAACCTAGCACAGACATGAGTTGGCAGCTCGGGCCCCTATGAAAGTTGCACTGACAGGAGTGGAGGGAGGATTTGTGTGGCTGTGGGCTAATCTCCAGGCTGAGCCAGGTGGAGGCTGGGAGCTGAAGTGATGATTCACTTGGGAGTGGGGCAGAGATTTTGGCTAGCCTGAATAAGCATCTTAGCAAGTTAATTGCAATAAAGATGGGTTAAACTGTCTAGAAGTGTTTGAGAGGTTGGCAAACCCAGTGCATAACCACAAAGCAGTTCATCTTCCTTTTCTACAGTTAATAACTGTTTCTGCCTTATGCTACACAAGGAAATAAGCTAAAAGAATTGTTTGCCATCAGCAAAATGAAAGTA
Source organism: Lophotriccus pileatus (assembly GCA_035583135.1). NCBI lineage: Eukaryota > Metazoa > Chordata > Aves > Passeriformes > Tyrannidae > Lophotriccus > Lophotriccus pileatus. The sequence continues at coordinate 25,959,773 of JAWWES010000133.1, forward strand.
ATTACAAAAATACAAGCCAAATAGAAGAAATATATCTAATAAAAGTAATGTTGTGTGAGAAGTCCAAGTTAAGTCTTGCTAACCTGAATGGCAGTACTGAATCAGGTGAGTGTTGGAAGACAAGGATCTTGATCAGTGGTTCAGGTAAATACTTGACACTGTTAACATAGATAAAACAGTTGAAACTTAAAGGTAGTTGCTTTTCTCGACTGTATTCTAAGAGACATGTACCTGGTCTGTACAGCTGATGTGTTTTAAGTAGACCAGGTACCTTGGAAAGAGCAAGGTAGAGAGTTTGTCTTATCTTCCCAGTGGATTGGGCCCTCTCCTCTCTATCCCTGCAGCTTTTCGGAATTTTAAAATTCCAGATAAGACTATCGGAAGTTGTTAATCACACACCAGTTTCTTAAAAGGCAGTATTAATTTTTAAAGTTTGCATTGAGATCGTGACTTCCCCAGCTCTGTAAATACTTTTCCCGAGCAACACTCATGCTAATATTTTTAACTAAAAGCAGGAAGTCTCTAGAATTTGGGGAGGGAGGAAATAGAGACACAGCAAACAGTGAACATGAGGAATCTGTTTTCTTTTGCTGTCAGAGGCGACAGGGTGAGTGTATCTCTTCTGCCTTCCCCTGTTTTGATTTGACTGCTGGATGACCACAAACTCTGTTGAAACAGGAATACTAAATCAAGTCACTGAAGCTCTTTTGTGAGGAGCTTTGTGCTCAGTAACCAAATACAGTATAGGGGTGAATCACGGCATCTGTGTTAGATGTGTTTGCTTCTAGTTTGCACTTCCCTTTTTTATGCTGCTGGAAATATCCTGGATTCCTACTAGTGCCTTCCCAAAGACTGCTTCTAAATGAGTCCTGAACTATTCAGGCATCATGTTACATATGTTTGTGGCACACCCTTTGGCAGTTTGCTTGTTGATTTGGAAAAGTTTTTTAAAGCCATGATGTGTTTTCTGTAATACCGCAAAGCGTAAGCCTTGCTGAAGGTGCCACAAAAAGAGGCTGTGAAGGTTTGGAATGGGGAGGTTCCTGGGGGTTTTGCCCTCAGTTGACTTGGGAGATGACCTGCTGCAGGATGAGTTGAAATTCATTTAAATAAAGTTCGTTCTAGTAAAAATCTTGAGACAAGATTCCTGCCAGAGTGTATTCCCAAGCCTTGGCACCACAATAGTACTTTTGGCAGTCAGTTCTCCCTGTTACAGTTTCTGAGTTAGCTGCGATGGTTTTCAGTCAAAAGCAGTTCTTTGTAAGGCAGGTAACACTTTTTTTTTTTTTTCTTAGAGCTGGAGCTAGTCTCAATTTAATGTGCAGGCACTGAAATTGCTGTACTGAATTGTCTACCTCTTTTCCGCCCATTTTAATCTGTTGGCTGTGAAAGCATTATTCAGTATTCCTTGTTGTAGTAATTTTAAATAACATTATTTATCTGAAGCCATAGATTTGATATGCTATGGGATATGAAACTATAATTCATATTTACGTCTGTATGCTTTAATCAGAAAACACTCAGCGTTTGTAGCCTTTCTGGTATAATAAAATCAGGCATACTTAAAGGATCGCTGTTTGAAGGTTGATGTTTCAGGCTTGCTCTTGCAGTGCTCTGTGACTGTAAGCACACTGGAAATACGATTGAGCTGGAGTAATTTAAAGAGACATCAAATAAGCCAGGCTCTAAAACTGAGTTATAGCTGTTCAACCATGCATGCTCCTTCGAGTATTCACCCCTAGCTGTTCTTTGTGGCAGTAGAAGTGTAAACTGAGTATATTTTGCTATAGATCAGACCCCAGTACAACTTTAATCTGAGCAAACCATCGCAGTGGTGCTGTTCTTCAGCATTTCGTAATGCAGCACATACTGTAGCTTGTTTTCTTGTGAGTTGTTTACCTTTCCTGCCGCAATGGCCATATTACTTTTCTCATGAAAAGGGATATGACTGTCTTTGGGGATCCCCCTGAGCCAGCAGATGAAAACTGTAATCTCACTGGTATTCAAATATAAATACATCTTTGGGTTGTTGGAGAGTAAGATCTTATAACCGTGCATTCTACCACTGACAATTATAGCTCATCGTGGTATTAACTATCATTAGTTAATAGTTTTCTTGACATATTACAAAAGCTTTTGTTCAAGTTATGAATATTTATAACTAATGAAAGAAGTAACTGCATAAGGTTACATAATAAGGTAGATGATATCAAAAGTTATTAAATGGTGAAAGCAAAGATTGATAAACTCTTTTGTTTAGCCCATGCTATCAATATTTAAGTGGGCATTTTTTCTGTGTTTTTACTAATTTGTTATACCATGTTTTGGCTGGTGTAACATGCACTCTGTAGGGCTTATAACCCCTCATCAGTGCAGACTGTTCAGGCTTTCTGGTTTTGTTTGAGTTACTGTTTGATAGTGTTACTTAACACCTCTGTTTAAATTTCAGTGGTTTGCATGTAGCTTCAGAGACTGCAGCTGCAATAGGTAAATATGGCAGTCAGCAGGTTTTTGACTGAACTTCATTAATTTTATTCCAAGAGTGAAAGACAATAAAAATAAGGGGGAAACAACCTACAGAGACTGATCAGTCTGTGTATACTCTCATATAAATACATATACATACATATATATATATATGTATACTTGTTTGTGTACCCACAGACAAGTGAGGAAAGAGTTTTTTCAATATGTTTGTTAATCCATGTCAAATACTCTTGGAACTGGCAAACTGACAAAGCATACCACGGGAAAATCCTGTGGTGTCAAAGAGATTGTGACTGTATTTTCCCTTTGTACTTTTTCCAGGATAACATGTTGCAAAGATGGTTATGATTCTCTGTTGCTTACTTGTTGTTAATAAGATATTTTTTAGAATTTTCTAGACTTTTAATAAGCCATCACTGAAAAAATTCAGACAGTATTTTGCACTCTGGGAAAATGGTTCTAATAAGGACCTTTAGGACTTAATAATTTACAGCATCTTCTTCAGACTGTGTTTTTCTCAAGAAGTTTTATAATATGAGAAAGATTTACAAGAATCCTTTTAACTGTGTGACTGTAGGGAATTCAGCTCAGGTCCCACTGTGTTCCTTCCTGACAACAGAGCAACAGTCAGTCTGAGAGGCTGGCTGGTCCCGTTTTCTCCATTTCTCTAAGAAGGATGGTGAGTTGAATAGTCCTGGTTATCTACGTTTCATATTTGCAGATGGTCTTGGATGCAGATTGGGCTCTGTGGGCATGATTATGCTTTTTACTGTGGCTCATTCTGAGTGGGCTGCTATATCCAGAAAAAACTGTCCATATGGAGGGACGAGCTGGGAACCTGGAAGCAGCATATAGCTGCTCAGTGTGATGGTGCACCTGGACCAGAAAGGCTGTATCGTGTGGTGTGCAGGGAGTGTGTACCTTCTCACCGGGCTGGGAAGAGAGCACTGATGCCAGAGCTTGTTTCAGGCTGTTGCCTCAGGATGCAGCTTTTTGTCCAAATGTCAAATTCACAAGATAACAGAACCAAAACAATATTCCTTAGCCAAAGTAGGTTTTAGGGTATAGAAAACTTTTTCCTCTCTATATTTCTAGCAGTTGATGTCCTCTGTGTCCTCTTCAGTCGTTTGACAGCAACCAGTCCTTGAATATTTTGTATGTGTGTATCTTTTTTTAATGTCATTCTTCTCAGAAACATTAGGTACTTATTTTCTAAACAAAATATTATAGTTCTCTGTACTTGTCTTCCATTAAGATTTGAGCCTTTGAGATGTATTTTAATAGAGGCTTTTTTCCAAGCTCTTTCGTACTCAAGGGGATAATACATTCTTTTATGAAAACTGAGATTCTTATCCTGTAGACAAGCAATTACAGAAGGTCTGAAGTAAACAGCAGGATGATTTGAAGCATGTGCTTCTCTGTGTGTGGCTGATGGCTATGTTTTACTTTCTGGGATTGGACTTCTTTAATTGTCTTTTTTTAACTTGGTCAGCAGTATTGACCTAAGTTAAAGATTGACTTGAGTGAATGTGAATGGTGTTGTTTCAGAAGGGAATGGGTTTCAGCATCGAATTGATTTTAAAACAAAGGAAGTTTGATTATTGCCTTGGAATTTTCTCAGGTATTTTCTGTCAAAGTGAGTTTTTTTGGTTTCACTCAAAAACTGAAAATACTTTCAATTTTAGTATTCAGCCTCTCCTACATAACAAAGGTCAGTGAATCGTACTACCATGATTTAACACAAAATAGCTTGAGCAGATACTGTTTTGCTGGTAGAATTTACAAACTCTGCTCGAATTAAGATAGATGTATCAGTGAAAGTACTATTCTGATGGAAATCCATCAGCTGTAGGAACTCTGCCTTTTCAAACCTGTAACAAACAGCTGATGTCCCATATTTGGTAAAAGCCAAGAAACTGGTGTTATCTTACTTTAACATCTTTGAAGGGCAAAGAATCAGTATAATTATTCACCTGTTTTGCATATATGAGATGTTTCTGTACTGAGAGGCTTTGTTGATGTAACTACGCAATACTTTTTGGAGCACTTTGACAAGCAGGAGACATAATATTTATAATCACAGTTTAACTTAGAGCAGTTATTAGCTGTTTTCTGTTTGCTTTGAAAGTTCTAAGCTTAAAATAGCATACTATCATCATGGAATCATAGAATGGTTTGGGTTGGAAAGATCTTTTCATTCCAAACCCCCTGCCATGGGCAGAGACAACTTTCTCTAGACCAGGTTACTCAAAGCCCCATCCAACCTGACTTTGAACACTTCCAGGCCATCCACAGCTTCTCTGGGCAAGCTGTTGCAGTGCCTCACCACCCTCACAGTAAAGAGTTTCTTCTAAACATCTAATGTGTATTTAATCTCTCTCAGTTTGAAGCCATTCCCCTTTGTTCTGTCACTACAGTTCCTGATGAAGAGTCCCTCTCTGGCTTCCTTGTAGGACTGCTTCAGATACTAAAGGTTGCTTTGAGGTCTCCATGCAACTTTCTCTTCTCCAGGCTGAACAACCCCAACTCTCTCAGCCTGACTTCATAGGGGAGGTGCTCTAGTCCCTGTATGATCTTCATGGCCTGCTGTGGACATGCTCCGACAGTTCCTTTCCTTCTTACCTTGAGGGAAGCAGAACTGTATGCCATATTCTGGGTGGGGTCTCTTGAGAGCAGGGTAGAGGGGGAGAATCCCCTCGCTAGACCTGCTGGCCACAGTCCTTTTGATGCAGCCCAGGGTATGGTTGGCTTTCTGGGCTGCGAGTGCACACTGCTGGCTTACGTTGAGTTTTTCATTGACCATCACTCCCAAGTCTTTCTCCACAGGGCTGCTCTCAGTCACTTCTCTCTCCAGCCTGTAGGTATATCTGGCATTGAGACAACCCAGGTGTAGGACCTTGGGCTTCACTTTCTTGAACTTCATGAGGTTTGCATCAGTCTGCTTCTCAAGCCTGTCCAGGTCCCTCTGGATGGCATCCCTTCCCTCCAGTGTGTCGACTGCACCACATAGCTGGGTGTCATCTTGCTGAGAATGCCCTTGACCCCACTGTCTGTGTCACGGAGAAAGATATTTTACAGTATTGGCCCCAGTACCAGTCCCTGAGGGACACCACTCACCACTGTTCTCCACTTAGACAATGAGCTGTTGATCATAACTCTTTGAGTGCAGCCATCCAGCCAGTTCTTTACCCACTGAGTGGTCCATCCGTCTCTCTCCATGTCTCTCCAATCCATGTCTCTCCAATTTAGAGACAAGGGTGTCGCGGAACAGTGTTGAATGCTTTGCGCAAGTGTAGGTAACCGAGGTAGACGATGCCAGTTGCTTTGCCCTTATCCATCAATACTGTGGCCTTGCCATAGAAAGCCATGAAATTTGTCAGGCATGATTTGCCCTCAGTAAAACCATGGTGGTTGTTACCAGTCATCTCTTTGTTTTCCATGTGCCTTAGCATAGTTTTCAGGAGAATGTGCTCCATGATCTTGCCTGGCACACAGGTGAGATGGACTGGTCTGTGGTTCCCTGGGTCTTCCACTTTCTCCTTTTTAAAAATGAGAGTTACATTTCCCTTTTTTCAGTTGTCAGGAACTTCACCCAACTGCCGTTTCTCAAATATGATGGCTAGTGGCTTAGCAACTTCATCTGCCAGCTCCCTCAGGAACATCAAATGAATTTCATCAGGTCCCATGGACTTGTGCACATTCAGGTTCTTTAGATGGTCATGAACTTGATCCTCTTCTACAGTGGGCAATGGTTCTTCATTCTCCCAGTCCCTACATTTGCCTTTCATGACTTGGCCAATATGTGTGTATATATATATATATATATACACTTATACATCTAATTTGGGGTACAGTACTTAAAATACTAAGAAATTGAAAAGAATGTTTGGAGTGATGCTCAATATCTAGTTATGTAACTGACACTAGATTTTGCTATTCATTGTATTGCACCTGATGACTTTTAATTAATGGGGAAGAAAAGTTGAGTGGATTTTTATTTTTTTTTTTAAATTAGGCACTTTAGAGCCAGTAGCAATAGATAAAGTACTCCCATAGTTATATTCTTTGTGTCTGTGTAGAGATGTTTCCTGATGATAGCTATATCAATAAGCTCTTTCTAGTGCTAAGAATGCCTTAGCAGAGCTAATGTGAAAATATGTAACTCCATCTTTAAGATCTTAATTGCAGTGAGGCAAGAGCTATATCCAGTGTTGAGCTGGCTGGAAACTAATCACATCTATTTGGTGATGCTGTGGATCAAGGTGAGCAGCTTGCCAAGAGTAACATGTCAAATTTTCTTTTGACACGTCAGATTGTCTTTTTCTTTGCTAAAGCAGAGGTTAAGCATTCTGATAGGTACTCGGTGGAAGCCAGAGGTGCTGTCTCTCAAAGAAGTACAATGCTACCAGTCAGTTAATTGGCATATCTTGCCTCTAAGTGAGGCAGTGACTCTCAGTTTCTGTTCAGTGTGGAGTCCTGTGGGAGTCAGGAGCTGGGAGCTGATGGCTCTCAGTGCACTGAGACACTGACCCTGTGCCAACCTGCTAGGATGGTCTTCAGCACTAGCCACAGTGCTGCTTTTGCACCAGCTCCGTGGGATTCTGATGTCTACTTTGTAGAAAGGACAGAGGCCAAACTGGAAGCTGTTTTTTCTTGCCCACTGCCAAATGCAACATAATCATCTGTTTTGCTGCTGCCGATGCCAAAGTAAATTGAACTCATGCTTGTAAAATACCTGCAGTGTGAATCCTGTGTTCTTAGTGAAATACAGAAATGAAACAGCTGATGTAGTAATGAGATCTGCTTGCCATGGATCTGAGGGTATATTTGGGAATGAAGTCCTGGCATTACTCTTCTAATGGTGCTGGTGACAGTTGAAGTGGAGTTAGAGAAATAAATGATGCTTAAAATCCTCATCAAAAATCCCAGACATTTCTTCTGCTGAAACCAGTCCAACCTAGAGTTTTGCTGCAAATTGGGAATATAAAAGAAAGCTGCTGTGTCCTATCTTTGCAGTGGCACATAAAAGTCATAAAAAGAAATTGCGATGTTGTTTAGACCCACAGGTGTGTTCAGAACTGCACTTCAGATTAACCCTTTGGATTTGCTACCTTTGTAGCATTTTAATAATCAAGAATGTACTTTATTTTCTTAACAAAAAAATTTACAGATTCAGATCCTGTAATTCCAACAGTTGGGATTTTTGGTGCCTGTTCTTTTCTGTGACCTGGTCCAGGGATCCCCTTTCAGTTTTGAGTGCTGACAGGAGGAACAATTCGCTCCTTCAAACTCCTCAGAGAAGGAGATGACTAGGTCCTGTAGTCCTTGCTGTGTGAAGCTTTGGGCACTGGAACAGAGAGTGGCCAGGACTTGTCTTGCATCCTCAGAAGGGTGTAAAGATTTGGGCTGCTCTGTGCTTGCTACTGACCTTTTCTTGTAGCTGCTAGAGCCTGAAATTGTCTGATTCCTTTTTTTCACATCTGCCCTTCCCCCCACTGGTTCTGTGCTCATCTGGAGAGCACTTGGTCTGTAACTGTAAAGTGCCATCCTTCTGTCTCCTCTGAACAATTTCAGAGGCTAAGAATTGTTCTCTCACTCTGGTAATACTTGAAAAAAGGAGTTTTTCTGTTCTGTGAAGCTGAAGCTCATAAAGCACCAAGTGCAGAACCAACATTCAGATGATTCTTTATCTGAACAGATAAGAGGAGTGACTGAAGTTCATCTCAGAGTAAATATTACCATAATATATTAGTAGGATCTATTCATGTCCTAAAGGAGGACTATTCTTGCACTGCTAAATATGATACGCTCTCAGCTGCAGGCCACAGGGGATGACGAAAGCATAATGCTGAAGTAAAGTTAAGGAGAATCAAGCTGAGAAGTACCTTGGCATGATTCTAGTAGTTAAATATTTACCAGAAGCAGACAGCTCTTAGAGTCTCATTTTTCTTCAGCCATCCTTATAATATAAGGTAATAAACCATGCATAGAACATAGTTTTCCAGAGAAATGGCTGCAAAGGGTCTTGCTTCTTGAGCAAGGATGATTAGTATCTGTTGCCTTTAAAAAAGAAACGAGAATACACTGAGTATTAATTGAGAGTCACTGGAAAACAAAGTTTCTGCTTGAGCTATAGAGTTGGTGTAGCACAGCATAAAAGTGTGTTCTGCTTCTGTGTTTATTTCTGCAAGTTTCTTCTGTCCAAAATAGGGTGGTTGTGAAAGTAGACATGCATTTAGTGGTTTGATGTGGTTGAATTTTGCTGTTTATCAGCTGCAAGTTCAGCAGTCCATCTTATCTCTCTAGGCTGCTGTTTGTAAAGGAAAGAGTCCTATGGACCCGATGTTAATTTGCGTCAGTGTTGTATCACTGGGTGCAGTGATTATGCGAGGCCTCTCCGTATCATACATCACTTCTGCTGGCATGGTCATGAGTTTGCTGGCTTGATTTGATGATGTTCTCCTTCATCGCCCCCTTCATGCTCACCCTGGTTTCTCCCTCTGGACTGCAATGCTTAATGTGCCTACAGAGGTCCGAAATCTCTGTTACATGGAAATGCAAGAGCAGCAGCAGCATAGCAACACCTGCTGTGTCTTCATACAGCTGCTGCTAGCATGACCCTGCAGCTGCTGCTGCTGAACAGAGACTGTGCTTATATGTACCTTCTGTTTCGCATATGCAGAATACAAGATGCATTTCTGAAGTGGCCAGTGGTTTGTTGCTTTGTTTTTGTTTTTTTCCCCAGGCTGTGTTGTCTCACTGGTGCTGAAAACATAGAGCTGTTTGATAAAGAGATTAATAATGATAAATTATTCTTGTGTCCCAGTGAAATCCAATGGCATAGATGTGGGGAATCTCAAAGGCACCTGAAGAGCAACGTAAAAGTGAGAGGCTTTTTAGAGATTGGCATAGTAATTCTGTAATTTTTGTTGTACTAAATTAAATTTGAAGTTGCTTGATACTCCATTTTACTAGTCATTATCTCGGTGCTAAAGAAAAAGAAAAAAATGTGGAAACCCTGTGAGTATGCTAGGATGGTAGGAAAGATGAGTGTAGTTGTGTTGCATGCATCAGTGGGCAAGCAAATAACAGCACTGGTATGACAGTACCTGAAATATTTTATTAAATTTAGTGTTCATGTTATAAAGATATTGATCATTGAAGGGAACTCAGAAGCAGCATAAACGGGTAGAAGTTGTAGAGATTAATTTATGAGGAAAAATTTAGGAATTAAATATGTATAACTTGCATAAATAGTGACTACTAGGGTTCATAAATCTTAACAGGCGTGAGAGGCGCAAGCACAGAAGAACAGAACTATGCCTATAGTTGGGGATGTGTCTGAAATGGAAGCTTTGAGTATCCTGTGCTTGACTTCCTGAGAGTGAAATTAAATATATTCTTTTCAGAGAGGGCAGGAATTCATGACTTGATATACACAGAGCTACACTAGACAGATATTTGTGTAGTAAGGAAAATCCTTTCCTTTTAGGCTGATTAGAGGTATGTATTGAGCCTGTCTTTATCTAAACCATGATGTTAGTCATGTGAGCTGCCAGCGTTGTTTGAATCTAGTGCGGAGGACACACGATGCGACGAGAGTTAATTGTGCTGTCTTGGGTCCTGCATAGAACTGCTGGTATATAAACCTAAAAAAGTCCTCCCTCTCTTCTCATCCTTGAACACCAGACTGGGGGAAAGAGAGTGTTACAGTCCTTTTCAATATGTCAAATTTACAAGACAATGTACTCTATAAACTAAGCTTTATTTAATGAGCTTATTATGAAAGAAAGCAAACAAATATGTCTGTTAAGCTCAATCCCCTTTGTACAGACTAGTCTAACATGATTTCACTAATTCATCGTGATTTCACTTCATTCATGAGTGATTATCTTTTAGAGCCCTTACAGCTAATTTGATTAGACTTCTCTTCAGAGTATAATTGAGCATCTCTGTCTCTGATCCTCAGACAACTGCTGCAGGCAGGGAAGAACAATTACTTCTTTATGTACTTTGGAAAACCAACACAGTTCATATAATTTCAGTTACTTTAAAGGCAACATAGGTAACATTTGCAAGTTCTCTGATTTGTAACTTGCGCACCAGTGAGCACAGCACTGACAGCGCTCATCCTTCCTTCTCCCTCACAGTGTGGGCATCCCTGTGTCACACTGGGAAACAGAAAAGTCTCAGCAGTCTGACTATTGCTGGATCTGCTTCAGAGATTTTGTTGTTATTTGGAAGTTGGAGCTATACCGTTTCCCTAGGATTCCCCAAAAATGCCAGGCAATCGTAATGCAAGGATGGTGTCTGCAGAAGACAGCAAGCTACAGCTAATGACCTTCAGCCCTTCGTGCCCCGTGTGTCCTGCCAGGGCATTGCTCTTGCTTTGGCCTGATGGCACTAACATACATGAGGCCTTGGGGTGCACTAATTGTCCCCCAGAATGTGAGCAGGAGCTGAGTGCAGGCACAGAGAGACTTTGTCAGACCTGCCTCTCCATCTGATGGTCAGGCTCAAGGTGCGTGGTCACAACTCCTCCTCCTTTGCCAGAGACTCTTAGAGCTTTACTGCTCTTTCTGGTATTCTCCTTTGAGAATGTTCCATTTTCTGCTGCTTACAGTCACTGAAGTATGCAGGCATGACAGAAGTCTACCTGAAGCAGGCCAGAGTCCAAAGCTGAGTTGGCTGCAGTGTGTGCAGCCCCTGTGTGCTGCACTTGTTTCTTCCATTTGGTGCATCTGTTTTCTATGCTTAGGAAAACAGCATAAGGCTATGAGATTGGATCTGCTAAAAGCAAGTCGCTGAGTGTCTTTCATACATTTAATCTTCGCAGTGATAGTTGTGAGACAAAGCAGAATTATCGTGTGCAAGTGTGTTAAGCTGCTGTATTTTGTGAAACCCACGTAAAAAGTATTTGTATTTTGGTCTTTCAGAGAGGAGAAGTGTAAAATATGCTGTGAAAGTGAATGAAAACATTCTTGCCCTATTCTCATTCCTGCTTGGGCATCTCTAAGAGGGTTGCCCACCCATGGTTGAGTGGGAGAACATTGATCTGTCTGGACTGTTGTTGGACCTTGATGGCCATTCGTAGGGTTTAAGAGAAGTTCTTGGCTTTGGTGTGGTTCTTTTTTCTTGACAGCTGATCTGCTATGCCGTGAAAGTACAGGCAGCAGATGTGACAACACTCCAAAAAAACAAGGTCCTTTGATGAATATTAAAGTCAACAAATATATGCACTTACAAAAGAAGTAGGATTTAGACATTGCAGATTTAAAATTAAGAAGTTGTAATGTTTATCTTGGTAGGGTTTTTTTTCTGTTTAGTCCTAGGACAGGAAAGCACACAGCACTCTTTCACATATGATGCAGAGATGATACTCAGACAGGCTTTCTTCTTCACTCCACCATATTTTCTGTGTTACTTTTAAGTAACTTAAATTATTTAAACTGTGTTGGTTTTTCAAAGTTGATAAAGAAATAATTGTTCTTCCCTGGCTGCAGCAATTGTCTGAGGATCAGAGACAGAGATGCTCAATTATACTATAAAGAAGAGACTTATAATCGAATTATCTGTAAGGGCTCTAAAAGATAAGAACATGTTTCCTGGCTCCAACCTTTTCCTCTTCTGCAAAGCAATTTTTTTTAAAACCATCTTTTGGCAGGCTCACTGCTTTCCTGTTGAGCAGCAAATACCGGCAGCTGTTATGTTCTGGGCAGAGGTGCTCTTTACTGTCTGTGCCCAAACACCCAACAGTTGAAAATAAAACACTGGAAAGGATTAAGATGCCAGGTGTTCATTCTGCCTCACATTTAGGATGCCAACTGTGATTAGCACGTAGACTCAGGGAGTTGAATCGGAGGCTTCTTTCAGAGAACATGAGGAGGTGCCAAGGGCTGTCTCAGGGCACTCCCTTACACTTTCTTGGCAGGTGTCAATCAGCAGCTGCCTGTCACAGGCTGAAAGTGCAGGACCTGTCACAGCAGCTGCTTCTCCGGCACTGGCTGTAGTGAGACAGGAACGTGACCTTCTTTCTGTGATAGGAACTAAAACAGCAGTGTGGACTAAAGCTAATGGTTTGGTGTAAAGAAGAAGCACCCCATGGAGACCGAGGAAATCTGCAGTCATATAAAAGTTTTTGCTGTTGTTGCCGGTTTAATTCTCAGAAAGCTCTTGTGATTTTCTGCATTTGAGGGTTGAGCTTAGGAAGCACATCGTTAATTTAGTCCTCTAGTTTACAGTTATTTTATAAAACCCAAATGAATTACAGCAATAATATGTAAATAGCAAAGTTAATACAGGTTTTCAGCAGTCTGACTCATATACAGGTATGCAGTTAGCTATTGGACCCTGGCTAAATCTTCATGCTCCAAGCTGATGAGTATTGTTGGTACTTGTTCCGGTTGAATCATCCATTAAATATTCACAGATTTACAGTCAGCACAGAAGTGAAACTGTCAAAACAACTTGCCTGATAATGACAAAGAAATAGCTATCAGAGAATGGGAGGCAGCTTCTGGGCTGAACTGATTTGCTTCAGAAATTTCAGTACTATTTGCATTTTGTATCATTTCTGAGAAATGCGTAATGCAAATGCATTATGCGTAATAGATTTTTGTTTTGTTTTGTTTTTTAAATTCTGAAGTGTTCAAAGTTGTCAACTGTCTGTTGTTTTTCTTGAGTTTTGAGTATTTTTCCTTGCAAAAGAAAAAAGAGGAAATAGATGAATGGCTTACTCCATGTATTATAAAAACATATGTGGTGATGGATAAATTTATACAACTTAACTGCTTGACCCCATGGTCTGCAGGCAAGTGATTGAATCTTACTTTTTCTTTAATTTTTTGAAAGAGACTGTCATATTAATAATAGTATTGGATAAATACTATCAGGTAGAAACACAGCAGTTGAGGTCAGCCATTTCCCATCGGATTTGTTAAACACTACTTTTCAGTTGAAGAAAATGAAAGGAAATGGTACTATGATCTGATCTGCTTGGCTCCATGTAGAAGGTCATCCTTTCATGGTCCTGATAATAGGAACAGGATGTGGAAATGATCTCATCTGGAATACAAGTGGGAGTGTATTGTGAAAGCAAGTGCAGGCTAAAAAGGAGAACAACTTAGAGAAATATGCCAAAGCTGCAAACTGTCCAGGAGGGATGGGAATTTTATGTCTTTTTCTGCTGCTGTGCAATGTCCACCTCAAAAGTAGCTGCTGACTACTGCTTTTCTTGTTCCACTGTTTGATTTCCTTTGCCTGCTCTTTGTAGCTTCAAATGAAAACCGTAAAGATGAGAGAAGCAAGAGGCAGAGACGCTAGGGAGGAATCCCAGCTCCTAAGGAAGCAGATAGATCAGGTGAGAAAGCAACAGATGGTCAGCGTTCCCTATGGCATAAAGGTTGTGGTCAGCTCTGCTGCTCTGGCATATTGCTCAGATTTCTGTATTTGTGCATGTCCCAGCCCTCTAAATCCGTGTCTGCAAACCTTCACTTGGGCTGGTCTGAGTGTTCAGGAAACTGGTACCCAAGGTCATCAGGCAGGGTTTTTCTTACTGGGAACACCTCTTACAGGGCACATGCAATTGCAGTGGCAGAGGAAGATTCAGGCACAGAAGGGTGAAACAGAGCTTTGACCTTGCCGTTCCCTGGCCATCCTGCACTGTCTGCATGAGCTGTATGGGCATCTCAGTCCCTCAGCAGGCATGCTTCTGTCCCACAACTTTGCTGTTACACTTCTAGTGACCACTAAATGACTCTTACAGCTGTACTCCAGACAGGAGCCAACGCTTTCAATATGTTTAGAATACAGCATGGTTACCACTGCAGCAAAATTCATCAGTTTTTGTGGCTCTTCTTTTAGGATAAAATTGGGTATTTTCTATTCAGAGGACTACATCCTACTTGTTTTCTTTTTTTGGTTAGTTTGAGCTTTTTTCTGATCTGGTTCCTGAAAGAGACTTCCTTGCCTGGTTATTTTTTTTTTCTGCTATTGTTTCATGCTCAAATTACAGAGTGAATTCAGTTGAAATCTCTCCTGCCTCTCCCTCCTCCCTCTGCTCTATCCTTTCATTGTTTTTTTTTTTCTCTCTCTCTCTGAGCTCTTTTTCATTTGTCTGAGTTTCTTGTTCTGGTTGATCAGCTGGTTGTAGTGATGAAGCTGGGACAAGCTCATCATGAAATTGTCTTGATGCTCCTGAATGCTCAGCCAAGGAAATAAGTTTGTGAGCACCTCCAGGTGAGCTAAGGGAGTTGGAGGAGTGTTGAAGATCAGGAGGAGTGCTCCCAACAGCTTCCTTGAAGCCTTTCTTTTCCTGCCTGAGGGGTCTGTCCTTCTTGTTCTGCAGAGCTCCAGCAGAAGGGTTGCTTACCCTTATTATGAAGGACTGCCCAGCCTGGGTTGCTCTTAACAGTCAAATGTTAAGTGTAGAAACAAAGAAACTGAACCCTTAATTTGCAGGTCTTTTCTGTTGAGATCTCAGATGCTGTTAGAGAAGACATAGGCTGTGTAGAGTACCTGTAAAATTGAGGTGGTAATAGAAAAATATAGGATTAATAAAATGCAAATTGAGAGTGAGAGAGAGGTGTCACTGGAAATGGTGGCTTGGTGTAGGATGCAAGACGAAGGTATATAAGGAGTCAGGGAGAGAAGAGAAGCAAGTGTGTGGTGCTGTAGCTTGGTGTTGTGATTCTGTAGCTTGGTGTTGTGATGCTGATCGCATCTGCCCTGCTGAGCTCCCCTCTGATAGACTTAAACAATACAGAAAATCCAAACATCATTGCTGAAACAACTTTACAACTAATGTAGTTCGATTTTCTACCTTTAAACCTGTAACGTGCTGTGAAAGCTTGAGCCATTTTATAGCTACAGCAACCCTTTTCCCTCTTCTGTCTACTAAGTTTTGCAGAATGTTTTCTTGAACCTGCCAGTGTTTTGGATTCACTTTTTGGAATGTGAGGAAGTGGGATTTTCCTTATTTAAATTAAAATGGGAGAAGTGCTTGATTGTTATGCTTTCTCTGAAATGTCTTCTTTGTTTTGGGCTGAATTGCTCTGAAACTCCAGGAAACATGGGTGTTGCCTTGTGGGAACTCTGTTCTATGTAAATTTAAGGTATGTACAAAACTGATGCAGAGTTAAAAGATCCCTTAACTTTTCTTGATGGTTGTATTGAGGTGGCCTGTAGTGATGTGATTATAGGTTGCATAGGACAAGTTATCGTAGTTAGATGGCTCATAGACCTATATGACTTTTTTGTGCAAACATGACAAATATTCTCTTGGTCATCCTTGTCCTTGCCCACAGGACATGCCATGTTGAACTGGGAGTGAGAAGTGTCAGTGAATCCCCAGTTGGTATTTCAAGGACTGTCTGTGCCTGTCTCTGGGAGTGGGTGAGCCATTGCCTTTTCCTCTCTGGGGCTGTCAATTTGCATCTCGCTTTTGTCCAGCCTCCAGTTTTCCATTCAATATGCAAGAACATCGTAGCCTTCAGACCTGTACTATCTCAAGATTGAGTTGAAATTAGATAGCCGGTTCAGGAGCTCCAAGGGTAAGGAGGACAAGACCACTCTCCTACACAAGTGTTGTTTCCTTACGAACCTGTGGTGCTTAGTGAGTGGAAAAAGTGAATAATTTATCTTAAGAGATGCTACTGGAGGGGGTTTGATATTTTGTGGTCTCAGATGGTGGGAAAGGAGGAACAGTGATGTCTCTCTGCACACGTGTGCTTTGAAGACACATTTCTGGCTAGGCACAGGCAGTTCTGTGCTCTTAAATCCATGTGTTTGAGCCAACCTTCCAGTGTTTTTCTGCATGGAGGTGATATTGTGTTGTTGATTTTATGAAATGAAGGAAACTTCATTAGCCAGAAGATTTTTTGTTTGGTTTTAATCTCGTAGGCAGAGAGGAGGATAATCTATTTTACAGATGGCAAATGGAAATCTTTGTAATGCTATGTTTATATTATTTTCCTCCTTTTGTCAACTTAATTGTTACTATTTTGATTACTTTGGTCAGGTGGATTTGGGTGATTGCTGGAATACATGGTGGATCTCTGCCAATATGCAGCTGTTCATCATGCTGATAAGAGTATAAGAGACTTCCTTTAAAGAAAAAAATTAGGCTACTAAAGCCCTTTGGGAGATCCATGAATGTGGCCTCAATGGCTGTGTTTTTATTCCTGGTTGGCATGAATAAATACTGGGCTAGTTTTTGAGAACTGGGTGCAACATGTCCAGGAGTTACAGGAAGCTGAAAAAAATAGTGTAAATTCACCAACACCAAAGAGAAAGCTGTGTAGTTTGATATGTTGTGGAGATAAGACATTATAGGAAAGTGAGAATCTTATGTAGGTGTAGCAGGTACTGGAAGACCTCTTTGGAAACCAGGGAGGCTGAGTGGGGGAGAGCTGCTTACTGTCACCATCAAAGTAGATGTTCATCTGGGTAAAAACAAATTTCCAGACTGCTAAGCTCTTAACTTGCTTACAGATCCTCTCTTGATACTGCTTAATTTTAAACAAACTCATATGCAAAGCTACTGGAAATTCAGGAAGTCTTGCTTGGGAGTCAGCTGCTCTTTCTGGCTGGTGAGGATAAGCAGCCTTGTGTGGCCACATGTGGCCCTGTCTTGGTTTCCTCACTCTTAGTGGGCCTAAAACACACAAGTTTTTCTCCTTGCTGTGGTCTTCAGGATGTGATTCCAGATAGTCAGGATGGAATGCAAATTTTAATGTTCAGAAATGAGCACTGTTTAGCAGCAAAACAGAAATAGATCGAGTTGGATCAACCCAAAGTAATATTATTGTTTCTTACTAGAAGAGAAATCTGACATGAACTGGGGAGTTCACTGACCACAGTACTCCTGGTTCCTAAGGATAGGAAGGCTATATATATACACACACACGTATCTCTTTCCCTTTCTCTCTCTCTCTCTCTCTATATATATATATATCTGAAATAGCTAGCTGAAGTTCTTGTGATACTGTTTTTCCATAGCTGTGGCCTTGAGGTGCTTATCTTGACTCTAGGCAGAATAGGAGCATGAGTCTCTACAGTGTGACCTGTCATTTACCTTTGGCAGTGAAGCTCTGGATAATACCTGTTACTTTCATTTGTTGCTTTAATCTTACAGAGATAACACTTAGATTTAGACTTTGCCTCCCTTTCCGTGGAAAAATAATTGAGTCGTTAAGTCCATTAGAACTTACTTAGAAACTTTTGACTCTGTTTCACGTACATGTGAATGCTCTGCTCCTACTTGTAGGGCATTAATTATGGAAAAAGGTGAGAATTTTTTTGAAATTATGGTGCTAGACACATTTTACTGATTATCTTGAAAATTGCCTGTGGCTTGGCAGCTTGGAATTTCAAAACAGAAAGGAAAGGAATTTAGCTATTCACCATTTGACAAAAGCTGGGCTCTGACTAGTGTGCAGTTTTATAAGGAAATAGGTAATCACACAAAATGTAACAGAAGTATGAGATGGCAGGTTAGCTTGGTCATAAGAAAGGAAAAAACACCTTTTTTTTCTGATTGTAGGGGATTCTTGAGCAGTCATTTTGCTGTTGTGTCTATTGTATTTCATCTTTAGTTTATGTTTTTGAAGCCAATTGTCCTTGTCATTCACTTGAAAGCTGTCTTTTTCCTTTTTATACAAGGAGTATCTCTGGCATTGTGAAATGTAAGGAATTTAAATAAGGTGATAGTCTGGGCTGCATGTGTACTAGAAACATGTAAACAGTAATAACGTATTGTGACACTTCACAATTCTTTTTCTTATGTGGGAAGATAAAAACAAACAACAACCAGAGTTCTTTGCTGTCATCATGTGTTATTTAGATGATCAAATCAGATATTTGATTATATTCAGTTTTTATTACTGCAGAGACATGGATTGATTTTGTGTGTGTGTGTGGTTGTTTACATTTTGTGTGTGTGTTTGTATATTTAGGCGCTACTGGAACAAATTAATTTGTGTACATGTTGGCTGTTGAGGTTTCAGCCTTAACTAAAAAAGTTTTATTCATGGCATTTTAAATGTGAGGAGGAAAAAAAAAAGAATTAATTCAGATATTGCTAATGGCGTTGTATCACTCTGTCATACTGAGGGGTACCAGTGCATCTGTATGCTGTTTGTCCTCTGCTCTCTGGTTTATCCTCTAAAGTCACCAACGTTTTGTTTGTGAGAGGCATTTGTAACTAGATCTTCCATTGTTTTGCATCCTGCAGTTCCCCTCAGCTAGCCATTAGCTTTGTATAAGATACATATAATATATATGTACATCTCACTGAGGTAAAAACATGATGCACAAATGTCTGCTTTCAGATGAATCTCTTCGTCCCATGACTCCTACGTGCCCTAATGAAACATAAATGTTGTAGGTGATGAATGTAGTACAAATTCCTGTAAGGGTCCATGTGGAAATCCCCAGTTCTGATTGCTACAGTTTGCTCTGTGCTAGATCAAAACCCATGAGATAGGTCTTGTTAAATCTCATCCTCATAGAACCACAGAATCATTTAGGTTGGAAAAGACCTTGAGATCCTCATACCCAGCCTTTAAGTGGATGCTCATTACAGACTATGACAAGTTATGGTCTGTGGAAGATCTTACAGCTGTACTTCAATGTAAAGTTGAAGTTCAGAAATGGAAAAGCCCAACATTTTATGATGTGCATGTGGATTTGGGGTGACCAGTTGGAAGGCATGTGTGTCTGAGGTTGAAGTCTGTCTTAACTTTAGGGTGCTTGATGCCAGGCTTAAACACCTCAAGTGTGAAACGCCTTGAGGTTAGTGCCCTACCTTTAAACTTGGATGTGGATGCCTTTCCTAAGTCTAGACAGTGAGACAGAACCTGGTCTTGAGTCTGACCGAACTTGGTCTGACTTCCAGCTCACCTGCTTATATTGGCAGCCAGAAGAAAATTGCTGCACTGTAAAATGGCAGAGAATACGTCAGCTTGGTGCTTTTGCTTTTCCAGATGTTAAAATTGGTACCTTTACTGAGATAAGAAAGATACACTCCTATAATAGACTCCTGGAACAATCTGTGCTGTCCTTGTCTGAGGGCAGATTAGACTGGGAAGAGCTTGCAAAAGAACTCTAGGAAAAATGACTGAAAATTGCATAAAAGATGAAGTATATATTGAGCAGTTTATAGAGCCATTTTCTCACTGTAGATTGCACATCTTTTCCATTCTTCTGACAAAACCTTTGTTATAACTTCATTGTTCCAATAAGGGCACATGTCTTTGAATGTGGTGCCCGCAATCCTCTTACCTTGCCAGTGTTCAGGCTTTGTGAGTGACCACAGACTGTGCACGGTGTTATTTGTAATTCTCCATGCACCTTCTGAAGGCTAAGCTGCTGCTGACCTGTGTGGAAGATGGCAGTCTTTCCACATTGATAGAGAGAAACAGATGGAAAGTATTTTTCTGTTTGCTTTTGGGCGATTTTGTCAATATGCACAGCATAATATGTTAAAACTATTTTATATACAAATTAATTGTTTTTAGAAGGTACTGGGTAAACACACCAAGGTGGAACAGCTCAGCCTTGCTCCTGAACAGTGTTGCTTCTACCTCTTGTTTTGATGGTGCAGAGTGGCAGATGTGCTGCCAGGAATGAACAGATATTTTTGAGTAACCTCTCTCTAACCATATTTAATTTAAAATTAACATCACTAATGCGCTAAAGGATTGTGTCCTAGTAGAGGCAGTGTAGGCTGTTGGATCACTTGTTAGCCATTTCTGCCTCTGAGTAGCTGGTAACTGTGTAATTAAATAATCCTAAAGCTTAGTGGAAACTAACATTGGGAGACAGACATGCAGCATGATTGTGTGTAAGGTTTCATTACATCAAATGTGTAAATGTGCAGGCATGTTGTATGGAGTAAGACTGAAGGGCAGAGTGATAGCTCAGTGTGTCACAGCCAGTACTGGTTGTTGATTTCAGAATATCATTGCTGTCTGTATGCTTTGTGCTTTTACTCCTGCAGGAAGAAGATGAAAATCTGACTATGATTGATTTGATGAGGAATGTTGCAAATGAGTCACTGAACCACTGAGTCACTGGGTCAGCTAAGGTGTGTTTTTAAAACACTGATGTCAACAGCTGAAACAGGGAAGTGTGCAGCATCAGCAAAGCCACAGCCATTTGGTGTTTTTTTGTCAAAATAGCATCATGAACAGCAGTGGGAGAACATAGACTCCCAAAAGAAAAACAGAAAATGAAGCAGATTTTTTTCTTTCCTGACATCTGACAACACTGTGGTGTGTCTGTTTGGGGATGGCAATGTTGAGACCTCTCTCCACAATAATTTGAGAGTGATAAGTCCTTGGACCCAAGTCATAATGTGCTTATTGGGACCTTTGCTGAACCACTGGGTTAGCAGGGCTTCTGCACTCTTGACAGCATGTCAGTGTTTCATTCCAGAGTGGTTGGATTTTCTAGACATCTCTCCTGCGGCTACTCTTCTATCAGGAATACTGTTGAAGCTACTTCTCCCAGCAAAGATCTCTTTCAAGAAAACAAACAGATGGGTCTAAACTTGCCTGCTTAGATAAGTTTCATGGTTTAAAAATATTTGTGTAGACCTCTGATCAGGGACTTGGAACAAAGTTGTCTTCTCAAGTCAAGTGTTGCTGTGACAGTCTTGCAAAAACCAGCTTGTTGCAGCTGTTCTATAAAATGTGCACGAAGGTGAGTTTGAGCAGTTTTTGGTTTTATTTTTGTTTTTTTACTCCTTCTGAGACCCTTGTATGAAAAGGTGCAGCGAGCCAATTTTCTTATATGATGAAATATACTGTAAGTGTAGTTTTGAAAGCAAAGTCACTCTCGTTACCTTTAAAGTAAAGCTTTGCGACGTTTCCCCGATCAGGATGCCTGTCCCAAAAGGTACAGCACAAGAACAAAGACCTGTTCTGTGGGGCAATTTAAAAATCATGTTGTGCTGACAAATTAGTCTTTTGACCTAGACTGGTTTGGGGAACAGATGGCAGAGCTTTTGAATGTAGGCTTGTTTTTGATAAAGCACAAATATATTTTCATGCTATAATCCTTCCCTCTCAAATTCTTAGCCCTCTCTGATTTGCAAACTTCCTTCTACGTGTTGCATTCCACCTTTTCTTCTGAAAATAAAGTAGTTTGGGTAGAACAACAGCTTTGAGACAAGCAGACTTTATTGAAACCAGATGAAGATGCGAGATTTCCAATACTGTAAAACTTGGACTTGGAGGAGATTTTAGTTCTGTTTCTCTTTGTAGGAACAGAATAAGATTTGATAAAATAGTAATACACAGTTCTTGGTGTTGTTCCTAAAAATGCCCTTTGTCTGCATAGCTGCCTTGTTTTTAGGTCTCTCCTTGCGTTTGTTTGGATGTCTGCTTGCTTTGAAAAGCAGGGATTATATCTTTATGCTTAGAGTAGTCCCCAGAAGACACTGAGGGCAGATGATGTCAGCTGGTGGTTCATCCTTCTGATCTCCTCAGCACTTCTGGTGTTGCTTCCTTGCAGTGAGGAATCACTGTTACCGAAATCATGCTTTTGGATAGAGGAGGATGAAGCTTAATTTCAGCCTGCTTTAAATGTTAGTGTTTTCAGCATCTATTTTTATAGACTGTAAAACTGATATGGATGCAAATCCCAGGGCTTCCCTAGATACTTGGAGCTCTGCATCCATAGCTGCCTGGTGGAGAGTCAGATGACCTCGATGACATACAATAAGAAGTTTTTTACCGCTGTAATTATCCATGGCTTGCAGAGATTGCATGTTTTCTCTCCCCTGCATGCACGTGCCAAGTGGAGTGGAGTGATGCATGTGAGGAGGAAGAGTTTGGGCAGGGAGTGGGTGAGAGAGCACAACGGAATAGAGAGCAGAAGTCAGGTGGAGGATGCACGCTTGCTCAGGGGAAGCTACGTGAAGGTCTCCTTGGCAAAAACCTCCTTCAGGGGTGGATTTGACCAGCTGGACTCTCATAAAAGAAGTTCTTGGTGACCAGTCACCTCGATAAATTTCTTACCATAGCTGTCATTTTGGTCAGTGGTAGTCTTTGGCTGCTTAAATCTAGTGCCAGCTGTTCCTGGAACCTGAGCAGAGGCAGGAAATGAAAGATTACCAGGGATGATAAAGGCACAAAGAACAACAGGCATAGGAAACCAGAATCTTGATTGCTTGTGCTGTTTTATTAGTTTTTAACAGTGCTGTAAGGCAAATGAGTTTTGAAGAAAAGTTGTGACTGCTGTATTGCTCTTGCTTCTTCAAGGTCATGGGAACATGCATACTCACCTTGAAACTCTCACTTTGCTGGAAGAGACCTGCTGGTTACTTTTTTAAACATTCTGAAGAAGGGGTTAAAAATATTGCAGATTTTGAATTAGCTGCAGGATTGAAATGTAAATGTTGCAGTGCAGTTCTTACAGTGCCTTGTGGAACAGCTGGGAGAAGGTGCATGGCTCATATCAAGACAGGAAAGCTGAGACTCAGGAAAGTAAAAATAACCTGTCAACTTTCTTTTGGCCTAGGAAAAAGAAATATATCCTGAATGCTCCCATGTGTCAGAAGTATCTTCCCTGACTGAAACTGGTATATTGGTATAGGATGTTATGGCAGAATGAGTGATGTGTTTGTTGCAGGGATTTTTTTGTTTAACTTAAGTTGGGCTTCCAGCAGATGTTGCTAAATCTGAGCATGTACCTTGAAGCTGCTGTTTGCATTGAGGCTGTTGTTCCATGATCATCTAAATCAGTTCTGGGACTAGTAGAAACAATGACAATCCTTTCGGTGTAAGAAAAGACAAATGAAAAATTAATGAGAGAGAGAAGGTGTTTCTGTAGCTCAAACGGGCACTTGTAGGCGGTTGTTAGAGCTCCTTATGTCTTATTTTCCTAATCATGTGGGATTGCATATAAAAACAGCACAGAAATTTAACAGCAGATATCTCCAAAATTACTTTAGTGACTCATTTTAAAAAGGGAAATACCTTATGTGTACTTATGGCAAACTTGGTCTGAATACTAATTTTGATAATCCTGGTTGTGCAAGATCTGCAAACTCAGTAGGCTGTGACAGCACCTGGGTTTTTTTCCTCATTTTCCTTGGTTTTAAACAATTCTGAAATGTCAATAGATAGTTTATTCTGAAATTGTAGATTGTTAGTCCATAATTAATTAATACGTTTGCTTCCGTTGGAGAATCAGATGGGAGCTGACATCATTTGTATGCTGAGAACCTATAAGGAGAAGAACATATAAGTCAGTATAGAAAATATAAATAACTATTTGTAGTACATGTCTTCACTGAACAGTGGCTAAGACATACCTGCCCTCGTTTTCCTTCTGCTCCAGACAAGGAAGCAGCATCCAGAGAGGTGACTTGTCTTGCCCTCTCCTTCACAAACTGGGCAAGATCAGCACATGAGGAGAACAGTGGATACTGGGGATGTTGGCTTATGTAGTGACACTGGGAAAGAGATGCCCCCAAATTCACTTTTAGGCACTGCAACTACTAGTTTCCCCCATGTTTTTTTCTACCTTCTATTCCCCCAGTCCTTCAGCAGATGTGTGGAGGGAGCTGTACCAGTTGTTGGACAAGGACTCCAGGAGACAACTGACCTCTCCTCTCCTGCCGAGGGAAAGACTGTAACACTGTATTACGGTTGAAAAGCACACTGCAAGATATGTTTTAATTAGAATGTGTTGTGCTGCAGTGTAATTTAGGGTAAAAAGCTTTGCTTACTGGAGCAGTGCATTTTCTTCTTGTGCTTTGCTGTATCAAATTCTTATCATTACCTTGGAGAGAAGAAAATGAGAATATTGGAGACCGTAGCATTCACAGTAACAGTCTGCATAATTTTTTGTGAAGGCTGCTCCTGAGTTTGACTTGAGGCAGTCTTGACAGGTTCTCATGCTGGAGGAATATAATACTTCAATTGTAGTATTGCATGGCACTTCAAGAAGAGGTCACACAGAGTTGAGCTGACTCTTTTTTAATTGGAGTAAACAGCTTTCTACTAAAAAATGCAAATTAATGGGGACTCAAATGTTGAAGAAGTATTTTTGCTGTTGAAATAACAAATGAAAACTACCATACCTTCCAACATGTATATAAGCAAAGAAAACATTTTCAATTACGTGATTGTTGAGCAGCTGCATTTTGATTCAGATTTGTTACAACATTTTGGTATGGCAAGTCAATAGTAAAAAAACCAACTAAGACAATAATTCAGTGTTCTCAGAAAGCGTCCTAATGACATCTTTTTGTTTAATTCCTTTTTCAAGGTCATGTCTTCTTGCTCTCTTATTTCTTGCTCTCTCTCTTTCCACCCACATTACAATCTTTACAGAACAGAAGTTATGGTTCCTGATGAGGTTACTATTTACCTTTGTAGTGCTGAGAAACAACAGAGGCTTTCATGTCACCTCGTGTACTGATAATGATACCAACTTCTTTCATATAACTGGTTACAAGTAAATTTGAGCAGAAGTTTGTAGGAACAGTCACTCAGCATCATAAGAGATTGCTTATTTGGAACAGCTAACTCCAGAAACTGCAGTGTAGGTAGGTTCAGTCATTTGCCACTGTCAGAAGTGAAAAATGCAGTATTTCTGTTCCTGTCTCTCCCACTCTTCATGTCTGGCTGCTTAGTTTTCCAGCTCAGCTATGCTGTTACAGTAGCCCCCAAAGCTGTGCTGGAAACCAGATTGTTGAAATTTCCACTCATACGTTAACAGTGGCAACTTCTCTGCTGTTAGAGACAGGAGGTACCTTTAACAGACGAAATACTTCTTTAAATTGGGTATATATTTTCTGTTAAAAAATGCCATTTGGTATAAACAGAATATGTTGGATTTTTTTTTAATCACAATTAACACTCTGTGCCTTAAATTCTCATGAATTTTAACTTGCTGGAGAGTCCATGTCTTCAACTGAGTCAAGAAATGTGGTACGCTGTGGCTGACTGCTGATCCTAGGCACTTTGCATTAGGAAGCAAATGTGTCTGAGGTAGAAAGGGTGTTTCACAGCTAAATGCTTGTTCACAAGCTTTCAGCTTGATTCCTGAATGTAACTTTGATTGTATCCAGAAGTCCTGGCACACCTGCTGTGTTGCAGAAAGATGTGGAATGGCTTTCTTTAGCCTTTGCATGGTTAGATGAATTAGGCAAGAGGTGCACATGCTGGCATATAAAAGAGTTGGTAGCATGCTGTCCTCCTTACAGTATCTCAAAGTTAAAGTTGTGCTGCAGTTAGTTCAGGTTACATATTCCTGTTCCAGCTCTCACTGATGTTGCCGTGAGGGCAGTCTCATTGTTTTGGTCCTGTAGTTTGTGTTCCTTCTAGCTGTGGTGCTTGCTGACTAACACTTCTTTTCCAGTGGTTAGGTAGGGGTCATTGCAAGTATCTCAAAAGGGGCACATTGATTTGGCTATAGGGCACAAGCTCATGGTTCAGTAACTTCATTGGAACTGGAGCTTTAAATCTGGAAACATAGGGAGAAAATTAACCCAGCCCTTCATATTTCCCAATTAAACAACCTAGAGCTTATGTGGAAAGTTAATTATTTGGAAATTGGTTCAACTCCGCGGCTCTGGGGCTTTTGCTTTTCTTATACTTCACATATTCTTTGCATGTGATTTTAATGGATAGGCATTAACAGACAATCTAAAATCGGATAAAAAAGCCCTAGTATATAGAGATTCTTTCAGTGCATCATGAACGGAAATGATCTTATTTCAATAAATGTAGTTCAATTTAATAAGTATTTTTAACTTAATATATTAAGTATATTTAGATATTTTAATGTATATTAATTGTTGAATGCATAGTTTCTTCCATAAGTAAAGTAGATACGCAAATTGACAACAAAGAAATTAAGTAACCTTCAAATAGAGGCTGGCTGGGGCCCCATTGCCTGGGGCGCGTTGAACGATTGATACCCAGGTATTGATTGCAAAGTTATGTATCAAGAGTACCTGTAAAAAATGAGTTCCTTATTATCCCTTGCATATCCCTCTGAAGAAACAACACATCTGCTGTTACATTCAAAGCTATTGAGGTTTACTATGGACTGTTCTGATCTGTATGTTTCAGACTCCTTTGTGGAAAAGCAGATCATATGTTGAAAGTTGTCTCCCTACTGTAGGCTGGGCGTTACTAAATGTTTTGGGTGTGTAGATGTCCCTTGTAAAGGGGGTGAGAACTGGTGAGCTGGGTTGTGAGTCCTGCTCTGCTCCAGGGGAAGTTTCTTGCTCTGCTGAAGAAAACGGACAAGTTACTGCATGTGTCCTAGCCCTGGGTGGCATTCAGCGTTCCTGCACTCCTAATGTCTACCTTTCTTTGAATTAATGCTCTTGTGTTTAAGGTATTTGGCTATTTTGTCGAGGTTTCTGACTGCCTTTGGTACCTGAAGAGTACAACACACAAATTTCTCAGTGTTGAAAATGCCCAGAATTACTTATTTTCTTTAAATCCTGAAAAGTGCTTCTTCCAGGTAAAAAACTAGGGCAAGGTCAGCGTCATTTTACAGATGCATTTTACAGATGATTCTTTTATTTAACTTAATACTACATTCCTACCCAAACAGTCGAGCTTGTGATTCTTTAAAAACAAATAAATCATGTGAACTGGTGAGCAGTGTTTGGCATACTGAATGGGCAGGGCCTCTTGTATTTGTAGCTTTGTTTTTCTGCCTTGTCAAAGGATATTATCTTTCGGACTCTGAAGTGTTTTGACCTTCAGAAAGATGAGCTATAAAGCTCACCAGAAGGAGGATTGGTCCTTGTCATCTCTCTCCGCATTGTTTTGCACTTCCCTCAGCTACCATATTTCAAATCCCAGGCCTTGGTCCAGCCCATGCACAATTTTTGTAACCAATTCAGTCAAGGGTGTGATTTCCCTTCTACCTGTTACATTTAGTTCATGGCAGTAACTGGGCTCACTGCAATAAAATTGTTCTCTTCCTGTGCAGGGGGATTCGCTGTAGCAGCAAAGACTTTTGTGTTGCACGTTCCACAGCGTGGAGGGACTGCTTTAAGTAATGGGTCTAATCAGAGCAGTTTGTCTTCTGTGTTGTGATGGTTCTCACCAGTGTCTCTGGAAGGGACAAGCTTGGGAGCACAACCATGCAGGTTCAAAACCCTGCTGTCATCCCTGTGCCAGGGGATTCTTATTGCATCTGGGTGTGCCTTCTTCAGTGTGGTACCAGAGGCTGGTGGGGGTGCAGTTGCAGCAGCAGCCATTCCTATTTAAAACATAAAAAAAAATCGTCTGTACTTGGGCAAGCTGTATTTTAACAGCATGAATGTCAACAGCTAGCTTTTGGTATATGGTATATAATTATTAAGCAAAGAATAGTGACCTTGGTCCCTTATATTTTATTTGTGATTATGATTGAGCAGTAAAAAACTTCACTGAAACCATACCCATGGCTGTTTTGCGGGGAGAGGAGAGATTTTATTGTAGGAATTGCTTGAAGCACTTCAGAAACACTGCAGGTTTTTTTTCCTTTCTTTCCTTCCCTTATTTCCTTGAGTTAGTCAAACCATACTAGACAAAAAGTTTATCTATGGGCAATACCTTAATACCTTTGGCAATGATTGTGCTTTCTATCAGGACGGTTTAATCTTTTACATAGAATTGCTAAGTGAAGGTTTTTTTCTTCAGATCACACAAAAGCAGATCACTGTGACAGGCTGGGTCACTGCTTTTAACCAGATATATCTTGCATCCTGACCTTTCTAAAGCGAGCTCTCCTGTATCCGTGCTGCAGGTGTGGCTTTGGAGGAAGGCTGGAGCTTGGAGGGGCTGGGAAGGAGCACCTTACAGCACACTGGTGCCATCTGATGGTAAGCTTTCCCAGTAGGTTTTTCCCCTTCCCATCAATGTCAACAGGGTTTTTTTGTTTTGTTTTTTTTTTTTTTTAGTGAGGGTCAGGTGAGATGATGTTAGTTACGTGGTTTATATATCTCTTCTAGAAATAGAAGTACTATATTGATTTGAAAAATCTAGAATGTTTTGTGTAATTTTCCTTAATTCATCCTATGTTTTAAAAACAGCTTTTAAATTAAACTACAACCTACAATATGACTTTTTCACTTAGTTTTCTTTTTTTTTATCCCCCAGAAGTAATTATTAATTACAGACATGGTCTTCCTGTGATAACTCTTATGCTGCCCACAAGAAGTGAACGCTGTCAGTTCACTGTTAAGCCGGTGGTGACCACTGTAGGAGCATTCCTGCAGGATGTGCAAAGAGAAGATAAAGGAATTCAGAGGGCAGAAGTCTTTGCAACAGGTATCTTATATTTGTTATTCCCCAAAATAAATACATTGCTCTTCAAATGGACTGTACTTCCCTTCTGAAGCACAAGTTCAGTTCTTCCATCAGTTTTAGCATTGTTGCTGGTGGGGTAGCTCTCAAATGCTTCTGGGGTTTATTGTGTTTCAAATTTAGTATCTGAGTCCTAAAGCTAATTAAAAATTAGAAGTTTAGTCTCTCTTTGCAATGCTGTCTTTAAATATGTATCTCTCTTCTGATTTTCTTGATACATTTTTCTTTCCTTGTCCTCCGTGATTGCTCTTAAAGACAACCTGTCCGGGGTCTCGAATGTGATGTCTGCCAGTTGTTCAGTGTTACCCAGAGCTGAAAGAATCCATTTGCCTTACTGCAAACTTGAACTCATATGGAAGAGCTAAGCAACCAGATAATGAGTGCAACAGCGAAGGGCAGCTTTTGGAGACTTTGGGGACATTTTGTTCCTCAGCTGGGGTACAATACTTTGAGGTCCTTGGGTTGAAAGGAAAGTGATTGCTAGGGTCAAAGGCTAACTGATATTTTTGCATTGATGTGCTCTTTCCTCCTTGTAGCATACTTTTTATTCCATTGTCCCAAGTCTTTAGATAATTATCTACTCACTCTGTTCTTGTGTTTTGTCTCTTTGGTTTTCCTGTTGATAAAAGTTAATCTGCTTCTCCATTTTATAACTTGATTTGTATTTTAGCAGTGCTTAATAGTTTTTCCACAGCAGTTCTGAAGAGTCTTGCAACCCTTGTCTTGGTATTAGAGAAGGTCTCAATCTCAAATGTAGAATTGTGATGTAGCTTTTTCTTCTGAATCTGGTAGAATAGGGGCTTGAATTTGACTTCCTAAAAGCATCTATTTTTCTCCTTCCCTGCTTATGCCTCTAGAGAGAAAGAAAAGAAAAAAAAAAAGGATAGCTACATTCCTATGCAAAGATTTATTTTCCATCAGGTAACACATAAGCAGAAGAAAGGATGGGGTCAAGGAATGCTGGTCGAAAGTTTCATAGCTGGGTGCATTCATAACATTCCTTTTCTTTCTGGTTGATACAGTAGAGGACTGCAGGGACTTTTAAGGGAACTGAAAATACACTGATGTTCCCAGAAGATCAGGAAGCCAGAGATATGGAAGAAGCTGTTTTAGTTGCCTTTGAGAGCACATTTAGTAAAACAGGAAAATATCCCATAGAGACTTTTTTTAATATCCTCCGGAGCAATGGAGATGTGATGTGTGTGGATCCCAACATGTGCATGAACTTCAGGAGCTTTGGTGGTGTTTTTTCAGGGGTTTTTTTTAGGGTCTGTTAGGCAGCAAAAGTAGAAAATTCTCTTGAAAAAGATAATTTCCTAAAAGACTCTTATCTTCAGAAGCCACTGTAACAAATGGCTGTTTTCAACAGCTGGACTTCCCCTTACTATGGAAGTTTTTCACTACAACAGATTTCTTAACTGGGGGGAGACAGAACATGTGCCAGCAAACAGTTAACCTCTGGGTACTGCTCTTGTGCAGAGACATCCAGGACAGGAGTATTTGTGATTTACTGCCGAACCGCATTCTTCTGTGAATTACATGCTTCATGAGTGACTGATGTTTGCTCTGAAGCAGGAGTAGTTAGCTGTTGCTGACACACCACAGACGAATGCGATTCGGCAGTGAATCACAAAGTCTAGCATTTTTGGCATGGAAAGGAAGCAGATTCCAAAGTGAAGAGGAATTTGGGTTGTTTTCACCTCGTCTCATCTGTTTAAACACACACCTGTCCACCTCCGACTTTGCAATAGAAACATTGTCCACTTTGATTAAAACAGTGACTGTCAAACTGTTCTCTGCTCTGTATTTGTCAAGTACTGGGCAATTGTAATGTTAGAGAACAGCTTAAATGTTTAATTTATTAGGAAACTGATACTGTAAAGAGAAACTATTGGCCAAGTACTGAGAGTTGATTTTAAACATTTATTATTAAAGAAAAATGATGAAGCCTTGATTTAATGCAGACATTTCTGTGTCATTTAGCCATTAAATGAAAGCTAACCTTAACTGAAAGTATCAGTGCTGTGTATGATGGCTTGCTTTCATTTTCCATGGATTTGGTTTTGGTCCTGCAGAACTTAAGTACACAAAAAATGGCCCTTTGTCCACACTGGAACACTTGTGTTTAGCCCTAGGATTGAAAGCAGCCTTTGCTGAAAGCCTGTGGGGAATTTTCTTAAATAAAATGCCTCCCTTTCCCCAAAACTTTTCTTCTTTTCAGTTAATAAAAGGTTGCACAGATTAATAAATCGGTGGTGTTTCACATCCGGAACAAAGAGCCTGTCTGGCACTTCTTTTGAAAAGCATTTTTTGCTTAAATGTCACTTCATAAATGTCACCTTAATGAGCTTTGATGCTTTATTACACTGTAAAAGAAAAAAGAAATGAGTGGATGGGCACATTAAAATTTCATATTTTGGATTGAAAGTGATAGCCTTCTGGGTTTGCATTGCCCACGCAGAGTGGGTGGGCGAGCCAGCTGGTGCATTAGCTCTCAGAGCTCAGCAGTCTCAGCCTCAGCAGATGGGGCCTGAGGACAGAGCCCTGGTGAATAAATAATTGGAGGTTTGGGGCTATCTATGGTGCCTTTCTGCAGTGGGCACAATGGAGGAGCCGGGGAAGTAGCACTGTGACAAATATTTACATACATATTTTGTACCCTGTTCATTACTCATCTTGGGAGTAAAACTGCTGTTCTGCACCGCTGCTTTAGCCCTTGGCAGGGACAGAGGAAGATGATCTTTTTTTTGTATAGGAAATGAAAATCAGGTCAAACAGGTACTGTGGAGCAGCTGCTCCATCGGAGTTTTCAAGCCCCCATACCACAGTGATGTGTCCAGCAGCAGTGGTGTGAGCTCTGGGGGTTCTTGGGCCATCTAAACCCTGGTGAGCTCTTGGCGTCCACTGTTACATGTTAGTGCTAATGAGTCCAGAAATTCCTTTTCAGTAGAAGCTGTAAAATTGCATGTAAATTTCATGAGGTACTATTCATATAATTTTTTGCATCAAAAGAAATAGAAAAGGGTTATCCAGAGCTATGCCTCTGTGGCTTCTGGTCTGTGTTTTACTGGACAGTGTGGCTATCTAGTTCTTACCTTCCAGTCACTGATAGCAAAAGAGAATGGTTTTAAATACCATTAATAAAACTCTGAACACCACTATTGGCAGGAATTGCTACTTGTGACTTGAGGAGCCCATTTAAGTAAAGACATAAATTTGAAACTGAAGATGAGGTCCTTGAAGGACCTTTAATTGCTCCAAACCCCAGTGAAGATGCAAACTTGTGTGTGCATGGAGAAACAAAAATGCAGATCCTTATGTTGGAATTTGTTGCTGGTTTATTCAGAATTTCTTTTTCTTCTGCCCTCACCAATGGATTGATTCTAGTCCTGATCATCAGACAAGAAAATGCAAGTTTGCTTATAGTAGGGACAAGTCCAAATGACACCACTAGAGAAAGCATTCAGGTACACTGTGTTGGTGTCACAGAATCACTGAATATTCTGAGTTGGAAGGGACCCACAAGGATCATCAGAGTCCAACTCGTGGCTCTGCACAGATCAGCCCCAAGAATCACACCATGTTTTCCTCCTTAATGTTTAGTATTAGTTACCAGCTTTTCTGAAAGTACAGTTCCCTTCCAAGCATTATTAATGAACAACTATAGCACATTAACTCTTGAACATTAACCCTAACGTTTAAGACTCTTTACGATAGAACTTAAATCTTTCTTCTGCAGATGGTAGCAAGGTCTCTGATTCAACCTTGATGGAAGTCTTACTGATGAATGACTTTAAACTTGTTATCAATGACACAGCATACAGTGTGTCACCTCCTGTAAAAGGTAAGAGCAGTCCTTAATAACTGATTATCTCACTTCATTTAGTGAAAGGCATGTGAAATCTCAAAAAAGTGGAATCTGTCTGGAGAAAGGTATTTCCCTTTGGTTTTGTTTTTTTTACCATTGGATAGTCCTGCTTTTGGGGTTGGAGGTATGGAGAGAATGAAGAAAGGTAGGTTCTTGAAATGGTTTATATGACAAATATTTTCTTTCAGATAAGCTGAATAGTGAGCATGCTACCGAAATGGAAGATATCAAATTCTTGGTTCACAGACTTTTTGTGGCCCTACATTTAGAAGATCATCAGATCAGGAAAGAGAGAGAATTGCTACAGAAAGTGGATCACCTGAAAGAAGAGCTGTTGCCCCTTGAACAGGTTGGAAAGTGGGGTTACTTCTTTTTTAAACTCAAAAGTATTTCCTTTCATGAAGAATAAGTCCTGTGATAGAAAAAAATCAGCATGAATGGCGAGGGTGTGTCAGTCTTGTTTGTTATGTAAACAAATGTCAGTTCAAATAGAATTAAAATTATTTTCAATTCAGTTCTTTTCCCTCCTGTTCCAGACATTCACTGGGTAGAAATCACAACACCTGGAGAAAAAGTTGTCATGAACAAGCCTCGGCATGGCTAGTATTGAGATTGAAAGGCCATTTAGTCACCTCTTGCTGTAGGAGTTCTGAGAGAAAAACCCAGTAGTGGAGTTAACATCATCTGTGGCTTAGGCTAGTGGACAAAATGACTCCTGCTTTATGAGGACCAGCCTCACTTGGTGTTACCCAGAACTTCCTGGAATGGTAAATAGAAATCCAATAGACATAGATCCCCAGTAGTTGGAAGGACAAATTTAAAAGCAGGATTTCTTGGTGCACAAAGGCAAGAAGATCTGATTGCTCTTGGAATTTGTTTTTTTTTATTTCTCAGCAGGGTAAGTCAGTAAGAGGTGTCAGTAAGAGATCCTGAAAAAGGATCTTAGCCCAGCAGGAGAAAACACAGCTGACAAGCTACTAATCAGAGGAGCACTCATGTTTGCTGTATTTCTTTTCCTTAGATGAAAGCCAGAATCATGAACAGTGCAGATGCAAAGACCTCCAGGCTTCTATGGGTTGGCTTAGCTCTGATGTCAACTCAAGGGGGAGCGTTGGCGTGGCTCACGTGGTGGGTCTATTCGTGGGACATCATGGAGCCAGTCACGTACTTCATCACTTACGGGAGTGCCATGGCTTTCTATGCCTACTTTGTTCTTACTAAGCAAGTAAGTCCTTTTCTTGTAGTGTCTGGAATGTTGAAAAGGAGGAAAACTGACTGTGAAAATCATAATGTTTGGGCTCTGATGAAAATAGCATTTAGTAAGTAGCCTTGCCATCAGACAAGGGCTTGTTTGATCCCTAATGGGGATGGATACAAACATTACATGATGCAAAACCAATCCAGGTGCTGTTACGTGTGAACTGCAGACCAGCAGTAACTACTATATGTAAGATTTCATAAATCTAGGGAATGAGATGTGATGAAAGAAGTTTCTCCTTTAAAATATTTGTAGATCACTTTGCATAGTGAATGCAACCTTGCTCATTGCTGTAAAGGCAGAGCAGCTACTAGTGCTGTGACAGTTTGTGAACGCTGCCTTTCAGGAGAACATCACTGGACAGCAGCTTTTATTTGCTGGAGTTTATGTATAAACAGTGCAGGGTACCGAACCATTTGGAAGTCTGGCAGTTGCATTACTAAAATATACCTTATTTAGTGCCTGAAAAAAAAGCTATTGCTTTGCTCTTCATAATCAGACTGCTTTTCTGTGGCTTTGAATGAATGGAGGTGAATCTAGGACAACTTAAGTGGAGCAGCAAGCAGGCATTGTGTAGAAGAAAAAAAGCTTGCTTCGATCTTAACTGAGCTTCACAATACAGGCTTATTCTGTGAGACTTAGAGAAATGTTTCTTTTTCCTGTTTTAGCTCTGTACTTTACTCTCAAAGTAGGCATATTGATGTTGAACTTTCTGTGATGCAAAACTTCTGTTGTGGAAGTATTGTGGAAGAGTAGCCAACACTTTCTTCCATGATACCGGTGGATCTATAGACCTTGTGAGACACTAGGTTTCTTTAGTGAGAAGGAGAGACGTGTCTGTTTTTATGAAGAGCTGCCTCTGAGTGCGAGTTTTACTTCTTCTCACTGTGCTTTAAGAAGGGCTAAGGCATTCCTAATTTTTGTGAGTAAATAAAAAGATTACTACTTGGCTCTTTTGAACAGCTGCTGGTGCCATAAGACTTTCAAAATAAGTCTGTGAGAAACAGTACCTGAACTTCGTCTCACTCCTTGAAGGTAGTGTCTATTTACTACGGTCACTCCAGTCACGAAGATCATGCTGCGTCTTTGTTACAATTGAAAATTCTTTCAGACATGATAAAAGTTTTTCCAACCATCTGTCTAAAAAGCCCTTCTGACCTGCAAGGGCATAACTTCATGTGTAGCCTCTTTACAGAACATAGGTGTGTTGAACTAGATAGGTATTCCTGAAACAGGCAGAATTTCTAATCGTCTGACCTCTACTCAGTTTTCTTGATAACCCCAAATATATGTCCCCCTTCCTTCACCAGGACTACATTTACCCTCATGCCAAGGACAGGCAGTTTCTCCACTACTTCTATCGGAAGTCCAAAAAACAGCATTTCAATGTGGAACGATACAACAAGCTCAAAGACGACCTAGCAGAGGTATTTAAACACAGTCCTTGAATAATGAGGTAGCTTCTGGCTTAAGACTTTCTCACTAAACTCTCAGCTAACAGAAAATTGACCTCAAGGTTTGCTACTTACATTCAAAACAGTATATTGCTTATCAGCTGGTTTCAGCTGTTCAGATAACCATAGAGTGTTTGCCATTCCCATATAAACTACTCCAGTAAATCACCAGAGAGACCTTCATTAATTTATTTTAAAACAAGTAAGTCAGTTTATCAGCATATTTTTTGAATACCCAAATTAATGTTGCATTTTTTAAGCATTTTAATAGAGTAACTGCATTGCTTCTGGACACAGTATGTTTGTTGCACTGCTGTGGTAACAGTCTCTTTCCTTCCTTGGAAGGAGATTGTCTTGCAGAGTTCAGCATTTGACGTCATAATCCTGTTCCTTAGGTAAAAGGCTTAGTTTTACAGAATATGGGCAATTGGATGGAAAAAGTGGTGTGTGTACCTAGGAGAAACTTTTTGGCCTTCGTGACAAAGTCTAGCAGATCTCTCACTCCTCAGTTCTCACTCTTCCATTCCATCTTCCCAGACCTGTGTTCAATGTCTTGTAAAAGAAAATGGGAACTACCCCTAATTTTAGTTCAAAACTCATAGTTCAAGGTATAATTTCATGAGCCACATTTGCCATAAAGCTAAAGTTTGATGTTTTTCCAGTGGCCTGTGAGTATGAACTTTGTGATTTCAGGAAAATAATACTTTGGGGTGTGGGTGAGTGGGTTGACAGGCAGGATTCGTGCTTCTCTCTGTAGACTGGCTGAATGACCTCAGCAGGTCTGTAAATGGTCAGCGTCCTCCCTTTGATTGGTTTGGTTTCTTGCCTAAGACCAGTGCCTTCTCCGCTTTCAAACATTTGTCTTCTCAGAAAACAGAGGGCTGCAGAAGGATGAACTCCTGCTCTTTCAATAATGAACTCTCACTCTTCCTTGTATTGGCAGGCAGAAGAATCGCTGAGGCGTCTGCGCCAACCTCTGCACCTGAGGCTTCCCATCCAGGAAATCAGTGACAAGGACTGACTTTGGTTTTGTATATATGGGAGTTGCCCTTTCAAAGCTGATATGAACATTTAGTTACTCCATTGAAACTGGGTATTTTTGACCACTATAGTTTTGAAAGTTGCAAGAAATATATATTAAAATTATTTGATCACTTGATGGTTTTGGTTTTATTTATTTATTTATTTATTCCAAAATATTCAAGATATTTTTCAAATTTCATTAGTACAATGGAGGCATTCTGACTGCTGGTAAAATGACAGGGAAGTTTTAGAGAACAAAGGCTGTCTTTTTAGTACCATGTAGTATGAGCAGTAGCTCATAGAATTCTTCTTGCATTGAGTATTAAAGCTTCTTTTTTCTGCAACTGCTGTTTCCTTTTCCCTAGCTCTTTGCATTGACTCTAGTGTAACGCCACTGATGAAGGTTAGACTTGATCCACAGGTAAGGTTTTTCAGTAAATATTGCTGGAAAAACAAGGTTATCTCAAACAATATAAAATAATTTCTGTTGCATTTTATTGAAAAAATTATCAAAACATTGAAACATACATGATTTACGTAAAGCTTAAAAGTAGCCATAGTATGATTTAACATCTGTGATTCAGAACATAGTATATGGGAAGACTCAACAAAGCAGAGGCAGTAAATCATTTGTTTTATCCCCAGGAAAGAGGATTAAGACATTTTGCTCAGTTTAAGGTCTTCATTGTCCCTGAGACTTAAGTGTATGTACCAATATTATAAAAAAAACCCAAACCAACCAAAACCAAAACGAACAACCCACAAAAAAAACCAAAGAAAAGCAATATTCTCTTCTAGTCAAGTATCATAGTCAATATCATTGCAATTGCTGATGCAGCAGTAGTAAAAATCCTGTGGTGACTATCACTTTTATGTACACAATGACAGAGTATGACTGATCTTCTCCAGAGCCAAGAGGAGGAAGAGGCTGATCCAACACCAAGGCCTGAAGTATGAAGGTTTGCATATGTTATATTTTGCAGAACTGCCTAAAGATGTCTAGCAGCTTTAGCTTTAGAGATACGTACAAAGAAAGCTTACCCAAAGTCACGCTAAGGTCTCATTTCATTACTGCTTGCTTTTTCCTGAGGATTCAGAGCACCAACAAGCTGTAATTGTGCCCCAAATGTAAATGATGTTCAAGTAAAAAGATACCCTGTATTAATTTAACCCTATATTAATGCTACAGATGTAATCAAGGAATTAAATTCCTTTTAGTGTTGAAAGAAAACAATAAAAAAATGTCCAAAAAAGCTCAATAAAGCCATAATAATTGCATGGTGGATGCTGCTTCCACAAATCTAAAAAGATGCCCTACTAACTTATTCGTTATAAAGTGTGCTCTTGGAGCAAGATAAATTAATCTAATGCAACATTGGAAATGTTTTGGAAATAGTGAAACGTGCCATAGCTAGATGGCAATCAAGCAAAAGGCTTTTTAGAAAAAAGTAATCTAGTTATCAATTTCAATAAAATCTGAGCACCTTCTAAGAATTTTAGACCAATCAACTTTTCCCAAATTCCCTGAACTGTAATACTAGCTTTAAATTGCTTTAAGGTTTCAGAATCTATTAGGTATACAGACTATAACATTTGATTCCAGTGATTTTGCAAACAGTCTTGTAGAGTATTAGTTTCCTGAACTAAGATGGTGTTTTCATTTCTGCAGCAAGTCGTAGTTAATGGTCATCATTGCTAAATAACAATCTACTTAGATTTTGGATGAAAATACAATTTTTTAGTTAACATTGAGGCAAAACAAGGAATCTGTTTTTTTCCTTTGGCATTAGTGTCTCTGCACATGTCCACTTTGCGGTAAGATACTTTCCTGTTAACGACAGTAAGAAGTTCTGTGAATTCCAAGGAAGACCCGTGCTTCCTAAGGGTTTCACACAGATCTTGAATGTACCAGGAACCATTTAGAGTGTCACGAAAAGAATAGTAGCCTAATGGAGAACAGAAACAGAAAATGATATCCAAATGTAAGTAGTGATGACTCTTGGAAAAATATTTATGTGAGCCACTGCTTGCTGGCTGCCATCTGAAAGGGATTACTAATGGGTATAAATCTTAGTTTGCCAATCATATCAACCCACCACAAGTGGAAATTGTACATGGGAAATGGCTTTGTGATCACTTACAGAGCGCAGCGAAGAGGAATATGATTGACAGATTGGTAGCTTACAGGACTGTATCTGCACATCACGAGAGAGCAGATGGGAGTGAGGACAAGATAATGGAGAATTAGAGAGAACAGCCATGTAGTGCAGGGAAAGCTATAAGCCACCCGAATCCTACAACCCTGAAATAGAAGGGAATACTTGTTATCAGCAGACAGCTCAGCAGGATTATTGATGATAATGTTTCTATTTGGCAAATTAACTGCAACCCTGATAGTTTATTTTCACTTTTTCAACACATAAGATTCTTTCAGACAAGTTGTTACTTATCAGACATGTAAAACAGATGACCTGGAACTATTCTCATTTTTTTGACAGCAAATTGAAGAAATGTTCCAGGCTGTTATAGCGAAGTATTAGACACTGGATGTAAAATATGAGAACTTACCTTGCGCCACAGAGTAGCACATGATAAAGTCTGCACCAG
>JAWWES010000133.1:26005988-26016979 GCA_035583135.1 Lophotriccus pileatus
GAGGTGCTGGAGCAGGTCCAGAGAAGAGCAACAAGGCTGGTGAAGGGACTGGAGCACAAGTCCTATGAGGAGAGGCTCAGGGCGCTGGGGTTGTTTAGCCTGGAGAAAAGAAGGCTCAGGGCAGACCTCATCACTCTCTACAACTGCCTGAGAGGAGGTTATAGCCAGGTGGGGATTGGTCTCTTTTCCAGGCAGCTATCAGGAAGACAAGAGGGCAAGATCTTAATCTCTGTAGGGCAGATTTAGGTTAGATATTAGGAAGAAATTCTTTATAGAGAGAATAATCAGGCATTGCAATGGGCTACCGAGGGAAGTGGTGGATTCTCCAATCCTGGAAGTTTTTAAGATGAGACTGGATATGTCACTTAGTGCCAACGTCTAGTAACTGTGGTGGTAGTGGATCAAGGGTTGCATTTAATGATCTCAGAGGTCCTTTCCAACCCATATGATTCTATGATCCTATGATTTTATTTCCGCGTCGGCCGCCGCTGTCTTTGGCTCCGCACGTCCCACTTTCCCCATTCCCTTCCTCCTCCGGACGGGAAGGGAGCGAAGGCTCCGCTCCCCACGACCGCCAGCAGCGCCCTCCGGTCAGCGCTGCCACGCCACGGTGCCCGTCGGGCCACGGTGCCCGTGGGACCCGTCTCCCCGCAGCCCCTCGCAGACATCCCCATCCCGCTCCTCCTGCGCGCCGCTGGCTCCGGCAGGAGCCCACCCCCATCCACCGCGCCTTCCCCGCCGCCCACCCACCCACCCACCTGCCGACGGCTTCGGTGCCGACATGACCGCGGACAAAGGAACCGCTGCTGGAGCCGAGCCGAGCCGTTCCCTTCCTTCCCGTGCCGTGCCGGGGTCGGCCCGCCCCCCTCTCCGGGCGGGGGCGGGCGTTTGTCGCCCTTGGCTCCGGCCGCCGCCTCCGCAAGCAACGGGGAGAGCCACGGGGGTAGTGTTCGTGGGGCGGGATGCGGCCGGGAGAAGCGAAAGGTGATGTGTAAAAGTGTGCCCTGCGTTCCCTGCGCTCTTCAGCGGCCGTGCTTGAGTCACTGCACCGCCACAGACAAAATCATCGTCCTGATCCAACGTGGTGAGAAGCTCCTGTATTTACTAACTTGAGATTTTTCAAAACTGCCCTCTAAGCCCCCTTACGGGGAGGCTTTCCTTTCCTCTAAAACTCCTGCTCCTCAAAATGCATTTTCTCTATTCTTGCATCAGCTCTCTTTGACGATTTCAGAAATGTGAGGAGTGTAACAAGATATTGAAGAGAGTGCCGAGGTATCTTTAACAAGTCCCAGTGTTCCCAACCGGTTAATTAATATGGACTCACTGTTCGCTGGATCAGTTGCATAAGAGACAAGTTTCTAAAACAAAGCCGACGACAAAAAAAAAAAAAATTCTTCTGTACAAGAGCTTTACAGTTTAGTACAGTGGAGGGAACCTGCATTTTCTATCCAGCCTATTTCTAGGCAGCGTCTAGGATAAACTCAGGTGTGAATATGCACTTAGAGATGGCTGCTACAAGCACAAAATTGAAAAGCAGATTTAGAGTGGAGTTTTAAGCATTTTTACCCAGTCCATTGGGTGTGGTTTTCCACAGGCTTCTTGCATGGGTAAATCTTTTAGACAAGATGTCTCCCTTTTGGTTGAAGAAGCCATAGGTATTTCTAATTACCTTTGTTTCTTTTCCCCTTTGTTTGGACTTGTTACCTTCAGACTGCCAACAGGTAGCTGGATCAAGATAAAGCTGTTGCTTAAATTGTCTTTGTGTTTACTTTAGTTAGAACATAATATTATTGTAAGAGTTTTGCATCTTCCACTGTGTAACATTTACACTCCTATCAAGCAGATTCCTTTTTTTTTTTTTTTTTTTGCAATTCCTAATCCCAGCTCTCTCTGCTCACACTAGAGAATCCTGCAGCTGCAGAACCTGAATCTAGGACTCTGTGAGAGCTTTGTGTTCAGAAGTTTGAACTCGTTATCACCCGTGTTCCTCAGTCCAACAGTTTGTTCGTATCCTAACAAGGCATACTTTTTCTCTGCTTTGTTTTGCTGGAGGCTAAGAGCACACTCAGTCAGACACTGTTCAGATGACTCACCAGTAACTTGATCGCAGTGTATGAAGCCTAGGGTAGCATTTGGCTGGTGTGCATTATATTCAAGGTTTTTTTATACGTCTGTACGTGTTTTGAAAAATATGTTTTGAAACACTTTCGGATTGTTGCAGTAGCTCCACCATAAGTGGGTATTTTTCAGAAAAAAGCGTAATGGATGGATTAGAACTGCAGTCAGAAGAAGGAAGTTTGACTGTGCTCACCACCCACTGATGTATACCCAGCCAGTCCCCAGGCAGTGATCAGTGCCTCTCCCTGTCCAACTGCCCCTCCCACCCCTCCCAGTTTTATTGTTCAGCATGATTCCATATGGTGTGGGATATCCCTTGGGTCATCTGGAGTCAGCTGTCCTGGCTGTGTCCCCTTCCAGCTCTTCTTGGGCACCCCCAGCCTCCTCGTTGGCAGGGCAGTATGAGAAGCTGTGTGTTATCAACACTATTCTCATCCTAAATCCAAAACACAGCATTGTGTCTGCTCCTAGGAAGAAAATTAACTATCCCAGCCAAAACCAGGACAAGCATTACATTTTTTACATATATATATATAAAAACACATATATAAAAATATGTAAATTAATTCTGGAGGTGATACCCTAAAATGAAGGCTAGCTGTGGTCTGCAAAATGCATTTTGTATAATTTGCAGGTAACTAGAATCAAGGATTTCAGCTACAGGAAAAATTTGCACAAAGTATAGACTCCCTGGAAGAAGTTAAATGCTTCCTGTGGTTTGCAAACAGAACTATGAAGTGCCGTCCAGCAGGAATAAAGCTCTTTTTAGCATTATACATGATCTGAAGGAAACTCTGGAATGCTTTCATGGGATAAGTACAGGTGAATACTGAAGGGAACAAAAACCAGCTCTTTCCAACAGTGAAAATTTTCTGTGTAGTCATGATTTAACCCCAGCCAGCAACTAATTACATGTGTACACACACACACACAGAGGATGGGAAGGAGAATCAGAAAAAGTAAAACTCAAGGGTTTAGAAGAGAACACTTTAATAATTGAAATAAAATAAATAAAAATGAAAAGGATAAAGAGGAACAAAACCCAAGACAGACAAGTGACACACAGTCCAGTTGCTTACCACCCACTGATGGATGCCCAGCCAGTTCCCGAGCAGTGATCGGTGCGTCCCAGCTGATCGGGACATAAACTTCCTCCCATTTATATACTGAGCATGACACTCTGTGCTATGGAATATCCCTTTGGACAGTGTGGGGCAGCTATCCTGGCCCTGCTTCCTCCCTCCCTCTTGTGCACCTGCTCACTGGTAGAGCATAGGAAACTAGAACGTCCTAGATTTAAGGTAAGCGCTGCTCAGAAACAACTAAATCACTGGTGTGTCACCCACATTATTCTCACACTGCATCCAAACACAGCACTGCATCAGATACTAGGAAGAACATTAATTCTATTCCATCCAAAACCAGGACATGCCTTCATTTAAGCATCTAGTTTAAGCCCATCTGTACTGAACTCACCAACCACTTAGTTGAATTACAGCATTTTGGACTCACTGTGGTACTTTGTTTCATTTTAAACAAGCAATGCCATTATCGTTCCTTGCTTTGGTGTTAAAAGATTTTTAGGGTTACAACCTTGGAATTCCAGAGTAATTCAGAGTTGTTACAATTTTATGGTAGAAAATAAATTTCACCAACTTTAGAGGAACCCCAAGTTCATCAAGTACAGTTTTGTAAAACTCTACAGTACTACTTCTCTTGCAGTGCTATTTCATATCCACAAATAAGAAAAGAAACCTTGAAGCATGGCTAAAGAACTTTAGCAGGAACTTTTTTTAATGAGGCTCATTCACTGTCCTTTACAGTAAGCTCCAGTGACAAACAAACCAAAAATACAACTGGTAAAGAAAAACCATATAAAAGTGCTTCCAGAAGAGAAATCACATTATAGTCCATAAGTCCAGTAAATGTTATGCATTTAGCATGGTTTCTATTCCCTGTTCACAGATGTAGTATTTTAATTTTCATTCTTCTCCTGTAGATATCTAAAGCAGAATCAGGGCCACGTGAAAGCAAATAATTGTAACAGAGAAACTAATGCAGAAGTGAAGGCCTAACACCTGCAGATCAGCAACAAAAGCTGAGAACAGAGAACAAATCCCAAATGATTCATGTATCAGGTGATTTTAACTAGAGAAGTCAGAGAGAGAAGAGATGACCAAAGTACAGGCTCAGATGTTGCTCAGCCTCACAGAGGTCATGGGAACAGATGACAAAAATACAGGCTCCAATATCCATCGGCCTCACAGAGGACATCTTAAATAAAAAGGTTTGTTGGGCTTACTGATCTTAACTGTTGAACTTGCTTTTAGTTTTCATCAGAACATACTAAATGAAAGCAAAGATGAGTACAGTAGCCAAGTTGTGCCACAAGACAAATATAAATCAACATGTTTGAATACTATATCCTTTCTGTGCATATAATACACAAAATGTTTTATTTAAAAATAGACATTTGATGAATGTTTAAACATAACATAGAAACTACATTTCACCATTTTGTCAATCAAAAGTATATCCTTAAGTTGCAAGCTGTTCATTTTACTGGTAAAGCCTTAAAAGGATCAACATATTCGATCTGAAAAGTGTTGCAGAATTAAGGCTGATACAGATTCAGGTATAAATGTAGTGTAGATGTATACAGGCTTGGGGTATTTTGGTTGCTTTTTTAACAACAAACCCACAGGACAGCATATATCAGAGAGAACTGAAGGCAATTGTACCAGAAACGTGGAAGTATAGTCTATTTAAGATGTCATATAGATGCACACAAAACACTCTTTGCTGTTGGATCCATCAGATGCATCTAGTAAACCTAAAATTTGACCTATATTAAAAATCATCTGAGAATTCAATATCACTCTTCAGTGTTTCTGATGTCTCCATTATTGAGTTTTCTTTAAAACTTTAAAATGGCACTAGTGTTGTGTATTTGTTGCTGTAGTTGTACATTAGTGCTGTAGTGTGGTACAGTAACGTGCCCTGAGCAGACATATGCCAAAGGAAACTAATTTCAGTTTCCAAGATTCTGGCATAAAATAGAAGAGAAAGAAGACTTGTTTCTTTTTTACATTAATAAGAATACCGTAGTGATTTTCAAATCAGTATATTCATGTCAGTGTTTTAATATATTAATGTCTGAAAAACGTAAGGCTTTGTAACCAAAGACTTGCTTCAGTTCAGCTGAATCTTCATTCTACACCACGAGATCTCAATATCTTCTTTCAGAGATCTGTCTTGCCCTCATAATGACACATACATGCAGCCCTCTGGCTGTCCAGGTATGGTTTACATCCTAAATGTATAACTGCATCAAACAACAGCTGAACAGTTGATTCACAAGCTGCAAGCAAAGAAGAGTTCAGTTAAAAGTATGCTTTGAATGGAACATGAAGCTAACAGAAATAGCTCTGGCAAACTGAGAATGACTCTAAGAAGGAAGCAATCTTCTCTGGGCATGGTAAATAGATGGTTAATGAAAGACTGAACCAATACAGAACTATTTAAGTTTTGAATAAAGATTTTTCATATGC
The DNA here is from genome assembly GCA_035583135.1 of Lophotriccus pileatus. NCBI lineage: Eukaryota > Metazoa > Chordata > Aves > Passeriformes > Tyrannidae > Lophotriccus > Lophotriccus pileatus. The sequence goes on from JAWWES010000133.1 coordinate 26,011,658, forward strand.
CAAACAAAACAAACAAGAAATTTCATTGCATATGGAATATTATCTGTGTTAGAAACATACTGAGTCTTGGAAAGATGAAAGAACTTGTTTATCCTCTTGCTCTTTGCATCGCAGTTTATGCAGAAGTTGCTATCTTTAATATCGGCTCAACAGAACTGAACAAATATTCATCAGTTCTGACACTAAAGACTAAAGTGATTATTTATTTGCACTTAAATGAATTTGAGCAGTTCAAACACAGGCTTTTTCTAAAGCCTTACTGCTCTCAGTGGGACTACATACTGTGAAAGTGACAATGTCTAAGTTAAAAAGTAGTTATGTCATGTATCCATCAGATGCAGGCCAACAACCAGAAGGAGTATCACCTGTTACTAAGAAACCTAACAGTTATTCACTAAGGGATAGCATTAGCTACATCCACTATGACAGTGTATTATTCCAATATCTTATTTCATAAAAGGAGATTATTTCATACTTCCCTATAGTTTACTAGCAATAGTAGTACATATTTAGAAATCACCCAGCAGAATAGTCAGTATTCAGCTATGTTACAGTAAATGTAAGAATTATATATGCATTTGGATCAAGTTGTATGCCCATATTCTTAATCCTAAATGGGAAGCGTTATTTTTTCCCCTAAAGTTAAAACTAACCTTAACTGAAGGTTAGTTTTAACCCAGATCATTTTCCTATGCTGTGTCATTGCTGTGCTGTACAAGTGTCTGAGCTGCACAGCAGAGGGACAGAACAAGGCATCTTTCAGTAACAGCATCAGCTTATGGAAATGTGGCCTTATTGCACAGCACAAAGATTCTTTGCCAAATTAAGCTCAATTAAACCTGAAAAAAAAGAAGAAAGGGCTTTTGTCACTTACCCTGGACACTCTCTGAGATGCCAAGTGTTTTCTGCACGTTTCTGCAAATTTTTGAGAGGCAGGACTGAAACTGCTCATCACAATCATTTTTTTTATTGCCACAAGTGTCATAGCATCTGTCGTGTTGATTGCAGCACTTCGTCATTGAAGGGATACCAATGTCAAACTGTGAAGAAAATACACACACACACATATACTCCATTGGTATTCCAGTCAAGAAAGATACAGGCTGTGAATGGACTGTAACAGTTAGAAATTAAAAACTAATGCGACCAATCCAGCTGTCATTCACTTATCTGTTTTGCTGTTCACCTCTAGTCAGGTGTGGTGGTTTGACCCCAGTCAGCAGCCAAGCACTCAGGGAGGTGTTTGCTCACCCCCTGCCCCACCTCATGGAGTGGAGAGGAGAATAGGAAGAGCAAAAGCATGAAAACGTGTGGGTTGAGATAAAGACACTTTAACAGAGGAATAAAAGAAGAAAAAGATATCCCAAAATAAGCAGTGCAAAAGCAATCATTCACCACATCTCACAAGCAGAGCGGATGCCAAGCCAGTCTGTGAGCAACAGCCTCCATGGAAGTCATACGTAGGCTTTACCACCATCCCCTCCCCACCTCTCTCACTACTCCAGTTTTTATTGCTGAGCACCACTGTGTAGTATGGAATATCTCTCTGTTCAATTTGTGTCAGTGCCCCAGCTGTGTCCCCTCCCAACCTCCTCCCCAGCCCCAGCCTACGCTCTGGGGTGGTGGAGGACCACAGTGGGGTGGAAAAGAGAAAGTCACAAAGCTGTGCAATCACTGTTCAGCCACAGCCAAAACCAGCAACACTGTTTTAGCCCAAAATCCCAAACACAGTGCCATGCAGCCTGCTATGAAGAAAGTTAACTCCGTCACACCCAGACGTGGTACTCCAGTGTTACAGTTTAACTCCAGCCAGCAACTAAGTACCATGATGCTGCTTGATCCTCTTCCTGCGTCTCCCCCACCGCCCCCAGTGAGATGGGGAGGAGAATCAGAAAAAATCCCTCAGAGGTTGAGATAAGGACAGTATAATATTTGAAACAAAGTAAAATATAGTAATAATCATAATAATTATAATGATGATGACGATGAAAAGGAGACAGAAAGAGAAACAAAACCCAAGACAGATGCACCATACAGTTGCTCACCACTCACTGACTGATGCCCAGCCTGTCCCCAAGCAGCAATCATCCCCTCCTGGCCAGCTTCCCCCAGTTTATATACAGAGCATCACGTTCTACTGTGTGGAACATCCCTTTGGCCAGTTCAGGTCAGGTCCTGGCTGTGTTCCCTCCCAGCTTTTTGTGCACCTCCTCACTGCCAGAGGACGGGAAACTGGCAAGTCCTTGGCTTAGGGTAAGAATGACTGAGCAACAGCCAAAAACATCAGTGTGTTATCAACACTATTCTCATACTGAACCTGCAACCCAGCACTGCACCAGCTATGAAGAAGAAAATTAGCTCTATCCCAGCCAAAAGCAGGAGAAAAACTAACTCATATTTTCTTTCTAGCATTAAGGAAAAAGGATTAGTGTCAGTAAGGACAGTATGAGTCAGAGCCAAACCCTTGACAGTTGTGGTTATTCAATGCTTTCAAGACTGTGTAAACAAAACACTAAACCAAATATCAAAACCCCAAAATTAATCACCAATGTTACATTTTATGCTTATAATATTTGAAAATGTTTATACTGTGTTGATTTACAATACTAACATTTTCCATCTGTTGTTACCAGAGCATGTGTTGGAGCTGATAAGAGCAGGGACATTGTATATGGATGCTGTCTCATTCTTGGAATGGGGGAGGGAAAAAATCATCTACATTGAGGAGAGTTGATGTATAAAAGACAAGTCCCAAAATGGAAGTACCTACCTGAACTCCAAACAGAGGGGATCCACAGCCATTTGGTGGTGATGGTTTATATCCATAGCGAGGAACAGGCCTCGATCCTGAAGAAGGTAATTTATCATGCCTCAGATAGACTTTTTGCACTGTTAAAACTCACCACAGGCATTTGAAGGGCTTAAGACAGTATCACTCATATTTTTAACTGAAACATATACTCAGGCACCTGCATATCAACAGTCTTTTAAAATTAGAGGTACTAGGCAATTTTTTTTAAAAAGGGGGACAAGTCACCTGAACAAGTGTCAGCGTTAGCTTCAAAAGTTAAAGGAAAAAAAAAAAAGAGATGGAGCTTAAGTTACTAAAATTGCTGTGTCAGTTATGTATGCAACATGTAGGATTATATTTAACGACAGAGTACTTTAGTGTAAGTTCATTAATACTTCTATGCTTTATATGCAATCAGCAGTAGTGCTCTGATTTTATTAGCTTAACCTTTAAAATTAACTGGAACAAAACATTGTTTTTATTTCTAAAGCTGTAATATTGATACAATTTAAATTAGTAGAGACTGCTAAAGTCACATCTCCCTGAATACTCATTACTAGAGCAAGCCAAGGAATTCTGCCTCCCAAGTTAAGGAAAACTGTTAATTTGAAAAATGCCCCTCCAACTTGTTTTGGTATTGGAAACAAACTGACACCACAATTAAAAGTGATGGAGAAAAGAAAACACATTTGAAAGGTGCATATTCTAGTACAGAAGGAAATGTCACAGTGTCCTGGCCACTCTTGTGGAGCCTACCAGGGTGCCACTACCAAACTCATTTCCTGAGTTAACAAATCCAACATAGTAAAATGGGGGTGAGGTGATTCCAGGTTACAGTGAGCCTCCTGTTTTGAGAGCACCAGTGAAAAGCCTGGCAAGAAACACGCCTTCTGGAGTGTTACCCGCCTAGCACTTGGGACAGGATGGCTGGGGAGCCACTTTCAGGCAGGTTATCACAGACTCACAGAGGTCAGGTTGAAAGGGACCACAGTAGGTCATCTGGTCCAGCCTCCCTGCTCAACAGGGTTATCCTAATAATAACACTCATATAATAATAGTCTAATATCCCAATAATAATAATCTATTAGGTCATACTGCTGCCTCAATTAGATTTTAGGTAAATTAGGCAGCTAAAACGCAGGGAAGAAGCACAGGTGTCCTCTGCTGGTAGCAGCAGGATTTACAAACAGCAGGATGCATTCCTTCCGCCGGCAAACGCGGCTGCCATTAAAAGCTGTTATTTAAACATGACTCTGAAACAACACATCCCACAGCTCAGAGTTAGGCTTTTCTGCTCCGAACCAAAACGCTCGGGACTGCTCGTAAATAACCAGCTGGGAGGGAGCAATTCTTTCCACTCCAGGGTGTTGTTTTGGTTTGTTTTTTTTTTTTTTTTTTTTTTACCGTACACATCAGCTACACATTTGACAGTTTGCCAAAGGCAAACGTCGCTCTTTAAAAGTCACACTGAGAGAACTGCTTACGTGTATATATGTTTATATATATATGTTACGCATATATTTAAACATATACACACCCGTAAGAACTTGTTTGCTGAGGCTGACATATGTATTTATATGCACAGGCACCGGCAAGGACTTGTTGGCGAGGGCTCCCCTGGGAGCGGCGCTCCGGGCCGGCGGGAGCGCTCCTGCCCCGTCCCCGCGGCCCCGGCCGCTCCGATCGGGGACAAGGGTCGCCGGCGGGCTCTCAGGGGTCTCCGTCTCCCTCTCCCTCTCCCTCTCCCTCTCCCTCTCCCTTCCCTTCCCTTCCCTTCCTCTCTGCTCACCGTCGCTGCACTTGTACTGGCAGAGCCCGTCCTCGCCGCCCAGCAGGTCGAGGGCCGCGTTGAGGTACACGTCGATCTTGTGCACGCCGTTGCGGATGGTCTTCAGCGTCATCCTCCAGTCGGGGGTCTGCGGCGCCTCCTGGCCCCGCGCCGGCCGCCAGGCACAGCCGGCCACCAGCAGGAGCGGCAGGAGCAGGAGCGGCGGCCCCGGCAGCAGCAGCAGGGCGCGGGCCATGCCCCGCCGCCCGTCCGCTAAGCCGCCTCCGCCGCCCGCCCGGCCCGGCCCGCCGCCATCGCCGACACCGGCCCGCCGGCCCCGCCCGCCGGACGGGCCTTCCCTCCCCCGCCTTCCTTCCCCCGCCTTCCCGGGGCGGCAGGAGGCACCGGCCGAGCGCCCGCCCCGCTGGAGCGTCGGCATCTTCGTCGGGGGAAAGGCGAGGTGCCCGGTGTGCAGTGCGGGGAGCTTTCCCAAAGCTGTCCAGGGTCATGCGGCTGGCCGCGCTTGTGTGGTGCCAGGGCCCTGGGAGGTACCGGTGCGATCCGACAGCGCGGAACCCCGGGAGTCTGTTATTTGGGAAAACCTTTATGTGATGCCTGTGTTAGAAGTAGAGGGCTTGGCTTTGCTAAATGTGAGAGAGACAACACGAGTCGTCCAGAGAAGGGCAACGAAGCTGGCGAAGGGACTGGAGCACAAGTCTTAGGAGGAGCAGCTGAGGGAGCTGGGGGTGTTTAGCCTGGAGAA
>JAWWES010000133.1:26022488-26047162 GCA_035583135.1 Lophotriccus pileatus
TGATAGCTGAATGCCAAACCACAGCCAATGTTTTTTGTACTCAGCCTCTTCTGAGTGCTTTGTGCACAATTATTCTTCAGCCTTTTCACAGTGAAAGCTCACCACAACTCGAAAAGGACTGATACAAATAGTACATTCTTGTAGCAAGCACTAATGCAAATACCTTTCTCTAGTCCCCATCCAGAGATCTTGCATCTGTCACCAGTCTTGAACATATACTCTGACCAGGGGATACAGGCAGGTATGCTGTTGTGATCCAGGGAGCATTCTTGAATCCCAAAACCGCTCAGCTCCAGCAGAGCAATGTCATTTTCATAAGTTGATGCATTGTAATTTTCATGAATTATCACCTGTTTTACTCCTAAAGTATGTATCTCTTTGTCGTATGCTATTGAATGCAACATTCCAACCCAGACACGGTAGAGATGGACTCGATTAGCCCTGGAAAAAAACAATCAAATAAAATACAATTTGGTACTTAACACAAGCACTGTATATGTCAACTAGTTTAAAGCTGTAAACTTATGCATTTTATCAAAGTTTCTCTGGAATAAAAATTCATGCTATATGAATATATTTCCTTTCTGGACTTCATGTCCAGGTTTTTCTGAAGTATAGTAAATTCAAGACAGATGACCCATGCTGAGTACTGCAAGTAACACAAGAAAAATTTTAAACCCCAGGCTCTGTGTTTAGTGCTGTGACAAAGAGAAACCAGGTGTTTATGCTGCCCTAACCTTTCCTGCCTGCTTGCCATTTGACTGAAGCATGCTGTGTCTCTCAAACTTATCATTACTTTTTCATCTTTCTATTCACTGTCAAAATACTTTGTTTTCTCTGAATATTCTGCATCATTAATGTGGGTGAGTCAGTGTTTTAAATTGGTCTATTCAATAGGCAAATAGAAATTAGCAAACAGGTAGCTGAGAAGGGCAATAATATCCAATCCAATCTTTCTGCCTTGCAATCAGAAAATAATTTCATAGCTTGTCGTTTTTACCTGACACAGTGTGCAGCAGTCAGAACCCAACAGCCACCAATATAAACCCCTCCACAGTACACTGTTGTACCTTCTTTGCTGGTGTCTTTAATTGCCACTTGCCAGGGGAATTCACCCTATTTAAACAACAAATGCAAATAATGGGAAATCATTATAATTGTACTGTTTTAGTGCATAAAGGGAAACACAGCACTTGATATCACCTCATCTTCTTGACTATGTCTGATTGTAAATTATAGATCTGCTGTGGAGAAGTTGTGAACTGGGCTATATCAGATATAAAGGATATATATGATAAAACCCAGTAATTTTATTCAATCTTCTGACTTTGTGTGATGCCTCCTTGTCTCCAACTTTCAGTCATGAAACCCCTTGTAGCCAGAGAAACAGATGTAGGATCTGACCTGGTTTGACCAAGTGCAGCATTTTTGCTGTATTCTGTTTCAAAGATGCAAATTTTAATGCCATTTTTCCAGAACTGTTATTTCTAGCTATCGTGTTAAGTGTTTTTCTGATTAATTTTCAGTGTGTACAATGCTCAATTTTGCAACTCCATATTTTACTTTATAACTTGTGCTTCTCTTTACTTTTCACTCACTGTGATGCCACTACTGCTGCAAAACAAGAAATAAATGTTATAGCTAATTTTTTTATTTCCTAAGTTTAACAAAAAGCAAATTATGCCCATGTAAATCAATGCTGAATGAACTCACAGGTGGTCAGGCTATTTTTTTACCTTCTTTGCAATCTCTCCACCTACGATTCTTTTCCGTCGAGTTAAGGTGTAATTTGTAACACCACAGTGCACTTGGGGAAGAAGTGTCTTTATCTTTCTTCTTTCTTTAACAAAAAGGAAAAACGTACCTCAGAATTCAGATATGCATTCCCTCTACTTGGAGACAGTTTATCTTTATCTTGAAAATTTGAGTGCTGTGAATATGCCAGTAGCCGAAATTGCAGGAAAGCAAAGACCAAAAACGTTGGCATCTGTTTTTGCTTTGAAAATTGCTTGTGTCTTAGCATCACATTACTTCTCTTCATTTTCCAATGCTGCTTGCATTCAAGCAAATAATTTTAAAGCTATTCCCCTAGATTTGCTGGGAGTTTACCTCCGCCAGACGCCAAAACATGCAGATGTGGGTCCTCAGCCAGGATGAATTACTGCGGCATTCTTGAATTTAGTAAAAAGTGAGACAAAGAGTAAGCCCCCAAGTGCATCTTTCTAAATCACAAAGTCCAAATATCTGAGTGTTCTGGATCTGACCAGGTGGCTGGTAGACAGAATGTCACTAATAAGAGGGTATGCTGTTGTTTTTGGAGGGCTAGTTACACTCACCTTCATCCATGCTGTTTTCAGCCCCCTTTTCTTTGCCTGCAGTAGAATAACAAAATACTAAAATTATTAGCAAACATTTACTTGAATATATGTTTGTGTGACAAAATCATGGCACACTTTTTAAATGCATATGGAGAGCAATACTCTTGAGCCTGGTGCCTGCTGTTTCCTTTCCTTCTAAACACTGTTTGGCTGCCTCAGCCTACAAATGACCTACAATAGCAGATACTCATTCGTAACTACATGACATCTACTCTGTTTGCCAAGTCTAGGGAGCCCTTCTGCAAGGAAACCCTGAGAAATAGCCTTTTTTGGTTTTTGATCTCTAAAGTGATATCCCATTCTCCTCCACCAGGAAACAACAGAAACTCCTCCTCCTGCCCCTTATGAAGCTTTCTAAAGCCCAAAGAAGCATTAGATAACAGGTCTGGGTTTTTTTTTCCCCCCTGTTTAGGCTATGTTATTGTGTACTGTGTGCCTCTTTTAACAGGGTAAGGGAGGGTACTCAACATGAGAGGTAAATTAAATGCTTCCTGAATCTGTTTTGTCAGGTTTTATTCAAAAAAAGTGTTCATTCAATTTGGTTTCTAAGTGGGGGCTGAGCACTGTGTTTGTTGTCATATCACTGACAGTATGGCCATCCCATCTACATCCAAATTTACATTTAGAGTTCACTTTACCTGTACTAACTAACCACCACTACCAGCAGTGCTTACTTTTTTGGCTTTAGACTTTATCTCTTATCAGAGCAAAGAAAAACATCCTAATTTCAAAGCAAAGCAAAATCTTTTCAACGATCTTTCCCTGCTCCCCCTCTCTATACTTTCTTCACAAATAAGGGATACCAGTTTGATAGATGCCCATGTAAACAAAAGACATAATCTTCCTTAAGCCTCCCAAAACATCTGTTTCTTCCTTCCTTTAGTCTTCTTGCTATTTTCTAGAAGGAAAAGGAAGAAAATCACATAACCTTTTCTTCCTACTATGTATAACATAACATTGGGAAGACTAATTCTTGCATGCATTTTGGTTCCGCCAATCTGGTAAGTAATTAATATGCATTGTGTAGTCTGTAGTCGTAATTGAGCAGAATTAAAAAAAAGAAACAAAAACACCTTTCTGAAGGAAACCTGCACAGAGAACTCGAGCTTCATCCTCTCCTGTGAGGCAATCAATTTCTTTGTTGCAGACATTTTTATTTGGAATACAGATATTTGACCGACAGTGGAAACTGTTGTCTCTGCACTCTGTAACACAGGAGAATTACAAATGTAAATCACAGGATCATATGATTCAGCAACCTCACATAGTCAGAGAGCTTTTTAAAATTTAAGCACAATATAATACCCATGTCGCAGGGGACTTGGCAGCTCATAAATAGATCATAAAAGCAGGCTCTCTACATGTAAACAAAATGAGTACTTGGCTCTCCTCAGTTTATAATCTTGAAGTTTTAAAACTTGAAAAATGCGTATCTCTGTTACCGCTTCAGTCCTGTACTTCTAGGCTTGGTGTCACCTCGTGCCAGTTTCATCCACAACATATGCCCACACTCAACCTCTGCCAAAGGACTTCCAGTTTTCCCAGGATTACTGATCATCTCAAATTAGAAACTGATGATGCTTGCTTGCACCAAATCCCAAATCAGAGACCAAGCTGACTTTTGGTTGAGTGACCTTAAAGCCTAAATGCAGGGTTAGGAATCAAGAATCCTATTCATACTGGATACTGGATGTAATAACTCTAGTTCTTCTAAAATTCTCGATTCCATGAAAAGGTATTATAAACCTGAGAACCCCTTTCCTTTTATTTTTTGTGATGACTCTAAAAGTTATCTAAAGCAAAGCAGTGCTTGAATTTATGTCAGGGGATTTTGAGCTCCTTTAAAATCTTATGTCAATCTACTATTTAAGGATGTGTCTAATAGAAGGTAAGGTAATTCTCTAAATGTATCCAGATATGGATAATATGATCCAAAGACCACTGAACTCAGTTGAAATATTTCTTCTGGTTCCAGGAATAATTGTTTTCTGCCCATTCAGCTGAAGCAGGACTATTTTTGCCATGTGGAATCCAAATAAATATCCTCTAAATATATGAAATCATGAGTATTTATTTTTTTTTTCCTAAATATCTGTGAATGTGTTTCCACAATTATCAAATTAAATTTACTTAAAATGGTAAAGCTACAAAATTAAGGTTATGGAGGGATAATGACATGTGAAACCCAAATTTTGGAAGTATTTTCCTGCATTCAGGCCATACTAGATCCATTTCATGTTTCTACTCAGCATTCTTACAGCTGGAATTGCAGATGCTGAAAGAATGACTCTTCAATGAACAAGCAATGTGATGGGAATTGTTCACAGATATTCTAAAGATAATCTTGCCTTAACAATAAACTTAAGAGAGATCTTTCTTTGGTTTAAAGTTAGTTCATTGGAAAAACAGTGTCTTTGTTTAATTACTATTGGTTTTTCCCAACCAAAAATACGTTTTCATTCTAACATGGCTCATTTTTTTGTATCAATATGTAACAGCCTCCTAAATAATCTTATTGTATTTCCTCATCCTCTGAGGAAAAAGTATATTATGCCTGCTTTTTTTTTGCACTTGCCTATACAAAAACTGTGGTCTGATTGCTTTAATGTAGTGACTTACTGGAAGAGAGACTTCAGCTGTCACTGTAAAAATTCTTTGGCAGTGGTTTTCTGCTGAAATGAATTTGAAACACCTGAGAAAGGAAATTATTACCTCTACAGCACAATTCGTCACTTAGGTCTCCACAATCATTGATTCCATCACAGGTTTTATTCAAAGAAATGCACTTCTTGTTGACACAATGAAACTCACCATCTGAACAAGCTGTGCAGCAAAATGAAAATGAAGTTAGTGTGGCATTGACCATAGGTTCACAACTGCCTAGAGAAATACTCTGCATGCATATTTTATTCTGTCAGCAGTTTGGCCTATCGACAGTCGGCATGCTGGGGCCCAGTCACCTAAATAGGAACCTTTTTTTATTGTTTTGACTGCCTTCTTATCAAGGTTTCAGCAGGGCCATGTATTTTCTTCCTCTAACTTTCAGTATCCTGGCAAAAGGGAATTTCACTTCTAGGCAAGGACTAAACAAGAAACCCACTGTAAATTATTCAAGTGATTAAGATGATGGATGTTCCCCCTCTAGAAAGAACTCATCAAAAGTCTACGAATAACTGCTTTTGTAAGAAAAACCTAAGATGATTCATAGCCCTTCTAACCAGCAGCATCTCAGGCTGTCCCAAAGAAAGCTGTTCATACAGAGAATGAAAAGCTATTAGAATTCAAAACAGGACCTTGATTCCCCTTTTATCTGTGAGGAACTGAGGAGTCCTGAAACTCCCCAGAAAACGCCAGACTTTCCACTGTGGTCATGCTTGTCTGGCTACAGTGCTACTTGTGTGCTAATTGATCTCCCTCACAGAGAAAACAGTGACTAGGAAGTTGTCACCTGTCTCCTCACCAGTTAAGCTGGGAGAGATAAGACTTGTGGGATACTTTGGTACCCTTGGAAGGGATGGGAGAACAAAGAGAACCACAGGTAAAATACCTCTAAAAATATTTAAGGAGCAACAGTGATTTTCCAAACTTGTAAACTCAAGACTGTCTTGACTCAAGATTGCTTCAATTGTCTTAAAGACTTCAAAATGATTATTTAAAAAGAAAATCAAAAGTTTTCAGTGTAGGTCTGCTGTGGCTGAGAATTCAGCAAACTAAATTCTCATTGTATAAAATAAACACAAAATGTAAGAACTCCACAAAGATATTAAACTAAAACCACTACTAACCTCTGAGATTTTCATGGCACTGGAGACTAACAAGTCCCTCATTACTATCTCTTGATTTCATCTCTATGTGACATTCAGCAAGACTTGTCTCTAGGCCCCTGCAAGTTATTTGCAGACAGTGCAATGAATTTAAGGCAGATTCTGTGATGCTGGAAATGGCTTGGTAATATTCAGCACCTCTGTGGAGATACAAATAATAATAACAACAAATTATATAATTTCACAATGGATTGTCCACTGCTTTTATTGTTTAGAATTTATATTATTTTCCTAATTGTTAAAGAATTTTGGTCATTCCTAAGAAAAAGAGCAGACTTCCCATGGAGTTGTCTAGAGGTAAATAGGACATGTTTGTTTTGGAAGAAAAAGTAAAGTGCTAATTTTTGCAGGTTGCTGCATAGAACTGTCCCCAAAGGCATGTGTAGCTTTATGACAGTCACTGTGTATTACAATGGATAGAAAAGTTTCCTTATGTAGCAAAAATTGTAAGCTCAGATCTCTATCTCTGTGTGGACACAGCTGAGCCATAAATTGGAAACCATCCTGCAGGAAGTTATCAAAACCAGTGCATTTTAAGGAAGCTTATGCCACTGCAAGACTGGGATTAATACATTTTATCTTTCTTGGTTTCCCCTGAGCAGTATCCTCCCAACAGTGCATGTGCACCCTTCCTTACAGAAATAGGTAACTTGAGACACCTTCAATAGGACTCCAGGGCTGAATGCTCTCTCCCAGGGCAAACCCTTCTCTGCTATCTAAAGAGATACTGATCAGGACTAGGAAATACTTGCTTCTCACCTAAAGTAGACAATTCAGGGCATTGCAATAGCATTTTTAGTGTCTGAGTGGGGCTGGGGAGGCAGCTCTACCTGACTAAGTTAAATTAGTTGTACAGGTGTAGAATTATTATGTACAGGATATAGAACTGACTCTTTATAAGGAGCTGAATTCTCAACTCAGGTCATCAGTGTTCACAGGAAGTTCACAGGAAAAAGAACAACCTGTGTGTGGCTTCAGCCCTACCTGGGGCCAAAGCAAGCAGTAGCAGCGGGCGCGAGGGGCGAAGGAAAAAAACCCATGTTCTCTGCAGAGAGATTCATTGCTCAGAGCTACTTGGGGATCCATGCACTTTCCCTTACACAGACACCTCCAAGTTGGTCTTCAGCTTTATTTAAAAGTAAAACAGTTATGGTTTCTACAGTTGTAACCTGTAATAGAACACAGAAATCTGTGTTTTGGCTTTCACTCTGAGGTGTCAGTTTAAGAAGTTTTACTACAATATTGGAGCCAATACATTGCTCATTTTCTGTCTTAACTGCTGGTTGCATGTGACTGACAATTCTGTAAGCATCACTACTTTTTCAGATCCCTTGCAGTTATCCAGAGATAAATTCCCCAAACTTACAATTCAAAGCCAAGGTCCTTGCAAGCCACGTTTGCTTCGTTCATAGTCCACTCAGTAGCACATACAAAATTGCTGTCCTCTTGATTAACAGGTTTTACTTGAAGCAAGCTTGAATGTCCACGATACAGAGAGACTGAAAATGTTTCTAAAAAAAATCCCCAAACAATATTGTATTATTATATAGAAGTATCTAGTGGGAAGACAACACAAAACCAAATTGGGTTTAATTTTGTACTTACAGCCAAAGTTCACATGGAAAGAACAGTAGATTGGGAATCAGAAGCTTCAGGTATTATTCGTGAATTTTCAGAGGACCGACTTTGTGTCTTCGATCCTGCTACTTTTTCAAAATACACCAGTTTAAGGGCCCATGACGATAACAGACACATAAGAGTACCTGGAGGTCTACTGAGGACAGGCTGCATTTTAGTATAATGACCCTTTTTTAGGGAACTTTTGATAACCAACAAGTAACACTTGAAGTGAGATGGCCAGATCCTGTTTCTATTACCTCTATCAAAACGTCTGCTGCATACAGTGGAGCTAAAGTCCTCAGCTTAACAAAGTGAAGCCGTATAGAGAGCGCACCAAGACCACCAGACCTTTTCAGTGGAATAGACAGAACTGAATTTTGCCACCCTGAAGGTGAGGGGCTGAGCTGCTGCTTCTCTGAGGAAAGGGCATGATGGTATTGGGACAGTACTAGGCCTGGCTTGCTACTCCTGCTAAGTTTCATGGAGGTGGGGCTGGAGGATAGGCAGGAACTGTATCTGCCTCTGCTAAAAGAGGTACCTGCCCACTTCACAGGAGCCATTTCTCCCTGCACTCAGATAGATGTTGAGCCAACAAAGCAGCTTGGTGCAGCATAAAAAGCAGGTGAGACTGAACAGCTGTGTGTCAGTGCACAAACTGTCACTGGTTTGAGGGACAACAGCCTTCTGTTTTGATGGAATCCACACCGTGAAGATGGCTGAGGTGAACGTGGCTTACCTTCCCCCATGCACTCCCACACACCCCTCAGCAGCTTGACTCCATTCCTTGGACACTTACTCCTCTGAGGTTTGTCCCTCTCAGAAGATACCCTCTCTGCTAATGTTCACAGCAGGCCCTCTCCTGCTGCCTCCCACCACAGTCAACACCCTGCTTAGAAACCTTTTGGCTCTTTCCTATGTCTATTTCTTCCCTTTCTACCTGATGGTTTGAGCAACCAACCAGCAGCAGGGTGACCAGGGCCCGTCAGTCCCTTTATTTTTTATGAAAATCAACAGATACTGCCCATTTTCAATGACTCTTCATTTTCTGTTTCACGTTGTTGCTAGTGCAAGAAAATGAACAGACTTTCTGAGCTGTAAATAGTAAGCATCTCCTTAATCACCAGTGTTCGATAAATTTTGGAAAAGGAGGTGTTAATACCTTCAGGTGTGCATTTTCCCTTGTGCTGAAACTTTGCTTGGGGATGTTGACACTCATAGCTCTTTAGCTGACAGTAAGTAAAGAAGTTCTTTCCATTGGTAGAACAAACTGAAGAGCCATTCCTTGGGCACTGGTAGGGAAGCTTACAGAGGCATTTTCCCTCCACGCATCGTTCCCATGGGTGACAAAAAACTTTCTTACAGGACTTGTGGGTGTATTGGTTGCTTAAGCATTCTCCTATGAGGTACGTGTCTTGCTCAGCTGGCTGGGTGGGTTCAACCTGCTGAAACTGGTTTTCTTCAGCATTAGGTGCTGCATTCTGCAAGGCACAAAAAAAAAAAATATTAAAAGGGAGTAAGATTAGGGACTGTGCCAAGAGTTTTGCAGATCCCTCAACAAAGTGTCCATTCATAAGCCTTTTCCTATCTAACAACCACAGAGCTGCTAAATATCATTTATAGTGTTTATCCCCTTTGTCTTTGGCCACCTCATCTTTCTCAGTTTCTCTGAACTTCTTTTTTCTTTTCGGATTATTTACTTGGTGTGATCTTCTCTCTTACTGGTCTCCCACAAACTTTATATCTTTATTCTTCAAATGTCAGCTGAAGTGCATAGCTGATTATAAACATTTTTTAAGCCATTGGTTTATAACACATCCCAGCAATGGGACTGTAAGCAGATCAAAACATAGGGGGACTTAAACACCAGAGAAATAAAAAAATTAGAAATTTGGGGTTTTTTTCTAAGCCTTTTTTATTGGCTTGGTTTACCTTGGATTTAAGTATCACCTGTAAATATTTATGAACTACTTAGCAGCAAATAAACCTATAGTTGATGATTTGTTTTACTGTGTGCCTGATCAAGTAACAAGTGTCTTAAAGAAATTTGAAAATCAATTGCTCTTCCTTATCAGTTTTTTTCCTGTATCTGGCACAGCAATGGATCTGCAGTGTGGTTGCTGGTCATCACTGGACTGCAAGCACAGATTCCGACCCTCCCTCTGACAGCCTCTGGGTGAGTGGTTCTGCAACTGTGTTTGTGCAGCTCTCTTGTGACTTCACTGCTGGCCGAGTGCTTTTGCTTACGAAGATCTATGGGTAGGTTGAATGGTGAAACATGAAAAATATAAATGAATGGACTCTGCGTAAAAACGGGAGAGAAAAGTTAGTCCTCATTTGTGATTTATCAGCTTTGGCTGTGTCAACTGAATCAATAGAGCTGAAGTTTAAAGTTCTCATGAAGAAATCCTGGCCATAGTAAAGTCAGTTAGGATGTTGTTGGAGCAGAATTTAATCCAACAACCCTCTTTTTAATGGTTGTATGATCTTACTAAACTCTTCCTGCTCTTCTCAGGTCAGGAGAATCCAAAGTGTGAGCCACATCCGACTTGGCACAACTCCCATATTGTGCTTGGTGTTTCTCCTGAACAGGAACAGCAGGTGCTGATCTTTATCTCAGGATTTCTCTAAAATGCTTGGGTCATGCTGAATGCTCAGCTCGGCTCAGCTTTCCAGGACACTTCTGCCTGAAGACAATCCTCAGCAAACCTTCTGGCAGTAGGATGTACCATGCTGCTGTGTGACAAGACTGTAATCTTGTTTCTCAAATAAAAGGGGGGCAGAGGGGGCAAGGCAGGGGAAATAGCAGCACCTTTATGTGGTCAGCCACACTTGCAAATTTGGTTTAGGATAGGGTCATGACTAAAATCTTTTCCAGAAGCCTGTTAGCGTAAGTCCCAGATACAATCTATACATGAAAGAGAAACAGCAAGCTTCAAACATTCAAGCTGGGCTAAAACAAATGTATGAAACCCAAATACTATGAAAGGAAACTTAAAAAAAAATCATCAACTGATTTTGCTTTTGTAACAGCAAACTGTTTTTAAACCCTTTTAATAAGTTACTGCTACCATAATAAAACATATCTTACCTCTGATCCACAAAGACAAGAGAGAGACAAGAAAACCAAGCAAACTGGGAGCATTCGCATGATGAAATTTTATCTCCCTTTGTAGACAAATTCCTCTGGCTGGGATTCTTTAGAATATCAGCTGTTAGCTTTGTGTTTAATTTTTAACCATTGGTAAAATATTTTAAAGGGCACTTAGAAATAAAATACCCGAGCCTCAACTATTGACTGATGTATCTGATCTCTCCAAAGGATTCCTGCCTCGGCTTGACTGTAAGAGCATGATGAGATAACAAAAGCAAAGCCCTTGAAGTAAATGATTAAAAGGAAGCAGCTGTTAAGGAGACACATTTCTTTTCTCTGGCCAGAGGAGTCCGACCGAAACATTGCACTGGTTCTCCTGATGGTAGGCATTACTTACTATATAATGCTTATTATATATTATTATTGCGAAGGACAAGTGCTTTTATGTACAACGTATACACGGAGAAGCCCTGCCATCCGCGTGATGCCCATTCCACGCTCCTCCGCGTCACGAGCTCCTTTTACACTGTCCGCGGGAAGAATTTTCCAAGGCTTTGGCACATGCTCTTGCGACAGTGTCGCTCGGCCGGTGCCGTTTCACTTACGGCGGCAGCGCCGTTTCCGGCAGCGCGGGGGGTTTCCCGGCGGGGACGGCGCGCACGTGCAGGTATGGCCCGGTCGGTCGGTCGGTCGGTCCGTCTGTCTGTCTGTCGTTCCTCAGGGAACGGCGCCAGGAGGGACCCGCGCGGCCCCGCACCCCGGCTGCAGTCCCTGTGAGGCGCTGCTGGGTGCGCGCCCGAGCCCGAGCGGCGGGGCCCGTGGGAACCGCTCGGTGTTTTAAGGGGGCCGAGCGGAAGGGCCGGGGCGACCCCCGGTACCGCCGCAGGCTGGGGGAGGGACAGACGGAGAGCGGCCCTGCCGAGGGCTTGGGGGTGCCGGGCGATGAGAGGCCGGGCATGAGCCGACAAACACGTCCCGGAAAGCCAGACACGTCCCGGGCTGCATCAAAAGCAGCGTGGGCAGCAGGGCAAGGGAGGGCCTTCTGCCCCTCTGCTCCGCTCCGGTGAGACCCCACCCCCAGCGCTGCATCCAGCTCTGGGGATCCCAGCACAGGAGAGACGTGGAGCTTTTGTAGCGGGTTCAAAGGAGGCCACCAAGGTGTTAAGGGGGCTGGAGCACCTCTCCTCTGCAGCCAGGCGGAGAGAGCTGGGGCTCTTCAGCCTGGAGAAGAGAAGGCTCCGGGGAGGCCTTACAGCAGCCTCCCAGTGTCTGAAGGACACCAGAGCTGGAGAGGGGCTTTTTACAAGGGCGTGTAGGGGTAGGATAAGGGGAGATGGCTTTAGACTGAAGGAAGGCAGGTTTAGATTGGGTATTAGGAAGAAATTCTTTACTGTGAGGGTGGTGAGACAATGAAACACGTTGCCTAGAGAAGCTGTAGATGCCCCATCTCTGAAAATGTTCAAAGCCAGGTTGGATGGGGCCCTGAGCAACGTGGTCTAGTGGAAGGTGGGGTTGGAACTGGGTGATCTTGAAGGTCCCTCCCAACCCAAACCATTCTATGATTCGATGTTGTTCTCACTTTGTGCCACTCCTTTGTGGGGCCGGAGAGCTGCAGAGTTTTCTCCTGGGTCTGGAAAGTGTCTCGTTCAGCCCTCATACAAACGAGTGAAGAACATGCTAATCACTTTTTGCAGGTAGGTGTTGCAGTGGATGGCATCTTAGTTGTAAGCTTGATTTTTCACAGGCTGAAACCATAGCACATTTGTAGTGAGTATTGGAAAGGAGTAACCTCTAAATTAATGAGCAAGGCTGACAGGAGACTTGAGCTTGTGCAGCAAACCAAATGTGAGATATCTTTTACATCTTAAGCAACTGATTTTTGTCCACAATTTAGGAAACAGTAGAGGATGTCTTTTCGTGGCAGAGGAGGTGGAGGAGGAAGAGGAGGTGGAGGCTTCAACCGCGGAGGAGGTGGCGGTGACAGAGGTGGCTTTAATCGAGGCGGACGAGGTGGCTTTGGACGGGGAGGTGGAAGAGGAGGCTTCAACAGAGGCGGATACGACCAGGGCCCTCCCGAAAGGGTAGTTTGTAAGTTACATGGAGGGATTGTATTTGTTTAATTTAGAGTGACTGCTCCAAATCTTTAGCTTGTTTGTTCTTTATTTCAGTGTTGGGAGAGTTCATGCATCCCTGTGAAGATGACATTGTTTGTAAATGCAAAACAGAGGAAAACAAGGTGCCTTATTTCAATGCACCAGTGTACTTGGATAATAAAGAACAGATTGGCAAAGTGGACGAAATCTTTGGACAGCTGAGAGATTTTGTATCCTTCAAAAAAAATGTGTGATGTGCAGCATTTGTTTTTTTAAAAGCAGATTGGATATTAAATGGGATTTCTGAAGGATTTTAAAATAGTTAAGGCTTGGCTACCAGTTATGTGTGAACAGACACAAATCTGGCTTCAACTGTTGATGTCAACAGGTGCTTCCTTCACATTAAGTGCCTGTCTTAAAGCCTCTTTGATATGGCAGAGTACTTTCAGTCAGGCAGAGGTTTTCACTCTGTACCAGTACTGGGGCTGTGTTTTGGATCCATGGTGGTTCAGGTTGTTACCTTTTCTAGCTGACTGACCAAATTTTCCCCTATAGGTTACTCACCCATAACAGAGTTGGATCAAGGGTGTGTGGGATTTTTCCCTGTGCATTGTGGGGACCTTGGCCGTACTCCAGCTCATTATTTAATTATAAAGTGAGTTTTTGCTAGGATGCGCTGTTGCTCACTGTCCAGTTTATTACTAAAAGTGGGCTTGTGCTGGGATGTCCTCTGGCAAAGCAAGGTTGTTGACACAGGCCTTGTATTCGTTCAGTTGTCACTGCCAGATTAGCAGAATCCATGACAAAAGTGGGATGCTTGGGGGAGTAACCCTGTAACATGGCAGTAAGACTTAGCCTGTGTATGTTTGTTGAGCATCAGTCACTAGCTACATGCATTTTCCTCTCCCACATGAAATCTGAAGTAAAACATGCAGGTTTTAAAGGACTTTCATGCTCTGAGTGTATTAACTATCAGATTTACTTTTTGTATCAGAACTACCTGAATTGCGAAGACTCGTTTTCTTCCTACAATAACATATGAAGCAAATATGTTGGTAGATTTTGCAGCTCCTTACTTCCCCATTTAATCTTGACTTTTAATTAAGCAGAGTTGGCCAGCAGCTCTTTTTGATCTTGGGAACTGCATCCCTAAGTCCTTGCATATTGGAGAGCCAGAGGATTCGGAGAAGAGTGTTTGTGGGATTACGGAGAGTCTGCCAGTTCCCTGTAGGATAAGGCTGGGCATGCTGGTCAAGCAGTTCCTGCTGGCTCTTACCTTCCCACAGCCAGGCATTCAGCAGCAGCAGCAGCATTAGTAGAGCTTCTGCAGCATGTGAATTATTCTAGATAAGCCTTGAGGTCACCCTGGGGCTAAGGGGTTCATCACTTACTATGTTAATTTGTTTTGTTTTACAATTATGTTTTTGCTCTTAGCACTGTTGTGTTCTTCCTTATGCCTTAATACATGGAAGCAAAAAAGTATTTTACCACAAAATACCATATTTGTAACTATGAAAAAATTTGAGAGAAATTGGTAATAGTTTCTGCTGATCTTTCAGTTGCAATTGTGATTTTTAGCTTAATTTAAAAAATTCTAATTTAGAAGATGTCTGAATATGCCTTCTGCATAATAATCAAAATCAAAATTTCAGATGTTTTACTACTACTGTGCTCCTTAAAGAAACTAACAGTATTTTTCAGTGAAACTGTCTGAGAACATGAAAGCCTCTTCATTTAAAAAAATGCAAAAGGTGAGCCAATCTCAATAACAGCATTTTACTGTATGTCATCAGTTATATAAAGCTACTCTATGTCAGCAAATAAGAAAGACTTTATTAAGTTTTTAATAACTTTAAAAGCTGATTGACCTTTGTAAATAGTCTTCTATTTCCTCTTCCTTTTAAGTTTTGTATCTGTCTTGTTCTTCCTCTTCCCTGCCCCGCAAGAAAAGACATAACAAATGAAAATCACACAAATACCTATATTTTAGTAACTTTCTAACACTGATTTATTTCTTGTGTACTTTCTGTATTTGGCTATTTGCAGGGGACAGTTTGACATAAAGGGGTAAGAGAAATTGTGGGTATTTGTAAAGAGAGATATTAATGTGCATTTTGGTCTTGGTATTTTGAAAGCCTAATGGAACTCTCTTCCTACAGTTTTACATTGATCCAGCAAAGCTACTGCCTCTTCAGAGATTTTTGCCAAGGCCCCCCGGAGAAAAAGGTGCTCCCAGAGGAGGTGGTAGAGGAGGACGTGGTGGTGGACGTGGGGGAGGAAGAGGCAGTGGTCGAGGTAAGATCCCAAGAATAGAAGCTGCAGAATGTTGGAGTTATTTGGGGTGGCATAGCTTGTTTTGTTCGTTTGTTTTGTGGGGTATTTGTGTTGTTTTGTTTTTTAAAGCTGCTATTGAGTACTTGAATATCAACAGTTTTATTGCAAAGAAAAATGTTACTCGTGTTTCTGTTTGACTCGATAGAAAAGACAATTATATCTATCCAATGGCAAGATCAATGGTTAAATAACAGCTCCAATGCATAGGGAGGAGAGAACGCTGATTTATATCAAAGACAGAAAGTGTGACGACTAAGCAAACTTGCAGAAAAGGTTGTAGATAATACACACTGAAAACTGTTAGTGAAATCTATACTTTTAGTATGTTTAGAGTCATAGAATCATGGACTATCCTGCTTTGGAAGGCACCCACAAGGATCATCATAGTCCAACTCCTGTCCCTGCACAGGGCAGCCCCAAGAATCACACCATGTGCCTGAGGGCATTGTCCAAATGCTTCTTGAACTCTGTCAGGCTTGGCGCTGTGACCACTTTCTGGGGAGCCTGTGCCAGTGCCCAACCTCCCTCTGGGTGAAGAACCTTTTTCTGTTATTGAATCTAAACCTCCCCTGACACAACTTCAGACCATCCCCTTGGGTCCTGTCACTGGTCACCACAGAGGGTGCCTGCCCCTCCACTTTCCTTCCTTAGGAAGTTGGAGGCTGCAATGAGTCTCCCCTCAGTCTCCTCTCCTTTAGACTGAACACACCAAGTGACCTCAGCCTCTCCTCATACGGCTTCCCCTGAAGGCCCTTCACCATCTTCGTTGCCCTCCTTTCAACACTGTCTAACAGCTTTATATCTTTATGTTCTAAAAATCCAGTCTGGATATCAAAATACTTGAAATGCAGTGTTAGAGAGGTGAATGACCTGGTGAATCTCATCCTCTGCTTTTTGAACATCATCTGCCATGTACTTTGCAGTTAAAGCAGGAGTTTATTTTTTCTTACAGTTTCTGGCCTATTCTCCCTACCCTGCCCCTTTGCAGCAAGGCACAGGTGTTTTGAATGGTTTGGTTGGTTTGTTTTACTAATAAATAATAATTATTAATAATTGTAACCAATTATTGGTTAATATATGTAATTAGTTTTGTGCTCTTGTGAAAGAAGTTAATTGTGGAGTTTTGTTAGTGTCTTTAGTATTTTGGACATGGTATATCAGATATCAAACAATACCGAAAATGCTAGAAGAGATAATTGAGCTGGTAGCTGTCCAGCGACTGACAGTTTCTGTTTTTTTGTTGTTGTTCATTCCCTTTGAGAAGCTGTCAATGAAATAAATTGTTATGTATAACAAAGAATTTATATGCTTCTCAAAGGGTAATTTCCTTCTTATGTTTAGGAGGATTTGGAGGAGGAAGAGGTGGAGGAAGAGGAGGAGGAGGAGGATTCAGAGGAGGCAGAGGTGGAGGAGGAGGATTCAGAGGAGGAAGAGGTGGTGGAGGAGGCTTTCGGGGTGAGTGTGTGGCTTTTACTGTTCAGTAATAAGAATGGCTCCTGATTTCTAAAGCTTATAAATATTAAACAGAATGTTGTAATTTTTAATGTATTGTAGATGTTTATAGTTTTATGTAAAATGTTTCGGTACATCCCAGTAGCTTAAACCAAAGCGCAGTATTCTGCTTTGTTGGTGTGTGTATAAGAACATGTCAGGTTTTTTCATTCAGAAACAGCATAACAGAGATATTATAACATATCTCTGAGATACAGAGATAACAGATAATGATAAATTATTTTATTCTGTCAACTCATTCGGTGCTATGTATATAACTAATTTGCTTTAACTGCAACTAAGATGTGAACTGTTTGGTGTGTTTTTTCTTTCCTCTTAAAATAGGAAGAGGACATTAAAAACGGAGCCATGAGGATCTCCCTGCTGTCTTACCATGTCATCTACAGAAGGGAAGAACCAGCAAAAATTTTTGTGAAGGACCCTGAAAAAGTTGTTTTTATAATGAACTTGAAGCTGTAAGATGACAATTATTTTTACAACTAGTGACTGGTGATCAACACATGAAGAGTGTAGCCCCAGGCAAAGAGCCGAGGACCACTCAGAATATACGGACACTTTTCTAACTAAGCCAGGATTCAAAAAGTTATTCTTAAACTGCTTGTTTCTGAAAGCAGCAGCCAATGCTTCACTTTGTGATGGAGTTTGGAGTAAACAGTCAATGAAATGGGTTCTCAGAAGACCCTACAGGTTCACTACGTGCACATTCATCAGAGTGAACCTGTTACCTGCGCATGACCAATACCTAGTTCTCATTCTCCTTTTACATAGAATCTTCTGGGTTGCTCTGAAATGGACATGCTGTTTAATCAACCTTTGTGAACCTTTTTTTATGAACTAAACTTAAATATTTTCTGTTGATAGATTTTTTAAAAATATAAATGTATAAAAGGAAAGGAAGATAGCAAAATATATTTTATGAATTTTTCTGTATAAATCTCATCGAAATCCAAAAGCATTGACACATTCTTCTTAGCGGCTGCTGTCTAATGAGTAAGACAAGCTAGTACTATACTTGAGTCACCTAACTGTGTATTGAAAAGCTAAGGGTTTTTAACTGTCCCTGCATACTCCCTTAGCTTATTTCTTTCAAGGTTTTGATATCCTGGCACTGCACCCCTGTGGTGCTCTGAGCTTGTGCAGGGCTAAGATTAAATAGCTCATCATTGGGCTCCTCTGCACACAGTGCTTCTGGTTATGTATTGCTTAAAAAAGGCGTGAAAAAATTGGCCCGAGTCTTTGGACTCTTTAAATGGATGCATTATGAGGATTTTTGAAAAGCTAGTGACTGTCTCTCCTTATGAACAGAGGAGACCGAGGTACCTCTCCACTCTTGAACTTTGGAAATAAAGTAAGGGGTAAAAAGTAGAATCTCTCTGGACTTCATCTAAGCCAGAAGTCTCTTCATAGACTCTCCTACCATGCACTTTTGAAAAGGAATCTATAGAATAATGTACATGCAAGTATTTTGAACATCTTATTCCATGTGAAAAGAAATACATTTCAGAATTGATCATACTGTTACACTTTTTAATTGATGAATGCAGTACCAGGCAGATGAATTATATTAGCCTTCTGCTTAACAAAAAGAAACATAATTTTTCAGTAACTGGACAGTTACTGGTCATTTTAACAAATGCAATTGTTAGTTTTAATAATCTCTGGAACAAAACTTGAAACAAGGTGGAAAAAAAATTAAAGAATTCACTTAAGTGTGAACAGATGGTGCGTAAGATAATAGATAAAGATATTCTTCAGCTTAAAAGAAAAACACACTGAATTTCTGCCACATCTGGTTTTGTGAGAAGAAACTGAGTCTACTTTTTAGCCACAGGACTATCTGGAACTGAAGGATTCCAGTTATTTTCATGGTGTTGCTACAGTCTTAGCTTTAACCAGGTCACTTAAATCCAGAACTCTGGGAGAATGTTTTTTGTTGCTTTGCATTGCTAGGCCTAAGTGACCTAGGGCACTGACTGCCCTTTAACTAGCCAGACTCCTATGTAAGGAGTTACCTGTTGCATTTCAGAAACACCACTTTGGAGTTGAACAGTAGGGACCAAGCGCAGCTGCAGTTGTAGGTACTTCTGTCATTTGCAGCTGTGTCTGCTGTGCTGTTTTTAAGGATGCCTCAGTAGCTCGTTGTGGGTAGCTGACTCGGATCGTCTTTCCTTGTTCATTTGACTTTAGAAGGCTAATTTAACATAATCCTCACTCTTACACCCAAATTCATGCTCTGCTTTGCTATTCTCACTGCATGCTTTAGGGACATGCTTTTTCCCGGGGTATCAGAAAACTCCTGCCGTGCCTTTTGAATTGCATGGTGTGACAGCTGATGGTTTGGTTGCAGACAGTGCCACCCTCCCGCAGCTCAGGACAAGATGTGTATGCTTTGAGTCTCTCAGCAGATGGAGCAGTGAGTCAGCTCGAAGCATTGCGAGACCGAAGCAAAGGCTTTGACATCTGTGTGCCGAGGGGCTAAAGAGCAATATCCACTGCAGCTCTAGAGGGAAGGTTGGCCTCCTGGTTATAGGGGACAGACTGCAGTCCCAACTGAGAAATGCATGAGGATCATTATGATACGACCTATCCATACAAACAATGTTGGATTGTTTTTATACAAATATACAGAGAAAATTTATAATCTTAGATCTTTTTTTGAGGTTGTAGGATGTTAGGATATAAGAGTGTCCTCAGTGATTGGGTGTGAATATGAGGAAATCAACTATTGTGTTTGTCATATGAAGCCTTTTTTTGTTTGTTTGCTTGTTTTTTTTCTTCTCCATTGTGGGGAAGGATGGTGTTTGCCAGGCACATCCAGTCCCTCTTCTGCCTTGTCTTCTCTGTACTATGACATGACCCTGCCTTCCTAATGTAAGGTGCTGACTGTACTGGATGAAAATTCAGTCTCCTGAAAGACAGGTCTTCTCTGCAGTGTAATGTTGTAATGAATTAAAATACAGGTTTTCTAATTTTATATGACACTTTGTCTTGAATTTTTATTCAAATCCTATCCCATGCTTTGGTCATTTTGTGCTCCTAATCCTAGTAAGTGGAATGTTCCTGTTTTATATAAGTGCTTACAGTTATCCTAGGCTGCATCTGCAGAGAACAGGAAGGGGAAGGTCTCACAGGACCCTGACAGGAGTTAGTGTGTTGCAGAAGTGGGAAGTTTCAAGTAGCTGTGGTGTCTGGGGAAGAAAAGTCATAGTGCAGTCTGAAGTGAGCAGAGTGGAGTAAGGTGTTAGTGGTAGTGTAGGCTCTTCATGACTGTTTGGTGTTCCCTGGATTTTCCCTCACTGGCAGCATTTGGGACAAAATACCGAAGAGGTCATCTAAAGAGCTCACCTGACACCTGCTCCAGTAGTGCAAAGAGGGTTGCTGTCCTGCAGTAATCCCCTGAAACTCAGCTAGGTTTCAGTGCTTGGCTGCCCACCCAGGACACAGCAGTAGTGGTGTCCCCTGCCTGTCTCCTCCTCCACTTGTCAGTGTCTGCATGTGCTCGCTGCTGGCAGGGGCAGAGCATTCAGTGACCAAGTCCTGTTTTCAAAATGTGGTCGGAAATGAAGGTGTTGGCCACCCAGGCATAGGGTCTGGCTTTTAGCTGATTTTGAAAATAACAGCTGGTAAATCACTAGGATCTGATTGTTCAAAGGTATTCAGAAGACCTGGTGCCTTTGGTCCTTGGCACCCCAAAATTCTGGGTTTATATTTTATTCTGTTTTGGAGGGATGTTTATTCACCATGTGTTTTCTGCAGTTGCTGAGACAGGATGGTTCAATGTTGTTCATAAGATTTGCTGTGTTACTTTGTTGGAGAAATTTGATGTGGTGCAGAAAATGATTGGGATGTTTTGATGTTAGTCTGCAGCACTGGCCGGTGTAGAACAGAAAGGATTCTCTCTGGCACTGACTCACAGCTATGGACATTTGCGTGAAGCAATACCGGACTGTCACATACATACTGGTTCAAAGTTATTTGCAGCTGTGCAGAGCATCGTCTTGGAAAAAACTAGTAGTGTCTCTAAGAAAAAAGGCACAGCTACTGTGTGAAGTAGGGAGAGTAAAACGCTTTGTGGAGTCACGTGTTTTTGAGGGTGTATTCTTCTGTCAGCTGAAAATCTCTTTTGAGTCAAGCTTTTCTGGACAAAAGTTTAAATCTAGTAAAAATCAGTGAGTGAGGGGAAAGAGTGTGTTATTAATTTGTTTTCCGTGGGATTTCAACTATATGTATCCGTAAGAAAAGGGACGTTCTGCCTTAGAGAGCCCTCTAGCGGTGGTTGCGTGATAAACGTGGGAGGGGTTGGGTTTGGGGTGGGTTCGTAGTCTGGTTACCGCTGAAGACAAGAAAGGTTTGGGGTTGGTTTAGGTTTCTAATATTTTTTTTTAATGCAGAAGTTACGTTTCTCCGCTCTCATCACTCATGGGTTGAAATACATTGTACACATAACTGAAAGCAGCTTGCTAAACCCTGGGATGAGTTTTACACTGCCAGACATATATATAGATAGCTGCAAATTGAAGAATGGACTTGAACAGAAGTTGTGTTTTGCTGTTGATCTGGAACAATTGGGAAGGAAAAGCATCACTTCAGTTTATAAAGTGCCCCTCTGACACCAGTAATACTATCTGTTATTGGAGGATAAAAGCAACCTGAGGTTTTGGATTTTATTTTCTTATACCAGTATAAATAAGCAATGTGGTAAGACATATTTCAACTGGCTTAGGAACTGTGGTTCCAGCTTTCTGGATTATTTGTATACTTCAATATTTAATTCCCTTTTTTATCTTTTTGGCTTTGTTTCATGAACTGCAGTTTTGTAGAAAAATGTACTTTTAGGTTAACGATGTCTGCCTTTAATTTTGACTTTTCTCTCAATTCCAGTTGCTGTAAAGTTAGTCAAATTTAAGAAGAGATGGCAACAATGTGATGGTACATAGGATGGGCTGCACACATCAGAAAGCTGTGTTTTAATCAACAAGTATAAAATTTCTATGGTCTTGTTAAGTGCTGCTCTATGTCTGGAATCCTGTCTGAATAAAAATAGTGATGCTTTGCTTTTCTGAGACGTTCAGCATTGCAAACTCTGGCTTCTGTGGAAGCTGCAAGTTCTGAGATGCTTTTGAAAATCTTGCCAAAGTGTCAGAGGAGGAAAGTAAAGATATCGAATTACCACTATGCTTTTGAGGCAGGCCTGCAGTGCACAAGGGAAGTGGCTTCGTTGCCAAACAGATCATCTTTCCTTTTAGATCTCTCCCACACTGTTCCTGCCTAATCCTCTTCTGACAGGAAAAATACTGTAATAATACAAGTAGCCTGAGAGCTGTAAGAGTGAGTGTAGATGTGAGGCATTAAAGAAAATGTTTGTTGGTAGAACTATGACATGTGATTGTGTATAGTAATGATGGCTACATGTTGTGACTGCACAAGTTTTATATAAAAATGTTCTTTTATATTCAAATGGGTGAAAGATGTAGGATGTCTATTTTGGAGAGCTGAGGAGTGGGAGGGAATGCCCTATGAGTGTTTGACAGGTTAGGGAAGAGAGAGTTGTTCAGGTATACTGCCTTTCTATAGAATGACTGTATTCCTCAACACTGCCTGTGTCACTGCATCCTTATTGCTGCTCAGAAGATACAGCTCTAGCCTGGGACCTGCTTGAGCTGCCTGTGAACCACGTACAACTGAAGAAGTACTGGTTGCTCATCCTTGTTACTTTTATACCCAGTATGAATACTAACCAGAGGCAAAAACTGCGTGAAGTGGGACTGATGGGAAACAGCTGGTTTCTGATACTGCATATGAACTCTTTGGGCAGGGATTTATTGCAGCTAATATTTATGCAGGATTTTTTAAAAGGAATTTACTTTAGTGTGCTGGTACCTCATCACTGAAGACAAAAAAACATGAGCTTCTGCTGCTTAGGTTTGGAAAATGCCCAGTAATTTTCTGCCCAGTAACATGCCTTGGAAAATTTGCCCAAAGTAAGCTTACATGCATTGTGTTTAGGAGAGGGAAGGTGTTCTGGCTTGTAAGACACATTCAACAATCATTTTCTGCAGACCAGGCTATTTTAGAAGTGTAGTGATGCTTCACTTCAGAAAATACTGGAATGTGTTTTTCTTGTGTCTGTGTCAGCTTGAGAGCTTAACTCAAACAAAGAATTTTGAAGAAGTAGGTCTTTAAAGATTTGAGGGGATGGGCTTTAGACTAAACACATCCTGCTCTTTAAAGAAACTGATGTTTGTGTCTTCGTGTTGTACTGCAGTTTTTTGTGCTTTTTGTGTTGATGGGAATTAGTTCCAAACCGGGCTGATGATCAACTTTTGTTGAGATTTCCAAAGCATTGCACAAGAGGTTTGAGGGAAAAAGTTTGGGGGGCATGTGACAGTTAATCTCTTTAGCAGTAAGAATGAAGTTTAAGCACACTGTTGGAAATTTGCTCAGTTCTGTGCTGCTCTTTGTTTTAAATAACAATCTCCTGCTTAGATTGGGAGCGTAAACTTCTTTCCACTTTAGTCCAATTAAATCGTGCTTGGAAGCTGTCAGTGCTGGGGAGAACTCCGCCCTACCCCCCTTCTTTTAATTTTTCAATGAGTCTGTTGAATAATGAAAGAATTTGCCTGACAGGGTTGTAGTGTTCCCTCGTCTTGATGAATTATTGCAGAGGATAAACGACAGACTTTTGTCGAAAATGCATTGGAATGATTCATCCAATTCCTCAGAAAGTGACATTGAAGCTCATTCAGCCTTTACACAGACTGAGCACAACATAGTTGCAGCTTACTTAATAACAGCAGGTATGGGCATTGGCAAATTGTTGTGTGACTTCTTAAAGTAGAACTTGTAGATCTGAATGCTCATTTTGTATGGTAACAGTGATGGTATTTCATTTTGTATTAGACAACTCTCTGATGGCTTTTCTCTATATTTACTGACAAGTCAGCTATCAACTGCCTGAGTGAAATATGCAGAAACATCTGAACTGTGCAGAAACATCTAAGTTTTCTGTTCTATATTTGAAGGCAGCGTTGTGTCTCAAAAAGTATATTTTGTTGATATGTAATTATAGAAGAGAGTGAGAATTAATTTCTGCCAGCTTGCAAAAGAGATAAAAATAGGGCATAGCAGTCACATCTTGCATTTTTCTGCGATGTGCTCGAAGCTATCTTGAGATTTCTCCTGGGCCACATGTTCGTAGTAATATATGTGTAGTCTGAGCATGTGAGCGGGTGTCTGTTAGGGGGATGTGAGGGGAAGGGTTGGAATGTGACTTAGAGGGAGGGAGCTGGTCATTAATCAGAGAAGAGCAGACTCCAGTTGCAGCTGTATTTTTCACCAATGACATATGTTACAAAAACACACCGTAAGGCCCATGACTTCAGTGGTCTTTGGCTGAATGATTGTAGAATTGGTTTTTTTTTCCCTCCTTGAAAACTTTCTCATTGTGTAACCACAATACTTCAGTAGTGCTTTTGTGAAGCACTGAGTGCTATAGCAATGAAATACCCACCTAACCAAAACCTGAAACCTACTGTGTTTAAAAATAGGCCTTCTGTACCTTTATTGCAGCAAATCAAGGCAGTTTATCAATATTTTATTAATAGACTGTACCATACATTTTGTATGTTATAGTTAGATTTTAAAATACTTTAAGGTATTAATTTACATTTATATGAAGTAATATTGTTGATGGTCACATTTTATTTAGCATATATGTCTGAAGTGGTGAGTATAAAATTGCTGTTCTGGTAAGGAGAGTATTTTTGGATGCAAAGACAATAATTTATTTCAGGTCTTTAGAGAAATTTGTAGAACAGCTACA
>JAWWES010000133.1:26048447-26079607 GCA_035583135.1 Lophotriccus pileatus
ATCCCCCCCCCCCCTTAAAATTAAGACTGGACTCTGAATCACTAAATTTAAGTGTGTCTAGCAGGATCTTTCCTTCGCCCTGAGGATATGAGTTTACAGTCTTCTTGTATGTCTTATTTCATTCTTGATAGTTGTCATATCTGTTAAAGCATGTCTCATAAGAAGCCTGTACTATTTCATAAACATATAATTCCCTTTTGCTACCTCTCTCCCAAGAGATGACATACTATCTGTCAACAGAAGAGCTGCCAGAACTGACACTGTGAGTTTTTTTACTATGGTGTTCATTTCAGATCAGATCCTCAGCATCTTGTTTTTGTTAATTTTAGGAGCACATGGCATCACAGTGTCATTCCCAAAATGTGTGGATATATGAATATGATAGCTGATGGCATCTCTGTGACCAATAGATATTAGACCTTCAACAGGAGGCCTGCCCCTGAGAACAGACATGCTTGGTAGTTTTAAAAGAGATAGCCAAGAGTTAATTTTAATTTTGCCTCATTTGATTTTAAAATTACTGAATCTGATGAGAGAATTTATTTAATGTGGGAGATGGGTACTGATTAATAAAATGTTGCAGTGAAAATCCTTATATGAGTTTTAGGTATAATAAAAATGGTATCAAGGTGACTGTGAAAGAAGATGGATCTGCTTGTGGAAGTCCACATTCAGTCTGACAGTCACTCACTCAAGCTCCTTACAGAATTATGCCTCAAATCAGTGATGAAGAAAACTATAGTGTTTCAATATATAGGTGAAACCTTTAAGATAAACCCAAACCAACCAACCAAAAAAAAAAAACTGAACCAAAACAAAAATTCTGAAAGGCATTGCCATGGATAATGTGTTATTAGATTTTTACCTGTATAACATTCCACTATTCAGTTGGCAATTTAAGGTGCCCAGCCTATAAAAATGTATGTAAGTTTAGGATTTGCTTCAGTGATACTGTAGCAGCTGAGCCAGTCTTGGGAATTTATGAACAAGTTACAAATTCCTCTTATTATTTGCAAGTTATTTTTTTAAAGTCCATCTTTGCTTGAACATGTTTGAATTCTTCATTGTGTTGTTAAGGGCTGTGAGTCTGTCTCTGCTGAGGTGCAAGGTAGAGTATTTAACCTTACTGTTTATTAAAAGTTGTATTAATATTGCGTTAGTAAAAATTTAGAGGATGAGAATTTGCTCTGGATACCTCTGAAACAGGCTGGAGTCTGAAGAGGATGAAACCACAACCATAAAAAAAAAAAATGTTTTGTGGGAATGCCGTGTAAACTGCTCCAAGAGTCATGAAGTAGGATTTGGCTTGGAAGGGGGAATGGCAGGAGAAAAGGAGGCTGTGGACACTTTAATATAGGATCACCAGGATCAGAAAAAGCTTCCTGGTGCATAGAGTCCTGAAGAATGTCCTGGGCAACTTGAAGAGCATTATGTACAAGGCAAATTTCAGACGGGTTGAATGTGAAGGGTGGAGAATGAACATTTTAGGTTTAGTACTGTTTTAGTACTTTGTTACAACTCCTTGGCTCCTGGCCATTCGTTGTGTTGTCTAATAATACATTTCAGAAACAGTTTGAGTCAAGCCAGCCCAAAAAGGTTTAAAAATACAGAGGTTAGTGAAGCAGAAGCAAGTTCAGTCCAGAGCTGGACTTTTCCCATGGCTATGAGGAAATAGCTCTGGTGCAGCCGTGCCACTGTGGCAGACTCTGCGAATCACGTAGACTGCTTGACAAAGCTTAGAAAATACAGTTTGCGCAACCTGAGCCAACTCTGAGACCTCATGAGAAGAAAGAGGAGTTAGTCTGGCTAGAATAGTGATACCAAAGTCAAACCTTCTATATCCCTTTTGCCAAGGATTATTGTCTGAATGCAAGTGGAAACTACCTGCTGAGAATGGAAGACCTCAGGTGTTGGCAGGGGCCTTTTGCTAGATTATGTGTACCATTTTTTCCCCCCAATTTTTTTTCCAATCACCAACTGTATTCTTTTTTATCATGCAAGTCAGCACTGTGCTTGGTGGCCCTTGATGCATTTGAATTTCTGCTATAGTTTTTGCCATTGCATCGAAAGTCCCAAGTTTGGCAAATGCTCCACTGTTGGCACTTCCTGAATCCAAGTGAAAATTGTCTAATTGGAAAAGCTTTTCTCTCCTTTTCAGGTGTCTATCCTCCTTGCAAAATTGCACTTGACTGACTTGCTTGTTTGGGACTTATATATTACAATAGGCTGCATTTTCTTCTGCATGTGTATTACTGGCTGATGTGTATCTTTTGTAAAGTTTCCCTTTTTCTGTTTTTACAGGAGTGATAAGCATTTTCAGTAACATCGTTGTGTTAGGCATCTTTGTTAAGTACAAAGAACTTCGGACAGCAACCAATGCAATTATTATCAACTTGGCTTTTACTGACATTGGTGTTAGTAGCATTGGTTACCCTATGTCTGCCGCCTCAGACCTGCATGGAAGCTGGAAATTTGGATATACTGGA
Organism: Lophotriccus pileatus; assembly: GCA_035583135.1. Lineage (NCBI taxonomy): Eukaryota > Metazoa > Chordata > Aves > Passeriformes > Tyrannidae > Lophotriccus > Lophotriccus pileatus. The sequence continues at coordinate 26,050,934 of JAWWES010000133.1, forward strand.
TGCCAGGTATTGCAGTTCAGTGAGAGAGAAAATTTTGAGCACTTTCAAGCAAACTGATAAATAAGTAGTAGCTCTACTTGGTGTTAACTCTTTTAAGAGATAAAATGGAGATGCAGAATTTGACTGTAGACCTGAAGTAGCTGTTCTGTAATGTCAACAGTTTCTGGAGACAGTGAATTTCACTTTAAACTTACAATCTGTAAACATTAAAGTAGGGACCTTGTATCTATCAACTAGAGATTTTCAATTAGCTTTAAGAAGGCTTACAAAACCAAATCCCAAAATAAAGATGGTTATAGTAGCACATGCACATTTGATGACTTACTTGATAGTTAAAAGACTTTGAATGTAGCTAATGTTTCAGTAATGATCTTAACAGATCTAATGAGTTCTCCTTGGCAAATACATGTTTTTTGCATAGGACTATTAGGATATCTAAAATGAAAGCCTGCAAGTCTATTAGTCTCCATTAAAGACTTAGCCTAGTTTTAATAGCCGTCTACTTTTAAGAATAGATTGACTGGAAAAATTATACTTTCATAGCAGAGAGATGATGCCCTTTGCTCACTGTGTATTGGGATTTAAATGTACATTATTGATAGGCTGTTTGGCTTAAGTGCCCAGGAAGATGAGTAGTAATGTGAAGGCATATGCTGAAAATATGTCTCAAGGCAAACATTAGCAAGACTGTACATTTTGGACCTTTATATAATGGATGATTGTAACAGTCTGACATCACTTGCCTCAGTGGACAGTTGCTTCAATCTCAAAATTCAGTCACTGTTTGATGGGAAACTTCACTTTCAACATGTTTGGATCTGGAGTGACTTGTAGTGTGTTCATGTTGATGTGAAATCTCACTGCCAATGCTTTGAGAGTTAAGACCACCTGAAGCACAACTCATGTCAACCTAAACCAAATGAATGCCGTGATCTGAGATGGCTGAATGTCGTGTGGTCCTATTATAACTGCTGGTGGCATGTGGCCTGGCTCAGGGCTCTGTATTTCTGGGGTGCCAGTGGTAACATAGCCCTCCCTGTCATCCTTCCTGGTCAGGCTTCCCATGGGATGAGGGACAGATGCATATGGAGCATGCTGGGATTGAAGCATGCATCAGTCTGCGCAATAGATCTGACACACATAAAAATTGGGGTTGAGGGGGTAAATCAGTGTGCCATATCTGTGAAATAAGTTTTGTTATACAGCAGATGAAAGAGTAATAATTCAGAACCTCACATTTGCTAAAGCTGTAACTCCTTTTGGTGAATCAAAAGGTTTTTAGGTTTCCTTAACGTATACTGAAAACACAAAGTGAATATTTCCAAATTCTGAATCTCAAAATTTACTTATTGAAGTATTATGCATTTAGGATTTCTGATGTGCACACAAGCAGGTTGCTTTTGAAATGTTTATTTTTGAATGGGCCAGCTTCAGATTGCCTGCATAGAATTAATTCCTTCAAGACATTGCTTATGGAAGAGAGCTCTGGCTGAATGTGATGTGTTGTAGTGCCTTTGATTCAGTACACAAATCTGTGCTTTTATTTTTGAAAGATTTCTCAGGAAGGATTTTCTTGTTTGTTTGTTTTAATTCCAGATCTATGCTGCCCTAAATATCTTTTTTGGGATGGCGAGTATTGGTTTGCTCACTGTTGTTGCAGTCGACCGTTATCTGACAATCTGCAGGCCCGATATAGGTACTGTACTTACAGTCAAAGATCATTCACTGTTGGGCTTCTAAGAAATAAAAGTCTGATTTTATTTTATTTTATTTTATTATTTTCTCATGAATGACTCCATAATTACAGTGCTGAGCAGAATTTTCACGGCTGCTTTCAATCTTTAGAGGGCCACATCCTCATACAGAAGCACACAAAAAGCCTATAGCTTTGGGAGGTTTTGACCTCTGTCAAGCTGTTGTGTGCCTCTACTGCTGTGTTAACACCACAGGGGGTGTTTTTCTCTCCTCTGCCGCAGCTGTATTGTAACAGTTAATTCCTGCCTCTGCAATCTTCTAAGATTGTACTTCTAAGGATGTACTTGAATGCACTGTTGCATAATAAGCTTTTTGGCGTGGGGTCAGGATCAGGTACTGCCTGTATGCTGAGAGTTGGAATGGGTAATGATATTTAAGTGGCTTTAAAGGCTGGAAAGATTGAGATGTCAGTCAGTAGTGTGAAATGGGTATGCTACCGTGTTTGGGAGCATAAACCTTTGAAAGGGTCATTATTAACCCATTATGTGCTTACTGGAAGCCACTTACCAGTCTAGTTTGGCACTGGAAAGAAGGGATAGATGACAACTGTTTGTGATTGTATGTGCTTGGCCACAGGAAGAAGAATGACTACCCGTAGCTATACCGCTCTAATCCTTGCTGCTTGGATAAATGCAGTCTTATGGGCTTCCATGCCTATTCTAGGCTGGGCTAGCTACGCTCCGGATCCGACTGGAGCAACGTGCACAGTAAATTGGAGGAAAAATGATGTGTAAGATTCCCCCTCACTCTTTCTTGTAACTTTGCTGTCTTACTGAAGTCTAAGATTATTTAATTCACCACTATATGAGCATAACTTCTTTCTGAAGTATGAAACCTAATTTTTAAAAATAATTTAAACCAATGGAAATAACATAGAGCAAGTCTAGAAAAAAAACCAAACCATAGCAATTGAACCATGCTTCCAAATTGCAAGACTTGTAGTTGCTAATAAAAAAATTAAAGCTAAAGACAAATTTCCTTATTATTTAAAAGCTTGCTATAAAATTTCATAATCAAATCAAAATACCAAATTCTTTAGCAACTTTTCCTGGATGGCTATTTGTAAGTTACTCTGTTTTGTTTTTCTGTCTTATCAGGTCCTTTGTTTCCTACACAATGAGTGTAATTGCTGTTAATTTTGTTGTGCCCTTAACAGTCATGTTTTACTGTTATTACAATGTTTCCCGGACAATGAAACAATATGCCAGCAGTAACTGCCTGGAGAGCATTAACATAGATTGGTCTGACCAAGTAGATGTGACAAAGGTAAATGAGTGTGTGAATTTCTTTAAACATGGTCTTTTGTGTTAAAGTCTTAGGGGTAAAGGAACAGTGCAGCCTTTTAAGTATTTATATTTCCTGCATTCTCCCTTTTCTTTCATAATAAATAATAACTGAGATTGAGCCTTGGTGAAAACTCTTGACTTTTAACACTAGATTCTTTACTTTTGGTCTAATACTCTTTCCAGATGAATAGCTACTTTGAAGGCTGGGAACATCGTGAATTTTTCTTGCCTCTTCCCTCTGCCATTCCTCAGAGGTGCCCTAGCAGAATTTTTGCTCTCTGTGTCTGCAGAGTCCTTAAGCTTTCTGCTTCATTCACAGGTGTATTTGGTCTGAAACGGATTGGTCAACTCTGATTTGAACTCGTGACCTAGGAATGAAAGTGCATTTCTAGCACTCAAGCTGTGTGATTCCAATCCCTTGTTCCTTTCAGTCTACTGAGCTTATCTCTTCCTTATGTAAACAGTAGCAAATGGGAGTTATGACATGAAATGAGGTATCCTGCCTGGAAGGTGGACATTCTTTTAATGTACAAAAGCCCTCAAGAAATCTTGAAGTTCACTAGCTCCTTTGATTTTGTGTAAAGATGTGATTGATGGTTGGGCATGATGAAAAAGTGAGAAAGAATTGGACAGAAGAGTATGTACCTATGTTTTTGAGTTCCTTATCAATGAAAGAAAACATTCTTTAGAAAACTTTCTCATTTCTAAATTCTGAAAATATTATTTTTACCTAAAAAGAATAAATTGAGCATTTTGTTTTTATGAAGAATTTTCAGAAAACTTGAAACTGATGATTCAATTAAAAATTTAGACTCATGTTTGTGAAGAAAATGCATTTTTCTGGGATTGCATTTGAAAACATGAACTTAGGTTTAAAAAGAAAAACAGATTGAAGCTTTGGAATTAAGCAGTATACTTTCTTTGATGAGGACAGCTTGCTTTTCACAAATAAGCATCTTCTAAGCTTTCTATGCACCAAAATTCTAAGTGTGAAAGGGTCCTTTCTGACATTATTATCAATGGGTATTGCATTTGTATTTAAATAGGAATCTTCTGTGAGAGAGTCACTGCTTACTTGTTGGTTGTGCTCTAGAACAGCTCATACGAATGAGCTGTTTACTTCTTACATCTCATTTTGTTCATCACCAAAAGACTGATAAGGGTAGAGGTGAACAGCTCTAGGGAATCCTGTATGTAAAAAGAGCTCTGCAGTCTTGTTTGGTTTTCTAGTGGTTTGTCTTGTCCTCTTGATTCGAGAGGACCAATCCAGTTTCCACTATTGACTCGTGTCCATAACAAAAGCCAGAAAAGTCTGTCTCAGCTGATACCTCTCCTCCACTACCGCAGTTTGTTACTGTTCAGGTTTAGCAGTGGCATATTTTGTTCTGGTGTGTGAGCCCCACCATGCCCAGATTTGTTCTCTCTGACAGGCAGGCAGTGAATATCAGATATCTCCTCAGTATGATACTTAAACATGGCTAGAATTCTTCATTAAACCAAGCAGACACTTCTGGGTTCCTTCAGTATATGTCCTAGAACATTTACTTTCTTTTTATTTAACTGTACCATAATTAAGCCTTATGAAATCTTTTTATTAGCATCCTAATTAAACATTTGGCTTGGATTTTTTTCTCTGTTCGTATTTATTGTTTGTAATAGCACCCCAGAGTGACCTATTATGAGGGTCATAATTCATGTGTGAAGTTCTCTCTGGTCATCTAAACTCCTGATGGAGAAATTTAACGTAATCAGTAGCACTGACTTTAAAGGAAGATTGTATGTAATGAAATGACAGTATGCCAGATACATGACAGTGAAGTGTGCTATTAAATCCCCTGCTATTAAAGTGAGATTTCATTGTAACCTGTTAAAATGTGTCAGGTGTGCTTGTTCATATATTATTTCATTCAGGATAGATCTGTTTTCACAAAGAAAAATGTGCTTTTGTTATGATGTTATGTTACGAGGTCTTCATCTTGAGGTAATACTGGTTATATGTCTGTTCCTCTTGTTTTACAGATGTCTGTTGTGATGATTGTAATGTTCTTGATGGCATGGTCTCCATATTCTATTGTATGTTTATGGTCTTCCTTTGGAGACCCAAAGAAAATTTCTCCTGCAATGGCCATCATAGCTCCTCTTTTCGCAAAATCTTCCACGTTCTATAATCCCTGTATTTATGTAATTGCAAACAAAAAGTAAGTGTTCCTAATTTAGTAGCAGTCTACTTCATGATTTTAGCATATCATCTGATTATAGAAGGATCACCTGTAAAATATGACAAACTGATTAGTGAAGATCAAAGGGTAAGCCGCTGTTAATTTGCCAAAGATAACCTTTTGGACAGGAAAGTGTAAAATAAATTGTTTTGCTCACCATCAGAACATAGTGAATTAATAAATATTTTTGAAAAAACATTAACATAGCTTTTATAAGAGTTTTGAAAATCCCTTTGTCTTTTCTCAAGAGGATTCATTATGGAATTTGGATTACATCAGTAGTAGACTGGTTTTAACGACTGTGGCCAAAATGTGTGAGGCTTAGTGACATGTTACTTGTGTAGATTTTCTTGTTTGATTTGAAATGTATCATATTCTGAGTTATTAAGATGGACTGAGCCTTTTCATTAAATTAAATAGGTTAAGCCTATTCCAATTTGAGCAAGCATAACACATGCTCTAAACAAGCCAGTGCCTCTGACTGAGGAGTGGGTTTTGCAAAGAGGCATCCTCGCTTTCTCTGCTACCAGCCCTCAATCAGAGCCTGTGATCTCTGTCTGGGTGAACTTACCTGATCCTGCTGAATCAATGAAAAAACGTCTGTTTTTCTCCCTTTCTGTAAGTTCATCCTTGTCTTGGCTGTACCCTCCTGGGATAAGCAAAAGCTGTTGTGATCCCTGTTGTAAAAGAAACACTGAAATTAACTGTACATTCCTGTACATGGAAGTGAAAAAGACCCATATCCTTTTGAATTCCAAATACACATTTTTTAATTAAATGAGTTTGAAAATTGTATATTGTAATAATTAAGGCTATCTTACCCAGCTTTTCTTTGCTTTTGGTTCTCCAGCTAATGATATTTCTGTTTTCCCTGTCTTGTCCTTTGCAGGTTTCGGAGGGCGATCCTGGCAATGCTGCGATGTCAGACAAGACAAGAGATAACCATAAACAATGCTTTACCCATGAGTGTATCTCAAAGTGCATTGACATCATAGAGCTCTTGTAATTTGCCTGCATAAATTACGTGGAAAGGAGTGAAACTTGGGTTAAAGCTAATTAACCTTTTGGACAATTAATCTTTTGGAATAATAATCTGCCCCAGCCAGCTGTTTGTTGTTAGTCACAGCAATCTTTTTAGATAAGTTAAGAAGACAGACAAAACCTGCTAAGACTTTAGTTTTTAGGGTGAGGTTTATTTGCCCAGTATGTGTGTCCCAAATGAAAAAGGCCTCTGTGGCTCTTACAAGGTGACAAAGGGGCAGGGAGAGAGTGAAGCAGGAGGTGCTTAGGTTCAGTAACCCTAGATTTTACATTTGTAATTCCTTTCATGAATTACTTTCCACCAACTTCCCTTGAAAGTTTTCCAGACTTGAAATATTCTGGATTCTCCTTATGGCTGTATATTTCTATACCAAGTGTCCTTGTTGTTATGCTTTGCAAAATTCTGTGAATATGTCAAAATATCTAGCCAAACACCATAGAACCTTTTAACAGCTTTTAGGATTTTGAAGGAGTTTCAGGATATTTAAAGTACTTTTAAAATTTTGACTCATAGAACCAAATTAATTTGTAGGAAAGACAGCTTTTTTTGTTGTTTGTTTTTGTTTGGTTGGTTTTTTTTTGTTTTGTTTTGGTTTGGTTTTTTGTTAGGTGCATGTTTCTAGTGCTTATGACTGTACAGCAAATGCTGAAAATGAGACAAAATGTACCCTAAAGCTCCACACAATGGAGGCACATAAAACTGAGTAAATGGTTATGGTAATTTCTCATCACTTTTAAGTCAATCTTTTGGTTATATAGGTCTGATGTATAATTTTCAAGAAATATCTTTGGCTATATGAACAATGGATTTATTTGGGATGAAGAAGAAGACTCTATAGATCTAGCGTCTATTATTATGTATGTGTGCATCTGAGGTTTGGCTTTGCAGTGTGTAACTTATTTCAAATATATGTGTATTTTTGGCAAAAACCTGTTTTTACAGGATTTTTTAAAAGCTCTGGAATCTAAGCTTCCTATTAATTTGTAATTTTTAGTATTAAAGAAAATGCCACACAATACCCTCATGGTGTACTAGACTTCCTTCAGGAACCTTGGAATGCTTTATAGACAGTAACTAATGCACTGCCTCTTAGAAGAAGAAAAGAGATATTTAATTACACACTAGCTCTACAAGCTACATATTAAAATAGCCTTAAAACACGCTGGATGTGGTTTGAAGCAGAGTGTGTTCTGACAGAGCAAAGAATGAGCTGGTTTAACTGATCCCATTCAGGATACATTTGAAGGTTAAGCAACTACAGATCTCGGCTAATCTGTTGTAATCTGCTGTTACTAAATGGATGTCTACATGCACGTTCGTAGCACACTGCACATGAGTGCCTAGGAACAAAGTTTTCAAATTTTTTTATGTCGGTTCTGCTGGGAGGAAGCCATGTATCTGTTTATTTACCTCTACCTCCTACTGAGCTTTTTTGAAGAAGTTCTTGGGTTTTGTCCTTCGCAATGCACTTGCGTTTACCACGGCAGAAGTGATGGCACTGGAACAAGGTATATGTTTTATTATTTGTTATATAGGGTGATTTGTAAGAGAAAGGGTTAAAGAAATTGGAGATAATATACATTGCCAAGTAATTCTAGAATAGTTGAAATATACATCTATTTTACACTGATGTTCTATGGCTAGCAGCATTCCTTAATAGGAGCAGATGGTGATTATGGCTTTGTACTTGGCAAGTAGCTACTCTAAATCTTCATTTTTTGCAGAAGGCAATGTCTTTCTGCTCCATGATTTTCCTACTGTTGTAATGTCCTTTCCATTTCTACATAGTAGTTAACTACTGTAAGGTGGTTCTGATTTAAATATAATACAGTAATTTTTTTTAATCTGGAGTAAATAATTAATTTTTGATAATAAGGAGGTTAAATTGATATGTGGTGACCTGGTATTATCATGTTAATTTTAGGAGGTACTCTTTTTCATTGCTACTTACTGTCGCAGCCCATCTGGTATAAAGCTGCATGAGGAAAAAGTAAAATAGAGGCAGAATCTAGAGAAAAGAGGGAGAGAATTAGACTTACTGAGGGCAGGGGAATCTTCAGGCTAGTATGTGCAAACAATATACCCCGAAGAAATGAAAATAAACTGATACCTGAAAATGCTGAGAAATCAATTTAACTGAAATCAATGGGAACAGAAAGTTCTTAGCATCTCTACAAAGCAAGTAATTTGTACGCAGACATCAGAAACAGGGTGAGAAAGCTCTTCTTTACTCAAATATGCTTTGGTATATCTTGAATTATCAGTCTCTTCTGAAAGGTGAGTATAGAAAATGCTTTTAATCTTTATCATACAGAAAAATTATATTAGTATTCCTATATTTTGAATTGTAGTAAATGAGATGGCATGCAGTTCCCACCTGAGACACATGCATGCATTATTCCTTATACAATGGCTTCTGGTTTTCAGTTGTCAGTAGGGCGAGGGAAGCACAGAGGATGGTGCTTACATGCTTTAGAATAAAGCAGATCTAGATTTCATGTGAAAGAAGGATCTTTTCTGTTTTGTATTCTTTTTTCTCTTTAGAGACTTCATGTTTGTGGAGTTTGTTCAGCTTTTGAATGCAGAGGCTTTTCCTTCATTTCTTTGCTCTTTATTCTGGTAGTAGTGTTGAGAAACCAATAGCGTTTGCATTTAACTCTGAAATTCAAACTTCTGATAAATAAATGCCAATATCTCTCTCCTTTTCCTTTTTATTTTCCCCTGGTGCTAGGTCTGTACTCTGTAATGATCCTGACATGTACGAAATCCCTGTGAATGTTCCTGTGGATACTGTCAAACTTCGAATAGAGAAAACTGTCATACGAAGGATTCCAACTGAAGCCTTTTACTACCTAGTAGATCTCAAATACCTGTGGGTAACTTACAACTGTGTAGCCAACATTGATATCAGCAGCTTTTATAACTTGAAACTCCTGCACGAGTTACGGCTGGATGGTAATCTGCTCTCGACTTTCCCTTGGGAATCGCTGGCAGAGATGCCCAACTTACGGACTCTTGATCTACACAACAATAAAGTGACCAGCATTCCCGCTGACGCTGGCCGGTACCTGAGAAACCTCACCTACCTGGACATATCCAGCAACAAGCTAACCACCTTGCCATCAGACCTGATGGACATCTGGCCCCCCTTCTCAGGAACTGTCCTGTCCAAGAACACAGACATTCTGGTGACACAGAGAGTCATTCTGGGTATGTTAAACAGCCTCTCTTATTCCTTATTAAAATGTACCTAAATGTTAAATTGCAAGTGAGAGCAGGTAGGGGATCAGCCTGGGATTCAGGAGAGTGGGTTTTATCCAGGTCAGTCTTCTGGTTTCCTCTGTGATTACTTAATTATTTTTTGTTGGTGGCAGAAAACCATAAAACTAAGGTAATGACCACCATGTATATTGATATCTCAAGATTATAAAACTTGAGAGAATCTAGTCTACAGGAATACAGGCCATATAGAGTATTCAGTAGCCATACAAATGCAGGACTTACACTGTGTTTCTGGTGACATTTTTGTCATCTCTGTATGTGTTCTCAACTGAGAGCATGTCCATTTGCCATTGTTTTTTCCCCTCATGAGCCTTGGCTCACAAGCCAAGCAAGTAGCTAGAGCTGATGCTCGTATAAAGCCTGTCTTGTGACACAGTGCTGCAGATAGTGTTGGTGGCTCAAAAAAGGGCAATTCTCTCCAGGACCCCTGTTGACCTTGCATTGTTTTAAAGGTAACCGATTATCCTGAAGTTTTTCCCAATTTACATATTGAATATGAGAGAGAGTAGGAAACTGATCCCTACAACTTCACAGTACTTTTTAGAATGTTTAAGGCAAATATATAAGAATAATTTGTGCAGACTCTGACTTTTTTGATAATTTTATCCATCTCTCTAGAATACAATTATATAATTTCTGTTTGTGACTTTGTGCTGTATCTTACACTTTCTCTCCACTTCCTAGTGTTGCAGTGTTTTCTATTCTGCAGTCTCAGAACTTAGCTGGAACAGTTCTATGAACAGTGTTCCTTTCTGTCACTCTTTACATATAAGAACTTGTTTTGATGTATTTTTGTAGTGTAGCAAGTAGAAGAGAGGAAAACCAGCTGTCTGTCTGTACTGCAGTACTTCTGTAGGCACTGGTAAAGATCAGCTCTGAGTTGCACTGCCTAGTATTTCCAATTTCTTGATCAAAAGCCCCACTATTGAGTGTTCATTTGTTCATCTGTTTTGTTTCATAGCAGAAGTTGCAGCCTGAAACTCTCATTTAAATCAGATTTTATAGAAGGGACTTGATAGATGCAAGGAGGCTGAACAATTTCTTCATGTGCACGGGAATTGTAGGTTTGCGGCATTAAAGGATTTTTGTTTATTCAGGATTAAAAAAAAAAAAAAAAAGAAAAGAGAAAGCTGTCAAAGTAAGTCCATCTCAGTACTCCTTTCCCTGTCCCCACACTGAAGGCTACAGGAGACAGTAAAGAGCTGACTGTGCTAGATCTAATCCTCCTCATGATCTCATGAGGGAGTCCCAGGGGTTAATTGGTTTCCTTGTCTTACATAGCCCATACCACATAAAAAATAAACCAAAAGAAACTAAAAAAAACCCCACAAAACACCACACCCTCCTAGCATCCCCTCCCCTCCCCCCAAAAAAGAAGAAAAACCAACAAACCAACCCAAAGAATAAACACCAAAAAATCCTAAACCCACAGACACACACTTCTCTCTTCCCCTCACCCCTGGCAGCCATCTGCATACTTCTTTGGTGCAGGCACATTGCCAGCCTTCTCTAGTCCTGGAAAACCCTCTGGTGCCAGCATTGAGTTCTCTAAAGACCTGGGATGTGACCTTCGGACCATTTTCTGTTGTGAACTACAAATGGGTTTTAACACAGATCTGCAGAGGGGCACACACACGGAGTTTAAACATCACCTTGCTTCTCTTTTATTTTTTAATGTGAGGTGCTAAGGAAGGTGCTGTGCAGCCATTACAGATTTGTATCTGAGAATGCAAAATGCCAGGTAGTTCTTTGATTGTGTTGTGTTGAATAATCTACCTTATGTAAGCTGTGAATTAATTAGCTGATTTTTTTCTTGTCACTGACATCATAGCTTTCTGATGAGTGTATCCCAGTGAAGACAGACAGTGCTAGCTACATATGAAACTCTGTACTGAATAAGACAATCCCCTTCCTCTGGAGATTTGAAAGTGCAACGCTCTTTATGTCATGGGTTATTTTGACAAATTTACTTAGTGTTCACTGAGTGTTTTTTATGTGTATGCAAGTTGTAGTTACAGCACTCACTTTCACTGGCACTGTCGATGGACTGTTACAAAGCAGTTGTTTTTCAGGAATGAATGGTTGATAGAAACTATCAGGCTAGAAAGATCACTTAGGAGCTGAGATGTCTCTGGAATGCTACAACCATCTCTAAGGAGACATTGGCTTTTCTCTGACACTCCTGTCTCTGTGGGGCTTGTTGGAGCCTGAGGGAGAAGAAATGTATCCCACAGATACTCTTCGCCTCCTCTGAGTTGGAGATAAAGATCACAGAGGTATGTGATCAGAAAGGATCTAGCCCACTAGGATGCAAATCCAGAGAAACTGAGCCCTTCTGGTAAAATCAGAGCTGTTCTTGAAGCCTGTGTCCAGACCACCCCCAGAGCCTCCTCCAGTGCTTATTGATCAGGATAGTGAGAAAGTTCCTCTTAATATCTAACCTCAATCTCCCTTACTGCAAACTAAGCTGATTACCTCTTGTCCTACAGGAGATGGACATACTAATTACCATCTCACATAGTAATCTTTCATGTTTTCCTTCCCTGTTTGCCATCCTAACTAATCACACAATTTTTTTTCCCACCAGCTTCGGATGTAATTTATTAATTATGTGAATTATTAATTAATATGAAGGCTTTTTTTGATTGGTGGGTATTTTTTTGTGTTTGGGTTTTTTATTTTTGGAGGAGGAGGTGGGGTGTGTTTCTCATTTTCTACCATAGCTATTGGCTCCCTTTGGAGTCCTTTAGATTTTAAAAAAATGTGTCTCCTAAAATGTGATGCCCACAATTGCACACTTTCATGCTTTGATGCTCAAGACTGTCCTATGTAGTTCAACTATTCTCTGTGAGAGCATTCAACCTGACCTATGTACCTACTTGAACTGGTAACTGCAGTCAGAACTCTGCTAGAAGATGGAACCCAGAACAAACGAATACTGTTTTTGTCTAGTCAGGGAAGCAGCAGTCAGATTCTAATTAGTGTAAGCAACTGTAAGCTGTTAACCCTCCTGGTTCTGACAAAACAAGATTGCCACTTGTACTTCATTAACAAGATCAAAACCAGCAAAACCTCAAATTCAACTGTTTGTGCATATGTATTTTTTAACACCAGCAGGCAATTTTATCTTCAGTGTCTTCACTGAGCATCAAGAAGGTTGCAGGTAAGAAAAAGCTCAGGTTCCTCATGTTTTCTTCAAGGACTTTTGGAGGAGCCAAAGCCTATTGCCAGGGGACTGACATGTTAGCATCTCCTTATTCCAGTTCATAATCTCTGCACTAACAAGTTAGGATTTTTTAACTACCACCCTCTGTGTGATGTTCCTCTGTGTGAGCACTGTGCTAAATAAAAGAGGTTAAGGAATGATTCCTGGCCTTATGGCCAAGTGGCCCACTCTGGTTCTCACCCATTTTAGGGCTAGCTCTCTTTAAAGCTGACTGTCCATTCCACACTTTGTAATACTTAGTCTTTGGTTCTCTGCGGGCTCTACAGGACTTTACAGTGACTCTAAAATGTAATTCTGTGAGTCATGGGTGCTTTTCCTTCCCTCTAACCTGTCTGAAGTACTGTGAAAATTGCATTCAAACCATACAGCTGTGCTCTTGTAATATAAAATATCAGGGGTATGTTGTATGCCTTATGGAATGTTAGGGTGATAGAGTAGTTAGAAGGTGCAAAGCCTGCTGCACGTACACTGGGGGCAACAAGAAGACAGAGAGAGCCATCCTTGGTGTGGTCTCATCCATAAGCCTTTCAGGGAGTAATCCTTGGAGTGCAAACTGTCCCTGGAGCCACGTCTGGCTTTGTCTTGGAAAACACCCTTTGGAACAGCTCAAAACAAAGCTGCGGAGTGAGCTGACAATTAAGCAGTGCAAATGATCGAGGGACCAGTGTGCGAGTTCTTCTAGCCCTCTCTTGGTTACCTCAGGAGCCATAGCCTAATACTTTGATCCAAACCACAGATAAGTTTCAGCACTGGCTGCTGTACAGAGACTGACATTTCTGGTGTGAATGATGGCAGTGGCATATTGTGTACTCCGAGAGGAACGGAGGAGTCCGGGATTTGATAGAGTGTCAGTTAGATGAGATCTTGCCTCTGTTGCATGTAGAGGTGCCAAAAATTTGGAATGCTGCAGGTCCCTCAGGCTCCCAGATGGGTCATTGGATAGATACTTCTTTTCCTGAATATACTCCCTAGCAACTGCCTTGTGCAGAAAACACTGCAACACAGTGCTGGATGTGGACTTTACTGTTTAGAACCATGGATCAAAATTTATATCTTCAGTGGGAAAAAGCCTTGGTTAGGTTGGCCCAAGCTATGGTGAAAATGTCTAGGAGCTCAAATATTGCAAAACTTGAATATTTTGCATCTTGCCATTTTGCAGCAACTGAAAAGCAGTTACAAAAGTTAAGGTCTGAGTCTGGTTACTGATTTACAAGGGAAATTTTGCTCATAGTATTTCAAATGCTAAAGTCCATATTGACACAGCATGGGGAAACACTGCTTACTGAGAAGACTACAAAAATGTGCGTGCACATATACATATATTTGCCATTGCACATATAAAGCATACATATAAATATGTGAGATTAAATATAAAATATGCTAAATCTAGAAAGAGAAATGTTTTTAGAGCAATTTATAATTAATATTTAATGTTAGAATAACACTGCAATGGTATATTGCAATGCATAAATATTTATCAATGTTTGTTTTGCCTTGGCTAGTATTTCTCCGATCAACAAGCTGTCTACAAAAGAATTCAGCGTTTATAAACACTTCCCTCAGAAACATGTGCCATTGGAGACTTATTATTTTTATTTTTGCTTCTTAAGTAATTAAGGGGATTCCATCTTATTCCTTTAATAAAATTCCCTATTCTTTTCCATTTTCATATTTTCCCCTCTTTTTAAACTTTATTCTTTCACATGTTTGTTCTCGCTTTTAACATCTTGTAAACACCAGATGTTAAATTTCAGAATGCCCTTTGTAATTTGGAAACTAGGGCGTCTCTGTTCTCTTCAATATCTAACTGAAATATAATCAAATTCAGTGTTTATATTTGCTTCCATCTCAGTAGTGCTTCCATCTTTTCATTTCAGGAATTCATATGACTTGGTGATTTACAATGGCTAAAAATAATGTGAATACTGTCAGATATTTGCAAGACACAGGTAAATAGAAGGGATGTGCTGTGGAGGCAAGGAAGGAACTCCTGTGGCTGTATATATTATCTGTATTTATATAAGTCCTGCTTCTTTAGCCAGTTCCACTGGGAAGCATGATGGATGGGGGAGATGAGCTGGCTAACTGATACAACTCTCTCTTTGCACTATGCACAGAAGGAGAGTCTTCTGGGACTACAGCTTTACTCTGAAGTTAAAACCAGGAATTCAGAATGACCTGAGATGGTCAAATCTGTGTCCCAGACTGGACTAACCAACCATCAAGTCTAAGGACTGTTCGTCTTTGCTTCATCGTTCCTTTTATTTTGTCAATTTCTTTAACAACTTTGGGTTTTCTTCAGGACATATGAATTGGAGAATATGAAAGCCATCTGTATAAATATTAGGAAAATTTCCTTCACTGAAAGGATGGTCAGGGGAGTGGTGGAGTCACCAGCCCTGGACATATTTAGAAGACATGTAAATGTGGCACTTATAGACATGGTTTAGTGCTGGACTTGGCAATAGTGGGTTAACTGTTGGACTCAGTAGTCTTAAAGGTCTTTTCTAACATAAGTCATTCCATGATTCTATTTCAATGATGACTTTTGAGTGCTTTGAGTAGGTTAGAAACAATAATAAACCTCTTCTTTTCCTGCAGTAAAGTTTGCAGGATGCAGAAAGGTGGCAGAGGAAATATTTTCTGTAGTGTTCAATGTAAGGGAGAATCTTCTGCCTAGTATGTGGGATGGGAGCTCTGCTGATGCTGCAGATCTGTCCTGATTAATGCTGTGAGCCCAGAGTTCTTGCCTTGCTCCTTGCAAGCACAGCTGACCCCTGCTTCTGTCATCTAGATAGCAGAGGGGCCATGCCAGGAGTTCACAAGCATTTCTCACATGCGGTGTTTGCTATGGAGGAACTTTGGAAGTTGAGGCCTTGTTTCAAGGAAATCCTGCTTTACCTCTTACACCTTAGGGGAGTTCAGTTTTCAAATGCTCATATAGTCTATTTCTAAACAGAGTGAGGAAAATTGACCCCTTATAAGCAAGTGAGAGTGAAAAAAAAAAAGAATAGTACAGGAGTGTTGTCTCTAATTACAAAGCTTCCCTAGTTGAAAAGATGAGCAAAACTAATTACATGCATGTGCTTGATTGAGCAGAATTTTTATAAGCACAGACAGCTGATGTGCCTAGACATGGAAAACACATTTGGATGGTGTCTCTTTTCCCTGTGAATTTATGTGTGAAGTTAACAGGTAAAATTTTTATATTTTGGAGACAATTCCCCCTTCCCCCCCAGAGGAAAAGCAGTTCTGATACAGTTTTCTTGACTTCTCCTTCTCTGTTCTAGCAAGCAATAGTAGTGAATAGATGTAAAATCTCTTCTGTCTGCAAGGGATGAAATTGGATTGTGATGTCAAAGTCACAGAATCTCTTCAGGTCAAGTCTTGTTTTAAAGAGTGTGGATTAATTGGGCTTTACTACAGTTTTAACCAATCACTACCATTGTGCTTAAAATAACCTAATCTTGGTCCGATGATAAAAAGAAGCAGTAGTTAATTGTTCATGTATTCTTTCATCTGCAGGTTTTTTCAGAACAAAACAAAGGGCTTTTTTTGGTAATTCTTAACAAGACACACAGAACAATATCAACAGGTGTTTCAGGCTTTTTTTTTTCTTCTTTAAATATTGGTTTGACTTTTCTGTTGTGCTCATCAGTAAATTAGATAACAAGGGGTTCTTACATACCATTCCTTGTTTCAGACTGTGAGTTTTGTTTATTATTAGTACTTAAAAAAAGATGATAAAAGTATGCCCAGAAGTATAAGTCAAATGAGAAAATATTTGAATACATGAATGACGTGCTGTGTGGTATTTTACCTGGTGAAGTCACTGTTGCTCTATGAAGGTCAACATAGTGGAGTAATAAATACTAGCTGAGGATTTAGACTGATGTTCCTCAGATAATGGGTATTTTCTTTCACCATAGTATGTTCACAAAGGTAGAGAAACCTCTCTTTCAAAGACTGGAACCAAGAAGCAAATGTTATGGCCTCTGACAGAAGAGAGAGAGCGTTCTTGTGTGCCCCCATAACAATATTGTAGTCCTCAGGGGTTTTCATGGTCCTTCCTGTTTTCTACTCCTCTGCTGCTCTTTTTGAATATACTGCAGAGGTTGTACTATCTTGATGCCAGACTTCTAACAATATTGTTATATAGTTCAGAGCCAGAGAAGAATTTTGTTGGCCTAAAACTTTAGCCTTTATCCTTTTATTTTCAAGGGACAGAGATGTTGGCGTAAGCTCTAAAGCCTTAAATCATCATGTTCTCTGCAAGCATTGAAAAAAGGGTCATAGAAGGTCAAGCTGTAAAAGCCCAAACAAGGACCAAGAGCAGAGGAGAGTAACAGGAAACAATAGTCCTGAGAAGCTGTCTTTCCAGAAGGCACAGATAGGTTAAAATGTATTGTCAGTCTTAAGACATCTTTTCAAAGTGTTTTTTTCCTTGATAAATAGTAAAGTTAAGCAAAGGTAGTACTACTACGTAACTAAGCTCCTGTAAACTTCTGTGAAGAAAAAGTCTAGCTTAGTAAACATTCACACTGTTCTCCCTCATCTCTGAAAATACTCCTCTACCACTCAGCTGAACAAAAAAGACAAACTGAAAGAGAAAAGATTAACTCAGAATAGGTCCACAGTTGTCCTTGATTGGACTTTGCGGTAGTCATGCATCATACTGTAATCACAATATCCATATATTGCCTGACAACATTTTTTTCTTTCCCCTCTTTCCTCCCCACTTCAGGTTTTCAGGACAACCCATGGTTCTGTGACTGTCGCATTTCAAAGCTGATTGAATTTTCCAAAATTGTGGACAGCTCAGTTGTACTTCTTGATCCATTGATTTCGTGTAGCGGACCTGAGAGCCTGGCAGGAATCTTGTTCCAGAGAGCTGAGTTAGAGCAGTGTCTGAAACCATCTGTGATGACGTCAGCAACAAAAATCACTTCCCCTCTGGGAAGCAACGTTCTGCTGCGCTGTGATGCGACTGGGTACCCAACACCACAGCTTACCTGGACTAGGTCAGACGATATACCAGTGAACTACACAGGTATAATTGCTCTTTTACAGGAAATGGGAGAGCCAAAAATTGTTGGGTTGCTTGTGCTTTGAGATCATTGTAAAGAGTAACAATGGACCTTGCATTGCATCAAGTTGGCAATTGTATCTGTGCAACAGCTGTTATGAAATTCTTTGTCTAGCTCTTGGTCTTAACAGGTCCATCAGACTGTTTTGATTCTGGATGCAGTCTATAATAAGAAAAATGTGTATGGAAGGGAGAAATGCACGAAGCAGGGGAAAGATAAAGGAAAATGGAGATTGGGTTGGTTGGGCTGTAACTCAGAAGCTGAAAAGCAGAAAGGAGAATGTGTTACTGGAATTTCTGTTGTGTTTCAAAATGTTCTTGTTAAAAAATCCATAACTGAGACACTTAAATCTCAGCTTTGTAAACATAAGATTTTTCCAAATTCATGTTTTCTATGTTATTTGCAAATTTTGCAAGGCTGTCATTGTCTGATATCATCTAGCTGCTGTGACAGATATTTATTTAGTAACTTAAATGTAAAACGTATTTCTTGCTAATGCCAAGTGGTTAAGTGGTTAGTAGTTATCATAGGTTGGAAGAAGGTAATAGTCCAGAGTACTGAAATATCTTAAGACAAAGGTAATTTCCAATAGGAAATGGCCAGTGTGGTCAGTGTCATTTGAGGTCAGTGAGACTTGAATTTAAGAGTCAATAGCAGCTTTAGGACATTTGATTTTGCTTTATATAGTTTTGTTTTACTTAGTGAAACTGCAAATTATGTTGTAATTACTTCAGACAATAATTTTCATTTTGACCCAAGCTGATCACTTTTATTTAATAATATAATATGACAGGAAATTCAATAGTTTGTGTTGGGAGTTTGGTTTGGTTTTGGGCCTTCTGTTGTTGGTGCTAGGGTTTTTTTTTGTTGGTTGTGTTTCGTTTTGAAATGTGATTTGTATGTGATTCCTTTTGGCAGAAATAACTTAAGGGAAGAAGTAGTCTAATAATGTTTACTTTCTCTTTAGCTCCCATTCATAATATTTTACTCTTTGCATTTTCCTGTAGTAATTCAAGAAACTCCTGGAGAGGGTGTCAGATGGTCCATAATAAGCTTGACAGGAATTTCATACAAGGACGCAGGAGAATACAGATGTAAAGCCAAGAACTTGGCAGGAATGTCAGAAGCTGCTGTTACTGTCACAGTGGTTGGTGTAGTTACTACAACTGTGTCACCACAGAAGTATGGAAGGAAGCAAGAGGCTGAGAGGCAGAATACAACTCAGGAGGAATCCAAGCAGGAACCCGAGATGACAACCACACCTCTTGCCACCACACCGAGCACGACCACAGCACTGGTTAGCACTGAAAGATCTACGAGCATCACGTTTGCTGACAAGAAGCAACCCAGGCCCATGTTCGACGGAAAGAAAAGTTCGAAGGCTGTGACAAATGGAAACAAAAAGCAGACTGGGGAGATAAACAAGAAAGGTGAGGAGATTCCGTTGAATACAGCGGGTATACCTGAGCAAAACATTACTGTGAAGAACCTAAGAGTGATCAGTGAAACTGACGAAAGAGTCACGTTAACCTGGAAAACTGTCAATGCCACAAGCAACTCTGCAGTGACTGTGCTGTACTCCAAGTACGGTGAGAAAGACATGTTGCCTCTGAGCACTGATTCTAACAAAAACAGAGTCACCATTGATGGTTTGCAACCTAGTACTCAATATATGGCATGTGTCTCACCCAAAGGCGTGCCACCTACAAAAGAACAGTGTGTTGTGTTCTCCACTGATGGGTTAAACGATGAAAGCAGCTCTGAGTTTTCTATCCTGATAGTGGCCAGCAGTGCAGCATGCGTGGTCGTTTTGCCTCTGATATTTTTTTTGCTCTACAAAGTTTTAAAACTTCATATGAAACCAAAAAGTGCAAAGGAAGCTGACCTTGCAAAAGAGACCTATGTGAAATTTGAAACGCTGTCTCTGAAACCTCGAACAGTGAGTGCAGGAGAGCAGCTCTGGGCACGAAGGTACACCGATGAGTCGGAAAGACTTCTCCTTTGCTCTAGGTCAAGCATGGATTCTCAAATGACCTTCAAAAGTGAGGGCTCTAGGTCAGAGTACCTGTGTTGAACATGGGTGAGGTTGGAAATGGAATAAACAATAGGTAAAATTATTCCAAAATTGTGATATTCCATCTGGAAGCAGGTTGATGCTAAGTCATGGTCAAAATATATTATCTCATCTAATACAGTCTGCTGGATGTGTAGGGTGGTGATAAGGAGGGAGAATAGAAGAAAAATATTGCCTGTTTATTTTCTTTTTTTCTGTTTGTGACTTTGGATGTGAAGGCATGCTGTTCCTCAAAAGATAAATACAACTTTGAAATGATTTCCTGGTTAAAAATATTTTATTTCTTGTTTTTATTAAAATGTTCTATTTTCTCTCATTTTACCATATGATGTCCTAATTGCATGTATCAAACACTAACCACAATCTTCATGAAAGTGATGTACTTAAAAATGGAAGGAAAATAATTTAAACTACTTCTACTGTGGTCAAAACTTTATTTGAAAGTACAATTTTTTTTTTTTTCTGACATTAGCTTGTGCTTTGAGGTGTCATACAGTTCTGTTTGTACAATATCTTGGATTGAAAGTGTTCTCAGGTCAGTGAAGACTGAAGATAGGTAGCCACAGTGTATAGGCTCTTGAGAGGTACAGTGCATGTATTGTCATTTTGCAGACGCTGTTGCAAAGGGCAAAGAAACTTCTTTAGTATTTTGAAACTCAGGTAAGATATTGTGAGTAACTCTGAGAGAAACACTGGATAATAATATTATTTTACATCAAATGATCTTATCACAAAATCTCAGCCTTAGAAGTTTCTTGGATGCATCTGTCTATATACCTCAACTTCAGAAATCTGTACAGAAAATGTTGTGGTACTGTGTAATGCAACATGCACTCTTACAGGACTATATATTACACAGATATTGCACAATATTATGTCCTACACTTCGGTAATATAATACATTTTGAGATACAGTGAGAGGAGATTTTATCCTCAGGTCATGCTGGGTGTGAGGTTCAGTGAGCACAGTGAAAGTTAATTGTGAGCGTGCTTCCTAATGTTTAAAAAATCAGGAATTAATAGTAACGATGAATTCAGAGTTGCCTATTAATGATAACAATGAATTGTCTATTCTGAGTCTGCTTTTTTGATGCCTGAAGTAAATAACAGAACTTTTATTGGTTTAGATTCAGATATTATGGTTAGAAGTATGTATGAATTGTGAACCACAGTTTTTCCTAAAAATTAAAAGTGTGTTGTTTTCTTGGACCCTTCTATGCCTAGAGGAACCATTTGTTTTGCTAGGAAATTAAGAATTGTCATTTTCCAGAGGCAGAAATATTACTCAAAGCTACAAACCAAAGCTTAGTTTGTCAACTTCAAAACAGTGGCATTTTTCAATGTCACTAATGTAGAATTAAATTTTGCCTGCTGGAATGCTGATGAGCTTATCTTGTAAGGCATAGATTATTGAGAGGAAAACACTTTGTAAAGAAGCCTCAGACATAAAATCATGGAAGGGAATGAACACACTAAAAAATGTCCGTGGTAACTGCACGAGGGTGTTCAATGATCAGGACTAGCAGAATGAATATTGGAGACTTTGGGAGCTGTAGTAGGAAAGCAGATGAGATGTTCAAAAGCACAAAATTAGCTTACCTGCTTAGAATTCACCTTGGTGTTCCTTTCTGTGGTACTAGTGTGTGAGGTTAAAAATCAATCTTTCTTTGTTTTCAAAGGATAATTTTGACTGCAGTGAAAATGGTTTTAGTTTTTTAACTGTAACATTTTACTTTTTTTTTTTTAATTTAGGATTTTTTTTAGGGAAAAGCAGATTCTTTTTGTATCAAAATCAAAGTTTGTCTGACAAGCAGTTAATGACAAACTGAGATTTTAACAGGACCTGAAGTATTTAAATATTTGCCTTCTCTTTTCCTTATAGGTAGTTTAGCTGGTAGTTGTTTTTGAAGATGTTTCCAATTAAAAACACCATGCTTTTCATTAAGGAGAGCAATTGTATTAACATTTGTTTTTTAATTCATGGAGAATATTTGATTTCAAGTTTCAAAGCTCTGCAAGAAACCTGAATCTAATTCTGGAGTTCAAAAGTGCTATTCACCTGACTTGTAGGTGATACATTAATATATAGAACTGAGGTGGTGCACAGTTTGTTTGAGAGAGCATGCTTGTGAATGTAAATTTTTGGTTTGACTAATCCTGGTGGAATTAGCATGTCCTAAAGTTAGAAATTAATCATGGGCTATCAATATATCAAAGATGGATTTTATTATAAAGGACATGTTCTTTGAAGAAAACATGAGATACATGGTTTTTCCCCAGTTCTTGAGGCAAAAGAGTCACATAACCCAGATATGCTTTGGTACCTCACGTCAAAACAGAAAATTTTCTGCAGATTTTTGGCAGAAATTTGATACAGAGGCCAAATCACACAATAAAGACGTGCACCAGGATTGGTTTAATTAAAGAGCTGAAGAAATACTTTTGTTAACAGATGCAATTTTTTATATAGTCAACTGTTAATGATGTCAGATGGATTTTGTCACCCATAATAATTTGTATAATATCTTCTGAAATGCAATACTAAATCAATCATCACTATTAATAATGGTGGCTATAATCTATATTTGCCTGGTAGGAGAGTTGGTTGAGGATTTAATCAATGTTTATGCATTGCCTTTCATACATTTTGCACTTTGTTAGCTCAGTTCATCCTGCTTTTCACCAAAAAGGTTAGACCTCTTTTTATACATTACCTACAATGGGTGTGTCAAAATTGGACAGCTAATGAAATAACTGAGTAATGTGAGCTGAATTCTAAATAGAGATCACTTTTACTTAGAGCTTTAGTAAGACTTAGTAGTTAGCATACTTATCCATAATCTTGGCTTCAATGTGCACTTACTAAGCCAAACTTAAGGCATCCATGCATCTATTTTAGTCCTTGCCATTGCTCACAGTGGATTTTGTATTCATTGCACTATCATCAGATTCTCATACTTTTCTCAGGCAGGAAATTAAGAGAAAACTCATGTATACCATGAAAATGTCTGTAATAGCAAAACCATTTGGACTTGGACTATATCTAAGAGGCTGAACAAAGGATATTTTTAACTCATTACGTTTTCAAAGAAGTAATTAAAATAGAAGCTGTTTTCATGTGGAAATAAAAAATTGTTTTTATATGAGACACTGTGTTTGCCTGACCCTTTTGTCTTTGTTTGTAGCTTTAGAAAATATGTGATGAGTGTAGCTATGGGGACAAGAAGAAATTGGAAAAGAAATGAGAATACAAAAAGAAGGCTGAGAAACAACAGAAGGGTAATATCCTAGAGAATGCTGGGACTGTGTGGCACAAAGTCTTTTACTTGCAATTCTGCTGTGAACATGGTAAAGGTGATGGGACATCTGCAGACAGGTAGCTATAAAAGGATGGATGAAGATACTGGCAGCTTATTGCAATGATTGGAGCTCTACATGTGCCCTGTTTTGACAAGGTGGGGGCAGCTGTAAAATTGAAATGTGGAACAAGGGCACCAGGGGAATTTGAAAAATGTACTTGAGGCTGGTCCTACAGTCTGCCTGGGTCCCAGTGAGAACTGTGACAGCTTTTTGAAGGACATTGCCTGTAAACTGAAAAAGGGGAAGCAAGTAGCTTATGAAGGTACTGCAAGAAAGAGAGGGACATGCATCAGCAACAATTCTGGCTAGGCTGTGAAACCCAGATATAATATACTAACATCCATTGTGATCTATGATTTTCTTTTAAAGATAATCAATTTGTTAGATTGTGTCTAGGAGGTAGACCAATCTGGATTTCCTTCATGGTCACAGATAAGATTTCAAAATTAAACTTTTTAAAATTATTTTTCTGGGCATAGACTGGAAACATGCTGACCTGGATGCCTTCTCTCACAGAATTCATTGCATTGTTCTAGGTGTAGAAAGCCACAAAAGATTCAGGTTAGCACTGTCAGTTTCCTTTGTTGAATATGAGAAATTTTCATTAGAATAGATAATTTCTCTTTTCTTTATAAATCACTGAAATTTTTTTTCCTCTGAATTTCAAAGGGTCAAAGTTCGCTTCAGAGTGGAGACATGATTATTGTGTCATTTTTATGTATCTGAAAGACTTCCTTGTTAACCAGTAAGAAAATCAAGCTGAAATATCAGTCTGAAATATCCTGTAGCAAGGAGAGATTTGGTTTTTTTTACAAAGCTATATTAATAATCAGTATTCCAGATAAGAATCTTTTCAATCAAAAAATTAGAAAGCAGCTATGAACAAAAGGATATAATATTTCCCAATATAAACATAAAAAACCTGCACTTTTCCCCAGTTGTCTGGTTTTTATGAAGTAACATCCTAACCTTGTGTTTGGAAAGAATGTGGAATTGCTCAAATTATTGCAGCAAGTTCAGTAGCACCTGTCAGGTATACATTTTAAGTATATTTGTTCTAACTTCAGGTCTGGTATTTTTGAAAGGCACTTGATTGGCTTAAGAGTATTATGAAAGGCTGACTCTACAAACAACTAAAACCAGCCTCACTAGTGGAATACCAGTTTACTGATGATGTGTGAATATCTCCATTTTGCAGAAGATGCTCTGACAAGAAAATACTTTATTCTAAACCATGATGAAGCAATTAAATATTCAGCACATAATTTTTTAAGGAGGTGTCAAAGGAATTCAGTAGTGGTGTGGGCTTTTTTTTTTTAAATTATGTTCTTTTAGGGAGGTGTCTCAGGTGACTGAGAGAGGACTTAGTGGAATGCTTATGCCTAGAAAATTCTAAAATGGAATGTGTTGTCTAACTCCCTTTAAATACAGGGGAAAGGAGCTTTATGTGTGTGTGTGTATGTGTATTGAGGGCAGGAATAGAGTATTCCAGGGTGGTTGCCTCAGACAGAATTCAAGCAGTTTCTTCTGAGGCTTGTGGCATGGACAGCTGGTACTTGAGAATGCTGCTGGACTGGATGGAAAGTAAGAACAATCCAAAATGACAATTACTAGTAGACTAAATGCAACTAGAATTTGTTGCTTGCTCAGTCAAGTAAAAAAATGCTCTGTTGGTGTATTTTTAGTCTTTTCATTTGTATAGACACACTGTTGTAGGAAACCTTTTGTGTCCTCAAACAAATTTTCTAATACTTTAAAAAGTAAATTCATAAACAAATCTCCAGATCATGTTCTTGCTTGACTCTTTCTTACTTATTCTTTCCAGTTCAATATTGTTTTGGAAAAGAGAAACGATATGTATAGCCTGCTTTGTATTATTTTCCAGTCTCTAAAACAATGACACCCTTGTTGAAGGAAAAGGAAATTAAATCCAATGCTTGTAAGTACTTTTTCCTCTAAGAACCTGATTTAATTAATGATTAATTTAATTAATGATTTCATTAATGATGCTGAAATCCAATGCCATGGGTCAGATGGACTTCTGAGTCATGTGTCTTGAATTTTATCATGCTAATATTTGGCCAAATGTACGAGCCTCCAAAAATAACTTGTACCAATTATATTTTTTGTTTTGTAGCCCAGTCCCTTGTCTTTAAGATCAGCCATCTATATAGAGCAGGTCAAAATAAATTAAAAATAATATTACTTTCTCTTTTAATATTTCTTTCCTCTCTTTTAAATTTATCCTTACTTGACTTAAATGTTAAACTAATCTTGCAGTGTACTGCTAGCTTCAGACTGCACATGAATAGCATTTTCTGTGGATATTTTTCCAGAGCACGCTCTCAGATCTTGAGTGACCTGTCCTGGTTTCTCACTGACTGGTTTAAAAAGGAATACTACTTGGTGTCTGTTGTTGTCTAGCATAGAAGTGACACGGTGGAATGATTTCCTTCTTGGTGAAGCAGGAAGGTGAAAACAGGGATCATAACACTCCTACTTGTTCTGAGCATCATGCTTCATAGCTGAGGATCAGAGAAAGTAATATTCTGAATTCAATTTGCCATGCTCTATAGCTAGCTGCTTGCCATACCCTTATATTGTCCTCTTTCTCCCTCTGTGATTTAACTTCCACATGAACGCACTGCACCTTGCGATTGTGGTGTTTGCCATTGTCTCTGGATTGCGTCAATATTCCCAAGGCACTCAATTCCTGGAGTTCTATGTCAGTCATTCTGAGTTCAGCCAAAAATCTGAGCATAGAATTTTTCAGTAGAAGATTGTGCTAAATTACTTCTCAACATTAGGAGAGGAACTCTCTAGAATGGCGTAGGCATATTTTCATGCACAAAAGTGCTGCTCATTTGTTCCTTAGCTTGCTTGAGCATTCTTTACTCTTTGACAGAGGAGCAGACATTCCCTTTGGATCGGGTAATCAGAAGTAGAAACAATGCAAGCAACGTTTTTCTCAAGCCAGAAAAATAACGATCTTTGTTCTGGTCAGGCACAATGATTGAATAGACATTATGTCCAGTAGCTATATGAACTATTTCTCTCAAACTGTTACAGGGAACTTCATGAGGAGAGGTAACTAATAAAGTCCCTTGCTTGTTGATAGAAAAAAGTGACATTTTTCTCGTGTCTTTGACAATGACTTAACTCTAGAGATTGCCTGAATGTGAATTGATACAGATAAAAGTTTGGCCTGTCACAAGGTGATTAAATTTTCAATTTCTCACTACTGAAGATTCATGTAGAAATGAAATCTGAATCAAATGGTATGAGAGAAAAAATGGTGATTCCTAGAGCTCATTGATCATAATAAAGAAACTAGAAGAATGGTTGTGAAAGTTCTTTTAAGGGGTGATTAGCCAAAAAATACGCCAAAAAAAAGGAATAAAGGTTAAAAATTTGCTCTTTTTAAAATAAAAGACTGGAGAAGCACAGAATCAGCAGATGAACGTTTAGAAAGGTGGTTGCTACAAGCACAACAGAAATGATAATTTGGTGGCTGGAACATGAAAGAATAATTTTTAGTGTAACTATCTGTGTGCAAGTCTGCCTTGAAAGAGAGCACAGACAGCACCAGAGCAAACACAGATTCTAAACTAAGAAAAAAGCTGTGGTGGAGGGGAATGCA
This sequence comes from Lophotriccus pileatus, assembly GCA_035583135.1. Classification (NCBI taxonomy): domain Eukaryota; kingdom Metazoa; phylum Chordata; class Aves; order Passeriformes; family Tyrannidae; genus Lophotriccus; species Lophotriccus pileatus. The sequence goes on from JAWWES010000133.1 coordinate 26,077,905, forward strand.
GAAGAAGCAAAGAAGAAATTCCTACAGAAATCATACAAGTAAGATTAAGTAAAAATAAAAACACTCTGCTGAACAGTACGCAGTTCCCTGAGTGGAAGGACCTCATTCACTATCCTTGGGCTCAGGAAATCATGGGTAAGAAAAGCAAGCAGAAAGAATAGTGACAATTTACCAGTTCAAATAATGGATCCAGGAAAGATCTTCAGTAGAGTTTAGAGAAATCTGGTCTGGGGGACAAAAGACTGTATTGTTGTACATGATTTTTTCCATTGTGTTTGATATTAATTCAGAAGCTGAGGTAACTGCTTTGCAACAAGAGTTGTGGATGGGAAAAACCTAGACTTAAGCTGAAGGAAGGAAAAAGGTTGTCTTTGTGAGTCTGATGAGCCTACACAGGAAAGAAGCCATGAGATTGACACCTTTGCCATTAACAGATGCTAACTGAACTGTAAAAGTTAGACGGGCCACATGTTAAGTGGGAAAAGCTAGAACAGTATTCAATGACAGGTACCAGCTAGAAAAATAGTTGGAGTGAACTTGGACAGTGCTGCCTAAATGATTTTCAGTCTTACTGAGTAAGATACTGAAACAGAAGAGAGAAATAAGATGTGTAGGTGATGTACTTTTATTGGATCTGTTATACTCAAAACATATCCTTGCATATCTTTCTGATGCTTCCCAATTATAGTAAGCTCTGGGCAGAAGTAGTTGACAAAACTTTAGCTATAGGAAGCCCATTACAGTACAAATAACTTGTGATTCATCAAAAGGGCAGGGGGACAGGCCTGGAGGAAGTTGAAGTCAAATGTCATCACCTAAAAATATAACTGAAATGATGAGATTTCTTCCTCTGAATGTCTGGAGTAAATTCCACAAAAGGCCATGCTCTTTATGAACTGTATGATGCCAACCTTATGTGGGCTGGGGATAAAACATAGGAATAGGTTCTGAAAAGATGCTCTAAATGATTTATTGACCACATCTTGGGAACTGACATTTGACAGTGTTTCTGAGCCCACAGCCATTTCAGCAAATGCCAATAGCTCAAGATTTAGTGGGGTGGTACTCCAGTTACAGTGAGATGAAGCCTGTCACACGTTGTTTCAGGCAGTGTTCAGACACCAAGAATAAGTTTGCATAAATAGCAAGAGAGTTTGGTGAGAGGTTGGGAATGTAAGAGATTCAAAAGATGCTTCCACATCTTGATAATTTCAGCAAGTTGACAGGTAGATCATAAGCCACTCGTAGTATTGATAAAATAATAATAGATAAAGTGCCCTTTATTAATGTTTTGAATCTATCCCAAAAAATATTATACCAGAAAAGTCTGTAAGGATGACTGCCTGTTATTCAGGAAACCATACATGACTGAGATTTTTCAGCATAGTAAAGGAGCCTGTGGAGATGCAACAGAATGGTCTCCTTTTGTCACTGTACAAATCAGGTGCGTATAAGTAACCACTGATGACCACAGACAAATGAAAACGGTCTGGGATTTTTTGGATTGGCCTCAATAGCCATCAGGGACCTGTGTTCTGCCTAGCCCTTTTCTGCGAGAGAGAGCAGATTTTTGTCTATGAGGATGGTGGAACTGCTATGAAAGTTCAGCAGCCTATGAGAAACATCTCTGCCAGCTGCCAGTCACAGAACTTAACGTATACACTGCCTAAGTAATGATGCTGCAGAAAGGAAAAGTGACTGCC
>JAWWES010000133.1:26085608-26158110 GCA_035583135.1 Lophotriccus pileatus
TTCTGTCAGAATGACATGTACATGAGTTCCCAGGGGCTGGCAGATTTCCTTGGGCTACCGGAGAGGTTCTGGAAGCTGTTTTGTGGGATCTGAGTGTTCCTCACTGCTCTGTGCTACTTGTACTAGAGATAGCCTCTACACATTCCCTTTGCTGTATCAGTGAACTCTTACATTTAATAATTAACCTGTGTTGATGGTAATTTGGATTATGACGACTATAAATATAACTTTAACCAGATTAGAACATGCCTAAGGCCAGAATTAGACTTTTAGAGGCTGCCAGAAAAAATCCAAGCGCTGACAAGCTAGTGTAATACGTAGTAAGCAAGAATAAAAACAAAAACGTGATTGAAACAATGTGCTAATTAATACAGTGTAGATACTGTAAGCCATGAGAAACTGTGAGAGGGCTCTGTTTCCTTCAAAGTTTAGAAACAGCCAGAATATACTGTCCTTGAACTAGATAACAACAGATGTTTGCCAAGGTAGGGGAGAAGAACCCCTCCTTTTGAATCCCTAGTTTGTCTTTACCAAGTTTGGCAAAGAAAGCCTTCCAAAGCCAGCCAAGACAGTGGTAAATCCAAGAGAAAGGAATAAAATGCTTATTTGTTGCTAGTCCATCAGTCTCTCAATTCAGCAGGTCAAAATCAACTAAGTTCTTCACATTTGATAAACTGGTATAATTTTTTTGGACTGATTTGGCAGTGAGCCCTACAAATGAGACTGCTGTGCTATTGTTGTCTAATTTATCATATGAATGCTAGACTAATGTAAATTACTGTACTTAATACCTGTAGGTGAGCACAACAGTCTGCTTTGTAGAAATGCATTTAAACAACTTCTCAAATGCTAAGTCACTTAAGGTTTAAAGGAATTATTCTGTATGGTATGCTAAATGATTTGGTGAAAAATAATTTGAAAACTGTAGGTGTGGCACTGCCTGATACATTTCACACTTTATTGAGAACTTTATGGTTTGGTGTAAGGGGAGATGATTTCTTCCATCCACTTTCAAATGGATATTTACATCTTTAGTCCTAGATCATATAATATCATATTGCTTGTCTGGTTCTGGTCTGAGTTATATTTGGGTTTTAAGGGTAAAAAAAGTAATCCCACTATTAAGAGGTTTTTCTTCCTGTTTTTAGCCATTCTTATTCTTCTAAGATGGCAAAATTAATGACATCATTAGCTACTCTTTACCTGAATGAAGTGAAGGGATCCCTTCTTTCAGAAAAGATCACTGTGGTATTTGTGTCAGACAGTTCTGTATTCGCTTTTACTTTAGAGGAAAAAGAGTAAAAGAAATTCTGGGATGTGCCTTTGACTGTATTTTGTGTAAAGACAAAAAGTGGAAATGGAGTGGGGCGAAGATTGAGGGAGATGTTCAGAAAAGACACTGTGTGTAAATCAGAGGCCAAAAGAAAGTGAGTCATACAGAAATTTTTTCTGGGTTTTAAAAGGAAAGAGCTTATTCCTTTTGTCTAATTTAGTGAGTTTGTCTGAGTCTGCCCTAGAAGAGGTCAGGGATGTGCTTGGATGGCCACTCTCATGGTCTGGCAAACACTTTGCTGGTGGCTGCTCACAAAGAAGTGACACATTCCTTTTAAACTGGTTAGGTTGCCTGCTCCCAGCTTGAACGGTGACGAAAACTGTGTGAGGAGGAACAAACGGCTGCACAATTAGTAAAAGAGGTTCATGTGGAACATAACACATTTCTTGGGCAGGGCGCTGTAATCTTAGATGGGATGGCATTATACTGTGCTTTCACATTGTTTGCCCTTTTGTATTCCAGGGGACTATTTGGAGAAGCAAATGGTGTTTGGCATGAGTCTGGCTCTGCATAATTTACATTACTGTTATTGTATTTTATAGCATGCGGGTAGAGACTAGGTTCTGAACAGGGTATATGGAAATGTGACTGCCATTTGTCAGTCTGGATTTATCTAGTTGCATTAGCTGTAGCAGTGAACGCCGAGAGACCTGGATGTGCCTGCATGCAGACAGAAACATCAAGAAAACAGTTACTTTATTGGAGAGTGGCCCAGTTTATAACAGGTTTCATGCTTCCTATTTTCTGACAGTGCAAGTCTGGACTCTTATCGATTCAGATAAGTATGGGGAGAGGAAGGGAGGGGAGGGGAAGAATTACTGAGGATGGAACTCGTATAGCTGTAGGTTACCATTTGATGCTGCTCCTTTATCCAGCTGTTGTATTAGTATTTATTCCAGTACAACACTGCAAAAATAAAACTTAAGAAATCAAAGGAAAAAAAAAGTGACAAAACCAAAATGCCTCAACAAAGTTGAGCTCAACAAAGCCTGGCTCAGTCAACCATTTAAACACCTGCTTAAATCTCAGGACATTCAAAATTCAGCAAATCTTAGAAGCACAAACTTATGCTTGTGCTCTAGAGCTTTGCTGGTCTAGGTTGATGGAGTGGGGAAAAGGAGATTTTTTTCAATACTGAAGAATTATGAGCTTAATGCACCTGGAATTTGTCTAGTTTTTATACCTCAGTGGAACAGGTGTAAAAAGAGAATTGCATCCCAACAGTAGCCTTAGGCAGCATAGCATACATACATATGACTGCAACATCCATGAAATATGTAAGGTCAGAACATGTTACCCTGGTCTCTGACCTCAGGTATTTCCCTGGAAATACACAAAGGCCAAATTGAGACCTGAGAGAGATGGTTTCAACTTTGGAATTACAAACATATATCCTAGATTTGAACTTGACCTTAAGCTGATTTGAATTTCCAGTTGAAATATATCAGAGAAACTAGAGGGATTCTTCCCTTCCCCCTCCCCCCTCTTCCTTTTTGCATGAAATGTTTTGATGAAAAAATTGTTTCTGGTGGTACAACACATGATGATATTAAAATGAATACAACTAATCATGATTGAGAAGGAATCATATAAACCTGCCTACAACCTCTGAGGAAAAAAACTTAGCTGAAAGCCACAGGTACTTCTCAAGCAGGAGGGGCTGCTTTTCTAAAGAGACTGTACTTATAACGAGTGGCTGGATATCTGCATGCTGGCTCAGTTCCCTGTAGTAAGGAACTGACCACATTACTATTTGCAAACACAGGGTTCACTCAAGTGGTACTAAAAAGAGAAGAGGTGGGGCAAGCAGAGCTTTAAAAAGAAAAGAGGAGTCCGTCCAAGTTTGAATGTAGAAAGCAACTGTGTTTCCCAGAAGGACAGTACCTGGAGATCTCTCTCCCTGCGCTGCACTGAGAGCTGTGGTGAAGAGTTTTCCAATTTTTAGGACTTAAACAGCAGCTTTTCTTGTTGCAAGGAAATTTGCAGTGATCCTTGTGAGCATTGCTTTTAAGCTGTGTTGAATTTGTGGCAGGAGGGTCAGGCATTTCATACTTGGCTTCCAAAAGAGAAAAAAAAGAAAAAAGAAAAGAAAGAGACAGAGAAAAAAAGCTGTGATGTGTGCACGGAAGAAATCTCCCAGGAATTTCTTCAAGGTTGTAGTCAGACACAGTAAGGTCTAAAGTGACACGAAAAGCAAGGCAAAGATAAAACTTGGAATGGTGATAAGATGTCTGAGTGTAAAGTGGGAGATTGCAGAAACCTTTTGGGATTGCACATGTTCATCTTGTCCTGGATATGACTGAATACAAGCTAGTTTTTCTCTAGTGACAGCTCAAAAAAGCCCTCAAGATTATGTTTCCCTTCCTTGTTGCTTTTTTGCCAGTGGTTTTTAAAATTGGTTTTGTCAACCTCTCAGCTCTGCAGCACTGGAACTGTCCTAATGGATACAGATTAAAGCCTGAAAACTCTGCTTGTGTAGGTAAGTTGCTGAACATTAGCAGATAAAGAAAACCGCATTTGTATTCTCTCAATTTAGCTTTATAATTTTCAGAGTTCTTTACAGACTGCCTGTGTGTTGTATTGACAGAACGGAAAAATCAGCTTCTCAATATCTGTCGCTTCTCAAAATGAACAGAGCTAATTTTTTTTTCCCCCAGAAATCAGCACTTGTCTATCAGTTTAAGTATGAGAAATCAGGATACATTTTCATATGATCATTAAAAAATCTGAACTGTTCTCTAGTGCTCAAAACTCCTTGCTGTAGCTTCAGTGTGTCTGTAGTTTCAGTACACGGGCATGCATGTATTCATGCTTCTCTCTCTCTCTAATATATTTGTGTACAGGTGTGCTTTTTTATTTCTATATGCATATAAAAAGAGTATTTTATTGATTATGTATTAGTATAGAATTAGATGTGGGTTAGATAACTTTAAAAACTATTCTTTCTATGCTTATTGGTGCATGTAGATGTGTTCATATTAATACGTCTCATACAATACATGAATTGCAGATGTGCTTGATACTTTAGTACTGAAGTCTGGGTGAAATGTATGACACTAATATTACTATAATCACCTCCAGTGATTTGGAGCATGTAAAATGCAAGTTCCTGTTCTTTACAAAGTTCAAGACAAAGAATGACAGAACCCTTCTCCCTCCCCTGTTAGCTTGAGGTCCAATTTTTTTAAGATATCCAGAGCCAACGAAGTGGGTTTTGCAGTAAGGAGATAAGGAAATGCTCTGTAAAGATTCAAGCGAACAGACATAATACTTGGAGTTAATGCTTTTGCTTTACATTCCCTGGGTTTCTCTTGGCTCTTGGGCTCTGACTCAGTACTTGTCGTGATTCTCGTGATGTAATAACAGGTGCCTCTTCTGTGCATTCTGCCAAGAAATACCGTCTTGTAAGCAGAAAATAGAAGTATGCATATTAAATGCTGTCATGTTGAGAGAGGAGGAGATAGGAATTTTTTGTGTACAAATTATAAACCTGACTGAAGGTTTATGTGAGAGCCAAACATACCTAGGGTGCTTCCACACCGGTGCTTCAATTCAATAAGAAGCATACTTCTAAAATTGATCTCCATTATACCACCTCTTACTATGCTTGCTTTACATCGAAAAGCACTCAAAATACACAGACTGGATTCTCTTTAGGCAAACCTAAACCAGGGGGTGTTCTTGTAGAACAGCATCTACCCTCTCTGCTGTTAATGGCTGTTCAGTCCATGGGGCCAGACTAGACCCAGTGGTCTGAAACCTCAATCTGAAATATATGCAGTGGGTATACCACGTGCTTAGCAGCTGTTGCACTTTACACAGCCTCTCCTACAGATGATACTATTTACTAATATGTACTTTGCTTCTGCAAGGTAATTAGGATGTTCATTAGTTTATGACATCCACAGAGCTCATGTATAACGGGAAAATCCTGCTGAGATGAAGGATATTACTTGGCTATTGTTTAGAGTCAAAAAAGGACTCTAAATATTAATATGCAAAGTGCTGCAAAGACATATTTTTTTTATTTCAGTGAATGTATTTTGCATATTGATGCATATTGCTATTTCATTAATGAAGACATAACCTGTCCTGCGTGTCTTTTCTGTTGAAAATTAGCTGCTGTATGAATGGAGGACTCGAGGTAAAGCACCAAAACAGATTGGCCAGTAGCTCAGCAAACTCTCCAAGAAGTAGCAATAGAAGAAGACATCTTCTGCATAAAAGCTAACGTTACTGTGACATACTCTAAGCAATTCCATGACACAGAATAAGTGAAAAATGAGATGTGTTAGGGTCATTTTTCAATTACAGACCACTGCATTACAGGGGATTAAGCAAAGGTGAAATTTTGACATGAAATGTAAGACTGAAGGATGCTTTGGTGTAAGGGGTTTCCCTGGCTCTTTCCGCTGTGTACTGGATACACAACTGGTGTTCTGACCAGAAGACCGGACGTATGACATTCTAGTTCAATAACTGTGTGAGACAGAGGGTGCAGTGAAAGCAAGTGGGAGGAAGCTGTAGGCAGGCTTTGAAGGTAATACTGGGGATAAAAGTGGCGAGTGGGAGATGTGACTCATACCACTGACCTCTGAACAATGACAGCAAGCTGAATCGTGGCTTGGCGACCATTCTGGGTGAGCTGTAATAGATATACCAATTGTAAAATATTCTTAATCATCTGTGACCGTGGCGGCAACCTACCAGCCACAGGGACTACCCTGAATTGAGGAGGTGCCTGCTCTCTGTTACAGGTGACTTACTAGGAGCTGTGTAGGCTTTTCTGGATTTGGTTTCCACACTGCCACTACAGATGAAGGTCTAGTTTGTGCTCTTCTTACATTGCTACATAGCTCACTTCTTAATTAGTTCCTTTTATTTCTCTGGATATTCAAAGATCAAAGACCTCCTCATCCTGTGGAAGTATAATGAAATATAACCCTAAATGTCACATAATTTATACAGTTATTTTAAGAGAGATTATTTGAATCCTGAGTTTGTGTGTCAAGAGAGGAGAGACTTTTCAGAGGGGCTGTGTCCTACAACAGCAAGGTTTACAGAAGAGAAAGTATGGGAGAAGAGATCACAAGGTCAGAACAAAACTAGTCTGGTGAATGAATGCATTGATTTATTGACAAGTTATGGTTGAATTGGAAGCATTTCTGCATTTTTTGACATTGCCATTTTGAATTAATGATTTATTTTAAGCTGATATCAGGACTGGGGACTCAGCCACCTTTAAATAACTCACCTGGTTAGACCCCAGTAAAAACATAGAATCTTGTACTGCTGAAGAAAAATAGTCTGGCCTACAAAGGAGCCTACAAAATAAAAACATGTGCAGAGTTGGTCCCGGGAGAGCTTTTCCAACATATTTGACAGTGTAAGCATACATGGTACGCCAGGGGATGGGTCTCTACCTGTTGGAATCTGTTGCCTGTGCCCTCCTGAAATACCACTTTAACAGCAGTATTTTTTATTCTCTCGTGGTGTATAGATGCTTTCCCTACTCAAGACCAAGAAAGTTCTCCACATGGCACTGTTTATCTTAAGAAAACCATAGAATAGCCCCTTGCATTATGAATTTTAGAGTAGATAGTAATGCCTGTTAGTCTTGGGCTACCCTATGTAAATATATTATCCTCTGGATACTGCAACACTAGAGGTATGCTTTGGTTTCAGGGCTGACATTAAATATTCACTATGTAAGTTTTAAAAGTAAAGAAAGATAGTTATTTTTAAAAAATTCAACAGTATTGGAAAAAAGTCTTGGAAGAAGACAAACCAAAAGCCACAGTATGGAAGTTTTGCCTAATCATAAGTTCTTAAACTCTGCACATCTCTACTAGATCCTGACATTAACTGCTCAGCCCTTGTCACTTCTTCAGGGCTAACATGCTGCACATTCCAGCAGAGCTAGAGCCTGCAACTGAAGGTGACAACTGCAGCTATCTAGGTCAGCTCTTTTGGTCAGATACTTCCCATGTCTCAAGCTTTCCTCTTTTCTTTCTTACTTTTCACCTTTCTCCTACTACGGAGCACCGGAGATGAGGAATATTAAGTTATTACTCTTTGTTTTACATCTTTGAAGATAAAGACATGCTGTTAAAACTTCTTGGCTGCATTCCAAGAAATATGAAATGCCAAAGCCTTATTATTTCACAGCTCTCCTTTCTTTGCAAGTATCTCATAAGGAGCAGTAAAAGCCAAAGAAATGGGAAACTGCTTTTTCTACCTCTGTCATGGCAGGGATAAATCTGATAAGATTTGATTTCAATTCTAAATTTGATACTTGATAAATAATAAGCTTGCTCTTGCTGTCATATCTGTGTTATGATCATCTCTGTGGCTCTGGGCTGGAAGAGTGCAGGAGTTGATAACCACCTTAATTGTATTCATATTGTATTTTTTACCATAGTATGGGAGCACTTCACCACCTCTATCCTCTCAAAAATTGTGAGTGATAAGGTTGTATTTTAAGCCTCATTTAAAAGTGGAGAGAAAAGATGCTGAGCTGCGCATCATCTATTGTATTGAGGTCTGCTGATAGCTGGAGTATCTTTTTCCATTTCTAGCTGTTTTCTGTTCTTTGAGCTGTATGCTCTAAACAAAATAGATAAAAGGGATGGGCTGCTTTTTTTGTCACCCAGATGAAATTTCATTTTCAACTTTGTTGCAAAGATTATGGTGGTGCTAGATGTAGTGGGTTGAATTAATCCCCAGTCCAACTCGACAGGAACTAAATTTGTGTGAGGTTATTTGAGTGGATGTATCTGCACGTATATATGTATATAATGTATGTATTTGGGGCCATAATGAAATGCAAGTTCTAGCTCACTGTGGTTTCTCTGTATCCCTGCCAGGCATACTAATGCTTCAACCTTCTGCAACCAGAGCCTTTCTCAGGACTCTCAATAAAGTAGTATATTTGTATGCAAAGTCATTGAGAGCTGCCAACATCGTGATGACATGATTCATCGTTTTTGCTGATTCTCAAGGCATTTTTTGCATAAAGCAGCCTTTGAGAACTGAGCAGGACCTCATTCTTCCTTTCAGGGCTGGCTGTCAGGGCACTGCAGACAGCTTTTGTGTTCACTAAGCCGATTTCTTTCACAGGGTAAAGTTCCCACTGGGGGATGTGGTTGCCAGGACACGTAAAACAGCTACAGCAGGATGCAACTCCATGCTTTCCTTTGGCACTAAAAGTGCAGATGAAAGCACTGCCAGTTACACCTGATGGATGGTTTTGTGATCAAGTTCTCCTAAATCTTAAGAAACAGCTTTGTTTTGTTTTGGGTTTCTGTTGTTGTTGTTTTGGGGTTGGTGTTTTTGGTTGATTGGGTTGGGGTTTTTTTGTTTGTTTGTATTTTAAGAAAGGAACAGAGTGTGTTGAGCACAGGATCCCCTTCTGTTGTTAATTCCATAAAAGCCAAACATTCACAGTGCTGCTGCGTGTTTCACAATAGCACTGTGTCTCCTGGTTCCTCCTGTTTACCACTGGAAGGGGCATTCTCTGGTGGCCGACCTGCCACTGTGCCCCTGGCCTTTTATTGGGCAGTTGTTATTCTTCCATGATAGCTGTTCTCCAGCTGGAGGGATGGCTTGCTTTTCACTATGTGTGGGATTTGCTTTATTATGTGAGTTTGGGTGATGATGAAAATGGACAGGTCAATAACCCTGAAATCTTCTCTTCAAGTACAGTTACTGGGGAGACAGTGTAAATTCTTGTAACCTGATCAATGAGCATGTGCTTTCCTGTTTTGTACACTCATACAAAACTGGAAAATCCATCCTGTAAATAAAAGGTCATTGTCCTGTTACCTTGGTATGTAGCTCAGTAACCCGTGCTTGGCTAAAGCATGTCTTCCCAGCCTGATCTAGACTTTAGAAAATCCTGTGATGTTTTCCATGCCTTCAGGGTTTTTCTGGGTAGCTAGTTCCCTTAGTGAATCACCCTTCCTGTTAAAATGTGAATCTAATCTCTGAATTTGAATTCTCTGGCTTCAGTTCTTAGCCATCAGTCCTGTTAAATGGCTCCTGATTATAGCATCTTTTAGAAAATATGCTATTTTTTCTTTGTGAAGGTATTTATTTATGGTGATCAACCTTCTTCCAAATTTCTTTCTGATATTCTAAGCATTCTGAGCACTTTAACTGTCTCACAGAAAAACAGTTTTCCATACATTCAAATCAGGCTTTTTGTCCTTGTTGCATACAACTTCTAATTTTTTTGGGATCCTTTAACAACCTGTATCTGAGAAATACAAACAGCATACCAATATAGTCTGACCATTGCCATACACAGAAGTAAATTTTTTCCCCACAGTCAGTATTTTTTCCTGTATTTATATGTGCTGTGATTTGAATTTTTGTGCCCAGTAACATGCTAAGAGGTCAGCTTTGTATCCAGTACGAACACAAATCCTTCTCAGAAAAGCAGTTCCATATATAATCTGTAGGTCAGGTCTATCTTTTTCTATTCTTATTTAATGTGCTCCTTATTGTGATTGAATAATAGCTCAGCAGTGTTTCACACTGCTTAATCAAACAACCTCTCTCTTTAGCAATTTTACATCTACACAGTTGCCTTTATCACTCGTACTTGTCATTTCCACAGAGGAGTAACATCAAGTTCATTTAAAAGGTACTACTGTCATAAAAGTATTTTGACTGCCATAAAGCACATTATAGCCTTTATCAGCACAGTCTTTCATCTGCTGCAGAACCGGTGACTAGATCAGGTTATGATATATCTATGGCTTAATCAGTCAGGTACCTGGTTTGAAAACCAGTGCTCAGGGGCAGAGAGAGAGAGAGGCAAACAGTCTTCATGTCTAACACCAAGAGCAGCTGGATGATGAGCTGAGGTCAGCAAAGCCCTCCCATGTGGGCTATCAGAGAGCCCTTTAGTTTTAATGCCATACAGACAATGTTAGCTAAGAGTATCTAGTTTTAAAATGGTGACCTGGAGCTCATGGTTTCTGTAGCCCATTAACACTTCTAAGCCAGTCAAACCTTTCTAGAGGGGATTTGGAGGAGTAACTCCTTTAATACTGTGGAGAATGGAATGTACAATCCTAGTGCATGAGGGAAAATATTCTCCTGAAAGCTGATTGTTTGAAGAAAATTGTGGGTTAGAGTACTCTGTGGAATTACATTGCTGAAAATGTTTCTGCTTTACCTTCATAATCTATTAAACAGAAATCAGTTGCATGTGCTCTGATTACATTTCATGGATTGCCAAATTAGTTCATCTGCTATTTGGAACATAAAGTTGTGGGAAAACTCTAGAAACAATATGAAACTTTCCCCAGTCTGTTCAGACGCATTAGATGACTGCAAAGAATTGACGTTATTTTTTAACAACTTTGATACCTGACAGAGAAGAAACCCCTAAGCACATCAGCTACCTATAGTTTCTTAAAGCAGTTAGAGGATACAGGACCCAGAATCATGGCATATCAGAGATCTAGTTGCTTAGCTCTCCCTAAGTTACTGAGAAAGTTTCTTTTAAAGTTTGGTGAGTTGGTCAAATTGCTGTTCCTTGTAGTCAAGGTGCTATTTTTGCCCTTCTTTAAATTAAGTGAATTCTCACATAACACTCACAGTCCTAGTTTTGATTATGAATCAATGTCCTTTAGTAACTTCATCAAATGCATCTCTTTAAAAATTTGTTGATTCTTTTATTCCTCATATGCAAACTCAGCTGATAAAACCCAGAACAAAAGCCACTGACATCTAATAGAACGTGGACAAGAAAAAAGCTGCTCCTCATAGCAACCCTCACAATAGTTGAAGAAAGTATACAAGAAATATGCCAGCATATGGTCCTGCCAGATGTCAGGTACCTTGGGTAGTTGCATCTGTTTTCAGTAGGCACTGAAATTTATCTCTGTTTTGTGGGACAATTATCCATGGTACTGCCAAAGGGATTAATTTCTTTTCCCCTCACTGTAAACTATACTCCTCAATAGTAATATTTTTTTTAAGAAATTCCTTAATTTAGGACTTAATTAATAGTTACTGCCTCAACACTGATAAAACACCATAAATACGTCAAATATCTTTTAATTTCTGAAGGCTCTAGCCTAATCTGCCAGTTAAAAGTCCAGTTTCTAATTAGTTTGCTTGTTGCCTTGGTTTGGGATTGTTGCTGTCAGAATGTAGTGGGAGTTTTAATGTTTTGTATGTGTGTTTGAGACTCAAACCACAACAAGGTCAATGTTGAACTCAGTTCTGTGGCAGTCTGCTGCTTTGCTGCTTTGCAAAGTCTTTTAATTTGTTGGCAAAATTATTATTGTTGATAAAGGGATAAAGATTGAAGGAAGCAGCTGCAAGCAGCATTTGCCTAGCAAATAATAACACAAATCAAGACAAGTCTGTTCCCTGTGTTTGGGCAATTAGGGACCAGAGTGCCCAGACACAAGGGAGAAGGGTAATTTCCCTAGACAGTCAAAGAAAACTCAAAAAGCCCCAACACCCTCCAGAATCACTGTGAGCGTGATGATGGACAAAACAATAACTCAGAAGCCCATGCATGAAGGAACACAGCCATCCTCATCTTGGGCTTTTTAATGGTGGGATATTAAATTCTGTGACCAGTTTATTATCAGATCACTGTGTCAAAGGCACTCTTTCTCCTTGCTCATGCTGCTTTTGCAAGCTGAATTTTCCTAATCCTTTTCAAATGCCTGTTTCAGATGTTGATGAGTGCCTTGAAGGTGGTTTGGGAACCTGCGGCCAAACCTGTATCAATATTCCAGGATCCTACATCTGCTCCTGTTTGCCTGGCTACTCTTTGGATATTGACAAACGGTCTTGCTATGTGAATGGTAAGGTCACTTTCTTTTTTTGATGACCGAAAAAGAGCTTTAGAGATTTAGTTAGCTTTATTTTTCAAAGTGAACCACGCCTGCCAGTCCCTGCTGGACAGTGACTAGGGTGCTCTGGTTCACTGATAAAAAACCTATCTCTTCCACTCTGTGGGGAAGTGGCAAGGACAAAAGTGGGTGCTACAGAAGAGTGATGGTGAAGAATGGAAAGTATGACGGTGAAAAGAGGAATGAAAATATAAAAATATGAAAACAAAACTAAACAATTACTTCATGTTTAGCCTTCTCTGCATGCTCAGAACTGTAAACTCTCTTAGCCCATTCTAACTGCTTTCAGGAAGACATGGCAATACCAAAGATTTTGCTGCCTTTGCCTCTTTCAGTCTAGTGATGTTGATGTGTGTAGGTTTTAGGGACAGTGCTGTGAAACTGTAAGCAGGAAGCCCTTATTTTTGGTTTCATCCATCAGCAGTGTCTTAAAAAACATGAATGCTACTTTGAGTTATTTCTCTCCCTTGCTCTGTCCTTAATTATTTAAAAATAAATTGATTTTTAAATGTGGGAGATGCATTTAAATTTAAAAGTTTTAGCTCTTCTAAGAGGAAAATATTCACAGTTTTGGCCTTTGAACAATTTTGCCCTCAACTGATGCTACCCTGGGAAAAAAAATCTAGTTGGATTTTACTGGTTGGTTTAACCCTATATTTGCCTCTAGAGTATGAGGTGCTCTGGAGTACACCTCTCACCTCTCCACTTTGGTTTCCTGAACGCCTGGCTTTGATTCATGTCTGGGATATGCCACAGCTCCCTTCTGATCCAGAATCTCAGGTTTTCTTTTTTTTGACTAGTATTTACCTGGGACTCCTGCTAATGCAGAGATGGGATGTGAGAAGGCACGTTTCTGACCCAAGAAGATAGACTTGAGGCCCTATGCATGTAGACTTTGGGACCATGAACATAACCAAAAGCATTCCATATAGCTTCCAAATTGCCACCAACACAATTACTTCAGTTACCCCTAGAATATTCATAATTATCAGCTACATCTGACTTGCAAAAACCAGAACTGGATTTTTTATAATCCTGCCTAAATATCTCTGGTCTCTTAAACAGAATTTTCTTATTTTTAAAATCAGACCTTTTGTGAACACTTCTGAACTGAAGTGAAAACAAACATGTTACTTAACTGCACTATTTGTACACAGATATCTTTCAAAGAACAATCCTACCTTCATATTGGAGGACTTCAACTTTTTAACACGTTATTACTAATATTTATGGCAACAGTAGGAAGTGACTGATAGAAATATGGTGATGGATAAAGAGTCCTTTGTGTTAGGTATAAACCTTTCTGGGAGATGCACCAAGTGAAATACCGTCATGTTTTAAAGATAGGAAACTCCATGGTGTAGATATTTTTTACCTGATCATTAAACCTCTGATAAAATTAGCTTCCAAATCTGACTGCTGCCTCTGCAATAAAAAAAAAATATTGTTTCAGTTCCTGTTCCACTTACAGCCCTCATTCATAGGCACCTGATAGGAAACTCAGAGAACGGAAATGACAAAACTAAAGTGTATAAATGTGCTTAAAGAACTAATTGGCAAAAATGCAGGTTCTACAGCTGCCAAATTCCTTAGATAAATCAACCTCACTACACTTCACAGTTCTTACCATTTACATGAAGCAAATCTTCATAATTCAGATATGCTCACATGGGGTTTCTCAGTGCAAATAGCAGCAGAAAAAGGGAGTCACTAAAATCCTAAAAGCAGCTGCTGTAACTGGGTGATAGCTTTGAACTTGAGATACAAACCACTGTTAGTATAGAAACAATGTGCTGATCATCTTCCCTGGATTCCCCTTTGGGAACAAAAGAAAATTATATCTTGGGTGCTCGTCAGAACTTTGTTCACTTGAAGAAATCAAAATTGGTCTCATTCCTCTGCTTTGAAAGGAGTCAAACAACTTTGCAACTATGATGAAGGTGGAGCATCTGTCTAATATTTATAAAGTGCTGCTTGTTGAGTTTAAAGTGTCGGGTTTCATGCTAACAGTAAAGATATTTAGTTAGAAAAGATGTGAAGCTGGTCAATAAAACCAATTTCATTTTCAAAAATTTATGTGCAAGAAAACTGGTGATAGGGCAGTCTTGGTGGTATGGTGCTCTATGGTGATACACTAAAAATAACAAGCGACTTGACAAAAATTGGAGCAGCAGCCCCAATCATTATCCCCTACTAATTGTATTTCTATATCTGTCACCTGGTTTAAGGATGTATCAAGGGTATTGGGACCATCCTCCTTGCCCATCACTTTCAACCTTAATTGGATTTCTAGAATTTGGGGCATAATTGGAGCACTTTTGATCTTAATGCATTTTAAGTTACTGTTCACTCAGTATGAATACAGTTTTTGTCTGGAAGGAGTTGATGCTGTTGAGTTTTTAGTAAGGTCTTTTGTTTTCCTTCAGCCCTCTGCAGCATAAGAAACATCTACAGACTTTAGCTTCTTCCTTTGCTCTGTCTTGGAATCTTTAATTTCCCTTCTTGGACAATTAGACTCCAGGCCACCTCTATTGATAAATTCTTTCTATAGCGCAATAATTTGAAGTGGTCTTTCACTTGAAGACACATGCATGGCAAAATTCTTCCAACTTCAGCTGGAAAGCATGCAGTGATTGTTCTGACCTCTGACTAGGCTGTAGTATTTGGGATTAGTGGTAACAACCACTGCAGTTTCAGTTTCCTAACTCAGAGTTTTGACCTAATTTTCAGTACTGCATATGAAAGGATCATTACATTTATATCTTATTGGTTCTCTGCGATACACTTAGAAAGCTACTATTTAAATATGATAGGTACATCCTGAATTTTCTCTTTGACTAATATATTAGTGATGAGAACTTAATGCAGCAAAAATGCAACTCTTGTCAATTAATTGGTCTCTTTTTGTTTTCTCCATGCCAGACCCTGCACCATTCCTACTTTTTAGCCATGGAAATGCCATCTTTAGAATTGACACTGAAGGGACCAATCACGAAAGATTGGTTGCTGATACTGGTCCATCAACGCTTATGGATTTTCATTATGTAGAAGAGAAAGTGTATTGGGTAGACTCTGAAAGGAGACTACTTGAAAGAATTCACCTGAATGGCACAAAACGAGAGGTAGAGTACTCAGTTCTCTGGAATTCTCCGAGTTAATGGGCGTAAAACCCTCTATGGAAACCACCTGCTCTTTAGGTACAATTCTGCCTTTACTGTTCATTGATTAGTACTTTATTTTTGCTGTTGTAATAGTTCTGATCCTGAGTCTAGGCTGTTTTACTGGCATTCACATTTAGTACATTCAATATTTTCTGTGGATCAAGTGAAAGAGAGTTAAAAATGAAGGAAAGAAAATTCAGACAAACTCAGACTTTGTAGACATTAATGTTTCTATCAGTTTTAATCTCTGGCATTATGGAACGTTGTCTACCAGATTATTGTAACACAAGCTGACACAAATGCTATGAGAAGAATGTGCTTCAGTTCCTACTCATTTTTTTCTTAAACCTTTCATTGGTTTCTATGGTTGCATAAATGCTTCTTTTGGCACTTCATCCTTTGTTCAGAAAAAGCTGTGCAGTTCATTGCATCTGATTAAGAAGGGCAGACAGGCTGTTGTGGCTGAACTTCAATGCTGTAAGGGCCTTCTTTTGTTTGAGAGAGATTGCCACTGTTTGTGTACCCATACAGAGTCTTCACTGATATATTTTCAGTGACTTTTAAGGATCAGAAACCAGCAACAGTGTCTTAGGAAGTCTTCCATCTGTTACAGTACAGGTCTGGGTGCTTCATAGTGTGTCAAATGCAAAAAGTTGTAGTGAAAAGATTACTCCAGTGTATTTTTTGGGCAGAACAGTTTCTTCTTTTGCAGGGGATCACTCTGTTCAGAGGGGATATATTTAAGTACAAGGACCTAATGAAAGGGATGAAAGAATAAGAAAGAGAAATAGCTACAGGTCTGAAAAAAAATGAATCAAGCAAAGGAATGAAAATTTCAGTCTGGCATTTTATTCCCTATGATGAAAGCCAAGTTTGGAGTTGTCATTAGGATGACTCTTGTTGTCAACACTTTTTTTGTTGTTGTTTTTTACAGAGACTATGTTACATAGACAAAGGCATTTCAGGATTTGCTATTGACTGGATAAATCAAGACATTCTCTGGGCCAATAGACAGAAAGGAACCATAGAAGTGACAGACATGAATGGGAAGAAGCGCCGAGTTTTTCTAAGAGATGTTGGTCATCTGACAAGGATTATCATTGATGCTGAACAAAGGTAATTTTAAATGGATTAGTAATTTCATTGTAATGGACTCCAAATATGTAAAGTACTATGACTGCAGTTTCATGGAATCACAGAAATGGATTGTAAGGGGACAAAAAGATCATATAGTTCAACCCCTCTGCCATGGTAAACCCTTCACTAGACCAGGTTGCTCAAAGTCCCATACAGCCTGATCTTGGAACACTTCCAGGGGTGATCATCCACAACTAGTCTGGACAACATGTTCCAGTGCTTCGCCACCCTCTCAGTAAAGAATTTCTTCCTATTATTCAATCTAAACCTGGCCTCTTTCATTTTAAAGCCATTTTCCCTTGTCCTGTCACAACATGTCCTTGCAAAAAGTCCCTCTCCATCTTGCCTGTAAGCCTCCTTTATGTACTGGAAGGATGCTATAAGGTTTCCCTTGAGACTTCTCTTTTCCAGGCTGAACAACCTGAAATCTCTCAGCCTTTCTTCATAAGAGACCTCTGATCATCCCTCTGATCATCTTTGTGGCCTTCCTCTGGGATCAGTCCAACAGGTCTATGTTCTTCTTAGGTGGGGGTCTCAAAAGAGCAGAGTAGAGGGGGAGAATCATGTCCCTTGACCTCCTGATCACACTTCTTTTCAGGCAGCCCAGGACATGGTTGACTTTCAGGGCTGTACGTGCACATTGCCGAGTCTTGTCGAGCCTCTTGTCCACCAACATCCCAAGTCCTTCTCCTCAGGGCTGCTCTCTACACATTCTCCAGTCAGACTGTATTTGTGCTTGGAATTGCCCTGACACAGGTGTAAGACCTTGCACTTGCCCTTGTTCAACTTCATCAGGTTCACAGAAGCCCACCTCTCAAGACTGTCAAGGTCACTCTGGATGGCATCCCTTCCCTCCAGCGTGCCAACTGCACCACACAGCTTGGTGTTGTCAGCAAATTGTCTGAGGATGCACTCAATCCCACTGCTCATTAAACTGACAGAGATGGTCCCAATACCAATCCCCGAGAAACTCCATTTGCCAGTGGTCTACACTTGGACATTGAGCTATTGACTACAGCTCTTTGGGTGTGACCATTCAGCCAATTCCTTATCGACTGAGTGTTCCATCTGTTAAATCCATGTCTCTCTAGTTTAGAGAGAAGGATATCATGCTGCATAGCGTCAAATACTTTGCACAAATCCAGGTAGACGACATAGAACACTCTTCCTCTTTCTCTTTCTCTTCCTCTGTCCCTTGGAGTAGAAAGTTATCATCAATATATTGCAGGAACCTCCTTGATTGCTTATGCCCTGCTGTGTTGTCCCTCCAACAGATATCAGGGTGGCTGAAGTCCCCTGTGAGGACCGGGGCTTGTGAATGTGAGGCTGCTTCTGTTTGCTTGGAGAGGACCACGTCCACTCAGTCTTCCCAGTCAGGCAGCTTGTAGCTATAGTGTCACCTGACCCCCTAAGCCTTTAAATCCTGACCCGTAAGCTCTGTGTTGGCTCCTCATCCATCCCCAATTTGAGCTCCATGCACTCCAGCTGGTCACTGACACACATTCAATCTCCCCTGCCTGTCCTTCCTAAAGATCCTGTATCCTTACATTCCAACGCTCCAGTCATAGGAGCCATCCCACCATGTCTCCATGATGCCAATATCACAGCCATTCAGGCATGCGCCAATGGTGATAGCATTGCTAGTATTCTTCAGAGTCTTGCCATTTGAGTGGGATTTAAGGCCTGGGCATCAACCTGTGTAATTATTTTTTTTTCCCTGATTTACTTTTCAATGTAGCACTTATCAATCTTGGAAATATTCACAAGTCCTCACAGCCACTCTCAAACGCCATTGAAACACATGTTACAAATGGCATTATAGGGATGTATTTGCTGAATGTATGTGAAAGTTTGGGGAGACTCAAGTGCGGATATTCACCTGGGTGTGATTCATTGTACATAAAAGTTGTACTTATGTGCTAACAGGGAGGCCACTAAGACAGTAACAAACTGTAAAGAAAGTAGACTCCAAGAAGTCTAACATAATTTTTATGCCTTATGACAATTTGCTTGTACGAAAACTATCGAGGGCTCTGTTTTTATAGTGAAGTGAAAGAAAACTCCCAGTATGTTTACATGCACAGGCCTAAACATAGACTAAATCTGACATTAGCAATGTCTTTCTCCAAACATGTGCAACTCTCAGGTAATGAAGGTCAGTGTGACACCCTAATAACAGAATTTTTCTTAGAACATGTGACTGGATATTGGCAGTGATATGATTTTTTTTAGGAGCAATAATATAATTATTGCTATAGATTGTTTTACATTTTTAATGGTGTTTAGAAATGCCAAAAGTTAAAGATTAAGTCTAAAGAAAAATAGAGGGCAAATGCAATAAAGGCTGGTAATTACTCAAGCTGTTTTCTAACCTTAATTTTTCTTCTGTCTTTCTATTTGTTCTTAACATATCCTATCCCTCCACTGATTTCCAAAAGCTATGCACAGAGACTGTAACTTCCTTTGTTTCTTAGTTTCCTTATCTATAAAAAGTGAATCCTCACATTTGTCCAAACTTTCTGAGTAGTAACACTTCTTAAATAAAAGGTGCTAGAAAAATGCAAGTAAATATTAATAAACTGTTTAAAAATGGCAGAATAAAATTGGGTTGTCCTTCTGGAAAAGTGTTTTCTCTTATACACTAATACTTGTCTTTACTATAGACTATGTAACAGTGAGAAAAACCTGTGAGGCAGAGGCTATTTCTACTGTTTTAGTATAGTTCTTTGCCAGATACAATAAATTTGGGGCCCTTAACAAATTATTAACATGAAAACAGTGGAGGTGGTTTTATGCTACATTGTTTTGTACATATAAATCCTGCAATTTTATGATGATAGGTCAAAACAATGATATTTCTTGGAATTTTTGTCCACAAGGAACCCAAGGAAAGAATCTAAACCCAAACATTAAAAAATAAAATACACATGAATTAGAGATAAGTTGCTATTTTGGAAGGACTGCTGTTACCCTTAATCAAGTCAGTAAATCTGAGTTCTGATCTATGAATATCTTGACATTCAGTTAGCTTCAGTGCACTGGTTTGAGTATTGGAGCTATATTTTGACTGTGTGATTAGTCTGGCTGCTATAACCAGGAAGATAGAAATGAGAACAATAATAGAAATTGTTTTTGAGTTAAGCACTTAAGTTGTGCATTCAGTTAGAAATTCCGGAGGTAGATTCCTTCCCTGGAGCAGAGGGCAATGCAGATCTCCCTCAAAGACCTCCCTATCCTCAAATTTGCAGGTGTTCCCACGGACTTGAGAGGTTATCCCAGTTTCCTTGTCTGACTGCATGGCTGAACAAAGCAGAGAGACAGACAATAGTGGTTAAGCTGGGCTGATTCCTGCTTGACCTACATGAGAGAATTCTAGTATCTTTAGCAGCACTAGTAGTTTCAGTACCACACTGAGAAATTTTGTACACAGGAGCAGCTAAACAAGGAGTGTGTAGCACTGATGTGGTTGTGTAAATGTGGGTTTGTTTGTTGTGGGGTTTTGTGGTCTTGTGTTTTGTTTTCTTAACATCCCCCTCTTGCCTGCAGGCTGTTATTTTGGTCTTCAGATGGTACAGTTTCCAGCATACACCGAGTGTCCCTCAGTGGAAGCGATACGATAAATGTTTTAAGAACCACAGAAAAAATAAAGGCCATTTCACTAGATTTGGTTGACACAAGGCTCTACTGGATCCAACATGACCACTGGAAAGAGATCTCCCACATTGGATCGTGCGACTATGAGGGCGGAGCTGTTCGTTTGCTCAAAAGTTCTGTTCGGTGAGTTTTCCTCATTTCAGGGACGTTGTTAAATTTTCTTCCTCGTTTTCCCCTTTATTGTGTCAATTCATAACATGAGGAACATGAAGGGTAGTGCAAATGGCCTGTAACTGTAAATATAAAATTAATAATAGGAAAATGAAAGAAGTCACAGTTGTAAGGATAACACTGCCACTCAGTACTCTCCATCTTCCAAGCTTTCTGCAAATGATAACTACTTAATCCTTAGAAATCCTATCTGAGTGTTTATTAGTGGCCTTTTTCTGAAGATAGAAGAGCCAAAAGGAGAGATTAAATGATTTATCCAAGGTCACAGTGGGTGAGCTCAGGTGTCTGAGCTGTGCTCAAGAGACTGAACTAGATCATGTCTTTCTCTTCCTTCTCTGAGCCTGTTGTCATCCTTAGCTGCTGGGTGGGCAGGCTCAGCTCTGTGCTCAGACTCTCCAGCAAGCATCAGCAGATGTGTTGAAAACTGTCCTGTGCAAGAGAATTGTCCCACACTGATCCCCAGTGCCGGGGCTAAGCACAGATGAGGGGGCTGTTAGACCAAGTGCTTTTGACCCTCATGCTTTGCAGGGGTACAGGTGCTCTGTGCTGCTCATATGTTCAGTGAGGTGCTCGGGAAAGGTTACCCTGTATCACTGCCCTGTCTGTCCCTAGGGCTGGATTGGCACATCTGTAACAGGGATTGCCAACAGCAGAATGAGAAAAATACGTGGTTTTGCTGCCTGCTGTTTTAAATAGGCAGCACTCTGTGTATTATGAACACACAGCTGGTTTATCCCTACATTGCCAGCAACCACACTGGATTTTTCCTTGCCCTTTTCCCCTTTCTCCCTTGAATTGGCTGTTGTTCACTAGGGCATCAACACTTTCCCTTTAGCCTGGATGATATAGATTCTCAGTTTTCCACCTGGATTATACGCTGGAAAGTGGAAGACAGAATTACTTCTTTCAGTATCTTTTCTGCTCTCTCTCTTATTTAAAACTGGGGCTTTTTGCGGTTCCTGCTAGGTGCTATAACTGACCAGTGAACGAAATCTACATTCCTGCAATAGGAAAAGCAGCAGAAGATGGATTTCAGAACACCCTAACCTTACCTCTCCATCTCCACCTTGATTTCCTTGAACAGTCAGAATTGTCATAGCAGGCCCTGGGTATTAGGAAATGGTGGAACTTATCTGACCTACATCCTTCAACAAAGCAAGTGTCTATTTTAGTTGCTGGGTTCACCAGAAGCAGGGTGGTACCCAAGCTTTCTCTTCCAATTAAGTCAGTCCTGAACAATAGCTCATAAAACCCGTCAGCAATGCAGGTTATCCATTTTGTGTTTACCTTTATTTGCAAATTTGCAGGACTATGAGTGCTGAATTATTTTGGGAATGTCTCTGCACCTCATCTGGTTCTCATATATAGAAGATAATACAAGAAATGTATACATGTAAGAATACAGAGAAAGGTTATTGACAGTGAATTAGACTGAACTAGATGCTCAGAAAATGTTTGAGTGAGTAAATATATAGGTAGTGTGCCACTTTGTGTTATCTTCTCTTGTTGTAGACATCAATTGCTTGGGATGTCTCTCTTCGCTGAGCACCTGTACTACTCAGAGTTGAAATCTGGCATGATATGGAGAGCCAACAAATATACTGGAAAAGTTGTAGTCACAATTAGCCTGAAGCCATCATTTTTTCCACCAGTGGAGATAAAAATAGTACATCCTTTTAAACAGCCAGGTGCAAGAATAGGTTCTCAGGATTTGGGTAAGTAAAATGAAATAGTACAGTTGCATGGTGAGAATAATAATGTCATAAACTTTGATTCTCTACGGTAATAATTTTCTTTGGCAAAATTCCATGTTTCAGTGAAGTAAAGGAAAAAGTTTCCTTTAACTTCAGTGATCCACAGTTCCACTTGGTGTGTGTAAATCCAGCTGAGTACCAGGCTGGAGGTATGCCAAACATGAACTGCTCATTTCATTATTCTAAATACATATGCAGATAAATGTGACTTTCTCCTTCTCATCCCTTTGTTTACACAAAGGAGTTTTTATACTGTCCTGCTAAATGCACAAAGCATACAGCTTTTTAATCCTCCACCTACATTATCTTCATCAAATGTCTGCTTAATTCTGGAAGTTTTAATCTAATAAGCATTTAAACACCTCTGATTATTATGGTGTTGAAGGATTTTAAGCACGAAGTATGTCCTACAAGTGATACTATGGATGTCTCAGCTTGGCTGTGAAATGGCTCAATTAAGAGTCATCTTGTCTTAGACTTGAACTTGCTAAAATAGCTATGGAATAAGAGCCTCAAGTCTCTTTAATTGATATCAATTGCAATATGAGTTGATTGTCTTGCTGCCTTTCACTGTGGATCTGAAAATGAAGGTAGTTGACTATCAAGAGCTCACCTTCCTTGAGGATTCCTGCTGAGACAGTAGGAAGTAGGTAATGTCCAGGGAAAATAATGTCTTGTTGTCTGGTCTCTGGAAAGCAGACAGAGCATTCTTGCTTCAATGGAATAACTTTTGTCACCAGTTTTGCTTGGATAAGAAAGGCAAGAAAACAGCATAGAGGCATTTCTGTGTTGAGTAATGGTTGCAGAACTCACAAGGGAAGATGTCCAGGGGTTCCCAGGGTTCCCAGAGGCTTAAGTGATATAGAGACATGAGGAGAATGTAATGTTTGTTTTTGTTTGTATGAGCAAAAATGAAACTGTAAATATCTCTCTTGAACTATTTTTAAATATCTGCTATAAAATAGGCTTTGTCTTTTTGCATGCCAGCCAACAGCTTCGTATGGTACCATGCCATCTCTCACTTTGAAGACTGATCTGAGTGGAAAAATCAAAATCTTCAAAGGAATTTTCCCTTTCAAATGCTTTGTTTTCAGTGCAAAGCACCGTTGAGATGCAGAAGATAAAGTGTTCCTGGAAATCAAGCTTACACTTGTAAGGACAGGGAGCATTTATTCAGAGACAGTATCTGTTGAGGCAAATGGTCATCCTGGCAAATGGGAGCACTTTCTTTGACACTTGACATTTGGGGCTCTCATACAGAGTAACTAGGGCAGGATATGTTTGTGGTGCAGACAGCAGCATCTCCGCACATCTCAGGGTTGTTACACTGAGATTCAGAAGGTCCTATGAGGTCTCCTTGGGTGCCTGTCACAATGTTTACCTATGCAGGAAGATAGAGAGGAAGAGCCCATGACCAAGAAAGGTAGTTCTTGGTAGTGGTCTCTTGAACCTTAGGGACTGTTGGTTGTGTTACCTGTCCTCTCCACAAGAATGTGCAGCATAATTTCCTTGAAAATTTTCATTGACTGTGGGCACTCAGCTTCTATTCTTCTCTCAGAAGATTAACTCCATTTCTTCCCCCAGAGTATTCTGCAGTCTGGTGTTTATCGTTCCACTGCAAAAAGGCTTTCCCCACTTCTATTTATATATAAACCACACACACATATATATATACACATATATGCCAGTGTTTTCAAATGCCTTGCAGTTTATACCCCTATATTTCCAACGTTCAGTAAATTTTTCATATGACAGTAAGTGTTGGTGACAGTAGGCCTTTCTTTAAATTCCAAATAACTTCTTGTAAAAATGTCTGGGAAGTGATGGAGTAGAAAAGACTTAACAGGCTGAATCCAGATGAACCTTTTGGACTTTGCATGTACGTTGCTTGGCTTATCCAGTGCAATAATGGGGATGAAAGGAGGACTAATGAGCCTGGAGTTCAAATGAGATTTATAGCTGATCTTACAACAGAGAAACCTGGAGATAAAAGCATACCTTGACTAATTGGATGCTCTGTACAAGATGAGAAAATGTATGTTGCAGTGTAGCGTCTGCTGTGAATTATCAAGACTTCTTTAAAGCAGATAACCAGTGCGTTCCTTCAGATGAAAAGAGAACTGATGAGAAGTGTGCAAGTGACATGATTTGATTTTTTTTACTGCAATTTGAATTATTTACTTTGCCACTTAAATTCCTCATCTGTCCTCTTCCCTTTCTCTTTCAAATGATTTCCCTGGATTGGTCAGGGTCGATAAGTACAGAGAAGAGCATTAATTCAGCTACGGGTTTGCTGTAACCCCACAGAACAACTTTGGTATGGCAGCATCATGCTTTTATTAATGACTAATAAAATATCTTAATTGCCTCAAAATCTCAAAGACTGCCTCTGGAATTCTTTTAAGTATCTTTTCTAACAGATTAATGATATTCAGTACACTTCCTTCCCATCAAAAAGGATACTTGAGCAGCTTTCTTTGTGAAGCAGAAGTAGGAAGCTTATGGGGATCTACTGGGCACCTTTTTCTACTTTCTTTGAAGAAACTTTGAGCATAACTTCTTGGAAAACAGAAAGATTCTGAGCTTTAAATCTGAGCTTAGCATTTATAACACTTGTATTTCTCACAGATCCGTTCCAGTACAAATATCCTCTAGACCATGCTCCTATTTTTTGTCCAAATGAAACATATGATCATTATGATCTATCCAGCTATTCTTTTTGTTAAATGATGTGAGTAATAATGTGGTAATAATTCTCAGTCTTCATATGCTATCTCTCTTTTAAAAATCTCCTCTCTCTCTTTTTTTTTTTTTTTTTTTTTTTTTTTTTTTTTTTTATGTGTAGTCTCTCTGTTATTCTCTAATTTCTGAGTGTTTTACTGAGTAATATATACTACTGTGCAGGACTGGTGTCATATGAAACCTGCTACCCAGTTTTCCCTTCCACAGTCACTATAGGTATGCACCCAAACCAAACCATCGCTTACTTCAGGCTCTCTCTAGATCTGCTTGTGCTGACATAGAGCTGGAAATGATCATTTGCAGAGACCTACTCTTAGTCTTCCTAGTACTTTCATTTTTACAGTGATTTTTTTGGCCTGTTGATCAACTTGCTCAGGTTGAGCAAGTAGATGTTGAGAAGAAAATACATCTGTGATCATCCTTGTACTTGAAGGTTGGTGTGGTAAGAACTCCATTATGCTTACACTGTATTTGTTCTTTCAGAAAAAGGAACCTGTGATCTCAATAAAGAAAAGTGCAGAAGAAGAATCTGCAGGCCAGACTCAAGGACTCATTGGTGTAAATGCCCTAGTGGCTTTATTTTAAGTAGAAATAAACAGTTTTGTGAAGGTAATATGTGAGTGTCTCTCATCAGCTTTATTCCATCAGATGAAAGAAAATTCTTCTATTCTTTTACTTATTATCTTGAGTATGAAAAAACACTGAGATATTTTAAAAATTTCAGTTGTGCCATTTAAGTTTTGTGTCTTTCCATGTTCTGAAATAATTGAAAAAGAAACTTTTGAATGTGTCACAGGTGCCATTCTTTTGAGAAACTTTGATCTTAGCCTTAGTAGGTAAAGCAGCTACAGATAAGTAGACATGCTTCTGTTTGCTGATTTAATTTTTAAATAAAAATGAAAACAGATATATTGCCAAAGGTGAAACATTGAACAATACTGCAACCAGATTATTATCATTTTCAAAAAGGACGGAAATTCTTAACATGCTTCTAAATGTTTTAATCTGGATTGTATTATTAAAAATCTAAAAATACTATTAATAGTAGACAAAATAATACTTTTGGAAGCACCTTTTTCACTACATGACCAGATTTAATGAGACATAAAGGCATCAAAATTCCTAGCTTACAGGATTTACAAACCTGCCTGAGCAGCAGCATTCCAGTTCTCAGGAAATTCACCAGGATTGCTTTCTGAATTTTGACTTCTAATGCACTTCTATGCTTTGAGATTTCTACTTAAGTCATGTTTAAGCCCGATTTTTTAAAAGAATTTTTTTCTGAAGAAGGTGGCTAATGCAATTTTTTTGGATGCACACAGGATTTAAATGTCACTAAAATCTGTATGGAAAGGTAGAACTTTTGAAAGTTCTCTAGGCACCTATGTTGGACATATGCAGCCTGAGTAAGTTTTGCTACAAGTTTTTTAATGCTGATTTGAATGAGGTCTGCAAACTTGCTTTTTTGTTATGTATTAGGAAAAATATGTTTTTGTAAAATGAATGCAAAAAAAGAGGTACTTCTTGCAGACTATCCCTTAGTTTCATTAGTCTACTCCCTGACACAGGTTGATGTTACTTGGATGCAACAAGTGTTTCTTTTGGCAGATATCAATGAATGCGGCTTCTGGAATCATGGCTGTACTTTGGGCTGTGTGAACATCCCTGGTTCCTATTACTGCACCTGCCCGAGAGGTTTTGTTCTGCTGCCTGACAGGAAAACGTGTCATGGTAAGGAGCCGTAATATATAAACGCTTGGAGCATCACACTGAAGAGAGTCCTCATTTAACACTGGAACTGCTGAAAGTTTTGTGTGTTGTGTTGCTCACTTCTGATCCCTTATTATGTAAAGTAGGATCAGCTTAAATGGGGTGAACCAATTTCAGATGTCATGTTTAAGGAAGTATAAGTTACACGTGAGTAATCGTATAGGCCTCTTGGAGGGGTGGGGGGGAAATAAAAAGTCAGATCTCCAGAGAGACCTCTTTGCTCACGTTAGGCTCTGTGACGCATTCCAGGTGG
This sequence comes from Lophotriccus pileatus, assembly GCA_035583135.1. NCBI lineage: Eukaryota > Metazoa > Chordata > Aves > Passeriformes > Tyrannidae > Lophotriccus > Lophotriccus pileatus. The sequence goes on from JAWWES010000133.1 coordinate 26,112,467, forward strand.
ATAAGCAGTTCTATCTTTTTAAATGTGGTCTCTGAATTTGACTTGCTGTGGCTATCCCACGTAAGAATTTTCCCACTCTCTGGATGAGCAGCTTATCCTTCTTTTCTTTTCAGCTCAGGGCCGATAGCATTGCTAATGTGTACGACATTAATGGAATTAAATGTGTATACTTGGCCTACAAATGAATTAAGCCTTTCTAAATTAAGTCTAGGACACCAAGTGTGAAAAGCATCCAAGTTTTGAGGTCTTGGGACATTCCCAGTCACTTTTGAAGTGAAACATGCAAGGTCCTTCTACCTTGTTTCCTTGGAAATAAAATACTGGTATAGGCTCCAAGTAGGAGTGCCAGTGCACACCAATGAGTTCAATCTGGACCATGGCAGGATCAGGACCTAGGGTATATTAAATATCGCTACCCTAGCAGTCAGTTGGTCTATCTCTTTTACACCTCCAAGAATCACTTCTTCCTCTCTGCTAATTGGGAGCCAGGAACAGATTTCAGTGACCCAAATTTGGGGGTCCAGGATGTGTGTGACAGCTGCAGAGGGCAGCCAGCTGTGGCAGAAGACCTGTGAGAGTGCTGCAGCCAGAGGCTCTTGGGAGGTGGGATATCCTTTTGTGTCCAAAACAACACTTAGACACCGTGCAACTCAGTCCTACTTTGGAGGCCCAGCTTGAACTATATGCCTACATTCTGAGTGGCTCAGATTAGATGGTTTTTCTAACACAGGTTAAGCATGCAGCATAGACAGTGTAACTTCTTAACTACTGCAGCACAAGGCAGATGTATGACCAGCTACACAACTTGAGAGAAAGAGAGATTTTGATGCTTTTTTCTTCAAGTCCTTTGCAAAGCTCTTCATGTAAAGCCACAAGCTGTGGTCAGAAAGAACCTCAAGATAGTTTCTTGGCCGTATTCTCTGTGCTTAAGCAGATACAATAGTCCAGTCCAGATTGGAGTTGCCCTGGAGAAGCAATATTTGCAACAGCTATGCACCATTTAAGCCAGTGTATGCAGCTGATTCAAAGAAGCAGCTGTGGGAAACTTTGATTAGTTCCAGTCTTCCAGTGGGTGTTGCCATATGGCACCAGGACCGGGATAATGAGACCGAGCACGGCAATATGGAAGGTGGAAGGAGTATATCCTGTGAAATTGCATGAGAGAAATACTCAAAAAAATGTTGGCACTGCAACAATTGTAATGGAAAGTAAAGAGAAGCTATTGCCAGGTCCTCTCCTGCGCTATTAGGAGAGGGTATGGAAAAAAAAACTAGGAAAAAAAAAGAAACAAAGGAAAATAAACTTCAGAAACACCACAGAGGTGTTTACTCACAACACAACACTTTTATTTATTTCATTCCCCCCCTTCCCCCCCTTTTTGCTATTTAAGAAAGAGTTAATATCTCTATTTGGGGGCTTATTAAAATTTTTTATCATAATTTTAAATTTTTTTCCCCCTCTTTAAATTACTGTAGAACTAATTTCCTGTACCAGTAATGACACAGAATGTAGCCACGGTTGCCTTCAAACGTCTAAAGGCCCTGTTTGCTTTTGTCCGGAAGGATCTATACTCAAAGTGGATGGCAAAGCATGCACAGGTAAGTAACATTTTTTCTAGCTGAAGTGACTGCCAGACTCTGTTTATTCTTAGCACTGAGAGCCAGAAGTGAATGAAGGCATTTTACATTCATTTTGCACAGCTGTAAATGATTGTACAAGATGGGAGGGAATAGAATGTCAGGTGCTTTGAGTGCTGAGATGAGCAATAGTCATCTTCATTTTTTAATAGATTTTTATTAGCAGCAACATCCAATGTTTGCAGGTCAAATTCCTTTGTTGTCAGCACAGATCAAGGCATGTTACAGATTATTATTACAAGAGACATCTAAAATTTATATTTGAGGGGAAATATATGTACAAAATTAAGGCTTGGGTGGGTGAAATCTGAAGGTGACTTTTTGAAGTCATGCAGCCCAGGTTCACAGTCACTTACCCAAAAATGGAGTTTTTGTAGTCAGAAAAGTTGAAGGTGCTATGTTCACTAATCTGTCATTCCCCATTCCAGCAATTTTCCAAATTCAGAGGACTGTAGCTTTTCAATTGTATCTTTTTAGTCTTACGGATCAAGATAGCTCCATTACTGCCAGCCTCCTGCCTTGAAAAAAAAACCTCTTTCCCTTTTAATCCCTTTCATACATGGACTGTACTATATGCAAAGTTTCAGTCATTATTGCTGTTTTGCTAGGGGCACTCCACTGAGTAAGCTCAGGTTGGCATTGAGAATATAATAGAAAAAATAAGAAAGGAATAGTTTCTTTTTATATGAAATCTTCATTTGCTGTAGCAGAAAGTATCAATTTTCCATTCTAGCATAATTAACTTCTGGGGGGAGAATTTCATTAATTTGCTGTGTCTTTGCATGGAATGCACAGTCTGATAAAATTTATTACTCTGCTGTAGATGGGATGAGATTTGCATGGGAGAAGAATGAAACAATGAACACATGGAAGACCTCTCTTTTCATGTGTCCCACCCTCCCATCCCCTATCTTGTGTTGTAAATTTTCAGGAAAAACTCAGTAACAAGTTACTACTAATTTGTTTTCAACTCACTGGACTTCTGCTTTCAGCAGGAGGCCTTTTGGCAAATCTACCAGTCACTGAGATGATTTGGACTGTAGAAATCCTGAGCAGAGTGACTTATTCTCTTATACCTCTGATTTTGTTGTATTTTATTTTTTTTTAGAACGGCACAGTAAAATTTTACAAATGCTCTGTTTAAGGTTGTACATCTCCAGATAATGGTGGCTGCAGTCAGATATGCTCTTCTTTAAGCCCATTCTCCTGGGAGTGTGCTTGTTTTCCTGGATATAAGCTTCAGCGAGACAGAAAGCACTGCACAGCTATAGGTTGGTGTCTTGGTATGCCTGCATATTTCTGCCAATAAAAGCAAACACATTTTTGAGTCTTTTAAAGTGGATGACAAAACGAGGATCCCTTTATGCACTAGGTTTAGGTTACTTTGTGAAACTTGGGAAGTATTAGTTGTTAGGAAAGATAACCTGTTTCGGAAATAAACCAGAACAAGCACCAGTATATGGTTCAGTCTCCCTCACAGAAGGTTCAATCTATGATCCAACTTCAACATTTCACTCTGGGCTCCCACACTGCAGAGGTCCATCCTGAATATGCAAGTTTTTTTGTCTTCAAATAAATGTGGGCATAGTTTCTGCCAAGTTTTACAGAATTGAGGCTGAGGTCCCTGCGTTTGGAAAAGAGGATAGGAAATAGTTTGCTGAAGGACTTTTCCTACAAGGATATTTCTCCTCCACTAGGCCCAGGAAGCCCAGGTATTTGCTATGCACATTTGGGTTTCAGACCCTTCTGTTCCTTCTAAGAATCCAGTGAGCAGCAAGGTGTAAACAATTGCCCAAGAGAGAGGAGGGAAAAGAAGTCTGTGATTTGTTTCAGGAATAAGGGAAAAGCTTTATATTTTGGAGGACAGCATTTTTCTTACTTTTAGTGTGAAAGATTCCCATGTGCAAAAGGCAAGTGTCCTGGCATTTATGGTGATGCTGTGAAATGCAGAGAGATGATTTTGAGGCTAAGTCACTCAGTGTGAAATGCAGTGAGGCTAGTGATTGCCTTTATCAAAAATTTTGAGGCTGATGCTGAAAATTCACATTTATCTTCAAGTTCTGAGGCAAGTGGAATGTAGGCAAACTGCCATGATTTCTTTGTGCTTCAGTTCCTCATTTTGTCTTTTACCATTACTTTCAACGCTATCTAGGTAGTAATGCAAGTTAAAGATCACTTTGAACCTAGTGCAGTTAACATACTGGCAAATTTTCATCGACAGGTCCCAAGCCATTTTTGTTATTTGCAAATGGCCAAGATATCCGCCAAATCAGTTTTGATGGAACAGATTATACAAGTTTACTTGACTGGCAGATGGGAATAGTCTTAGCACTGGATTCTGACCCAGTGGAAAATAAGGTAAGGCATTAAAAATGAGAGGATTTTGAAGTGTTGCAAGGACAAATGGATTGAGCTTTTATGTGCCTTAACCTTTCTGCTGTCAGTGATCTGGATTACACGTTGTGCTGCTCGTTGTTCTGTTGCCTGTCTAGGAGCACAACTGGTACAATCTGCCAAACACTAGCTGAACAATTTCGTCTTTTACTCACTTATTGAATGTGCTTTGTACATTGACAGTGATAATTCACAGAGAATTTGGATTTCTAAATTCACTTTGGGCAAGATTTCAGTTTCAAAGAACTACTGTGTGATAAGTTTTCTCCATTAAGATTGCAGTGTTGTTTTCTGGAAATACATTGTGGTTTGGTTTTGTGTTTTGTTTTTTTTTTTTTTTTACTGTGTAGCAGTAAAAGCAATAGTATCTCTTTTTTCTGTACTGCTAAAACCCTTGATTCTCAATAAATGTAGGAGTAATCTTAACACAAATTACTTCCCATGTTCTGACATTATTCAGCAAAACTGCTGAATGCTCACTGAGTTTATAGCTCTTACAAAATGTATTCCTCATGTATAAGATATTGTTGTTGGGAAACAGGAGTCTTCCCTGCTGAAAGAGCTGTTTGTCTGTGTGGCTGTATCTTTCCACCCTACTCCTTGCCTTTGGAGTTGGGAATAATAGGAGTTCAGCTGTGCTTAGCTAAACCTTCTCTGGCAGATAGTTATATTTGCCTGTGATGAGATTTATTTACACGTAAAAGTGCTGCAAAGAAATACTGGTTGGTATGGTGAAAGTTGATGATGAGCTCTGTTAAGTTGTTGGAAGCATCTCAAGGCCCAGATGGACATAGCTAAACAAATGTAAATGTTACCAGATCTGCATTTACAGGAGGAGCATTTCAGGGGCTTCTGGAACATGGCCACTTGCTCCTGAAATAGGGCCCTGCTGGAGCACTGGCAGTTGTTCTGTGCTGTGCCAAACATAAATCAGCTGTGCTGGTGACACTGGCTGTGCACCCGTGTCCTCCTCCTGTGGGGAGCTCAGTGTGGCATTGGGGTGGGCAGTACAGAGGTGAGTGGACATGCAGGGGGGCTGCCAGGCTGCAGCAGCCTAGTCTGGTCACTGCAGAGCAGATTAGCAAGGAAGCATCCCTTTGTGCTCCCATGGTATTGAACTAGCTGGTTTAATGCTAGAGGCTCCCTTCTGTTATGTTTTACCTTGTGGCCATCATCAAAACAAAGTTATGTGTTTTGCTGTTACCATTTCCAAGGAAAGCCTCAGCATTTTATTTCGTATGGCTTTGCCATACAGTGTATACCTCCCTCTGGGTATTAAATACAAGACAAATTTTCTTTCCTTGTCCCTGGAAAACACAAGCCTAGATTCCCCACCAGCAGAGAACTTTTCTTTCAACGCAAAACTAAGAAGCCCCTTCTGGAAATTTTAGAGCCTTACAGAATAGACACCTGGTAAAAATTAAGGTAAGAACAGGCTGAAAGAGAGAAAAAAATAGAAGCAAATTATATAGATCCTTTTCCCCTTTTCCCCTTCCCAGCTCCTTACACACATAGACTGCTACTATCTTCTCTCTGCTTCTCCCTTTTCAACACGAGCAGGTCGTGAAAGAACAACATGTTTCTTTTTGCTTCCTCAGCTGTGCTTCATGTGAGGTAGCTGCTTGCTGAAACAAACCCACAGGATATTCAGAGGGCTGTATATAGGGCAACTAGGACTTACAGCTAAGCACAAGCTGCCTGTAGAAGTCATCCTGGTTGAAGGGCAAGTGCCTTTTTATTTTGTCAGGGATCACAGGTTACCTGTGCAGCTTTTTGTGAATACAAGGTTTAGGAAACTTTCCAGATGAAAAAGTTGTTTTAGAAGTGGAACTACTAGACAAGGGGAGTAGAGTAGAAAGTGAGATAGGAACTAATAACACCTCACCTGTTATTTATTTACAGATTTACTTTGCTCATACTGCCTTGAAATGGATAGAACGAGCTAATCTGGATGGCTCAAACCGTGAAAAAGTTATTCATGAAGCTATAGATACACCCGAAGGCCTTGCTGTGGACTGGATTAACCGTAAATTGTATTGGACAGACAGAGGGTACGTGCTCCACAGTGCATTTATGTTGAAGCATGCCATAAAATATTTGGAATAAATGACTGGTGATACAGAAATAGCTGAGATATCACTCGAATTCAGTAGTGCTTCACATTCTGATTGGGTAGTTTTAATCTCAAGTATATACGGTTGGGAGATTCTTTAAAACTGAAATGCTGGAAGTTCCCTTTGAGTCTGCTATTGTATTTTTATCTTTGTCTTTCCAAGAAGCAAGGGTTTGGACTCAGTTGCAAGGAATCTAAAGCATGTACTGCATATATGTGCACATGTGCATGTGAATATATATGTTTACAGTCTTATTTATATACATACACTCTGTGTGTGTGTGTGTGCATATATAGGTATATCTTTATATGTACATATAAAAAAGAATATTACTTTATTGAGTACATCTTAGGCAGAAGTCAGTGTTGTTGGCAGCTATTTGAGCCTTTAAGCTATTGGAGAGTCTTTGTCAATTATCTCTGCTAAAAGAGGAGTGACAGCATGACTTTAATTTCAGCTGATACCTAAAATTATATGCCGAGAGAAACAAAACTGACCTTTGCTGAAAAGGCAGTGTCAGATCAAAACACACAATGAAGACTCCTTGAAGAGCGGTCATGTTGTTTCAGTATGATTCATAATTCATTAGTCAATAGAAAGTAATTTTAAATGTTCAGATCACCCTCCTTCTCCCTTATAAATATGCTGCTAGTCCACTTCCTTGCTAATAGGTACAATCTTGTCTACATGATTGTGTTCCTGTAGAAATATGCCAAAGTTTCTTGTGAAATGGAAAATTATGGTCTTTGCCTCTGTAAGACAACAGTCCATAGGGAACCTGAGAAATGGAATTGACAACTTCCTTTTCACTTACTGCATTTACCTGTTTGTATTGCATATTTGAAGGAATATATTTATGCTTCCATCTCTGTGTGGCCTTTCTTTGAAGCTTTAGGTAGGCACGGAAGGCTGTAGGCTTGCTTTCAGGTAGAGGTTGGTATTTATTTGGCAAAGTGAAGATTGCAGCAATAAAATTAGTTTTCTGGAAAAAGGATGAGTTAGAAGACTGGAAAAGTAGTTTCTATACTTGACATGGCCACAGGTTTTATGAGTGATCTTAAGAACCTTAGCCTCATTCTTTCCTGCAAAATAGATGTAAAATGATTGGGGATTTCTGGGTGAAAAATGCTGCATAAAAGTACTAATTAAAAAAATTCTTTATGCATTTGATAATGGCATTTGGTTAGGAACTGGTTTTACTCCTGGCTCCCTTTAGAGCTAACATTTATCTATTAGTGATCATACTTCCAACTCATTATTTGCCCAGAGAAGGAGAATTAATGTCTTCTGCAGAGCAGCAGGTATTTTATCATCATATCCTAGATCAAATAATGAGGCTGTAACTTGAATTACTGGTTGATAAAACAACTGGACTCTCCCCATCAGCGGGATTATTTTCTGTCATTGTAAATTTATTTATTACAGCTAAACTAAAGTGATGCAAAATCTTAGTGCATTCTGCCTGAGAAGGTAATTAAAAAGATAGCAGGGAGGACTTAACCATGCCCTGTGTATTGCAGGAAGGCAAGCATCGAAAGGAGCAATCTGAATGGAATGCAAAGAAAAATGATCATCTGGGAGGATATCTCCCAGCCCCGAGGGATTGCCATTCACCCATTTGCTAAGTAAGGAGTGAAAAATGCAGTTAATCATGTAATACTTGGGGAGGGTTTTTAAAAATGATCATGCCAGTCTTGCCCTTTTGGCAGTCAAAATGTGCATTAGTCTCCTGCTAGGTTAGTCATTGCCTTGCAGAGTTGTGTGAACCGCATTGTTTCATTGCTTTTCAGCTGGGACATGTTCATTTCTCATTCAGATTTAAAAGAAAATACCAGAAGCATTAATGATATTGTATGCAGTTTAAGCTAAAGTTCCATGAGCAACTAAAGTCACTCTGACAATTTGTAAGCACCACACTACAAATTTTGATGGTTCCATGTCTGTTAGCGCAAAGAAGGTCACCACTTTTAACCAATAGTATTTACAAAGTAGTTTTTTGGTCATGGTTCAGATTCTTAGGAAACTAAACCTAATCCACTGTTGTGGAGGTTTGTTGATTTAAATGCACCTTTTATCTTCTTAATTAGTGTTTAGATGATCACAGGAGATTTGGGTGTTTAAACTCTTGATGAAATTCTGTTCATTTTAATCAATGGCAAAGTCCAGGGATTTCAGTCAATATGTCTGTACTAGGAGCATTTTAAATCTGTTGATTTTTTTATTTTATTTTTTTTTTAAATGTTCATATCCTGCTATAACTAAGTACCCGCAAATCAAGGAATGAAGCAAAGTTGGGGAGGGTGTTTTGTTAGTTTCCCTTTGGACAAGAAAGACCTGAAAGAATTTTTCAATAGAGTCTGAACATGATAGAGACATTTTGCAGGAAAACTTTGTAGAATGAGTAGGTTCTGGGGGATTGTTTATTAGAATTATTGGTAGATGCAAAGGGTAGAAGAGGAACAAGGGTACAAGGTACAAGGGAAGAGGAAACATCACTAAAATCTTCATTTTTAGAAAGTTAATGGTGAAAGGATGAATAGAAATTATGGCAGTGTCCATAGCTGTAAATATTGAAGAGACATCTGAAACACAATTAAGACTGTTGAAAATGCTGATCCCTGCATTGGCTACAGCAAAACTACATCAGTAAATAAAGCTAAATAAATCTGTGGGTTATTTCAGTAAACCTGACAGGCAACTTATGCCTGAGAAGACTAGAGCAACTTCAGAAGTAATTTGTGGTTTTGGCATCCCCGTTTTTAAGTTGTCATCTAGCACTCCCTGTTTGTTGAAAACCAGTAAGCACTCAGTGAGTAACACACAGGACTTTAGAGGGAAATCCTGACAATTATGATTTTATTAAAAGAAGAAAATATAGTGGTTTATTTTTCAAAACCAAAATAAGCTGTGTACTCTTGCTAGTTTTCCATGGGTAGTGGATAATTTTGGTTCCATTTGTGTAATATTACACCATTGTTTAGACAAGGTGCTGGCTAATGCATTGTCTTCTAATGCCTGGGTTTGCTAAACCACTATTAGCTGTCATATGGAAAATCAAAAAGCAGCTATAAAGATCTGGCAATTAGCATAGGCAGGAGCTGTTTTTCAAAGGTTTTGTGCCAGTGAACAGAGGATTCTGCATAAGTCCCAGTGTAATCACCTGGAGTCTCATGGCAAGTGTGAAAAGACCAGAAGCCAATATGTTTGCTTGAAGCGTGCACTTTTTCTCCTGTGACTCAGGGCTGTACTCCTCTGATCTGACCTTTCTGCTTTGAAAGAACTCCATGGAGAGGAGGACAAACATTTGCTTACTGACTTCCCGTATTCATTTTGTTTTCCAAAGGAGATTATTCTGGACTGACATGGGGGTCAATCCCCGGATTGACAGCTCTTCATTAGAAGGCATCGATCGTCGGGTTATAGCCAGCACTGGTCTGGTGTGGCCCAGTGGAATAGCTCTTGACTACTTAGCAGACAAAGTGTACTGGTGTGATGCTAAGCAGTCAGTGGTTGAGAGCGCAAATCTGGATGGTTCTGGTCGTCAAATTCTTGCACGGAATGATGTAGGTGAGGTTTTGGCGCTGATAATTACCTACTGCTGCTTGTCAGTCTATGTGTGTACCTGCATATGTGCATGCAAATTACAGGCCAGGAGCTGTGCTGTATATCCCATACAACTGTCTGTTGAGGTTAATGACCTCACTTTCATTCTTCACTCTGTTACCCAGCTGACTTTTATCCATTTTAGCAAAAATATGCCTTTCTAACACTCTCTGCTTTTACTAATCAGTTGCTTCGCATTGCACAGAGGATTTCTCTGCCTTCACAGAAAAATGAAAATAAGGAAAAAAGTTAAAAATGTGGATTGCTTGTTTCATGCATGGCTGCTTAGTTTAATTCAGGTTTTGCTGTGTTTGTTATATCAGTGATTTATTTTGATATAAACTGAAAGATAATTAATCTTTATTGTTAAGGTTCTAGAGCAGCAAACCTGCATTTGCAATGTTGAACATTGGAATGATTCTAAACACACAACAGGTATCAAGTGGAAAAATTATTCATACAGTTTTCTGGTAGTTGTTATGGCTTGAGCAGAGTGAGGTCTTGTAGGAATCATTGTTCTCCTGTTCAAAAGACATCAAAAGGCCCCAGAGCAGAGTGACTTTCCAGCCTTCCTCTCTTTCCTCTGCTGTGCATATTCTGCTGTGTGCTCCACCTTGCAACTGATCGGCAAAGAAGAACTTTGAAGCCTCAACAAAGTTTCACTTCGTTCCTCCAGAAGGAATGAGACAATGTCTTACTGGGAGAAAACGGAGAAGGAGAATTAGGAGCACTGTAGAAACATGGGCTATGAGAAAAGAGATAGGCTTGGAGCAGTGATACGGCTGTTTTTGAGGTGGGAGAAAAGGACGTTTTGCTAATGCTTTTAGTGAGACCAGAATTCAGCTTTTGTTGTACATTGGAGGGTGGGAAGGTGGCACCTTCTCATACGCGTTCTGCTGTAACGTGAATTCTTATTACAGCAGCTCCCTCTAGTGCTCCGGTACTGAAAGCTCATCCAGCACTGCAGCATGCAAAATAGGTAAATTAGTTCTGCTCTTCTGCGAACGCCGTTTTCAGCTGCAAGTAAAACAGCCTGTAAGCACCTGTCCAAGGCAACAAACAACACAACCATTCCTTTTGTTTATGCACAAATTTGGGTTTGTACCGTTCTGGAAAAAGTTCATGAGGTTACTCATTTTTTTTGTTCTTGCTCTCTCCATCAATTGACACTACGATTCTAATTTTAATCTTTAATGTATTTGTAAATTAAGAGGTTAAGGAATTGTTGATCAAAGCACAGGGCTGTTTGTGGATAGTGCAAGCTATAGATCATAAAACTATGAGCAAATATTTGGGTGGGGACAGTATCTAGATCTTGGGCTAGTTGCTCAAATTTAATGGAAAGAAAAGCTAAGAATGAAGACCAGTGATTAATCATTACCTCAGTGGAGGTAATGAAGTGCCAACAATATGCTCTTCAACTTAACATATAAGAACACTTAGTGTCTTAGAATTTTTTTTTACACAGGAGTGTTTTTTTTTCAGCTTATTTTCAAATTGTTTTTAAGATATACCAACACATACTCCTTTTCCAAGGTTCTAATTTATCTGTTGTTTTGTTTGCCTGTTTGCTTAGCTTTGATTTTCTTCTTTTTTTTTTTTTTTTTTAAACTAATACATTTTGGGATCCCACTTTCATTACTGAAATTAAACATCACCTAGTTGAGGTCTACATCAAAAAGCAAAAACACAGGTCATAAAAATCATGTGCCTACAAAACATACCTTTCAGAGGGGCTCAGACTGGAGCACTACAGTGTGGTGCACATGCAGGCTGTGAGGAAGGGCCAGCACAAACCAAACCTGCTTAAGCCAGGAAGCACCCATTCTGAAACCTAGTGGACATCCATGGAAGAATGTGTTCTCATCTTCCACTGCAAAAAGCTTGCCCAAAGGCTAATTTGAAATCAGGAGATTTCTAAGTGTACAGAAAGAATGTATAGTCCCATATGGACTAATGACAATTTGCTGTCATGAGAGAGATATTAAAAAGAGTCAGAATCATGTTGTAAAGATCTTTATGTCTGCCCTTATATATGAAAGTGTCCTTTGGATTCTGAATTGCTGAGCTTATCTCTGGAAGTCAAACTGGGGATCTGAGTTTTCCTAGGGCAGATAATGTGCTACCAAGCAAAAGGTCCTGTACTCTGAACTTGGAGTGGAATTTCTCACACCTACTGCTAGTCGTGTTAGATGCCTGGTTGAAGCTGTTGTCTAGCATGCTGTTGTCATCAGTGAAAAGAGAGGAAGCTGCCTGGGTGATCCATTGCCTCCTGTGGTTTGTGTTAGCTGTTTCTGTTAGTTAGCTGGCTACATGCACATGTGGCCCACTGTACTGTACTTGTGTGTACTTTTGGCACTTGCAAAGACCACACACTGTGTTTGGGGTCCTGCTGTGGGTCTGTGGATACAGTGTCGGTAGCTCCCAGGCTGCCCTGTATCAGTACACTTATGCGAGATGACAGATGACATGAATTTCTCTCCCCCTTGTTGTGTGAAGACTGAAAAAGCAGCTGTGTATCTCAGCAGCTCTGTGCTGGGCCACTTGCTGGCAGAGGAGGGAGTTACTTCAATTCTGAAAGGCTGGTCCCAACACTGCCTCAAGAAACGATGGTGTCTGAAGTAGAAGGATTTTGTGAACAAGATCTTTTTGGAGGTCACTAGAAGTACGGAGACTGTACTGAGCCGGGTGATTGTCGTGACCTCCTTTGCTGAGAGCATAAGTGACATGTGCCCGTGGTCCATTGTTCACAGACACTTGCTCATGAGCAAACAAAGTGAAGAACTGGTGATGGCTATGCCCCTATGTCAAAAGCTGATCTGTATGCAGACGATGCTTTTGTTTATATGGTTTCTTGTGTGTGTTCTGCAGGTGTGGAAATGATAAATCTAATGTCTTTGCAGGCCACCCTTTTGCTGTAGCAGTGTTTGAGGACCACCTTTGGTTTTCTGACTGGGCTAGGCCATCACTAATGAGGGTGGATAAGAAGACCGGCCAAAACAGGGTACGTCTTCGAGGCAGCATGCTGAGACCCTCATCAATGGTTGTAGTGCATCCTTTGGCGAAACCAGGTATACTGCAAAAACTAAGCAGTCATTCCCTTCCAGCCTCCCCTTGTTCACTAATGTCAGTAGAATAGATGTCCCTGGGGAGATGACTATCTTCTCAGAACTCAGCCTTGCATAGTCAGACTGGCACTCACTGAAAGCATCGTCTGGGCATGTGTCCCAGGAATGCTGACAGATTTTGTAAGTTTATGCTCATGCCCAAGAACAGATGCTGGTCAGTTGCCATGAGGCTACACAGTCTTTAAATTCCTATTTGTCCTAGTTTATTAGCACTCCTCACACACACAAATAACAACAAATGATATGGAGAAAGATTTTGTAAGATCTATTAGTTTTGGATCAAATAATTTGATTTTCTGTTCGGAACGATTCCCCTGTTAGTAGACCAGGATTGAGAGAAGGTAATCACAGGTTCCCTATGCTCTTGTAATGTTCTTTCAGGGAATGTTAGGACTCTAAATATTAAAGGAGAAATAATAAAGTGAATAAAATAATAAAAAATGTGGCACATATATTAGATACAGAGTATATGAATCTGATTTCCTGCCAGAGGCTAAGTGATAATATCTATGCTTTACTATATGCATCTGTTGTTAGACAAAGAATTTTGAAAATTGTTCTAGTTTTTGTTAGTCCTTATTCCTTTTCCCACGGTTTGCACAGCTAAGTGGGGATGCTGACTAGGGAAGTAGCATGTTAAGTTTCCTGGTTTTCTGCATTAGGTGCAAATCCTTGCCTTTATCAGAATGGAGGCTGTGATCAGATCTGTGAAAACAATTTTGGAATTGTCCATTGCAAGTGCCATCCAGGATTTGGGAAAACTCAAGATGGAAAAACCTGTCATGCTCTGGATTCTTCCAACTCGACGGAAGGTACAATCCTCCAGTTCCAAAAAAGACCCTCCTTAAACCTTTGAGGATCCTGAGAGATAGCACTGAAAAAATTCACCTTGCTCTAACGTAAAGAATGGTGGGGTGCTGTCCTGGGACATGTCTGACCACAGTAATTTTTGCCCTTCGCATTTTAGCAGTGAAAGAAAAGTGTGCAGTGCTGACAGCTATTGTGAGCAATATGTCACATTCCTTCTCTTTTGTATTTGAGGAAACCCACCAGTGAGTGGTTTTAGGAATTACCTGAAGTCAGAAACAGGCTAGTCTGGGAGGATACTAATATTTATTTTAAAAGGAAACCACCATGATTATTGGAAAGTAGACAAGATGTAGAAAATCAGAAGGTTAGTTCAGTAGATTTAAATAGTCTGTGTAATTTTTTTCTTGTCTTTTTCAGGAAGTGTCTCTGTGCACAAGGAGGTAGTGCCAATGCCATCACCAGAGATCATGCTCCAGAACACACAGAGCAATGGGATTTTTAAGGATATGGACAGTGGGCAAAAACAGAAAATAATTTTTTTGATGGCTGAAATCATGGTATCAGGTAGAGTCTGATGATTGTCTTACTTAGATTTACTGTGAGGCTCTCAACAGTTTCATAGAACAGAAAGAAATCATAGACCTTAAATGAAGAAAAGCTCAATGTCAAGACTCGTGGCATTCATGCTCTTAACCTTCTTACAAGAAATTGGGTCTATGCAGTTAAGCCTGGTAGGACTGCTATTTTGTTTGTTTGTCTCCATGTTCCTTTGCTATGTCAAAAAAATTGGATAATACTATCCTGTCTAGAGAACAAACATTTCTAATTTGGAACACTTGGGAAAGTTTCTGCCTTAGATTTCTAAAGTCTATTAAGTACCTCTGAACAAAGCTGAAGTAAAACCATTGAATTCTACCTGTGTTTGATGACACTAGATCATTAAATTTTCTGGGATTTGAATACATTATTCAGAAATCCTTATACTAAATGACATGTCAAATCCATTTGGACAAAGAGAACAGCCCTAATGATTGTATTGGCTTGTCATCAATAATCCTGGAGAGCTAAGTTTCAAACTTTGACTGTATGTTCTGATTTTCCTAGGTTTTTGTTTGTTTAGCTGGGGGGAGGGTGTTTTTTTATTTTCCATGATATATATTTATACAGTACCTATTTTGATCTTTCCAAACACATCTAATGTTTTTTTTTTTCTTTCTTTTTTTTTTTTTTTCTTTGTTAATGCTATAGATAAAGATGACTGCACTGCACTAGAAAGTTATGTCAATGCGGAGTGTGTTTTGCTGGAAGATGGTGCTGTGTGCCAGTGTTTGAAAGGATTTACCAGGAAGGGGAACTCATGCTATGGTAACAAAAGACATTAATGTAACTTTCAGAAAACTGTCGACTGTGGGAGAGGAAGAAAATCTATCTTCTTTCACATTGGCAGCTCTGCTGTGTGAGCCATGACAGAAAGGTCAATAGTATGAAAGGGATGATGAGCAGAGAGCATGTGAGTTGAAATGGCTAATTGTCACATGCCTGATTTTCTCCTGAGTCATGGGAGTTAATCCTAGTGATATTAACAAGAAATAATGGGGATAATAGGAATAAAAGCATCATGTATTCAGTTGTAAAAATTGCCCAATTATAAAAGCTCACTCCATAGACATGATAGATGATGTATAATTTAGAAGCTTTTATTAAGGTATCTCTTAAAAACTAGTATTCCTGACATAATGTTTATATAAAAGTGCTGCTCTTTTTTCTTTCTAGCACTAGAAAGAGACTAACAAGCATACAACACATTGCTTAGGGTGTTCTTTAAATTTTTGGACTTGCATGCAAAGTAAATGGAAGAACTTTGTCCTCTCATAAAGGGTAGAAGAAGAAGGTATTAGAAAGAGAAAAAAATACCATTTCGTGGCTAAGCATGAAGACAAGAGGAGTTTATGTTGCTACAAAAAGGAAAAAAATTTGTAAGCTTATGTGTTCTTTCACAAAACAAAGTTTCTCAGTGATCTTACAGGTCTTTTCCATCGTAAAAGATTCTTTCATGTAAGGCTTTGTTTTGAATTGGTTCAGTTCCTTCAAACGGTTTTGTGTTTGTTTTTTTTTTTTTTTAAAAGAAAGTGGTATCTGTGGAACCTCTAGGTCTCCAGTTGACTTCAGAACATCCCCCTCAAACTTCATACCAAAAAAGACCACAAAGTCCTTCTCTTTTGATTTGCCATAAACGACAGCAAAGTCTGAGGGAGATGCACGATGTAGATGTTTCTTTTAATTGATTTCCTTGATGGTTTCATGACCCACGTGTCCTGTCTCCTTGTTTTGTCTCACAGACATTGATGAGTGTGCTGTGAATATGGACCGCTGTGATCGAAATGTGTCGGGCTGCATCAACACGGAAGGGAGCTATGTCTGTAAATGCCTGGAGGGCTACACCGGGGATGGGGTCCACTGCTATGGTATGGGCGTGTGTGAGGGCTGTGCTGTGTCTGGAAGGCTGGGACAGGATGAATGAGCAAGAGATGTATCTTATGATTTGGGCTAGCCTTCCAACAAGCTGTGAAGCTGTCATCTGAGCTGTTCTGCTTCATTTTGAGTTATCTGGTAGGGGCACGGATACCAACAGTGGCTTCTCCAGACAGCTGACATTTATCATTTCTGCCTTTTTGATTTTTTCCTCCCTGTTTGAAGTGTGGTAACCTCAGCAACTGATCAATATGCAAAGCCTGTAGTTGTCAGTGAATATCTTCTCTCATTGTTTGCACTCTTTTTAGTAGCTATAGAAGGAGAGAGAGAGGAAGAGTGAAGGGGAGGAGGGAAGTGGAGGTGAAGCAGTAGAGCTTTATTGGAAATCGTTGCCATGAATATAAACGAAAGCAGGTATTGAGTGTGTCATAATACTCATCAAATAATTCCAGGTCTGTTTAATAGGCATGAGGTTCAAGGTGTGACACTGACAACTTGAGTACATTTAGAGTCTTGTTAATAATCAGACCCACTGATTTTCCCATCCAGCTCTAATGCCAGGTCTCTAGTTCATTCCTTTACATCTCTTAAATTCTTAATCCATTTTAGCAGTAAATATGAACAGGAAGCTTTATCTCTCCAGTATTTGATTAGCACACAGTTTGTTCAGAGCTTTATGAGAGTCTTGACTTCTCTTCTGTCCTTTTCTTTTTCACTTTTTCCCTTATGGCCTAATTCAAAACCATTAAATTTGAACCAATTCTTATATAATCTTTACTGGACTTTGGTTCTTCAACACTGGTTAGGATGGCTAAAAAAATATCATTATTATGGGCAGGGTTTGGGAAGTATCAGAGGCAGAATATTCGAGAAGGCCTTTTGCCTACAGTGGTCAGAGACAGAGGTCATGTCTTTGAGGATGTTTGGAAGTGGAGATGAAAGTGCACAGAGAAGTGACAAACCTCTCTTTCTGTCCCAGCACCCTATAGAGGGCATGTCCTCAGCCAGCCCTGGACTCTTTCTGCCTGTGGTATAGCTGCACAGCTAGAAGTGTTACCTTCCACTATTACTGAAAAACAATCTATTATCTTCCTGAAGTCTTTAAATCCAGAAAATAGTAAGATTCACAGCATTTTATAGAAGATACAATATTGTTATGATGTAAACAGAACTGAAAGTTATTTTGTGTTTGATGACTTGAAATGTACTATGAAACCCAGAAACTGGTAAGTGGCTCGGTACTTTTAGATGCCTTCCTGCATTCACAGCGCATTCCTGCATTCTTGCATTCCATTTCTATGCTGTTTTGAGCCATATCCTGTTAATTTTACTATAGAAAAAGTCCCAGTGGTTTAAGCAATCATTTCACAAAAACTGGGGTAGTAGACCTGTGATTCCCCAGGGTAGATCTGGCACATGTATTCTGCTGACAGTTCATAAAATGAATCAGAGGGTCCCAAACTCTGGTATGTGAATCTTTTCAGAGGTCCCACCTTTGAGGGGTGTGCTTAGGTGCTTAGGAACATGCAGGTGCTAGCCTGGCAGGAGCTATTGCCATGGGCTTTGCTAGAGAAGGCATAGAGGCAGGGTGGGGGTGTGCAACAGGATGGAGGTGAGAGGTATATATGAGCCTAACACTGGCTCTGAGCCTGGAAACTCTTGTAATCAGGGAGCCTCTTCACAGTAATTCAGATCCTCATTCATTGAAGTGTTTACACAAACTGAATAAACCTGCAGGTTTCTAGGCCCTTTCCTTCTGCCTAAACTTTTTGTTTAGGCTGAACCAAGTGGATGGTACAGGGATAGGCAGCTTCCCACTCCCAAACCCTTCTGCTGCCCTTTTAACTGATGCTCTGAGTCATTTCATTCTTCTAACTGCAGACTGTTTGGGTGACAGATATTGATGAGTGCAAGACGGGGTCCCACACCTGTGGAGAGAACATGACCTGCACAAATACAGAAGGAAACTTCACTTGCTCGTGTGCTGATCCTGCTTCTGGAACTGGCATCAGCTGCAGTGAGTAAATGGAGTGAGCAAATAAAATGAAGTGGCCCTACATTAAGAACTGTGTTTGTGGATAAATTGTTCCACCTGGAAACTCAGGTATCCCTGTATAGTGACATATCAACCCGATTGTGAATGCATCTAGCATTGCTTTAGGAAGCTGTTTTGATGTGGACTAAGCAGACTAGATCTGAGTTTAGTTTGGAAATATCTGCATTAAGGTTCAGTGTCTGAATGTAACAACCAATCTATCTGATGGCCTTTACAATCAACAGCAGAAGTAAGTGTTCCTTGGAAGTAACATTTTTGGAGGTAATTTCTGTGTCATTTTTCAAATGCTCTGTGCCTTCCTTCCCTCTGCAGAAGTCTAGTACAGACACTGCACATTATTCAAGTTCCACTTGATTCTTCAGAAAAAACTTGTCTTTCAGATCCAGTCACTAATTTTTCAAAAGGGCTCTAAAACTCTTTAGAAAATCTGATTGTCTTTTTGCTGAAGGGAGCTGCTGAAGGTTCAGCACTACTGGCTATCTGACCCTCATTTCAGTGCCTCAGTGTGGCAGCAGCATTCTTGGAAAATGTGGAGCTAAGTGTCTTACTCTGTGTTAACCCCCTTAGTCAGGGTGAATTTTACTCCAAATGGAGTGACTGTCTGTGATGGAGGGACACTGTGTGATTGTCACAAATCTATTTCTGCAGGAAAACAGAAGGAAAATATGGCTTTATTAAATAGAACATCTTTTCAGTTACTTAAGCTTTCAGTAGTTTCCAGTGTCACTCAGAAAATGATGATTTTAAATGATGCATGACTTGGAAGTAATGCTTTCTAGGTTCCTCATCTGTCAGCCTGATCACATGTCCTCATGTGTGTTAACACACTGGTTTTACTCTTCTAGCTATTTTAGCAAGATGCAATTTTCTTTGCAGAATGCACACACACCTGGGGTTCACTCATCCCTTTCCATTCAGGCTCTTTTCCACAGCAGTTATCCTGCAAACAAAATTTTAAAAAACAAATGTCATTGAAGTTCATGTTGCAATAAAACTGGTGTGTGGCATAAAACTGATCCTATAATAGTCTGAAAGGCATTAGGTGTGTTTCTTCTAAGCTATACTGCCAGAAATTCTTTGCCATGTAGCTGTTTTGTTCTGTCCCATAAATTTGATGTAGCATCAATGTAGGCAAGAAAACACTACTTTTCTGTAAGAGTATGTCTGCACTGTAGGTCATGCTGTGCAGAGGTATTAGTGTTATTTTGAAACCAGCTAGTTTGAATAGCTGTGTAGATGACAGCGTTTGTGATTTAGAGCAGGCTACAGAACCCTTTGGAGAACTGTGTCCATAGGGTTCCCTGCTTCCCCAGTGACATTGCTACCTGTACCCTGAGCTAGCCCTCTGGCTGGTACTTTATGCATGGTAGAGATTTACCATACCCCACAGTTGCCTAAGTAGCAAAAATCACTTAAGTGTAAGCACCCAGACAGCTGATGCAATTTCTCCTCAGAGCTGGACTCACACATCTAAATAGACAGAACTCAGTCTGTGGCTCTTTCACTGCAATTCTAAAATCAAGCACATTTAGTAATTTGTGTGCCTAAATTTGATAACAACATAAGAAAGTAGTTAAAACGCAAATAATTACTTGAAATTAGATATTTTCACCTACATCTGCACCTTGAAGTTCTGGAACTCTTTTGTAAGATCACATTGCCAATGTGGACAAAAGCTTGAGATGTCCTTGTGAAATCCTCTGTTTCAGAATCTACTGTTGCCCCAACTGTTGTCAGCAATGAATACTCTACACATGCTGTGCAAGGTGATATTGTAGGATGCCCTCCTTCGTACGAGTCATATTGCCTTCATGGTGGAGTGTGCAATTATGTTTCTGATCTACAAGACTATGCCTGCAAGTAAGTACAGAAATTCATGTTTTCTAATTCTAATGAATGGCACCCTTATGGTGCTACCCTTAATTAAGTGCAGGGAGGGAAGAGTTTGTCCATATTATCTGTTCATCACTCATGCTAGCAATTGGAATTAGACTCTCCTCTTTTCTGTTAGTGATCACTGTAAGTTTCAGTATGTGGCCGTTCTGTTCACACCCATTGCAATTAATAGTAGGATCGGATTTGTTCCCTAAGGACTCGATTCTTTGCTTTGGAAATGGGAGGTAAGCCGTTAAATGACTTAGTGCTCATGGCTTTATAAAACAGGTGCTTGCTGTCTCTCCTGTACATATTGTGCTGGCTTGTACCTCCCTGTTGGTCTTGCTGTTCATGTGTAGCATTCAATGGGGTGGAAGAGAACACCTTGGACTCATCTTCTGTGATTGACACCAGGGACCAGAAGTGGTGTCAGCATCTTCCCTTACAGTTTGAAGAGTCTTGGTCCTTGGCAGAAAGGATACAGCATAACAGCCCTCTTAAAATCAGTGAGAGTAGCAATGAGACCTCAAAAACGAGACCTACTTCTTCCCTCAATATTTTTGTGAAGACTAAGTCTGGGTTCCGCAAATGCAGGTACTGATAAAAGCAAGGAGAATCATCTCATCTCTCCAGAAATCAGCCTTGGCCTGTCCAATGTGGCAGCCTAATCCTACTGGCTAATCATTTCTTCAAAGCCTTTAATGTTCATGTTCAAGTCTGTAACTTGACTATATTTGAATCTGTGTTGTATCTTTCTTCAAAACTGATCATAAACGTGTTTAGAGCGGGACAAATCCAATGCCTGCCTCCTCCTCTCAGGTCTCAGCTGGTAAGTGAGGACCTGCACAGGAGATGGATGCTGTTCCATAGTAGGCAAATCTCCCTCTGTGTCTCAGTAATTCAGGTGGTCCTGGTATAACTCTGGAGCGAGGAGAGCAAGCTTTGTGCTGAAGGGTTTCTTTGACCCACCATTCCCCCAGGTCTTCCCTGTACTGCACTGCAGGAACCTCTGTGCCAGTCCATTTCTGCAAGCAATGTCACATCCTAGGCTTTCCTATTTTTAAATATGAGTGGTCTCCCCTGCCTACAGACAGTGAGTTCAGAAATACGAAAAGAATATATCTCATGTACATACAAGGATATGAAATAGATGCTTTGTGCCATGGATTTCCTAAGCTCACCAAAGACATTACATGAGATGGACTCATGGTTGTCGATAGTATCTGCTGTGAATTTTTTTAGTGTCAATTTTAGAGGCATTGAAAACTATCTTTTTTCACCTCATTTCTCCTACAGGAAAAAGGAGTCCAAAACTGCAGGACTTTCAAACTGGATCGCATATTTTTTTCTTACATTTGTTAGGTGTTAGTGCATAATAAGAATCCAAATGTACATATTATTCAGTTCTAGAAGTGGAAGTGGTTAAAAAAATTAAGAAGCTACCATATTTAGCCATGCTTGGGGGCCTGGCTTTGTATGTGGACCTTGCTGGCTCCTGACCTTGCTGAATTCTCACTAGATGGCAGCATTCATACATGTAGGCTCTAATTTATTAACTAGCAAAAGGAAGTAATGGAAGAATGTTATCTAGCAAAAATATCTAGCAGAAATCATATACCAAATGTGATTTGTATTTTAATTAATAAAAGATCTTACACTTGAAAGTAGATATTCTAGCATATTTGAAATTCACTGTGATCTAATGTTAAAAACTTAGCATTTTTTTTTTCTTTCCAGCATGTATGTGTTCTAAATTGTGACAGAATGAGAGTACTTGTGCCTGATTTAATAATGAAGGCAGATATAATGATTTCAGAACATTAGGCAAAAGCTGTTGCTGTTCAAATCCTGCTCCTTTTGCTTGTTTGACTAGAACTTGGACTGAACCAAAACTAGACCAGTAAGAATTGTGAGAAGGAGTTGAGGCCATGTTGCTGAGAGATTGTTACGAATTTAGTAGACTTTTCATTTTTTTCCCATTTATTATTTATGTGTCTTGTCTTGTGCAGTAAAATTAGGCTGGAATTCTTTTTGATGTATTCCTCACTTTCTAGTAATTTTGATTTGAGGGTTTCATGCATTGATGTCTCTATGTTGTGTTTTACGATGGTAAAACCAAACACATAAATGAAAATTGCCTACAGAAGAAGCTTGTAGTAAAACTAAATTTCAAGGATATTTCTAACCCATATGAGTGGTTTTTAAAAAAGCTTTAATTCATCTTTCATTTTAAAGATTCAGATTAAAATTCGATTCCCTTCACCAAATCACTCTGAAAATATGAGTATATTGCCTACTTGAAAGAAAAGAGGGCTTGCTGCTGGAAGCAGTTACATGGAAAATCTTAAGGAAAAGCTAACCACACAGAAGGATTTAGGAGAATTTTTTTTTTTCTTCTATTTTTTTACCCATTGGAATCTGGAAATTGTAATCTCTCTCTATAATTCTGTAGATGATTCAATAACAGTAAAAAAAAAAACCAACAAGAAAAAACATTTAATATTGAATTATACTGGTTTTGACAGCATTCCTTCAGTGTCTTTTTGTCTTTGCCGCTACTAAATTCAACCGGATATTTCTGTAGCAGTTGTAACCAATGGTAAATCAATATGCAAGGTGACTGAGGGGATGGTGTGGAGTTTTTCCACTGCCACCAGTTATAAAGTGCGCTCATTTCCTTTGGCAGCTGTGTGACGGGCTATGTCGGGGAGCGGTGCCAATTCAGTGATCTGGAGTGGTGGGAGCAGCAGCATGCCGAGCGGGTGAAGATGAGGAATATCACCATCACAGTGTGTGTAGCAGTGCTGGTCCTTCTGCTGCTGCTGGGGTTCCTGGCTGCCTACTGCCACAGGTAGTGCTTCCAAACACGTGCTGTGATTGTGCAGCACAGGGGCTGAGCTGCTGCTGACTTTCACAGAGTGCTCGTGGTGAAGAACGTGAGCTGTTCCTTGGCTGATGGAAATCACCGTATCATCCTTGCTATTATTTTACTTTGCAGTTATTGGTTGTATGAATAATGCAGAAAGTTCTGGCGTGTCCCTTGCCTGCAGAACCCACATTGGTGTTAGTGAGCAACAGGTGTCTTGAGGGAAGAGGAATAGACCTTATTAGGTTTGCAGAGGAGCTGTAACTTTTATTGATGAGAGAGTTCAGGAGCATGCAATTTGCTTCTTCCTTCATTTCCCTTAAGAACTCTAGATTTCTGAAACTGTCATGATAGGCTTTGGCTCTTAACTTCTGCCTATCCCATTAGTTTGCTTTTGTTTCATTTTCAGTGTAGAGTGGCAACTGAAAGTTTCCCTGCCATTGAGAAAAGTAGCTTATTAACTTTCCAAAGCAAATTTTCACAATGATGATTCCACCAGTGAACATGAAAGCAGTTTTCCTGGCAGTAGAAAGAGTAAAACCAGGGATGAGAGCCTAAGCACATCTGTTGTAAGAGTACTCCCTGGCATTTTCCATGGCTGTAATGAATTGTACAGGTTTGGGATTCTTCTTGTGATAAAAAGAATCCCTACAGTCACTATTTAAGAATGCAGTCTGATGTGAAATTAAATGTCATTGATGTCCCTTAGACTGGAAAGTATTAAGCATTTAATAAGTTATAGTCTTTTGGCCACGACCTTGGCAGACAGCTGTTCTCTGAGGCTTGTTTAAATGCATATTTATATTTAAAAGTAAACACACAAAAAGCCAGACAGCAACCAAATCAAGATTCTCCTGCTGCATGCTGACCTGCCATCCACTGCAGGATTTTTGTTTGTGGTTTAGATCAATTTTAAAATTAGTCTGTCCTTGACATAAAAAGTTAAGTGACAAAAGAAGTTAACTATGGAAGCTAGTGTTTTTCATTCCTAATTAATGGTTCATGGTATATTTATTCCATAAAAGTAGAGAAGCTGCCAATATTTCTTATTTTCTATTAACTAGTGATAGAGGTCCAGAATTAGAGCTCAGTGCAGCCTGGTTTGTTCTCATAACCTGGGATTCACATTTTAATCAGTGGATATGTACAGAGCAGAAAAATAGTGAGATTCTTATATTTCCCATATATTTCATATATTCCATCATGAAAAATAGCCAGAATATGACTCATTTTAAGGTGTGAAGATGTTAAATTTCTTCCTTCCTCTTTCTTTTGTCCTTTCTCCCTGATTTATGTTTCTTTCTTGACAAATGCTTTTGATCAATATAGCTATTTACCACAACAACAACTTTTTAATTACACGCTCGACTGAATTTGAACTGCAGCTATTACTAGCATAACTAGATCAAAATGAGACAGCTGATCTAAAATCCCTATTTAACTGGAGTCTGGAAACCAGTATTTGGGTTGAAATAGCTATACCACTTTTTGACATAATCTACAGTATTTTGAAGTGTACTGATTAAGTCTGTAATAGTCCCATTCCTTCCCCTGTAAAATAGAGATTCCTATCTCCTTTTAATTGAAGGAAATGAAGCTGAAGGTCTGCACCTGCCAATTTGAAAAATGTGTGAACTGAAGGCTGAGCATTACTGAAGTATTGTGTTGGTTTGTTCAATGACTGTTGTCAGCGGAACAACATTGTGTTGTTCTTAATATTAGGTTTATGTAGTCTCACTGTATAGTATGCCAAGTTTCTTATCTTCCTTGGGAAGCAAGGAAACACCCTTTTCCACCCCCAAAAAAACCCCAAAACAAACAAACCAAACCAAACCAAACCAATAACACCAAAAAACCCCCTGAACCACGGAGTTAACACTGACAATTCCTCCATCTTAATTGGCCAAGGCCAAACAAAAATCGACAGTAGAACTGGGATTAAGACTGAGAAATTCTTTGCCCCTTGCCCATGCTCAGTCAACTAGATTTCACTGCCCCATCTGCTTGTGCTCAGTTGGACCCGGAGACATCCATGCCCACCAAGTCTATCTGGCATCTGTTACTCTGGACACTCTACAGTAAGATGCAGAGTTAGTGATCCTCTTGAGCCAAGCACCATGCCAAGGATTGTGCCTGTGTGTGAGCTCTGTGCAATTTAAAATAGATCAAGTAAAAGAATGTTATAACCTAAGACTTCCAGAGTCTGAAGAGTGTAACATTAATTTTTTAGTTGATTCTTAGGAGGACAAAAAACCTGTTTGCAAGTAAAGATGTACTGATTTGGATCTCAAGAAGTGTAAAACAAAATTTTATCTTTGGGTCTAAATGGGCTTTCAATACTGCCTTATAAGTGATTGCTGTTTAACTGGAAAAATAAAAATTTTTGAATTTATGGAACTAGCCACTTAGAGCTGATTATTCTCACCCTTTCCAACTCCAAATTTTATTCGTGGTTTCCTTTGCTTTAATTCTGTTGGTCATGCATTTTTCCTGGAAAGTCTTAGTTCCAAACTTTTTGAAACTTTCAGTTTGTTTATTTCACAGTAACGTCTGAAACTGTTGCTTTTCATAACTGATGCAGATGAATACAGAAGAGACTTTCATAATTGTAACTACCAATAGTGTACAAAAATACAGTCAGTCTTTTATTTCTGAGCGTTGCCCACAAATGCTCTTCATTGAATTGGCTGAAACAAATCTTTATGATAAGATTGTATTATAAATAGAATAATATAAGTATATTGAAGGGTCTAGTTAAAATTATAAGGCCTATTTTTCTTTCTAATGAATGATCCTTTACAAATGACACATTAGAACAAATATTTGTTCTCTTCTTACTGACTTTTGGTTTTGACAAGCTGTTTGTTTTAACCACTGTGTGGTAATTGAAATTGTGGCAAGACTAATGCACCCTGTCAAACTAATAAAAGAAAACAAAATATATGTCCCTTCTGTAAATACTGATAGGATAACATGTGACAAAAAGCATAATCTGTTTCTCCTAAAGCAAAATAATTTGTTTCATCTTTTGTTCTGTTGCAGAAGTCAAAATTTGTATAAAAAGAATCTCTACGCAGAAGCGATAAGAGATGCCAGCAGCCGTGCTGACAATGAGAACGTGACACCTACTAGCAACAAGTCTCTGGTAACTATATTAATGTGGAGTGGAAAGAGAATCAGGAAGGATCAAAGAGTGTTAGGGATCCACTTGAGATTATCCGTCAAATAATTCACATCTTAAATACATTAAATAACTGCTAGAGTCATCAAGTGCTTTGCTGTGAACCCTAGTTCATCTTACCTCATTGTTATCCCTCAAAGTTCACAGCTGCCTGGATGTATTGCAACCATTAGCCAGTGTTATTGTTAGCTTTGAATACAACAGTTGGGGAACTGTGTTCTAAATTAAGGAAATGGCAATGTGATGACATGGCATATCACAGAGTTATTTTCACAGGAAAGTATGCCCTCTGTAAAAAAGGCTTCTTGGAAGCCAAGTATTGTTTGTGCTACATGAGATGTTGAACTTTATTTTGGGGGTTGATGAAATTAAATGTTCTGAATTAGAAGGTGCTGCCTTGTAGAGAAAAACAACCAGGATTTTACTGAGTAGTTTGGGAGGATATATGAATTACTAATTTTACACTGGTGTAGGTAAAAATACCACCGTGCTCTGGTTGTACAGGCCTCTTTCTTTTGTCATTTTTTAAGCTGCATTTGGTCCCATAAAATCTGGTCTAAGGACCTGATTCTGACTGGCATTAGGATGATGTGACACTGCTGGGTGATTGCAACTGGAACTTGAAGTTGACGAGTGACATAACTGGCATCTGTGGCCACTTCTGTGCCCAGTCTGAGACTGCTTTCTCAGAATGGCCTCACAAATGGTTTAGGTAGTGTCTGGCAGGAATTGTGATTGGTAGCCACTGAAAGACACTGAGTTGATTTGACCCTGATTATGACATATTGTTCCTTAGCTGGCCAACTACATACTTCGGTGGACCTTTTACTATCAGTATTTTCCCTTCAGGTACTGAATAACAAGTGTGCTGAATCATGGCAATGTCATCATTTGTTCACAGCACAGACAATATCCACAGCTTGCAAAATACCTGAGGTTGGGAAAATCAGAAACATTTGTTGGGTCTGAGAACACCTCATTGCCTGGGAGCAGTGCTTCAGGAGGCCTGCTGCCCATCAGCTCTGTTCCCACCTGCTGTTGACCCTGTAGTTAATGCAAGTTGCCAATGACATTTTTGCTGAATATATGGGTAATTAAACAGCTAAGCAATGGACTGAATCAACAAAAACAAATCCAACGTACTCATCTATTACACACTCGTGTTATATTTCAGCATGCACTGGGAGATATCAAATCCATTAATAAAGTAATTTATTGCAAATGGCTTGTGTCAGACTGGAAGAGGAAATCACTGACCCTTTGCTGGTTATTGCTGCTTACACAGTAATGGATTCCTCTGGTTTCGTGCATGTGATTTTCTCTGTGCTGATGTAGCCACTAATTGTTAAGTCCACCAGGGCTTCATGCATGAATGCACTCAGGTGAGAAACTGTAGATTTGCCAAAACGCAGTGGAAGCAGGGAAGTCATCCATTTCTACTGTTCACTTCAAGTGGATTATTGGAGAGCTTTATGTAAAAAAAGATATTATACTACATTGAGGACAGAAAACTGTATATCTCCTCAACTCTTAAGGGCTTGAATAGTTTTCTGGGTGCTGTCGATCTACTCAACATTAATGATCTTAACAAAGGACTTCATACTGGGACTGGATGATGTGTATGCAGTAACTGTAAAGAACTAATGAATATCACTCATTTGGTAGTCCACAGTGCTACTGCTCCTTTATGCCTGGATTTTGGCTATTTCAAGACTTTTTATCCAAGTGTTTTGCTTTGCACAGCCAAAGATATTTTGCAGATCTCAGTGTAGCTGAATCTCCTCTGGGGGTCTGTCATGTGTGGGTTAGCAGCTGTAAGCCTACAGATTTTATGTAAATGTACTGATGCCTAAACAGGCATACCTGCTACATCTGTGCTCTATTCACATAAACCCACCACAGGACCCCCAAATCTGTCAGTCCTTCTGTTGGAACATCTTATTTACAGACATTTTCTTTTCTTCCCTTTCTCTGTTCTTTGCACCTCGCCCCTTTACTGGGTTTCCCTCCTTTCCCCTGTACAATTTCAGCACAGTGCTTCACATGGCTTTCCTCTACCTCTGTTTTTTCTGTTTCCCCCCTTGTCTTTTCAGCATGTTTCCCCAGAGGGTCTCATCTTCTGACTTCATTGTCATTGTGAGATGATGTAACCACACCCCTCAGGTGGTGCTGAGAGCCAGAAAGGGAGAGTCACTTCTTTCCCTCTGTTTGATGGTTTCCTGCTGTCTGGATTCTCATGGATCTTTTTAATACTTTAAAAATGTCCCTCAGTACTATGGAGAGGGTTGATTTTCATGAACTTTTCTTCTTGTACCTGGAAATGTCGGTTTGCAAGGCAAGAGAGTTGGTAGTTCTTTACTGGACTGGGACTGTGTGCTCTCCAAAGAAAGATGGGCTGTCATCAACTCAAATGTTTAATTATCTGCAGGGGAAGGGCCATCCCTGAAGCCAGAATGACCTTTTCCCCTGTTCTGTGGTTGGATTGTGTGGCCCTTCCAGTTTGCCTCTTGGGTTTCAGAAAACCAATTAATTTTATATTAATTTGGGCTCTGCGTATTTTGTGCATATTGTATGTATTTGCAGTTTGCGGTTGTTAAGGAGTGTAACAGTTCTCTGGAGACTAAAGTGGTTGATCTAATTGAGTGTGAGACAGCAGATCCTCATCCTGCCTGTCCTTCAGAATCTGGTGAGTAGGATTACCTACCTTATTAGAGCTCTCCTCACCTTGTACCAGCAGGAGCAGTGGCTGATAAAGGAGACGGAGAAATCAAAATTTTACTTCTGGCCTGTTTAAAGCTGCTGTGCACAGCAGGTGCCATGTTTGCATTGCTGTTGAGAGACCATTCAGTCCTTCACTTTGCAGATTAGTCATGAGAAACTACACTACAATAGTGCTTTCACACTCAGAAGAAACCAGATGCTTTTGGGATAGAATAAGAAGCCAGATGCTTTTTGTGATAGAATAATATTGGATTTTTGCATCTATATAGACCTTCACAGGTTTGCAAGTTGAGTAATGTATATCTGTGAAACAGTATACTTTAACAGTCCTTGTTCATTCAAACAGGATAACTGAAAATGTATGATGAGTCCGGGTTGACTCCCGTGGCAGCAACTGCAGTTCTGCTTTTTGTGTCAAACAGATGTTTGACTGCTTGGGGTGTGCTTGGTGCTTAAACAAAGATGAGATGAATGAACAAGGTGTGCCTTCCATCCCTGATCCAGAGACAGCAGGTAGCATGAAGCACAGAACAGGCTTCCATGGCCCACAAGTTACCAGCTGGACTATTCTGAATTTTAGGAAATATTGCCTTACAGGTGGCAACTGAATCACATAATGCTCAAATAGTGAAAACTGATGGAGAAAGGCTGATATCCTTAACCATTGGTCTTATTTACCATATACACCTCCTAAGTGCAGAAGTTACTAGAGAAGCCAATTTGCCTCAGTCACTTAGAAATATGCAAAGACAAATGTTTGAGGATACTGGAATGGGCAGGCATCTTGCAAGATTTTCAAAATTCCCAATCCTGTCCGTGAACATTGTGTAGTCACTTTATTCATCAGTATAAAATATGCCTCATATTTATTTAGTTGGAATAATATTGGGCATATGTTTAGAACTGTACTGTCCAGAACAGGAAGACTGATGTTTCCCATTAGGAGACTCTGTTTTCATTTACAGTTTTATCCCATGCAGCTATTGGAACAGAAATTACCCATGACAGGTGTTTGATTTTTCCCTGAAAATTTTAGCAAAGGTGGTTCAACCATCTTAGACAAATGGACTGGTGAATAACCTGATATTTTTTCTAACATGTCAAAGAAAGTACTTATACCATGCCAGAGAACAATTCTAAGATCTTTTGACTTTGAAGCGGGGACTTTAATTGTGCCAGGTGGGTAGTCTCCCTGTTACGTATTAAAAGAAAACCATGACATTTTTCCAGGACAAGTAATTCTTAAAATCTGAAGCAAATTCTTGACTTTGCCTGTTTTTTTTGTTCTTTGACATGAGTTGATATTGCAATTTTCTGAACCTGATTCTGTGCTTTCTTTCATAGCTTTCTTCTCTCAAAGCTGCCACTACTTTTCTTTTAGCTTAATCGTGGTGAATCTTCTCAAATGCCTTTCAGTGATGCATATCTGTTTTTTCTCCAGCAGAAGAACAGCCTATAACATATGACAAAGCAGCAGAGACTTTGACAGAAGAGAAGAAAGAACAAGGACATCAGAAAGAGATTCCTGTTGGTGAGAAATCATGCCAGTCCCTGGGAGTGGCGAAGGGCCCTCCCCAGGTTCCCTGGAGCATCCATCCCAAGCCCCTGCTGGAAAGGGAGCCTTGCAATCTTGCCCCAGCCAGTCTGCTGATGCAACCAGACTAGAAGCAGCCTGGGTTGGAGTGGGAAAAGAAGGAAGTCAGCAGAGAATGGGAACTCACAAAACACTGAAACAACACTCATTTTTTCATTAAAATTTGCTTTTGAAAAAAACCTCACAAATCAAAGCAAACCAGAGAGGTCCTTGCCACTCCTTCCCTGTCATCTCTGCTTGGGAGAGTTGCTATGAGCAACGCGTTGGCAATGAGTACTCTATAAATATCACTGCTGCTAACTTCATTAACTGCCTGCTAAAGGACACTGAGGGGAAGTAGACAAGTGGGTGATTTAGGAACGATAAATATTTTCTAATGGAGCTTGTTGTGAGTAGTGGTCTTTACATATACAGAGTCTAGAAACTGCCTAGAAAATGGGTCACAAGGACAGCTGCAGAGAAACAGGAATGGAAGATGATGCAGAAAAATTAGTTCAAAATGAATGTTTTTATTAAAATATTGTTCATGGACACTGTATGCCTCTCCCCAGTGCAGCTGACAGGTCAGTGTAACTTCTTGGGCTTCATCTGAGATGTTCTTGTGTCTGCTTCCTTGAGCAAGCACCAAACGGGATCTTGCATTTCTCAGGTTTGATGTGCTGGAGGATGATTTGTGGGCATATGTGGGTGACATTTGAGGGAAAAGGTGATTCTTCAATTTTATTTCCCAGCATATGTTGGTCCTTCAGAGCATAACAGGATTATCTCTGGACTAAGGAGGCGGGCCTGTGTCTGATTTCAGCCCTGTGAAGAGGAATGTCCTGGAGCTGTCCTGGCCTCAAAGAAGTGTGTCTGGCACCAAAGCCTGGTCCATTATATAGGACTTAGTGTGAGGACAGAAGTGCAGCCAGTTACTGTTCCAAAAGAACAGGAGGAGTGGGTCAAAAAACCAAAAATGTCACCTCAGTTTGGACTGACTTCCACTTAACTGATTTTTGCTGCCTGTTAAATTTAAGGGAACAACTGGAAAACTAAACCAATTTTTCTTGTAACTGGCTTTCTAACAGCTGCAGTTCCCTTCCAGTTATTTACTAAGAACTAACTCTCATATAAAGCTCTGTTGTATACAGAGTTGTAGCTTAATTGTTTAACATAAGATTAGCTCAGTTGGTCAGAGCATGGTGCTAAGAATGTCAAGGTTGTGGGTTTGGTGCCTGTATGGGCCATTCATGTAAGAGTTGGACTCTATGATCATTGTGGGTCCTTTCCAACTCAGAATATTCTGTGATGTTAATTGATTTTCAGCACTTGTCTTGATTTCCTAGTGCCATTTTCAGAACATTTTGGAAGATATCTGGAAATCAGCTAAATTACTAATCACGTTTTTATTATTTGTGGGGGATCTCTCAGTCCTCTGCCTTTGAAGCCTACTACTGTAAATCTTGGACACCTTTAAACTCTGCTACGGTGCCTACCACTAGTGTTACCTTGTAATTTATTAATGTTATTAATTTGTGTGTTTGCTATCCTGCTTTTCTGGGTTTTTTTGAATCCTGTCAGAAAGGCATGAAATGTTGCTCTGTAGGCCAATATGGGAAAGGCTCTTACCCCTTATCTAAAGCAGTTACACACTTGAGTAACTTTGTGAAGTCAGTTCTGATTTTTGTTGGTGCAAACAGGAAGAAGATTGAGTCCAAGGTGTCAGAATTACAGAAATTATAATGCTCTGTTTTGTAGATGGTTGTCATTTATCTTCTAAAGTGATTTTTGCAGGTGGTTTTGAGTTGTTGAGTCTGTTTTCTAATCACATTCGTTCTGAGTTCAGAATAAATTTGTAAAATAAGCATTTCCAGAGGTTAGTTGGAACTAACAGCTATGAAGACTCATTCTCCCGTGTGAAGAGCAACAAGGGTACTTTCACGGAAAGAGAAAGGGCTTAGAAGTGTTGGCATACTAAACTGTGTTCAGGAGCAGGCAACCACTGTGTTGAACCATTAGTATTTGGTAGATTTGATTTTAATTTCAGAATAGTTTAATTTAATTAACATTGTTAAAAGCATCTAGTTTGAATTCCCTGATCCTTCAGTTCATTACTGATCTTGTGCATTTTGATGGGAAGAGAGTCCAGCTGTAAAGGCCCCAATTCAGAAAAGCATTTTATTTCCATAAGAGCTACACAGTAAAAAGACTTTGATCCCTGCACTTTGAGTTTCTCTGGTGAAATATGTTTGCGAGCTTAAAATCCAAGGAATGTGTTGAATGACAGTCAGCATTTAGTTGGAAGTTTCCCCAGTCAAAGGAAATAAAGATTTGTAACTTTGAACCTTGACTAAATAAAGATGTTTCAGACTCTTTACAAATTAGTTTACTATTTTATCCAGGGTTTTTGTTTACTGTCCTTCAGTCCAAGGATCTAATTTTAAGTTTGATATTATTCTTTAAAGAATAAGATAGGGAAACCTATTTTTTGTAATTACAGTGTTTGGACTTTTAAATGTTTCCTAAACTCAGCTCTAAATTTCAAAATAATCTTTACTCTAAAACCTTGAAATGATATTTCAACACAAATATAATATATTTGGTTTATTTGTATGTTTATAAAGCTATTGATTTATAAAATAAAACAAACAAATAAACAAAATCCCCGGTGTCCCTCTTTTTTTTAAGAGAAGAGAAGGCACAGTTCTGGTTTCAGTTAACCGATGTCATGTATGTTGATAGATCCACTGGTTTCATGAAATTGCAGCATATAATGTGTTGATGCATCATTGCAGATATCATGAGGTTCTTGTTCTCCACTCAGAAAATCTATTCTAATGAGGATTATCTGCTCTAGCTCACAGGTAGATCCAAGCTCGAATACGGTAAATTTTTATGTATTGTTTTAATTTTACATTCCCATAAACCAGTAAAAGTCATATACTCCTTTTCTGTGCATATTTAAATGACTGTTATGAAGGTTGCTGCTTGTTTGTATAGAAATATTAACCATGGCTTCACTATGTTTTTAAATTGGATGTCAAGATGTCATTCTCAGGTTTTACAGGCAGGTCTGTTGAAGTAAAATAGTTGAATCCTTGAGGTTTTTTAGGCTAAACTTTCTTCACCAAAAAAAAAAAAATTAAATTATTAGAATTTCTGGGTATGTAGCAAACTTAGTATTGACCTTAAATTGGTGTCCTCTGACTTTTAAAAATGAAATTAATTTGTGTTATATTAAGCTGTAAAAGAGGAATTCAGTAACATAGTGGGAGAAAAGCTTGACAAGTTCAAAGTAAGAAACTATGGGCAATTTTAAAGATCAAGGGAGAAAATGAGTTTGTTTAGTTTAGTAAATCTTGACTTTATTGAAGTTTACATTTCAATTCTCTAAAGCCATATTTTTATTGTAAGCAAGTGAGGAATGATTCATGCTAATTCATAATGGACACAGGTGATGCAATGTTCTCTAGACATAGAACTGCATGACACATCTAATTTTAAGTCCCTTTTTCAGAAACTTGCAGCTTTGCAGAGGTTTATCGGTTCAGGCAAAAATTTTTCATCTTGGTAACCTCTTTCAGAATGAAAAAATTTTAACAAAATTTATGGGAAAAAAAGTTATTCAGAATGGGATTAATTAGGGGAAGCCTATGCCTTCTTAACATATATCGTGTTTTTGTCTTATTGAGAGTAATTTTATCACATGTTATTTCAGGGTGATGCCTACACTGTTCCATTAGTCTTCAGGACACACTTGGTGTTATTGCTTCATTCTCTGATAACTTGCCATCTTTATCTCTGTGCATGTGAAAAGGAAAGAAGTTAGTGGCACTAGAAGCCTCCCCCAGAGCCTCAGGAATGCACCCCAAACACAATCTGCAAGGGTGATAGCCTGAGTTGGCTCTGATCTTTTATTGAGACTGCTGTTTAATGCCAATTTTGATGTGGACCAGAACCAGCCAACTTTGTGAAGACCATTCATCAGGGGATTAACTTTCAGGCACTCCTCAGTACTCAGGTGGACTGGATTCAGGCCAGCGAAAAGCCTTAGTCCCTTTTTACCAGCCTTAGGGATCCTTAATATCCTGCAATTTCAAGACTTTGGAACTCGACTTTTGAGGAAACTGCTGCAATAGTCAGGT
Source organism: Lophotriccus pileatus (assembly GCA_035583135.1). Taxonomy (NCBI): domain Eukaryota; kingdom Metazoa; phylum Chordata; class Aves; order Passeriformes; family Tyrannidae; genus Lophotriccus; species Lophotriccus pileatus. The sequence goes on from JAWWES010000133.1 coordinate 26,147,042, forward strand.
ATAAAGATGCAGAAGTCCTTTTGTACTGGGACCTTGGTCACTATCACATCTTCCTCCTCAGGCCTAGGTGTTACAATGAAAGTGTCTTCTCCCTGCCTACTTTCTTTTTGGAGGGGACGGTTATGGCTCTTCCATTTTATAAGATGCAAGCTGAAGCTAAACCAAAGCTGAGCAGGAATTTCTACACTTCATAGATCAAGAACCCCTAGTCTGGCAGCTATCTATTTTCCAGGTAAGATGTTAGGATGTTTAATTTTAAGAATGTCTGAGTCCTAGCCCCGTGTTTTTTGCTTGCACTCACTGCTGCATGACATTGTTACCTTTCCAGTATCCAGTATTATACCACATACATTCCAGGAGCTTCAGTTCACAGATAGTCTTGTCCATGTTACCCCTGAACTGTCCCTATCAGTCTGACCCCCACCATATGCTCATTAAAGGTTTTGGGATCCTGTCAGTTTTCAGTCCATGTTGCAATATTGGCCTCACCCATGTGGTCTTTATCCAAACCAATTTGGATTGGTTTTACAAGTAAGTCAAAGACACCATATAGGGGAATTACTCACTTTTTTGTGAGCAGCTACTGGAAACAGAACAGCTGGAGTCCTGGTCCATTAATAAATTCCCGAGGTATTAATAGGATGCAAACAATGAAAAGAATACTTAATAATTCATAAAATAATTAGCTGCTCTGGGCTTTCTATTGATTATAGCCAATAAGTTTTATGTGCTCTATTCAGTCTACACAGCAGTGTGCACATTTTAATAGACATGAGGTTTGTTAATATTGATTGCACAAAACAATACATTTGATTGTGATGTAATAAACGGAAAGAATGCCTAGTTGATATTTCATTGGTCTATTAACAGTAGTTAATCATAATATAGTAAGAGTAGTGAAAGTGTGCTATGTATAAAATTATCATTTTTTCACTCAAGAAAGAAATAGAAATATTTACATTAAGATTATAAAGACCATTTTGCTGTTTGCTTCTTATTTGCAAAAGAAAGTTGGACCTAGCTCTGTGCAGCCTTTGTTCAGTGTGTGTGCCTGTAAATAACAAGTTAAGAAGAAGAAACATGTCTTTTAAATGGCTCTTGAAAGATAACCATTTAAAAAAGAAATCAATAAACTAATACAGCCAGATGCTGAACATCTCACTGGAGACCAAAACCACTAATAATTATGGGAGATTCAAGGATCCCTACAGCATTTGTATGAAATAATAATAAAGTTCAAACATTTCTGCTGACCTTAGTGTTGCTCATTAAAGCTTTTAGCAGAGACCTGGATACAGTCGCATTCAAGCGAGGTGTTTGGAATTAAAATACAGATAAAAGGAAAAAGGTTAATCCAGGTCAAGGGAACAGACCAAAACTGGGATTGCATAAGATTATATTATCTTTCCTCATTTCTCCAATGGTCAACACCAGTTAAAGTGACACTCTTCTCCACAAAATCTCCTAAATGAGAGCCTAAACATGGTATTAAATGCCCATTTTTTGGCTTTGTGAGTATCTTTAATCACTGTACAATGATTTTTGACCTCTAAGAGAGTTTTGTTTGCCTAAATGCAGAAATGTGCTTAACAACACCTTCAGAAGACAGACTGTATGGCACCCACTACTGCTTACTTACTGTATGTTGTAATCGCAATAGTCCTTTTTCCTTTTCTCATACATATTAATCCATATGAATTGTGGGAAGTACATCAAAAGGCACTATGAGCCCAATTTTGTAATAAAGAGGTGATCCTAGAACTGAACACTATCAAATGTTAAGGCAATTGGATCTGGATCTGACCACCTTGTGGCTGAATATTATAATAAACCAAACCTAAAGTCTTCATCCAGGCAGTGATTCACTACTCTTCGTCTGCATCCCATATAACATTTACTTAAAATGCAATTTCAGGGCTTTGTGCCTGAGGATGATGCTACCTTAGAGAGTGGTAGTGAGCACTCAGGAGCTTCCTCACTCCACTACTCAAGGGATGACATAAGGCAAATAACTCAGCAGATCCTTGCAAGCTTTTCCACTCTCTCCACTAGAAAAAGAAAGGAGAAGGAAAGAAAGAGAGAGAGAGAGACAGGGAAAGAGAGAGCAGGGCATAAAAATTGTTACCTACATTCTAATAGCTCTTGGTGTGACAGGGCTTTTTGATCTTTGAAAGAGGTAACCATAGAAGGGCTACTCTTACAAACAAAGCTAACATTAAAATCAGTGGACTTGGAACCAAGCTGATAGAGATTTATATTTCTTTCTGCTCCAGAGATAGACTAAGACTGGTTTGAAGTGGATGCAGCTTTAGCAATGTGTTGGCATATTTTACATCAGATCTGAATCTTACCCCATTGTCACATTATTATATGCAAAGAGTGAGTATTGTACACACTAACTTATTCAATATATAATTTTTAAATTATGCTGATTCATATTTTTTTTTGTAAAACTCAGCCCTTTTTCTAGAGCCTGTTCACCATAGAGTCCATCTTAAAACAGTTAAACTGTGCTAACCTTTTTGTGCAGAGGTGAATCGTCCCTCTGTTTATATGTGTAACGATAAGCAGATCCAGACCTAAGATTTTAGAAATGCTTTACAGACCAGAGGTACTGAAGCTCTGCATCAGTAGCTTCAACAAGCAAAACACAGGTATATTTGCTTCACTGTGTATTTTAGGACAAAGGGAGCATTAGAAGCACTAGAATGTATTGGTGTGGGGCCTTCTGATCTACAGTAACACGGGGTGTGCAGTGTGAAGTCTGGTTCAAGAGCCTTGGAAATTCAAAATTTTAGCCAAGCTGGTGGTGTGTGAGCCAGGGTGTGTGAATGCACTTTGTACCACCCAGCTTGCTCTAAGCAAAGCAGAGAAGGGTGGCTGGGTTCTTTAAACACTTAGACCTAACAAATGAGTCGTTTTGAAGTGTTAGGAAAGAATGTGTGCTAGAGTGCACTAATACTGGCAAACAACAGAAGAGAAACGGATACGGCCAAAAGTTGGCAGATCTTCTCTTGGAATGTAAAGGAGGTGGAGGGGGGAAGCCAACAATAAAAAGCCTAGGTGTTATTCTTTCCACATGTGTTTATAGAAAAGGGATAGATTTCACATTTCACCTTTTCCCAGTTTAATGTGTATTTTTTCTTCTGGTTTCATTTTGGCTACTTTTTTTTCCCCACCATCTATTGTTCTATTACAGGTCATTCAGCCTTACATTTAGAAAGCTTTATAACCCGGGTAGTATCTCTCTGCTTCACATCTGCAAAATCAAAGGGTCATATTTGGTACACCATCAAGCATTTGCATTTATCCTGCATGCTGTGCATAGCTAAGAAGCATCCACAGTCTGCTTCTTCGAATACATAAAAGCCAAACAGATGCCCACAAGGACAGGAAGCATCTTAAATGATGATTTAAGAAGTGGCTGACACATTTTGAATCTCCTCATCATAAAGATGAAATGAGAGTTTATTTATCCTGTAAATAGTCTAGAAGAGACAGAGGGAACAATTCGTTCATCAGAATAGCCTTTGCTGAAGACAAATTTAGATCATAGCTCATATGACATAAATTAATGTAAGTTCTTCCTTACAGATTTCTCCTCTTGTTACTTCCACGTGTGAAACTACCATTTCTAGTGGAGTGTTTTGAGGCTCTTCTGCATGCGTGTTTGTGTGTTTCCATCTTTACAGTAGCATACTTTGAATTAAAATTTAATAGAACAGATGATGTTATTAAACTAATGAACAATGAGTATATAAAAGGAATACCACAAAGCTGAATGCAGCGTGCAGAGGAACAGAAGTTTTTCCAAGGGTACAAAACCTCACTTTTGCCCCAGCCCATGGGTGAATGAGGTCTGAGCTACCTCTGTGGGTGAGGTTCAGTTCAGTACTTCTGGGCAGAGAGGTGGTAGAGCCAATCTGCAACATGTATTCACACTGGATTGTGCTTTACACACATGCCCACTGTTGCACTCAAGCTAATAGGGAATCAAACACCAACACCATCTTGTTGATTACCTAACTGAACTGTATTGACTTATCACACACCCTGTGTCTTACTGAGTGACCACCTAGCCCCATTGAAACAGGGGGATTTGCGCAGGAAAACCATTCGTCTTCTTCACCACCACAGCTAAGAAGCAATGTCCATTGACACTTTGTCAAAAAGGAATTTAGATATTCCTGGAAACGTGTAGCTTAAAATTTTCCATCCTGTCATGTGAAAGGGACACAACAGTGAATTGCTTCAGTGTTTCAGATGTTAGATGAAAGTGACATCCATCTACTGATACTCTGAGCAGTATGACATATTTTTTCTTTAAAACTCTAAGAGGTAAATATAATTGTGAGTGTATGACTCGCCTTCTTGGCTGCTGGATAAAAAAGGGATTGTGAGCTTGAGGTGGCATCTCCCTACTGATGAACATCTATAATCAGTGTTGAGAAAAGTGAGAGGCTGGCCAATTTCCTGCAAGATATCCTGTCACAGCTTCAATCCTGCAGGTCATGAGATGTTTAGGTTTGGGGTTTTTTTGTGTGGTTTGTTGGGTTTGGTGTTTTCTTTGGTGTTTTGGTTTGTCTTTTTTTTTCTCCCCTTCAAGCATGCATTTTTTTTTTTCTTTTTTTTTCTTGCAGAACTTTGCAGATCACAAGAGTCTGGCTAAGCTTCCGAGGAGTCATGTGAATGTACAGGATCACAGGTGAAAGGAACCTTTCACCTATCTGGTGAATGCTGCTGGAACACCTGTTTTTGTAGAACTCTCAATTTGTTTTTAGATTTTAAGAGTTTTTGCATTTATTCAACTTTCTTCCTACACTTTGATACTTCATTTGTTTTCTTGGGAAGGGCTTTGGGGCCCAATTTTTAATCAAACTTGTAGCTGAGGGCATGACTTAGCTGTAGGAGCAGAGATTGAAATGAACAAGAGAATACTAGATATATTGTAGAACTCTTACAAATGAAAATCCATTTATTTACTAGCAAAGCTGATCAACTGAAAATTATTAACCAGTACACTCAAAACTGTTTGCACAACATTAATTCAAACACTTTGTTTGTGTGCATTACACTCATTTATCTTCTTTCCTCCTATGGATTTTTGCTTTCATCAAGAACAAAATGATTTAGAAAATATTTACACCAAAAAAATTAATTTTGGTGCTCAATCCTGATTGTAGTTTGTTGGCAAAATCCCTAATGTGGTTTTAGAGAAAGGAAGCATTAAATTAATTTAAACAGAATCCCAAAAGTATTGAACCATTTTCAGACAGAGCTTAAATTTGAAAGTTGCCTGATTCACAGCAATAACACCATTGTGTAGATGACTAGCAACGATGTTCTGTGTTGTCTTTTGTCCTACTTCACTACTACTATTTAAGCTGATCCATCAGAAAGACTCAAAAAGTAGAAATGTCCCTGATAATGTCACTTAACTCCAAACCCACATGCCTGTTATGCTTATCTTTCAGTAGGGGCAGCAAGACTTTAATGAAAACTATTCACATCTGAGATGCATGCAGAAGTTAAACTCAGTGAGTTTAGGAAAGGATGGAGTTCCAGCTAGAACAGTGAATTTCCTGACTTCTGATTAAAACCAGATGCTCAGCCCTGTTATAACACAGAGTTTTATGGGTGAATACAGCAATATTTTGTTTCATAAATGTGTGCTTTACAACAAATCTAATGGGAATTGTAAAGTAGTACCTCACAATATCAATGTTTAAATGTCCCAGCATAGTATATTAAAACAATAGCAATTCTTTGCTCATGACACAGCTGAGGTGCAAATCCATATGCTGATACCCTCTGTAAAATGTGTCAGATGGAAGATAGAAACACAGTCTCTCAGGACAATATTTCAAGGCCAAATGCAGTCTCTCATGGGAGGTCTTTACAGATCGATTTCTTGAGGCTATAAAAAATAAATGTAAACATTCTTGCAAATGTCTGTCAGCATTTAGGGCTTTGCATTATGTATAACTGCTGTCCATTTATGTCAGAAAGAAGCATCACAGTGTGTCATACAGACTTTCCTATATTACATACTAAATGTATTGGTGTGTCAACGGGATTTTGAAGACAATCTTGTCTAGCTCAATGTTTGCCTTCCTGGAAAGAATTAATTGCATACCCACATCCTTCTCCAATGGAAAAATCTCATGTAAAGCATATTTTTTCCTTTCTTCCCCCCCCTTCTTGCCCTCCTCTGACTCTTTGCTCTGGGAAGGTATCCAGCCATGTAGCAAGAAAAGCAAAAGTATTGAGAGATGCTCTCCTGGGCCAGTAAGGGGTGGAGCCAAGTGGGCAGCTGTCATTCCAGTCGTTTCCCCTGCCTGACTTGTTAGTGCGAGTGCCACAGACCCGTTCATGCCAGTGACAGACCCAATAGGTCGTACAGGAAATAAGGAGACTTCAGTTGTGTCAAGGCTACTCGAGCTTGGTGCCCCAAGTTTTCACCCTGTATTACATTTTATAGCAGAGGAAGCTGTTGCCTCTGGAGTAAGACAAGGTTTGGACCTACTGTACAGACAGTGGCCAGAATACTGAGGCGTGATTTGTGACTGAAACAGCTGTACTGACAAAAATTCCTCATGTGAATGCATATACACAGACTAAATTGTCCTTTAAATTGGGTTGGAGGTGTGGTGTGGTGCTGGCTTTCTGTGTCCACCTTTGGGGGTTTTTTTCTGTTTTGCTGGAGTCGCTCCCTCTGCTTTCATTGGTATTTCCCCAAATCCAGTATGAACACAAACCCATGAAGGCAGATTTCAAACACACAAGGTTTCATTAAGTAGCAGATATTAGAGCTATAGTGTTTTTTCTATAGTGCTTACTCCAAAACATTGGAGGAAAAGAGCTGTCACAAAACATTAAACAGCATTTTTCCTTTAGGAATGAGAGTCAGGACAAAACACCACCATGGAGTGTTTACCTCATTTCAGAGTTACAGTGGTCAAATTGTTACAGTGGTTCACCTGTAAAGATCAATTCCTAAATAAGGCATTATGCTTTTTTTTTCCAGTTACTTCTGGTATGGCTGAGATGGGTAGTGCTGGAATGGGTTGGTATCTTCAATCTTTCTCCTGATTTCTGTGCCAGGGTGTCTGTATTTCCATAGGGAGTACAAATGAAGGCATTATATGGATGAAAGTCTGGATCATCCTGGGCAAGGTCCATCACTATAACCTTTTGATCCATGGGGGAAAAACACGTCCTTTTACTTTAGATCTATTTGGTGTTCGTGAAGACATATGGAGTGAGGGTACTGGAAACCACATGCCTGCATTTATCTGAAGGTTGGGGATTACCTTCCTGACGGGTGAGAAAGAAGTTGTCTCAAATCTCATTCAAATGTTTCCTTTGTTTCAGTAAATCCTGAAAGAGTGACAAAATATAGCAAATATGTAATTTTGACATGAAAAACAGTCCAAAAGGGCCTCAAATGAAACCACAAATTCCCTTCAGCTAGGCACAGAGATCGAGTGTGACTCTTGCAAATGATCTGTTCTTGCATATTGAAATTCCAAAGATTGCTCTCTCTCCTTCTTTTTCTCTTTTTAATTGGAAAAAAAAAAAAAAAAGATCATTGCTCCCCCATCTCATTAATTTTGCCAAGTTTCCAGGGGTATTGAATCTCTCTTCCTGGTAACTTAAAGCAACCCTTTTACACTACCTTAAACATGTACCACTGTTGGCTCTTTGAGGGTCCTGAATCCAGCTATCAAGCTGGGGTGTTGGTAAGAGAAGGACCTCAAGGAGAGGATCTTCATGTCCAGTCAAACCTTTTCTGCCTTTGACCTTTGCAGGTTAAATATGACCTGAGGGACTACAAGAATCAATGCAGTGTAGCAACTTTCTGTTCTGGTTCCAGCTTCACCACTTAACTGCTCCTTGAGGTTGGTCAATGTGGTGCTTTATTTCTGTGTCTCTGCTTTGTACCTCTTGAGACAGACGATCAGCTCTTTGGACACATGGCACACCCCTCTTGTGCAAAGCCTGCTTATGCCATGCCCTGCAGTCCCTGTGCCCAGAGACTTGCCCACATCTAGTCAAGTCAGGGCCAGAGCAAGATCACCCATTTAGTCTGACAGACTGGACGATGCCATTACTGGCTGGAAGCAGAGCAGAAGAGTCTAGATGCTGCTGCAACATGGTATGCCTTAATAATGCCCACAATAATCCACAAATGGTAATAATAAAAATACAAATTATGGTATTGCTGTAGGGTGCAGCTCTAATGTCTATGTGGGGTTTTTTTTCCACTCATCTTCCACTGAAACTGGCAGATACGTTCTTGGTAGGAAAAAAGTGTACCACTGAGACACCTATGAAAATTACTCTTCTGAATGATCATTTGCACCAGCTCAGTAGTCATTTTGCAAATTCAAATGTTAAACATTAATACATTTCAGTGAGTGTCAGATGCCAACATATTTTTTATTAGTATACAGGCTGTTACATCACTGCTCTCAGCAGTAGAAAGTGATGGCATTCTGAGAAACACAGAAAGTTGCTGTTAACTTTGTGATCCTCTCCTTCCCCCTAGAAGGTCCCTCTCCATTGCATTGTATCATTTGAATGTGAGAACAGTGTTTTACCTTGCTACAGATTTACTTAAGGCAGACATTGGTGTGATGGGAATCAGTAACAGACTTTCTGCTCACAATTGTGGTGTCACATCAACCTTGTGACCACTTCACTTCTGTTTTCAACTTTTCTGGCATCACCCTTTGGGGCACGATGGAGAAAAATAAACCAAACCCAACCATAAAGTTCCAATATATAAGCAAAGTAGAATGCTGGATTAAACTGTCTGTTAGATCTGAATGAAAGCTCTGCAATAAGGGGCAAGCTGCTTGTTACAGGGGGTTGGAAATGGTGCAAGGAGGAATTTGCAAAACAAAGCTGTACATCTGTGCAGGCCTCTAGAGAAACAGAGGGAGGAAGGGAGGGAGGTCTCCTCTTTTATTATCTGATGAACATCAGTCCCTTTGGTCAGACTGCTAGGCGCCTACTGGAGCTTAACCTCAGATTAACATCTGCTTCATTTCAGTGTCTGTCTGATAGTTATATCAATAAACATCATCATCTTACAGTAAAAGCTGATAATTAAATCTGTGCCTGCTGACTCACTATCTGTTGTGCCCTGGGGAATAATTGCAGATAGTGAAGATTTAATAGATAAAAAAAATATTTTGTATATCACTGAGTAATGAATATGAAGCTCTTGTAAGAGCGATTAACTACATATAAATTGTATCTACAGATCATATGAAGTGCAGCAAGAGGCAGGCTGAATTTCCCTGTGTTTTTGTAGACTTGCTGTAACCTGGACCAGTTAAACCAGGATGGTACCTGCAGACCTGACCCCTGTCTCCTTTGGTTCTGCAAATATCTGTGACTGAAAAGAGTGTATTGGAGGAAAACCACAGGTGAGCACAGTGTCAGATTGCACATACATTCGCAGTCAAGAGCTCTTGCACTTGTAGGCAAATCTACTGTCAGGCTTTAGTTGGACAGACATGCTTTTGAGATATGAAAATAAATTTTTCATGATTTTCCTCTAGACATGCCCCATGGTGTCTGCTAAGCAGTCTCTTGAAGTGGTGGGGCTGCACCTACCACCAGCGACAAGGAGTAAGAAACATCCTGAAGGAAAGTGTGAGGCACAAAATGCTTTGCGCGAGGCAAGGGCTGACAAGCACTTTCTTGTGTTACATGTGAGGCCCTGCAAAGAACAGAGCATTGTTCAGCAGGGAGACTCCTGGCCAGCAGAAACAGCTCTCCAAGGGCCTTCTGCATGGTAGGAGCTGAGCATTCTGCTGAAACCAGTGCACAGCCCCCAGCAAAGTGATGGAGAGATGCTCCTGTCAGCCTCCATTCATCACTCACCCTGCCTCTCATGTTCACTGCCAGACTGAGCTGTAGAATACTAGGAGCTGCAAACAGCTCAGTCCCCAGCCCTGGAGAGGTTTATATGGGTGTTCATCTCTCTGGGCTGCCAGCAGTTTCTTCAGTGGTGCTGCAGGCAGGTTCAGAGTCTTAAGCTGAGTGGTTTTGGTTGGTCCATTGAGAAGACAGAACGGGAAAAAGAGAGAGAAAGGCAAAAGTTGATTCCAACTCAGTATATTTTATGATTCTATGATTTTGTTTTTCTAAACAGCCAGGCTACATATTGTATATTCAGAAAAAGTCACTCTCAGGAAATGAAAACGCAAAAACTGAATTGGAAGAAGAGTACAACAATGTAGCTCTGCCATAAGCAAAAGAAAATGAGACTTCCTTCTTGCATTTTAAATCAAGTTTTGCCCTGCTGGTTTGTGAAAAAAGATAGAGCAGGGTGTAAAATTGCTTGCTTAAACACTAATTTAAAATAAGTTTTTAGTAAGTAAAAAAGTAAAAATCAGTTAAATATTTCAATTACGTGCACATTCATGTTCTTCAGTCTACCTGCTCAAGGCCCATTGGTGAAACTCACCTAATGTCATTTCTTCTGGAGATGGACCAAGGGACACATTTTGATCCTTCTGTGATTGCCCCACTACATCATCAAACCTACATGAGGATTTAGGCTCACTTCTGAAATAGTGTGTGCAAGGTATTTGGGTTGCTTCTAGCAAGTGATGCATTTATCTCTGCATTCGGGATCTGCTCTGCAGGATAGGTCATGGGGCCAGCCAAAACTGAAACTATCCCTGGAATTTTTCAGGGTTTAATTTGAAGGTCTGAATTTAGTTCAGCTTCAGTTGTTTATGAGTGAGGATATTTAAATACCTTTTCTAGACATTCCTATATTGTAATACAGTTAGCATTTATTTAGATATAATTAAAAAAGCCCAAACACTGACAACTGTCCACCCCAAAACCACACAGTACTACACTATACTGGCTGTCAGAAGATTAAAGCAGAGGGAGGTGAAATATCATGGTGTTCTAAATGTGAGAACACACAAAACAGGAATCTGGGGACCCATATTTAAGGAACCTTTAGAGATCTCAGATACGTTGTTCATACTTTAGCTGATTTCTTTCATTAAAACATGCACTGTTATCATGGATTAACA
>JAWWES010000133.1:26158210-26194339 GCA_035583135.1 Lophotriccus pileatus
TTGAGAGAAGGGAGAAACCTTCACTCTTACCCTCTCCACAGAGGAGAGGAGGGGAAGCTTGAGCTTTGTTTGGCTTAGCCTCTTTGTGATTGTATTTGTGTTAGGAAAAGAAACTTTATGTTCAGTGATAGTTGAGAGTGGCAAAAGCCTTGGGGAGACTGTGGGAGGTCTCATAGACTCTGAATTTCAAATAATGCTTTGCTGGAGATTCAAGGGTCTTCCGTACCCCAGCGAGGCCCTGGGCAACTTGGAGGGAACCAGGTGTTCCTGCACTGCTTTGAGCACATGGTGGCACCTTGCAGTTTTGGGTCTCAGAGACATCTTCACCTGTAAACTGGGGATAGGGCACCAGGGGACACACAACCCCATCCTGCCCTGCTTGCTGAGACCGAGGCTTGGACAAGGGTTTGCCCTTTCTTTGGGTCCTGCAAGCTGCTGTTGAGCTTAGCTACAGTGCTGCTTTGCAGCCCAGAGAGGGGCAGGTTCTGGTAGGTGGCTGTGACTGGAAAAACTTGCTAGGAAAGGTGGTCTGTGGCTTGATGGAATACCATGGATGGCCAGGTAGGCTCAAGGCGGCCAGCCAGTATACTCAAGGCTGTACCATCCATCTTCCTGCTGAGCCATGCAGGTGGGCATGGAGCTGGCCAGTGCAATGGAGCAAGAGAATCCCAGGGAGCTGGGATTAATTGTGTAACTTGTGCATGTTGCTTTGAACATATGAAAAGCTATAAAATGTTAATAATTATCATAAGGTGTCTAACAGCTTTTTTAAATTTACTGATTGCTGTTTTCTTTATGTGCATTTATAAAGGGCTTCTGGCAAAAGGGACTGTTATTGTTAAAATTCAGAAAGTAAAATTTTGGGTTACATTTCAAATGCTGTCTTGGAAAAATTATATAACTTGTCCAACTAAAGTGAGACCAAAATTAATGGAGCAGGACTTACATAAATGGAGCAGAGCCAGCTCACAGCCTTTGCTCTCTGAAGTACACAGATCTCCCAGGAGCCTTTCTACATGACTAAATGTATTTCAGTTGTGTTTCTTGAAGGAATGGTAGCTCAGTGTATAATAATATTGGCCATATCTATAGAGAAAACACTTCCATCTGAACTCTGAAGTGCTTCTCTGACATTAATGAATCCTGGCTGGAGAGAAACATTATTTGTATTTCTGAACGGGCCACCTGAGGCATGGAGAGACTAAGTTTTGTGAGTGAGAAAGGCACTTACATCCACCTGTGCAACAAGATCTCAGTGGCTGAATTTACTAAGGGTGGGCGGATGCCAACACCTTTGGCTCAGCAGCACCCTCATGGATGGTGTCAGCATTAACCCACTCTGTCTTCTCTCCTTGCCCTCAGTGTTCTAACACCTAAAGTTAAAATGCCAAACAATTTCAAAGATCTTCCTGATTCTGCAGATTTCCCGGTGCATTTTTTCATTGCTTTCAGTGGCTTCTGATTGGGCCAGAGCTTCCACAAATTGACATAGAATTAAAAAAGCAACTCATGATACTGGGATTTGTGTCTGAATTAGGATCACTTCCCAGCTCCCAGGTCACCTGCTTGCCTTGGCCAAACCTGTCACCACTATTGAGTGAGACCTGCACATACCTCTTCTGCTGGCACCTGGTATCTGAGTGATGGGAATCTAGGTGAACAGGAAAGAAAGGAGCTGTGACAGCCTTCACCAGGTCCCTGCATGAATCATCAGGTCAACGTGATACCCAGACCATGCAAGCAGCATGTGTGCCAGAGAGCACGAAAGTCATAGAGTTTAGCAGCAGCTCGCTGATTCTGAGTGGGGTTCTCCAAGCCTCCAACTCTTTTTAGCTTCTTGAAGCATATCTGAGGAAATTCAAGGGAGCTCATGGGGGTGGAATGGCAGGATCACAGCCTATGTGGGACTGTTTGGCAAGGGAATGGTAGAGGCTGTCTTCCAGCAGGTGGTTTTCTATGAGCTTGGTGAATGGGAAGGAAAATAATTTGTAAACCTCTGTTATTGAGAAGGTGTCTATTTCCCTTCTAGATCCTGTTGCTGGTTCCTGGGTTACCTCTCTAATTTTTGCAGCTCAAGCATGAGAAACATTGTTCCAAGATAGCAGATGGATGGATCACTATAAAGGTAGTGGTATCTCAGGTGAGTTTCCCATTGGCTTTACACCACGCAATGTTTTCTCTCTTGTTTTCTCTTTAATTTTTCCCAGTAAGTATTCCTGGTATTGACAATTAGCATGTTGAAATCCACAAATGCAAGTTGCAAACCCGGGGAACTTACTTTTCTTTTGGAGCTGTAAAATAAAGTGTTATTAAAAGCCCAACCTGTACTGCTGCCAGACAGTGCCATTAAAAAGAGGTGTGAAATAATTTGTATACACTTAAAAACCTGTGCAGTGTTTCTCCCAAAGCTCATCTCAAGGCCTTTGGGGCCAGGTTGGGAGAATTTGACAGTGATGACTACATGTTTGAGAAAATGCACAGCGACAGGCTTGAATATGTGAGGGAATTTGTGTGTATTTTTTTTCCTTTTTGGGAAAGGAGTTATCTACAGCAAATTGTTTTGAGTTATATTCTCCCCAAACTATCAATTGGGAAGAAATTTGATAAAATGTGCACAAGAGGAATAGAAACTAGAACTATTGTTTTGATGTGACAACATGAAGATGATGAGATAGAGAAATGATTTCATTTCTATACAGAAACCTGTAAGTGAATTAAAAAAGAGAATTGGGGGAGTTTGGTTTAGAAAGAAGGTCTTCTGCAGGAAAACTTGAAGGTTTGTGCTGGGCTCTGTGTGGTGACCAAAAGCTTTTTTTGGGAAAGCAGGACACCACTGAGCCGCAACCTGCATAATCTGTCCATGGACAACCAGGAGTTAACTGTAACTCTGATAAAACGAACTTTTTAAATTGCCAAGGGGTTCAGTGTCCCTGGATTTCAGAGTACCTTGCAGACAGATCAGGAATTGGGCTCTAAACTCTATTGGAGTCACATCATGTAGTTTTTATTTGTAAGAGAATTGTGTGCTGGAGTTTGGGTTTGGGCATTTGTACTCAGTGTTAACATCTTCTTTCATTTAATTTTATTGTCCAAACCCTTCAGACGTGGGGTTTTACATGGATTAAATTAGGATATAACAGTCGTTGTTTAGTGTTCCACTGAAAAGTAAGTACATTTAAAGAAAAGAAGCTGTAGCATTTAAGTAAAGGACAGAAATGAGTGTATACCCAGAGGGGCTGTCACTTTAGATAAGTGCGAATGCAAGGTCTGTAGTGTGCTAGCATGGAGAGCTGGTTTCTTCACGTGCTAGTTTTGTTCACTCCTTGATATAATCAGGAATCCAGGAACTGTTTAACCCAACTCAGAAGAATAAAAGCTATATTGAAGCAGAATGCTGATAGGTTTTCAGGATCTATTATATATCCCGTAGTATATCAGAGAAAGATTACTCCAGTCTGTATTCAGCACATAACAGTAAACACTAATCTCATTATTTACTATGTTCTAAAAACATATATTTTCAGTAATGACATATATGCCTGGATGACTGGGTTAATCTTTACACCTTGATTTATGAACCTGTTAACAAGCCTTCCTATTCTCTCTGAAGGAGGGTGCTATAAACACTGTAATTTAATCATAAAGCTCTTGACCTTAGCACTATCAATGGGAGGCCTTGTTGCTGGTTTAGGGTGTATAGGAGTACGTTTGAAAGTTGGTATTGCAAAAATATGTTTGCTATGAATTAACATTTGAGTGAATTTTGGCAGCTAGTTTTATGTCTGGTTTTGTCTGTTCTCTGGTTAAAAACTTTATCTGGAAAATATCTGAGAGGAGTTACATTCAGACTCTAAATGTAAAAGTATTCAGTGATACAGAAATGTATATAAGCTACACAGTTATTTTTGCTTTCTCAGTCAAGGGCTGGAACCAGTCCCAGTCATGACCAATAATAGCTGAGCAAACCTCAGCCTGGAACATTAAGTATTTCTTTACAAACTGACTTGGTAGATAATTATATATGTACTTATTGAAATAATTGGTAAATTAAACAGTTGCAGATGTTTGCAGGATGGTGTTTGCAACCAGAGTTCTACAGAACAAAATAATTCATTTGGCAATGGTAGAAAGTAAAATGCATTTGAGGAAATTACAATTGGTCTCAGATATTCTGCAGATGGAAACAGATTCTTACACCATGGGATGTGTTATTTGTTGAGAATCAGTTGTTCCAACTCCAGTTATGGATGAAAGACAAAATTTAAACTGTAATTTAAAAAAATTACACAAAGCAGTAACTGTGAGGTTTAAAATTCAAGTAGGAAATGGAAAAGAGCTATTTCCTCATGGCTGAATTGAGATAGTGACTTGGGATGAGATCTTTCTGACACAGCTTTGCTCCAAGGAAGAAGCTGTTTGGAGGGGAGGAGAGCCAAATTTATAGAGCGCATAGGGAGAAGGAGAAGACAACAGGGTAAAGTTAACTTCACCTGTTCAGACCTCAGCAAATCCTCTGGATGTCAAGAAAATGTGTTGTGAAAGCTTTGGTCATACCCTCTTCTGCCTAATTTTAATTTTGTCTCCTGTTTCAAGGAATTTAAAGAGGAAACTTGGGAAATATTGTGTTAGCTAGAGCTACTGACCAAGACTTGGGGGGGATTTTTGGTTAAAAAGTTGGTGAGCTTTAAAAGTACACTTTGAAGTGGGTTTTACTCATCTGTTTGATTTCCATGTGGGTTTGAAGATTTACCATCAGGAAGAGACAGTGACTATAACAGCAAAGCAGCAAACAGTGTTTCTTCTTTGTCTTAGAGGGGTAGGATGTTCATGTTTGGAGCAAAAGGCCTGAAAAGAGTGCCCTGTGTTTATCTCTTTCAGGACATAACTGTACCTGAGCTCTTGCAATCTCAGAGCATTTATCTTTGAGAAGGTCTGATAAAGCAGGATAGTAATATTACTCTAATTTTTCAGGTTGTGGAACCAGGAAAAGAAGGTAACTTTTGCCCACTGTGACAGAAGCATATTTGAAGCAGAAAGCTGTCTTGGTATCTCACAGTTTACTCACATGGAACACAAGTTCCAGAAAATAAGTCATTTGAGGCCTCAGATTAATATACTTATTACTTTTTTCCAAAATAAAGGAATTTTATTTGTTTTTATTGTTTTCCAGGTGTGAATGGTTCACAGCAAATAGTCTGGACAGTTGTATGGACTGCTCCTTCTCCAACCCTGTAATGCTTTTCCATGAAACTGTGCCACCTCTTCTATACCAAT
Source organism: Lophotriccus pileatus (assembly GCA_035583135.1). Taxonomy (NCBI): domain Eukaryota; kingdom Metazoa; phylum Chordata; class Aves; order Passeriformes; family Tyrannidae; genus Lophotriccus; species Lophotriccus pileatus. The sequence continues at coordinate 26,163,485 of JAWWES010000133.1, forward strand.
GTGTCTCCCTTCTCCCATATCTTGATGCCCCTCTGCCATTTTTACCTGCACTGAAAATGTTGGTTAAATTTATTGTTATACTAATTACTCCATCTACAAAAATATAGTTGTAAGCCTTTCCTTGAGTACCTTGGCAACAGGTTTTTCACTTAAGCCCTTACAAAATTGCAAGTCTCCTTTCTCCTCAATCATATGTTTCAGAAGCTTTTTTACTCTTACTCTTCCATGGTTTGTGGACATTTTCTTTCCAGTTCTTCCCTTTGCTCACTGGGGATGCTTCCTCTTTTGTCTTTGTGAGATGCTGTCACATAGCTCCAGCAAGCCACGTGTAAGAGAGATTTATTGCAAACTAATGATAGCCTCTGTGTTTATTTGAGTTGCTGTCATGTTTAGTCTCCATCAAGGAGGGGTGAGAGGTGGCATCACTGCCTCTCACTTACAGGTTTGTGTAAAATGGCACATGTTGTAAAACACTGCACGGTGAAGATAATCCATTTTGTTAGTTCAGAAACACAAAACTCCTCTCACTAGCCACCAGAAAGAACCTCACATAAGGTGTATAAATGACTTCGTTATGCCAGACTAGATGCTGAGCTCGTAGATTTGTGCTGTCGTTAACTGCTTAAGTGGAAGTGCTGACAGGAAAATTCACACTGACAGTACAGCATACTTGGTTTACTATGAAGTCAGGTAGTAACAGCATTCAGTTTTCTCCAGAAAGCACCTACAGCTATTCCACTTCCTGCATATCAAAGTTACTCTTGCTGTAGGCAGCAGCTCATTAAAAAAACCCCATAATAACTGATGTCCTAATCCATTATTGAGCACCAGGACAGGGGTCATCTCTAGATGCAGCTTTTATACTGCCATACTGTCACACTGGGTGTGACACCAGTGAGGAGAAGTGGCAACTGGGAAGCTTTCCAGGGAGTAAAGATCCACCTGAAAGAAGGCAACTCATAATGATGGAGCTTGTCTGAAGAATCAGATACCCATGAGAACATATCAAATGTAACTGTGGAGTTGCTTTGTCTACAGTGACTTTTGAGTGAAGGGAACATACACAACACTTAGCTAAGTTAGAGAAAGGAAGCTGGTATGCTGTGGATGTATTTCTCTGTAGCTCTCTCTGAATGGAGTAAATAACTCTTCAACATCATGTTTAGGAAAATAATAATCTTCACTTGTACTCTAGGACTTCTCTGATGCTGAGTGATTTTAAGGTGTCAGAGTAGCCTGCTCAACTCACTGGGACACTTCGATTTCATTCTCCACCTTTCTGACATCTCTCCCAGTTTAAACATTCCTCAATATTGGGAGGATCGTCTACACGAAGATGAAATGATTGGCAATACAAGGTATCTCTTGAGGGCTGACATATCCCTTCATCAGGTAAGAACTTCCTTGCCATGCAGCATGACATCAGGAAGCAGCCTGAAACTTGGGAGTCCTCCACACTTTGGAGAAAAGGTCTCCTGCCCACCTCGTGTGTGGGATAGATAAAGTATGTGTTCATGAAACCATGACGCATTTTAGAAAACAACTTCTGTGACTCATATTGCATCAGTCGGGGAAAGGGCTCCCTACAGAAGGGACAGCTGATGGAGAATTGCTTCACTGACTTGTCCACTTTTTGGGGAGGAAGTGGGACGATCTGCTAGGTTTATGTATTGTTTACATGTCAGGCTGGTCCAGCAGAGGGGGCTTTTACACAGACGAGAGACAGCTTTGTGTGTGCAGTTACCAACACCCAGGTGCAAATGCTCCTGCAGCAGGAAACAGCAGTCTGACCAGAATCCAATTACAGCATTTAGTATGTAAACACAGTGAAGGGTTTATTAGATTAAATTTGTGATGCAGGAGACATTTCACATTTTATTTGTGCCTGGACCAGTCATCTCAAGACAGTTGGTGCAGTATTGTTATGTCTGTTAACAAAATGTTCCCTTGTTGTCCACCTTCCCAATCATAGGATGTTTCAATAATTGCTATAAAATATGCTCCTGCTGATGAAATGTAGCAGTAGTGATATGAACTTGGAGGAAGCAATGATATAAAACCTCAAAATATTTTAGAACTACCTTTATGCAGCACCTAGGATTGACCCGCTATAACAAAGAAAATGCTCTATTTGTGGCTCTGAAATGTCTTGTTTGATTGTTAAGTTAGTTCCCTACACATGGAAAATTAAAACTCCATAAAATAAAAATTGGTCATTTGTGCAAGCAGGGCCTCAGTGAATAAGAGAAACTTATGACCTTATTTTTGACCACTAAGCCCTACTCCTTGCAGCCAGCCACACAGCACATTACCTTTCTCAGATTTCATTTATACATCCCAAAATCATGCTTTACAGCAGCTCTTGGCTCCCTGTCTAGTCAGATAGTGTTGCTATTTCCTTTCATGCAGAGGCGTATCTGAGTTGTGACCAAAAATATTAAATAATGTATTTTCAGATATTTCCAGCATGGTTGAAGGTTTGATATAAATAATCTTAGATGCAGAGTGAGAAATGAAAGTTCTGTTAAGTTGGCTTCTACTGTGGAGCAACTCTAGCTGTTGAAATCCAGATGTGACCTCCACTGGCTTTATATGTCCCTGTGCAATGTATGTTTTAATCTGCTGCTGTTTGTAAGCTATTCATCTTCTAAGGTTTCTATATGCTGCTGCATATACAGCAGTAAGCACTCTCGCAGACTCATCTCAACATATTAATTGTGTTAATTTTTTTGTACCTGCTGGTTTGGTTTTGTGGGTTTTTTTCTTGCTGTAAATGCAGCCTTTTAATTTGAACTGGTTTGCAGCCTGCACTGCATCCTCAAATAGAATATTGTAAAATAATATTCAAGAAGAAGAAAGTATAATTTAATAGACAAGGGTTAAGAAAAATGTGTTACAGCAACCAAGTAGGACAAAAAGAAGGAGAAAGGTGTGGGACATCCTTAAAGCTGTACCAAGAGCGTTGCAGGAAGCACATAGCTGCTGCAATGTCTAAGAGTTGACAGGAAGGTGAAATCTGCATTTCATGAGAACGTCTCCCTGCAGCTCTCTTTCAGAGTGACCATTTTTTCCTGAACATTTATGCAACTTGGATTTATTATCAGTTTGGCAAAAATTTTCATCCCGAGGTCCATATATTGATGGAAAAATCCAGGAAACTGTCTGACACTTCGGACCCAGGATTCTGCAGGGCAAAGGGATTTATGCAAGGCAATGCAGATGACAGTTTAAGTTTGTGATCTGCTTTCATGGTAGAGAAAGGATATGATGTCTGAATGAAGAGAGAATGAGCTTGCTTGGGAAAAACACTTGAGCCATTTAAATTGTTTGGCATCGTTTTAAGCATATGACTCCTCGTGGCAGAGTGGAATCCATATTTGTATGAATTAAAGCCCAGCCACAAAGAATAACAAGTTAGCATAGCATAGTTGGTTCAAGTAATTAAAATCTGACAGTGCTTCTCTCAGCTTCTTTTTTCAGACTCAAAGTTTTCCTACCTTCTCAGGCATGTCAAATAACAAGTAGCATAACTCCAAAACGTCCCGTGTGACTAAGTAAATGAGCTTTATTCATTAAGTATGCTTTTTTAATACAGTGAATTTTCAGTGATGCACAAAGACCATCCATGGTAATTTAATATTAGAACCTATTCTTCAGGTGTAGTCCCGTGTTATCTAAACTGTGCTAGTGGTTTAATCCTTTGTCTCCAGGATAAATCTCAGTGGGATCACACAAGATACCCCATTATTTTAAAAAAATAAAGACATCTAATCCTATGCTTTAACACTTGCTGTTGAAAATCCATATAAATTCTCCCACCATCATTGGCCATTTGAAAAAAATACCAGTTGATTTTTACAGAGTTACAGTTTTTCTACTATAATTTGCTATATATGACAGAAAGATCGATTATGCTTTTAATACCATTTTGCCTCGTAGCTGCTTGAGGACTTCTTTTGGATGTTTTCTACAAGTTGAGTACACTTACTTGGTCATATCTAATCCTCTGGAATAAACCCCCTCTGTTCATTTTTAGAAAGTGAACTTTTACAGCTTTATTACTGACCATACAACGTGGTAGTCATGAGTTTTCTGTTTCCTAGTTGTACTTTGCACAATTCTAGCTTGGAAATAGTAATTGAGGAAAACCCATTGAGGGCTGCAATAAAAATCATAGAAGCAGAGGGTTGAAAGGCAATCCAGTAGCTTGCCTGGTTCTTTCTGTTCCAGGATAAGGACAACTACCTTTATACTAATACTGCATTCTGTTATCATATCTTCCTAATACATTCTTCAATACTTTTGGAAACACCGTATCACAGCCTTGCCTGCCCTACCACTTACCACTACCCTATGTCTAACCTCGAGACAGTGTGTACTATAAATCCTTCACTCATTCTGTGAATGCTTTGAAATATAATAGATGAGCCCAAAAAGGTCAAACCACATGTCTGTTTCAGAACAAAACTTTCTGAATGACCTTCCTCAAAACGCAGTTTTGTCAAACCAGCATCACTGAAGCGGTCAGGGCTTTCTGGTTTATGAATAATCAGGACTATGATCAAGAAACATGATATGTGTGTAGTAGTGACAAATGTCCCCTAAAGAAAAGCCTTTTCCATGGCATGAGATGAAAAACAACATTGCAACTTGCATATATGCGTGTGTTTAAAACAGGATTAGTTTCCTATTCATCTCGAGAAAAGGAGATGCTCTGTGGTTTGCATAGTTCAGAAGAAGCTCTGTGAATGATATTTCACAAAGTTTTGAAATTGCTTAATAGCATGGAGCAACACGTCCCACTGTGCCAAATCATTTTGACTGAAAGCCACCAGAATATAACAAAAATTACTGTTTCCTCTGCAAAATTTCTGCCTATCCCCAGAAAGAGTTTATAAAGAATTAAAGGAAGGATATCACCATGAAAAAAAAATCAAATCTCAGCTGCTACATAAATAGCTAATCATACAGAACTAATTCGTAACTTGGGAAGAGCAGCAAAACACAGACCCTTGTTTGCTCTTTATCATGTTGAATAGTTGCTGTGTTTGGACAAATGGGAATAACTTTGCCAAGATTTTCTATAAGCTGTTTTTTTTGGTTTGATACTCTAAGGGAAAAACTATACCACAGTGAATTAACAGAGGAGCTCCTGTTGTGTTATGGCTTGGTATGCTGACAAGAGGTAAATATATGTTCAAAGCATACCTGCTACAACTATGAGAACAACCTACACCCAAAATTTGATGGAAAACCAGACAGCCTATATTTGGGCAGTGGGCCTAACCATCTCAAAGCAAAGCCCAACCAGTTCTGCATCTTAGGTGAGGCCTTCAAATGTTAGTTCAATGCAGATATTTACTATGCAGGCATGTGCAAGGCATCTTCAGCACCTCAAAGTTTTCTAGGCAGACCATGCCTAGGGCCAGACAGTCCCTACTGACTAAAACTCCACCAGCTTGTCACTGAGAGCAAGGAAACTGATGGAGGAAGAAGTTCAGCTGCTCAGAATCTGGCTGAGCTGGTGCAGCCCTTTTGTGTAGCATTGCTGAGCATGTACTCCTGGCTGGATTAAAGCCGAGGAGAAGCCCCCATTGCCACTATCCCAGATTACCCAGTGAGCCCCTACTGCAGTGTGCTGCAAAACCCACATGCTAGGGGTATTAGCAGGATAGTGGATAGGCCTAGGAGTCAGATCTCCTCCTCTTCCTCACTCTTTTTCTCTGTATTAAAAATAAAATTATAATAAAGCACATCTAATCTGCAGTGTTTTACACATAGATATTGTAGTTAATGCAATTAAATTAATTCTAGTGATAATATCTGATCTTGTTCCATGGCAAGATCTTCACAGTGTAAACAGTAATTGAGTGAATAGTCTTAGAATAAGGATTCTTTCCTCATTTTTTAGCATTGTCATTTTAAGCTATTTTTTTGATCAATAATATAGCCTTTCTTTCTTTTTTAAATTTCTATTTTTTAATTTAAAGTAGCTGCTGAAATTCCATGTGGTAGTCAGGCTATTAGGAAAGACATATTTCCTTCAATATTCTTTATGTCAGATTCATGGAAAATTAATAACTGCATCATAAGAGAGAAAAATAGTGGTTTCTACTCCCAAACAAGAGTCTGCATTGTTGAAACCTCTGAGCATCCACTTCACTTTGACTGTGTATGTTCATTCTTTCTTTGATCACCTCATTAAAAATGAAGAAATGATTGATTTGCTCTACTTTGTTCTGGCCTTAACAACTTTGCAAGCTGTGTGAGACAAACAAAGACTCCTCAGAAAGGAGAAGAAGGAAAATGAGAAGGAAAGAAAATGCTGAAAGGTCTCCTGGCACTGTCAGCTGAAGCAAAAAAAATTGATTATGACAGTTCTTTTAGTGGCAAAGCACAGACGTGCAGAAATCAAGTGTTTAACTTCTCAGAAGGTTGGTCTCTTAGTTGATGTATTGCCTAACAGCAGTGCAAGCCATTCATGCTACTCTGCAGACACATCACCATGCTTGGGCTGATCATTTCTTCAGAGGGAAGAATCAAAGATTACTCTCTCAATTCAGACAAAAAATTATTTAATTCTACTAAAATTCCTTACATCGTCGCGTAACTTCTCTTCTCTGCCATGGAAAGCAACATGAAGCACTGGGTAGCAATTTGTGCTAGTTGGTTCCCTGCTGTGAGATGAACTCATGCTCACTTGAAGACCAAGTTCTCGTTAGAGCCTCTGTTTGCTCCTCTCACTACCCATCTCCATATTCATTCCAGTCTTGGTGCATGTGTCTTGCCCCTGGGTGAGCAGGGTTACAGTCTCGGAGTTTTAGGCCACTTCTGGCTATACCATTTCTTAAGGGCTAATCCATCCCTTTGGGCTGCTGACTTTCTGGATAGATCCTTCAAAGACAAAGTTTCTTAAGACCTTATTAACAGCAATATGTAATATTGATCTATGAAATATCAAGAAATTTTGCTGTAAAAAACTTTCAAGAGAAAAGTGACGATGGAGACTCAGTGGATGGAAAGAAAATTAGCTTTCTGCCTCAAAGTAATTTTCTGAATCTTCTCAAGGGCATGCTGCCATCTTTGCCAGTTTGCAAGGGGTGAGCAATTCCTCACTGACTGGCTGGCTTGCCTCCACTATTTGTGTGAGTACCTCCTACTCTGTTACACACTCCCCCAAATCACATAAACACCACATTGAATGCAGAGAGAAGCCTGGGGCTAGCTCATATTTTTCTAGGTGTAGAGGATTAACTCCAAAGCACAAGTAATATATGAAATGTTGTTTTGTGCATCAGATGAAAGAGGAGAAGCAGTGAGTTGACCCATCTACCACGTATGTGCAATCACCTCCTGGTCTGTATTCCTGAGACAGCGGACAAGAGGAGAGAGAAGGAAGATAGGATGAAAGGGACAACAGATGGGAGTGAAGATGTGCATCTGAAATGCACAGTATTAGTGGGAGTCATACAGGGACCTGACTCTGACACACCTGCAGATCAGCTCAGAGAATGTTGTCATTCCATGCTGTCAGCTCTAAGCTGATACAGGTTACCTTGGCTTGCAGTTATCCCTCTGGTGCTCTGAATGCTGCCAAAGAAATCATAGAGCCATGATTGCCTCTGGAGAATGGTTTTGTCCATCCCCTTATGGGCAAGTAGCCCATGCTTGCATCCATATCATACTGCCCTTTTCCTTAATGGGCCAAGGATGAACTAGAGATGGTTCCCCCTGCCAGAGCTCTGCCAGGTGATCCAGCTTCTCAGAGGCACCAGCAGAGAGAAATTCATTGTACTCCCACCTGTCTGCTCCCTCTGTCAAAGAAAGGCAGGGCTGCTAGGTGCAACCACACAGGGTGAGGGCAGGAGTGAGACACCATGGCTGTTGGGCAGGGCTCTCCCAGAGGTGTGGGAAATGCCGCTTCCAGATCCTGCTCTACTTGATTCATATCAGGACTGGTAAGACAAGGCTTTTCTTATCAGTCAGACAAACCCCCAGTCTACTAATTGAAGAGACAGTGAGCAGAGCAGGTTTTCTTCACAGCTTCTGCATGCATAGTCCTTCCCTTTTATATACAAAATATTATTATGGAAGCAGGAATGTGAACTGTGGTCGTTTATGCAGGAAAAACAGATCCTCAATCCAGCCCATTGAGTGAGTCGCTCCATTGCAAATTCTCTCTGGTTTTCCAAGAAACAAATTTTAACTATCCAGCAGGAAGCAGCTATTTAATGTGTGTAAAAAAAAATCGAAATTAAAAGTGCTATGGAAACTATAGGACAAGTGGCACTGAGCCAGCACTTTCTGTGGATTTGTCACGTTCAGTGGCTGTCACCTTTTTCTACTACATGAGGATTTAGAGAGGAAAATCAGTTTAGTTAACCTTTTTTTTCCAGCAGAATGTCTGAGAACTCCATTAATAAAAGTCTGCAGGCAGGAGGAGAAACAGGACCTTTTTTTTTAATTTGAAGACTGTACATTTTTATTCAAGGGACTGGTGCTTTACTAGGTAGTGAAGCAGCCTGATTAGCAAATTCAGGAGTCTTTCACTTCAGACCAGCAGTCACTTTTCAGACCCACATTACTTTTAGCAGGATCTCTGCACTCAGGTTGGTGTCCCGTGGAGTATCCAAATTGCTGTTGTGATTTCTTTTGCATTTTGCAGTACCACGTGGCATGACGTCTATAATAGAGCAGGGTTGTGGCCCAGCTTCGTCCTGCAATCAGCTGGGCAGGTGCTGGGAATGCTGTGCAGCCTGACTCCACAGCAGGTCCTGTTTCCGATGCAGGGCTGTGTCCGTACCACCTGTGAGAGTCTGTGTCAATATGGAGAGATGCAGCTCAGATAAATGCTTCCCATCTTCCTTGGGGAGAGCCTTCAGCTGCCGCATGTAACTTCTATCACTGCTTGCCTAACCCTTATCTCACTAGGAAAGAAAGGAAGCCCATGGGCTCTTCCTAGCACAAATTCTGAGGTTTATACTTCATGCCCTGCCCATTCCCAGCACTTCTCAGCCCAGAGCTGCCCACGCTGCACCTCCCCTTAGGCAGTGCAAGGCAGGAGTCCAGAACTGCATCATGCAGCATCTGCTGGTTCTTGCTTATAATTTTCATGTCAAGATAAAAGATTCCTTCCCTCTCAAAATATCTGCTGTGCTCCTCTTAAGGGCTACATTAAGGGATGATTAAGAACGCCCCAGAGACGTTCACTTTCTTCCAATGACATATATGTTGGCACATATATTTGTTAGTCACTCATTTGCAGTCACTTTCTAATTGCTGCCTGATTTCAGCTCTCTTGTCTAGAAAGCCAGAACTTTTGGGAATGTGCGTTTTTTTGCCTTATTAGATTGACTGAGATGGTTGTCAAACAGGTATTTTTCCTCTGGAAGCTATGCAACTTTAAGAAGTCAGGTACTCTCCGAGTCATTTTCTCTCCCAGGTTTTGCACGTACCTGACTGTAGGCTTTGCTTATGGATCACAAAGTGATCCATGGTGGACGCACACTCAGAATTACATCTCATCTACACCCTCCACAGTACAGGTTCATTGCCACACAGTCCTCCTGATGGAGACTTGTTTTTTTATCTTTCCTTGTAATTCCAGAAAACCTCAAATAGGCTTACATGTGAAGGAAAAAAAAGAATATGTAAGAGAAAACACCCCTTCCTCCCTGTTGTGTTCCCAGGGAGTATCTGCATGTTTTCTTTCACCAGGGTTAGCTTTTCACATGAATATCCCTTATGTACTTGAAAGCTTATACAAAGACAAACATAAAATGACAATATCCTTCCAGAGCATGAGAAAAGCTTGTATGTATCTGAGTATCATGAGAGAGAGTAAGAAATTACATATTAAAGCCCATTTGTTACCTACTCCAGAGGCTCATGCAATGGCTGGTCTCCTTTGCAGGCTGGCCTGCTCAAGCTATTAATTTCCCCCTCTAGCTGCACCTCCCAGCCTCCTGACTCCTTTGAAATAACTACCTCCCGAGTTTGACTGGAGCACTTTCTTCTTCCTCTCCTGAGCTGCAGTAGCAAAACTCTAGGCACACTGTGATTTTAGGATGGGAGCTCTCTGCTTTTAGCCAAGAACTTAGTAACAAAGGTATTTCTAGGAAGAAAAGGTACTGGCTGTTAAAACTGAGGGCTGCTATTCCAGCCCACAGCCGCCCTCATGGCTGTCAGGTGCCGAGCTGCTGCTGCTCCTGCTCCTCTTCACTCAGGGACTCTGGGACGTGGGTTCTGCTTGTGGGCAATGGACAGTCCCCCAGCGCGCATTGCCTTGGCAGCAAGAAGCAAGGCTTTCCAAACGCATTTCCTGCTCATCCAAGTCAACACAATCCAGCACAATACTGCTGACAGGTGATGGGAGGCTGGCACAGAGGTTTCACCTTCACGCTGTGTGGCAAAAAGGAAGTTGATGCTGGAAAGGGCGCGGCATTGCTTAGTTGGAAAGCAACTCAGAAAAAAAAGTCCTGGAGGCCAACTTTTTCCACACACTTTGCATTTGAAGTGAGTGCCTTTGTCTACAGATCTGTCACCCCACTTGTTACCTTCTCACCCAGTCATGCTCTCTCTTGGCAAGGCAGCAACTACTTGATGGTTCCCTGCATGGGAATAAAGTGTGTTCCAAGCAGGAGTAGAGACCGTTTTCCCTTCAGTTTTTAAACAAAGATTATTTTTCAAAGTTTCCTTTAAATCCTGGTGCCAAAGGAACAGGAAGAGGAGTTAACACAAGAACAAAATTAAAGCCCTTTAAGTTTAAGCCCAGAAAGTTGAAAACCTAGTAGCTTAGGATCCAAGCTTGTGATGAAAGCTGTGAAGTATTTTTCCTGAAATGGCAGATTCCAGGAAGTTATAAGGGGAAAAAAATGCTTTTATGGTTTCCAGGTCCAACTAATGGAAGGAAGTCAAATACCCCCATCATCAAAATACCATCTCCAGAGAGAAGGAACTTGTGAAGAGCAACAGCCACTGGTTGCAATCCAGATGTAGGATTGCAGGCCATTGTAGAGCCCACTCTCCCCTTTGCTCAGCATGTGAAAATGTGGATTGCAACATACACAGTGCCTTTGCCTCTCAAATCCCATTTTTTGAAGGATTGGAAGAAACAGAGGAAGGCAGGTCAGTAGATAATCTGCACATGGACTGTGCATCTGTGATAATTTTGTACTCCAGAGCAGAAGCTGATAATACCGGCATGGTCTCTCACAAACCAAGAGAGACCCTTCAAGGCATTTCTTGTGCTAGCTCATCTCCAAAGGGAGAGTTGTCAGCCTAAATGAGGACATTCATATTCAAGTGAAACATGAGTAAAGCAATGAGTGGCAAGAACTTCGTTAGAAGATGGTTCATGACTAGAGTAGGTCACACAAATCTCCTAATTATGTACTACCCTCTAATTACAACACCAAGATTTGAATTTTCTGTCTTTGAAAACAACTTCAAGCAGCCCTGATGCAATAATTACTCCACATTTAGGATTTGTGACAGTCCTGCTAATGAAATATCTATTTCTAAGAAAAACATTGGCTCTCATTCGTGATCATTGACATGACCACTGTAGAGACTAGCTTTAGTTAAAATACAAAAATATTTTCTTATGGATTTATTTGTATTTGTTTTGGAAGCATTCCCAGTTAATAATAACTGTACTCAAGCTGTAAATGTAGATGATGAGTCACTCTTTAATGATTGCTTGTTTTTACAGTTAAAGTTTTATAGCTTAACTTTACTTTTTTATTCTAACTATTCCTTCCTCCACAAAGTTGCAACCCCTGTAAGGTATATGTTACTTAACAGTATAAACAGTCTCTGTGAAATAAAGAAGGACTATTTGTACTACTCTTGCACAATTTATGACTACTGCCATCAGTAGGCACAGACAGGGAAGTGTAACTTGGAATAGCCCAACAAAACAGCAAGCAGGACTGGATGTTTCACACTTGCAGCTCTTGTAAAGAATTATGTAAGTTAGTGGATAATATTATGTTACTCTTTGGAACCAATGAAAGGCATCTAATTGGAACATGCCAGGAAAAAGAGTAACAAATGATGAAACAAAGAGGTATCTTAACTTCAAAATTAAAAAGTGACAGCTGCAAAATTACCAACTAGTTGATGTCTGATACTTCGCTCTGCAGGCATCTGAGCAGCGCTGTGGCTTTTTAACTACTGAGAACTTTCCCACTACAAGAATGAATTCATGAAGGACTGGCAAGTGCATGCTGCATATGGAATTATACAAGCCCTTTTTCAAGGCAGCATCAGAAACAAAACTGTACTCTGTAAACTTACTTTATAGTTGGTTGCCATTTCACAGCACTGCAAAATAAGCATCCTTAGACTCCAGCCACTGACTTCCTTTATTCAAAATTTTTTTGGTCGGCTTTCACTCATCTCACCTGTAAACCTGGCACGGAAGTAGGGGCTGCAGGTGGCTAACACAACTCTATGTGCCGCAATTTACATGTCTTCAGCTACTACCGTCACATCACACAGCAAATTTTGACTTCTTAATTCATTCATAATTTTAAAATTGCCATGGATTTACTGTAACGAGTGAATTTCGGTGTTATCATCTTTCAGATCCAAAGGCTTCTGATGGCAAAGTTTGATACAAACGGGTGGCAGGAGCATCTCCTTACACTTCCTCCCACTGAGCAAGCCAGGGGTTCCCAGCCTCTGTATGGAAATCTGAACAAGCCACCAGCATTATATGTTGTGTGGAGTGGTCCTGGACAGCTGCCACATCTCATTTCTGGTGTTCTTCTTTTGCTTGAAGGAACAGGTTTTACCTGATTTAATTCAAACAAGTCTAGGATCAAGCAGAGAAATATCAGCTCAAATGTGTCCTCTCAAAAAGACATATATTGCATAGGACCAGATATTCTGGAAGTTTGTTCCTTGTGTGTAGTGCATACTTAAAAATGTTTAACTCATGCAAATTTTTCTCCTGGCCCCTCCAGTGTATTGCACTGGATTGTTTCATACTGACAAGGCTGGCTGTGTAAGTGGGGTGGGACCTCAGCTAGGACCAAGACTTTAGGTTGGAGTCTCTGAGGTTTTCCCAGTTTTCTCTTGAATGTCCCATCAGCTAAAAGCAGCAGAACAGAAGCCAAGTTGCCTTTTCTGTTTTAAATTAGCCCTGTGAAGAACATGACTATCCTTCCTATGTTCAACATACTAGGAGCATTAGCAGCCACACATTCAAGTTGCATTTAGTACCTTCAGGCATCTGCATGGGTGGGTTAAAGTTCTCTTATGTCAATCTAAAAAACCAGCTGCATGGGGTAAGCCAAGGGGCAGAAGTCCCACAATGAGTCGCCCCCAGACCACATCATGCGGTCAGACCACTGGCCAAGGCTGACTAGGTGTTCTCCAAGCTCCCTGTGAGCACTGGCAAACCCTCTGAGGGAGGCTCACTGCCCACAGACAGGGCCAGGGATGGGTATTTCTCACAACTGCAGGATGCCAGGCCCAGCATATCTGCAGCTTCTCTCTCTCTAGCTTTTGCATATGGGCACAATCATGTTGGGTGCCAGATGTGGGACAAAGGAGGTAATATTTGCTTGGGGCTTGCAAAAGCTTTACCTGAAGCAGCACTTTCATGAGCTATGCTGGAAGTTATTTAACATACTTCCAGCCTAAAGCTCTTGGATGCCAACAGTTGTGAGTTAAACTCTGATGGCACGGAGTTGCCTTCATGAAATGCATAACCCTCTGAAGTGATAATAGACCTGAACTGCTTTTATCTCCTTAGACATGGACTCCATTATAAACCAGCAATAATGTTCCCAAGCAGACAGCATGCCTCCACACAGCTGTGATCTTACCTGTCTTACAGATAGAGACCATGAATGGTCATCAGCCTTTGTGTGCTCAGTTTGTCTTATAAGGTCATGTTGAAAGAAAAAAGCAGAGGATGTGAACAGTAAAGCCTTTGCTAACTGTATTTTGCCACCTAATGAATACTTAGGAAAAAGCATTTAAACACTCTTAGCAGTTCTAGTGCCACCATTTGTATGCAAGTGCCATCATTGTACTGAACAAACTTGGGATCCCTGGTATTTCTAGTAAAATTTTAAAGGAAAAAATACTGACAAAAAACCCCAACCAACCAACCAAAATGGTTTATGTGTAACCTTTAAGGCCCTTTCATCAAAAGTAAATTATTCTATCTAACATTCCAAAATTGGTCCTTTCTATTACCAATTCCTTTCTTATAACTTCATTTACTACCATTTCTATGGTTAGATGAGTTAGATGTAACATACACAAGAAGCCTCATGGCTTATTTTTAACATGTAAAACTAAATTTCTGCAATTTCTGCACTTGACACTGTACCTGACACAGTTAAGTGTTGGCACTTCATTAATAATTTTACATGGAAGTGCAGTATTTCTATTAATGGTGAGTTGCATTAACATTCTTAAACCAGCCTGATCTGAACAGGTGGCACTACACTCTGCTATTTCATTCCTACTGGAGGTGCAAAATAGGATGTGGAAAGCTTAGTACCATTTTTTTTTCTCTGTCATCTGACCTGTGGAGGGGCTGACGGCGCTGAAGCAAAGGTTTGCTACAAGGTCTCTGAAGGGCTGGAATGTGGCAGATCAGGCACAGCTGAAGGCATTTATGTGGGTTTTTCTGCCAGCGATTTTGTGGGCACATCATTCAGAGGGAGCACAGAGGTCACCAAACTGCTTGAAGGAGAATGGATAAGGAATGTTTACTCAGCATTTTCACATTAAGCAATGTGGCAAACTCTCAAGAAACCTCTTGGCCAAGTCCAGCATCACTGTAGAATCTGTGTTTGCTTGCACGGACTTACTGTCAGCTTTGTCAAGCGTTTCAGCTTTGTCTCTGAGGCAATCACTATGGATGAGTGACAGGGTGTAGCTGAAGGTAAGGCTGTACTGGACTCCCTGGACATGCTGGCAGGAGAGTGTAAGCTATGGCTCTGCTACTCCCCACCGCTGCAGCTGTGTTCCTGCATGGGGTCAACTTAGACCACTCATGCCTGGCATCTTCTCTGGACCCAGAAATGTTTCTTCTTGCTGGGATGGCAACAGAGCGTTGCTGGAGTGACGTGGTGATGGACATTTACCTGGCCACACTGTGCTAAAGGACAAGCATGACACAATTTCTTTCATCTGGTATCATCTTTCTGGGTAAGCAGCAGCCCATGCTTTGTGGGATGTCAGGATGACCAATTCTGCTGTGAACTTTTAGCACAAGGTCATTGCAAGTCATGGCAGCTTGGCAAAGAAAACTGGAAAGAAGAGGTAATTTTTCTGCTTGAGGCAATAGACAGTTGCCCTCCCTACCCACAGCCTCGCCAAAGTTACTGGCAGCGTGTAGTACTTCCACAAAACCTGTACTCCTTTACTTTCCACAGAATCTTAATAAAAGAAGGATTTATATACATGTTTAATCTCCACTCCTACCTCAGCTATAGCTGTAAGCTAGCCTGGATCACAGGTAGCTGCCAGAAGCAGAGAGGTGGGTAGCAGAGCCAAGGAAATGCAGTTTCTGCTATAAGCCTGAAAAAATCCTATACTCCCCACATTCTGTTTTTTTTTCCCCCTGGTTACTGGAATTCTTTCCAACAATAGAGCTGCACCTACCTTGGAAATCCCCCTCTGCTTGGTTACATTTGCTCTTCCACTCTCCCTGGCATAATACTGAAGATGGTAGACAGCATTTCCTGGGATGTATATCCAATTCCCTCTTCTTGCTTCTCCACTTCCAGGCTGCTCCTTGGCCTGATTCCCAAACCAGTCCTCAGGAAGGTCACCAGGGTCTCTCACAGCCCCATGCATCCCCACTGAGGGCTTCCCACTCTGCTTTACCCTCTTCCCTCTGCCTCCAGCTTGTGCTATCTTTGCTCAGAAACCTGTTGTTTGCTGTGGGGGTGTAAGCCTGTCCATGGGGGGAGTGATGGGGTTTCAACAGGCATCTGCTGCGGTCCAAACATTTACACTTTGGTTTCCTCCTCTATCATACAGGTGCTTGTGACATACACATAAAGAAAAAAAACCCATATGATGCTTCACAAATTGATGGTACACAAAAGCATGAACTTCGGTAGAGCTTTGCTGGGACGTGACATGTCACGCTGTAGTCTCATCCTTGGAGAACCGCTTCTCATTTTCAATAGCTGACTTGGCAGCAATATGGAGAATGGGATGGATGTTATGGATTAATAAAACACAGAGACGTTTTATTTGAACCAAAAGTTAAAATTTTATTTGGAATATCAATATACCCCAAAAAATAAAAATAAAAACTTCCTTTTATGTAATGAAATAGCCATTTGAAAATGGTAAAATAAAGATATTTATCATTCTATTCTCTTCTAGTTATTGTACACATATTTAAGGTTGTTTTTTTTTTCTGAATATAAATCTAGCTTAAGCTTTAAGGCTCCAAAAAGCCTCAAGCATGTAGTGGCCCTTTTGAGAAAGCAGATAAGTCAATCAGAGCTGGGTTTTTTCAGCAGACAGGCCTGTTTGAAGCTGTCCAGGACTGGACAGATGTGAGATTTCTCAGGAAGGTCACTCTTTCAGGGGAGTATTATTTTATAATCATTGGGAAATACACTCTAACCCCTCTTCATGCAGCATTTTACATTATGATGTCCTGGGGAGGGCCCTGGTTCCCCTTAGCTGTCAAATTAATGTGCAGATCCAATGTAGTTTGTGTTGGTACAGTTGATTTAATTTAAGAAATCAAATCCTACCCTGTGGTGTTTGTTCTGCTAGAAATTAAGTCAGTAACAAGATCCTGGTCCTGCCTTTACCCCTGTAAGCAAGAGGTTTCTGTGCTCATGTATTGCTGCATGGACTGCAATGGAGCATTATGACTGCAGGATCAGGGACTTGTCCTTTTGCTGGCTTTTAATAAAATAAATGGAATGGAAAATGTATTGAAATAAAACAGTGAAAACCCACCAACAATTCTGAGTTGTAATTCTTCCCTTTTAGAGGGCTCATTGATGCTAGGCTGAAAAACCTGACTGAAGAACCATGTCAGCGCCTGAGTAATGCCCTGGGTGGTTCGTGCCACAGCTAAGCAAACAAGGGAATTTAGGTCTTGTGTCACCCTCTGCAAGTGGGCTCCAGTGGGCTGAAGAAAAGCTCCCTGAAGTCATTGGACATCTCACCAACAATCTCACTTTCAGTAGGCACTGGAACAAGTCCTGAACGTAGGCGGTATAGCCTGAAATCTGCTTTGATTTCTCCCTCGATCAAAGCCATCTCTATTACTTAAAGGATGAGTGTGTATATGATTTGTATATAAAGATGTTATACTTCTGCTACTGGTTCTGAAGCACAGGATAGACTACAACTACTAGAGATATTACAGCACTAATGCACTACATCTCACACTGCTTACAATGCTCTTTCACGGTCAGAGTAACTTGTCTTTTATAGTCTTTGTTGCCTGAAGCCACCTGAATATTTATCCCTGAGGTACCATTGCTTTAACCTAATATGTCACAGATTTTTACCTTCAGAAGAGAAAAATAAAATACACCCAAGACTTGAAAAAATTATTAGACCATGGATGTTCCTACAAACAAATCCACAGACCCATGTTTGCACTGAAGGAGCCACTTCCTAATTAACTTCTGCAGGAGGAACACCTACACACAAGCCTTATTCCTCTGGCCACCTCATCCTGGGCACCTGGCGCTATGCAGACCACCCTTCTTCCATGTTGCCTTTCCTCATCTCAGAAAGGAGTGAGAATTCAGCCTGGAAGTACTTTGCCCTGGCACATGGAATGGGACTCCCTCCTTGTCTCTCCTGCAACTTGTGTTCAATATTTTATGCCTACTACCCTGTTTGGCTCTTTTGAGTGATTCCTTTTGCACACTTTGGCCCTTATCTCGTGTTATTTTACTATGAGATTGTGGTGAGAGGTCTCTTTTGGAGACAGCTGTTTCTAGTTGTGTGTTATCAGTGAGCCCAGACATAAATCATTTGTGACTGAATTACAGAAGGTCTGCAAGAACAAGGGGTTTCCTTCTCATCACAGGCACAGTTTAAAGAGGCCGCAGAATTACCCAAGTTTTTGTTCTTTAGCTAACTAGTTGAAAATATTTTCCTTAAAATGTTCATTACACAGAAGCAGTGTTAAGGAAGGGCCAAATTCAGCTGGCAGTTGCCTAAGAATAAATCCATACCAACCTTTCTGGTTTTATTTCAGTACATTGGATTAATGTATCAAAATGTAAAACACAGACTTCGACACTGGCATAGTGACCTTATCACCAGTGTAACTTTCCTGACTTCAATAGTGGATCCCATAACAGCATTTCCAGCATCTCTTGTGGCTGTCACAGGCCCCACAATGCTTGGTAAATAAAGTTTGAGTTCCCCATTGCATGTGTGAATGCAACAGAATTACAGCATTCTTTAAAAAAATTTGAGAAAAAAGGGTTCTGGTACTGGGCAAAAAAACTTGAAAGCATGACTTTAAGGCTCAAACCAGCAGAAATAAATAGGACCCAACTATCTTGTGGCTCATAGGTTGGAACAGCTGGAGTATTGCTGAGGTGTCACTACATTAGCGTTGACTGGCTCAATGTTTAAGTACGTGTCAGTGTGTTAAATGTGACGTCTAAATATTATGCATGTATGCTTTAGAGGGGAAAAAGTAAGAAAAACAATGTAACTTGATTTTGTCTTATCCTCAAATTCTTTAATGCCAGTTACACTTTTGACTTCAGTGGAAAACCTCAGAGGAAAAGCCCAGTGGAATAGTAAGGCCATAGGACCTGTGTAAATGCATGTGTGATGTCATTTCCTGAAGCAAATGGCATTGTAACAGCCAATTCCCAGAGTGACAATAAAAATACTCTAATCTACCACTGTATCTTATGTGTCTGATCTTGCTGCCCCTTCCCTACACGTACGCTCATCTGCAGCCTAGTCCCCTGCCAAGAAGCCCACTGAATTTGCTGCTGAGTAACCCCTGCACACCAGGGGTACATCTGCACTGCCTGTTGAGGAGATCACTTGGGGTGGTGTCTGCGCTGGAGCTGCTTCCCAGGCAGCAAGGAAGCTGGCCTTCACCCACTCAGCCTCGGCTGGTAGGGCACTGGGTACATCGAGGAGCAGGTGCTAGGAACCGTGCAGAGGTACCCACGAGGGCTTTGGGAGGATGGGGAAGGAGCAGGTGAAGTTCTTGCTCCACTGAAGTCAGTGTCAGCATTGCCAGCATTCCCATCCAACACAGAGAGGTGTGGGGTTTTATTATGCCATTAAGGAAAACAGAGTATGGGACATGGCAGGTGGTTGCAACCCATCCTGTTTTCTGCCTGTGTTACACTGATGCCACAAGTCCCTGCCATGCTGTGATGTCACTTCTTATAAATAAAGTTTATGGTTTTTTTAAGTCATGACCCATAAGCTTCAAAGTAGCAGGAGTTCCCCTCTGCTCAGACAAAAGGCAGTCAGGCACACCAGCTCCGTTCAAAGCAAAGCAAAGCCTCCACTGACTTCACAGAGTTCAAGACTTCTGCTCCAGCTTCAGCTCAGACACTGGACCACTTCCACCCCCTCTTGCTCTATTTGAGGGACTCAAGACACACAGGACTGAGGGTCTAAATGGCACAATGGTGGACTTCTACCAATGCTTATCAGCTAATTGCAGCTTGACTTTAATTTTGCCTTTTCCACTCTTAACTGGTCTTCTTAACCTGCTTTTTAGCCAGGGCAAAATTAAACATGAGGAAAAAGGCTTATTCAGCATTATAATTATCTACTCCCAAGCTGTATAACAAAATGGTTTACACATTTAATTGGTTTTGTCTAATATTTCCACGTATACAGTAGTCCTATTAATGAATATCATAGCTTCATTACTGCATATCACATTTTGCTATGTTTTGTACCATAAAAATAACGTCAGCACATCAATAACTTAAATAACACAATTGTAAACTCATTTTCTGCTTGTTGTAATTATGATTTTAGCCTGAATAGGCTTTTGATTTGTAAGACCATTCACATAATATGGAATGTAACTTTATTTGTTTTTCTTTTGTATATAATGAGACACCGAAAGCCCTTGTCATCTCTTAACAGGATACTAAAGCAGCTCTGTTTCATGAATGACAGCACAATTAAAGCTAAAAATCATAATTAAGAAAACCCTTTTGTACTGTACAATCTCAAATTAAAGCAAGAAAGATAATGACAATCTTTTGCATTAGCCAGGAAATGTGATTCTCTGCCACTGGGCTGCTTTTTCTTGTTGACAATTCACAGAATGTGTATATGGGTGTAGTTATAGGTGTGTGTATATCCTATGCAGAATAGCAGTCCCTATTTTGTTGATCTAGTTCTTCTAATTTTTTTAGTTAAACTACCTAGCTGTTACAATTTAGAATACTACATTAACACATTTAACATCAAGTTTACATACTTGCGTCTTTGAAATACTAGGAACTTTTACACATTTTATTTGGCTTTGTAAGGACTGAAATATCACAGATAATGCAATCTACTTGTCTTTGAAAGAATATGGCTGTTCTCAACTAACTCTCTAAGGTTCAGAGTGAAATATGTTTCTCCTTATATCTGTAGCTGACTTCAGAGAAGAAAGAATGTCCTCTTAAGTGGTCAGTCTGATGTTACAGTACAGATTCTGCAGAGATATACATTTAATGAAGGATAATTCTCTCTGAACTTTAGAGTCAAGCTGTTGCAGCAAAATTACTTCTTTTAGACTAATTTTTCCTATACAAATCTCAAGAAAAACCTATTCCAAGTATGTTTTGTAGTAGTATCTCCACATGACCAGAGGAGGGCACTTTAAACATCTTTGCACTGCCAGGAGGCAGATGCAGAAGCACAGTGATACCCAATGTCGTGCAGTCCTGCCACCTCTTCCAACCCAGGCAGGCACCCTTGTGTCCACAAAAACATGGAATCCGTATCGTACCACAGGGCTCTGTTCTGAAAACAGTGGGCAGATATATCACTCCCTTCTCGCTAACTAGGATTTCTTCCAATTTTTCCCATTTAATTCAGTGTTGCTGCAGGCTAAATTAAGAGTAACGGATAATTCCTAAAAATCATGTGAGGGCAGTTGTCTCCCTCTCCTTCCTGAACATCCCTCTGCTATTAGCCCCTGTTAATTTAGCAAATATTGATTGATTGATTTAACCCTCTATGACTTATCCTGCTGTAGAAATTCCTTGCCTTTAATTGAAAAATGCACTTGGAAAATGCACTCTCTGAGATATGTATTGCAACAGTGCATCTTTTCACATTAAGCTCTTGTAAAAGTACTGCTCCTTTCCACCTTCTGAGGGAGGCGACTCTGTGTCCCAGATCTGCTCTCCTTATAGAGTACATAGCAGAGAAATCAATCTCTTCTCTTTTTCATTCATGACCACAGTGTGGAGTTCAGCAAGTTTCCATGCAGGAAACATCATTTTCCGTTTCATTTTGGCTAAAGGTATCAACCTTCTATGGAAAAGATTTTAATTCTGCAATCTTACTGTTATCATAGACAGATTTTTTTTTTGTCACTTCTCCTTTGTTTTGTTCAAGTTTAACACTAAGAAAGTATTAGAAAGGATTTAGAAATCTTTTTTTCTTTTTCTTTTTTAAATAAAAGTCTCTCCTCCACCCTGGGGAAACACACTGCTTATTTAACATACTTTTTTCCCCCCCTTCAACGTTATTCCATTTCTCTTCTCTTTTCTTCTCTTTCTTCTTTCCTTTTTTCTTTTCTTTTTTTTCCCCTTCTTTCTTTCCTCCTTTCTTTTCTAGAGCAGACAGGTACAAGAAGGAAGTTGTCTTTCATCAGCAGTCCTTTGAGATAGAGTAGAATTCAGTGAGTCCTCACCATGATAGGATCATAAACTTACTGGGTTAAACCAAGCTAACTTTCCCTAAGCTGCCAAGTTTTAGCTGCACCATACATATATGTTTCCTTGTGCCTTTTTTTTTCTTATAATTTTTTTTTTTCTTGATGACCCTGAGCTATGGCTTCTCATTCCTACCACTAGTCAACCTTCCTTTCTTTTCTGGTTTTGCCGATATAGGCCTCAAAGAAAAAATGGCAGAAGAGCACAAAGTAGCTGAGGTACATGAGAGAGGACCAGATGATGTTCTGCACGTGGGAATGGCACTGGCCCTGCTGCATCCAGGAGAAGACCAGGTAATTGATCACGCAACCGATCAACATCTGAGTGATCTGCGACAAGGTGATGAACATGGCAAACTTGCGTGAGACTCTGAAGCCAGCAGCCCGCAAGGCATAGTAAGAGTACATAACAGCGTGTACTCCATAGTTCATGGTCATGAACCAGCCACCGCCAGCCACCATGTCCTTGTAGGAATACCAAGAATAAAGTAACACAGTAATGTGATGGTACCAGTGTAAGAAGATGAGCTTCTGTTTCCTAAGAATAATGAATATAGTATCACCTGTAACAAAACAAAACAAAACAAAACAAAAAAAAAAAGAGAAAGGGAAGAAATGAGAAACATATCAAACAATTCTATAATTAATGCAGTGCTCTCTTCCCTTTACTGCTGCTGGAGTATACACTACTTTGGAGTAAGAAAAACCACCTCAGCTCCAGATCTGAGAGGCTGTCTGATCCGAGAGCCAGTTTGGCTCCTAATCTCTATGCAATCTTTAGAAAATCAGTGTATCTACATTTTCCTGTGCGAATAATCCCCATTTGAAAACTCCATAGGTTTACATGGTAGCCCTTTGCTGCAAACATAATCCATGAAAGTCTGAGGTGAGGTAGGCAGATGTATGTGTATCATCTCTGACTGTGAGACCGTCCATTATATACTGTCACTGGAAGAGAAATGCAGTTCAATAGAGAGCAGAAAACATGAAGAGGAAGCAGCATACTGTCCTTTGATTCAAATGTCTACATGGAAAATTAACCTCATTAAAATCAGAAGAGCCTATTGAGCAATATGCAAAAGGCTATTGCATACGCAACCTAAAACACTGAAAGGTATGTTATTGTCCGGCAGAGATGCTTATGGAAAGAAATTTGGGTTTTTTGAAATGCACATCCTCTTCAGCAAATATATCTTACTATTGTAGAAAAGTAAATTTTATTCCTCTTTCCTTTTTTTCTTCCTTCCTTCTCCTTTTTGTGATTGCAATAATCATCTCAATTAGATATATAGATATATGTATGCTACTTGTTTTCCATTGTTATAGACACAGTGTTTCCAAAAAAATCCCTGAGATTTGAATCTGGGGACTAATTTTGATTTATATGTATCCAAGGAAATCTATATGATGAATATTAGTCATGGGTGGAAGCAAAACTGCTGTCTGCACAAGGTCTATAATGAGCCATTATGTGACTGTTTACTTCATTAGCTGCAAGATGTTGATTCACATTTTAATAACTAATCATATGTTCAATTTATTGTTGCCATGCAGTTCTAGCTGATGTTTCCCAATTTTAACAACTGCATTTCTGTGGGTTTGCAGTAATTTAAGCAGTAGGAAAACAAGGGATTCTGACACAGCAAGGCAACTGGTGTTGGTCTCTTTCTAGTTTTTATGCTGATGAATTGCTGCCCTCTAATTTTCTGAATCAAATTATCTGCTGAAAGGTAAAGTATTATTTTTGCTGTACACATGAACACAGTGAGAGCTGCAGTCCTTTGAGGTTCAGTGAGGGCATCCTCCAAAATGAAAGCTGAAGGGCTGCTAAAATTGCCTCCTCCTTTCCATTAAAGCAATCCTTTCTTACACTAAGTTGTGAATGAGAACACATTAAGACAGACATATTAAGTTGCCTTTGGCATGTTTATCATAAATATCCTTATCAGAAAAACTGTTGGAGAGATCGAAGTTCATAAGAATCAGGACTGAAAATGCTAGAGATATTATGGGAAATTTGTTTCTATTCAGAGGAAGCAGACAGCCACAGCTTTCAGTGCTTAAGGAGGAAGCCCCTTACTGTTCCCAATTGTATACTCAGATGTGTATTAAAGGATGAATGCTACAGAATGGAGGCAGAACCTGACTCAAAGCTTCTTGCTGGCACAGCTGGTACAGCCCACCCTTCACCTCTGTACCTGTGGGGTCAGTGACTGACGATTATGCTACTCCTATTTACCTAAAAGTAGCTCAGGAAGAAGTATGTACCAGATTGCTTTTACCTCTTGACTGCCCTGCTGTGTATAATCACTGCAGTTTATTCCTGGGCTGGGAATGGTCTTATTCACTGCACATTGCTCTAACTTCAGCCAGGCTGGAATTAATCTCTAGAGACTAAAATATGCAGTTTGGGCTTTGTTTATGTTTACTCAGTTTTTCTAAGACTTAAATGAGATTTTGACAGCACTGAGACCCTTCCTGTGCCTCCTGCACAGACTCTTTTGTTCTAAATACACACAGTGAGAGAAAGAGAGAGAGGGTACTCACCTAGTTCGGGTGCTTTGCTTAGCACAAATGCATATGCCCAGAATTTGCTGACAGGTCCAATGTAAAAACTCTGGTCACACACTGACTGTTTCAGGCCTTTGGTCATCAAAATGTACAGCATATAAGCACCAGTTCGAACAGCACCGAATATACTTCAAAACAAAAAGAGAAAATAAGGAAGCTAAGTGAACATTTGAAATCTACGTGCCATCAGTTCAAGTCATTAGGGGAAAAAGGCCATAAATGTGCTGAAATAATAAGTTTTATACAGCCTAAAAGCTGAAACAACTCTACTGGCTTCTAGGAATTTATTTTGAACTCAGACTTGTAAACTGGACTGCAGCTGTATCCCCTGGTGAAAGTCTGGAATGGTAACATCAGTGGTTTTTATTTCGTTACTACAGGAATGATCCTTCAGTTTTCAGGAGCAGGGAAACATCTCCTTCAGCTTAAAACAACATGCAGAGTTTTGATGCTGATGGCTGGGAAACTAGAAGAAATGAGTTGATAAAGAGATGTATATCATCATAATAATCAGGGCAAGTTCCCTCTTCTGATTTCCTCAGAGTTTTCTCTTGTCTCTCCCCATGTTTTTTATACCCACAGGAGCTTAAGCACAGACAAATCCAGGTAGGGCACACAGATTTTGATGGGGCATCTCAGTCAGAGCTGGTATTTTGGTGCACATGCTTGACTTCATAGTTCACCTCTTAACAGGTCATTGCTAACAGAGGAAACCACTGGTTGAATCAAGCCATAAACAGCAGATTCACCCTCACCTCATTAAAGTGAGATGCAAGGTAACAGTGTTCTCTAAATAAGAAACATTGAGAGATTTGCAACTATATTAATTAGTGCAATTACAGAGGGGATAGGTTGACATCCAGCTGATGTAAGGAACAAAGACTTCTTTCTCAGCAGTAAGGAGCTCTGCAGAAGAAACTGACTCACTTTTACAGCAAGAACATGCTTGCCCGTTGTCTACCATTGTAGCTTGTTGGCCCTTCGTAAGTGTTGATGAATACTAGGTGAAGGAAGTAGCTTTCAAAAAAAAGGAAGAAAAACACACCCAATCTCATTTGAGGTTGGGTATATCTTTATGTCTACATCGTATGTCCTCGTCCCTCTACCTAGTTCCATCTTATCTCCCCTTTAACTTCTTTGTGACCTTGACCTACCTTGCTCTGCTTAGTTGCCTTTCCCGACTATAGTCTGGCAGCAGGCAAAACAAGCCACCTAAAACGATGTGTAAACACACGTGGGCAATGCAAGCTACCATTTATGTAAAGTATGTGAAATGAGGAACAGTTCCTTTGAAGTTACAGACTCTCTGCTACTTGTCCTTGTCTTCTGAAGTCAGTATTTAAAAAATGTGTATTAAAATCATCAAGGCAGCCTCAAAAGTTGAGGTCTATGGTCGTCCTCATGGCACTTGGTCTGACTAGATGGTTCTAGTAAGCCTGCTAAACATAAAAACTGCTGACTTGAACTCTAATATAATTTGCCCAAAGTATTTCGATTTTCAGATCTGCAGTATTGACATACCCAGTCAAACCTGTCTGCTGCTAAGCAACAACGCAATTTGCTCTCCCCTGTCCACTGCAACCAAGTGGAGTACCACACTGTCTGGTGCTCCTCTGGCTGTCAGTGGCATCACAGATGGGGCTGCACAGCCAGGTCATGCCCAGGGAGAAATGCTCCATCTTGGCTCCCCCACCATTATCTTTTGAGGCAACCATTGTGTGAGGTTTCACTGTGCCATCAGGAAATTCATACAAATGTGAGCACTTCTGAAGCTCCTATTATTATTTGCTATTTGCACAGTGGTAGTTGCTCATGGGCTCTATTGCCAGATGAGTCCTCTTGAGCTATGTGCGTGGTACAGGTATGCTGAAGGAGTTCAGCTAATGGGTTTCCCATTAGCACTGCCCAAAGCCATGCCTGCATTCCCAGGCGTTGGCAGGGCAGGTACTGCAGTCTCTCATGTTCACCCACACCTGTGTGCAGAAAAGACAGTGCAGTATTCTTAGCATCTATGCAGCCCATAGTGCATCCTCTCCATGAAGGGTTGTTTCCTCCCAGAAATGCTCTCTCAGCACACTTTTCTAACATCTTTCAAGCATCGGTCCTTTTAAGTCAGCAGAGTGCCAAAACCTGCAGGAGTAGTTTTGAAATGAGGTGCAACTCATTCTGTGTCTTCTCTTTGGCATTTAACACATGCCTTTTTTTTTTTTTTTTTTTTTTCTCAGGAGTTGCATTTCTCATTCCCAAGAAGACAGGAGATCCTGACAGAGATATGATCTGATCACTTCCTGAGGCAGTGAACTCCTCAGGCTAGCCAGGGCATGCTGCTGCTTGCTCCTATGTTTTGGGTGGTGGCAAAACTGGGTGGAGGAAGATCAGACAGAATACCTAATGATATGCTGGTTCTCCCATTAGCAAATACCTCACTGCTGACATTAAAATAGGGGAAGAAAAGGAAACTGTAAATTATGAAATCAAATAGCTGCAAGCAATATGCCTTTTCTTGTAAAGAAGCTACACTGCCTTTTTAAAAAATAATTTATTAATAAAGTTTTAAAACCAAAGAGAATTCTGTTCCTTGAACACAAACCCAGATGAGAAGAGAGCTTGTTTGAGCAACAGGCAAACATTGCTCTAACTGTGATTGAGTATGGACCCAGAGATCTAATCCAGACTGATAACAGAGCCAAAGAGTCTGTACCTGGTGGGGAGTAGAGTCTCCCTTTGCTGTCCTTGAGATTATATTGATGTAGTTCTTCCTGTCTCTCTGTTTAGCAAGAACTGCAGAGTTCTACTTGGAGTGCACTTGCACACACACATCATTCACACTCAACACACTTTTCCGTAATTCCAGAGGATGGTGGCTTCCTCTAGTTCTATGACTCTAGAAGTGACTCCAGTTACTGCTCTACACAGAGTGAGTCAGACTAATATCAATTTTTCATCAGTAGAAACCAAGTTACCTTTTTGTGTAACTCGCAAGGGAAGGCTTTATGAGTAAGGAGGATAGCAAACTAGAAGTAACTGATTCAATTACCTAAATAGACACCATGAGCAGGTAGCGGATATGAGATGCGCTGCATGCCAAAACACTACCGTGACAACAAGCGCTCACCAATGGAGACAGAAAAAGGTCTAATGCACAACTGCAAATGTGTCTTGGACCCAGAGAGCCAGGACTGCTTTTTGTGTCTCTGCCACTTAATCTTGTTTGTTCTGTAAGGTAAGATAAAGCAACAAATTTCTATCTTGCAAAGACATGATGTGCAGCAGAGTGATGACATTGCTTGCTCAGTAAATCACTTCTGCTTCATTCTGTCCTCGCCCTGCTCTCTGCTGTAGCTTTTGTGAGGCACTGAAATGAACTGCTTACCAAAGCAGTCTGTCTGGTGGGAATCATCTGCAGGGATTTTAGAAATAAGGTAGCAGTGAATTACTGTACAATTACAGTCTTTTGCAACTAGAGAGACTGATCAGAAACAAACTGCACCAGCTAATGTTGCTTTCTCATCTATTCAGACTCAAAATGTCCTACATTGTCCTCCCTTCAGGCAGTGACTTCTTTTGTAGATTAACAAATGCCCAATTGATATTTTACTGTCCATAGTATGATCAAAATATATCCATGAGTAAAATAAAAACTAATACTTTTCCCTCCCAAACTTGTTTTCAAACAAGGGTTGGTGGTTTAACTGTGACTGGATGCCGAGTGCCCACCAAAAACGCTCTTATTAGTCTCTCCCCTGGACAGGGGAGAGAAAAATATATCAAAAGGCTCCTGGGTCAGGATAAGGGCAGGGAGGGATCACTCACCAGTTACCATCATGGGCAAAAGAGAGTTGACTTGGGGAAAAGATTTTATTACCAACCAAATCAGGGTAGAGTAATGAGAAATAAAAACTAAACCTTAAACACCCCCCGCCACACACACACCTTCTTCCTGGGTGTAACTTTACTCCTGAATTCTCTACCTCCTCTTCCCAGAGGCTCAGGGAGGAGGGTATGAGGAATAGGGATTGTGGTCAGTTCATCATGTGTTGTCACTGCCGCTTCTTCCTGATATGAGATGTGCTGCCACTTCCCCTGTTCCAGTGTGGGATCCTTCCCACAGGTGACAATCCTCCACAAACTTCTCCAACGCGAGTCCTTCCTGAGAGCTGCAGCTCTTCATGAACTGATCCAGTGTGGGTCCTTTCCATGGGATGCAGTCCTTCAGGAACAGGCTGCTCCAGTGTGGTTCCCTTGTGGGGTAAGATTTCCTGACAGCAAACCTGCTCCTGTGTGGGCTCCTCTCTCCACAGGTCTACAGGTCTGGCTGGGAGTTTGCTCCAGCACAGGCTTCCCACAGGGTTACAGCTCCTTTGGGCTTCCACCTGCTCTGCTGGGGTCTCCCATGGTCTACAGGTGGATTTCTGCTCCGCTGTGGACCTCCATGGGCTGCAGGGGCACAGCTGCCTCACCACGGGCTACAGGGTAATCTCCACTCCAGCGCCTGGAAAACCTCCTCCCCCTCCTACATTGACCTTGGTGTCTGCAGGGCTGTTTCTCACACATATTCTCACTCCTCCTTCCATCTGCAATTGCTCTTGAGCAGTAACTTTTGTGACTCTTAAATATGTAATCCCAGAGGTGCTATCACCATTGATAGGTTGGCCTTGGCCAGCCCTGGGTATGTCTTGGAGCTGGCCAGCATTCATGGAGGAAGCTTTTAGCAGTTTCTCACAGAAGACACCCCTGTAGTCCTCCTGCTACCTAAACCTGGCCATACAAACCCAGTACAGAGGGCCTGAAAACACATTCCATGCATGGGTTAGGCACTGCATTAAGGAGGGAAACTGAGGGCTGGGGAGTGGCTGATGGGAAGACAATGCAGGCATTAGTGGCTGAAGCCTATTAATGTTTTCTGCTGTGTCCATCCTAATTGCCAGGAGAGAATGAAGTACTTGTTTCTCAAAAGCCCAAGAGGGCTGCAGGCAGCTCAAGACTTCAGTCCAATCCCAGCTGCCATTGTAGCAGGCTCAGCTCCTCCTCACAGTGGAGGTCACCGCCCATTTTTGCTAGAGCTGCTTTCTATGCAGATCCATCTCTGCACTTGGCTCCTGACACCTCTGGACATCCCAGTCCAGGATCAACACTGCAGAACTGTGCAGAGAATGTGACTTCCACATAAAACAAATTTAAAAGTTCAGAACAGAATATAGTAACATTTCCTAAAGGCTGATCATAGAGTGGAAAGTCTCTGCTCTGGTTTGCATTTTTTAAAAGAACTTAAATCAATTAAACAAACCATGCAATCTGTATACGCAGAACTAGTTAAAGATGGCATTGAAGGGGATAAAAGTCTTGAGACTATAGCTATGGTGAACAAAAAATATGTTAGCTACAAGCTAGAAGTGGAGTATCTATTCAAAAGCATGCCATCCTGTGTAGCCAGCACCAGCAGAGAGCAGCAGGGAGGCTGAAGACAGCAAGACCCAGCCGTGCTGCACAAAATTAAGGGCTGGTAGGGACTTCAAGCAGAGGCCTCCTAACCCAGGTCCACAGGCTGTTCAACATGGCCCAAACCACTGGCACCCAGCTGGTTTAACTAGTCTCTGAGGTGTCTGACTATCTTCTGCCTTGGGCGTGCTGGGCTAGTCCAGCAGCGAGCCAGCTGTGCACCCAGACACAGCTCCCACAGGTCCAGCTCCAGCTCCCAGCCTGGATCCCAGATACAAAAGAGAAGAAATCATAATTCTGCCTCAACCTACTTACATGGTGACTCACAAGAGTCCCAGCAGGTGAGTCTGTGCCCTGGGAGAACAAGGAGGTGGCAAAAACATGGTCCTCCTCTGTGAAAGCCACACTGAGCAGCTGAGATGACCACACATGCAAGTCAAAGACCTCTGACTGCATCTGGCTTATACCGGAACGGCAATAAGGAAGCAGGTTCTTTAGTTTTTGTTGACTCTTTTTCATTTTAGCATGTGAAATATTTATGGAGGAAGCACTTTGAATTCAAAAGAAACTTCTAAAGGGCAGCAGGTCAAGAATGTGGAGCTTCCTACACCTTCCTTCATGACAAATCAAACCACGTTCAACTTCCCATTCTGTTCAGCATCAGTGTTTTGGGGGTCATGCCAAGTTTCCCTTTTGCTGCTGAAGAGCTGGTCTCCTAACGTAATAAAATGATCTTTCTGTGCCCTTCTGATCTAAAACTCCCAGTCTTCAGGAAAGAGGAATGAGTTGTGCTGCTACTGCTGAGGCATAGGAGCACAGGAAGCACAGCAACCCCTTGGTTTGACAGGCCCCAGCAGCAGGGTAGTCCAAGAGCACACCTAGAGACAGCAGTTACTGTAAAAAGGGGCAGCAGAATATTTCTGTGCTTAGCCAAGCAACAGAAAACACGT
>JAWWES010000133.1:26200359-26262103 GCA_035583135.1 Lophotriccus pileatus
CCTCCACTTTTTTTTTTTTTATAACATGATTTCATTGCTCTTAGTCGCAGTGGGGAAAACGAAGAACACGGAAGGCAAGAACTTTTCCAGCCAGCCTTGGCACTAGAGAGTTCAAAATGTGGCACTGTGCTCTGAGCAGCTACTCTGTTCTGGGAAGACACTGAAGAGGCATTTAAAACGGTGGTTTGCATCTCTCCTGGATCTTCTTTCAAACATGGTTCCTCTACAGACTGACAGAAAACTGTCAGATTGACTCAAAATCTTGGAAATATGCTACACTCGAGAATGCAGCAGGAAACATACCAATGCTGTATTAAATACCATTATGCTTAGTAAAAATTCTGTCTCTATAATCCACTGCTCTGAGTAACAGAACTGGGTTCCTCCAAAACATACTTACACAAATAGTTACCATCTCTGCAAGGGCATGAGAACACCAAGAATTTAACAAGCCCCATCCTTCTGATGCCTTGCTGCCCAGCTGCTCCTCAGCCTCTTCCCCTGCCCATCTCCTAACTGGGAAGAAGAAGAGATGGATATTGTAGCTCACCCACACAGTCCTCCTTTGCCCTCCTGGACGGTGATGGAGACTCATTCAAGGTGGAGTCCAAGCCACATCATTGTCAAAAAAAAATGGTAAGAAAAGGGAAAGATGAGCAATAATATGTTTTTTTCAGTGTGGTGCTTGCTTATCCTAAAATCTGATGGTTAGCAGTACTGGATGTGTTTTATAAGGGCGTGCTCTGGCTCTCAGTATCATGAATGTGAGCAGAACTCATGCTGATCTTTGCAGTTTTTATCACCCTTTTTGGCAGAAGACTCTTCTTTGCATAAATTCATGCATACTTTGAGGTTTGGGTTCAGTCCTATCTAAATCCCAAAGTAAAATTTGAGAGAATTCCCCATCCATCTCTAAAAAAGACTCCCACCATTGAACCAAGCACACAAGCCTTACTTTTTAGCCCTCTACTATATCTGACCCAGATGCCTTTCTAGAAACTTTTTCAATGCAAATAACTTGAGTTTTCAGTTGGGACCAAAACCTGATGTCAGGCCAGCTCAGAGTGATTTAAAAATTGTGCAAATATTTTACATGGCTCTAAGAAATAATATATCATTTGTGCAGGTTTATATACCCATAAGCATATGCATACATGCCTTGGTAGTGTTTAGTATCCTATGCGATAAATTTTGGGGAGGGTAATGAGGTCCATTAAAGTGACAGCTTGCTCTGTGGTTTCTGAGTGAGGGCAGATACTGTGTGCCTTGCATCAGCCTTTTGTTTCTCCTCAGCAATAAATCCTTCCACGTGGGTCCACTCCCTTCAGCCCTTCCCTCTCACCGGCAGATTTCTTAGTCACAACTCACTTGGCTCCCCAAACCATTTCTTTGTCTGTTTTATTGACAAAAGTGGAAAGAAAACTAGACTTATTTCCTTCTCTCTCCAGGGACCTCAGTAAGCATACCCAAACAGTGACATCTCCACAGGGCCCCCGATCAATGGACACTGTCATCTGGAGATTTTAATCACATTAACACCACAGCAGAGGAAAATCTATCTGATACTCCCTTGCTAAAGTGGCAAGCTCAACAAATTCTGCCAACTGCTGCAACTACTACTTGTAAGGCTTATTTATATGTGTGGATAAAAACCAATCTACCACAGCTACCGCCTTCCAGTCCCTTCTCACGGAGCCTGAATTCCCTCTCCAGGAAATGCAATTTGATCCCCTAGACCTGCCTGCCCTATGATTGCAAACAGCTATATTCAGACAATCCTGAGAGCAGAGTACCAAAAAAAAAAAAAAATCAATAAAGTGAAGTTTTGTGAGCTGGTGGAAGAACCTGCACTGCTTACAAAGCATAGCAGAAAAACAAATGCCAGGGCCGGATCCCTACCAGTAGCCTGTGTAACAGAGGAGAATATAATTGGTGAAGGTAAAAGGAGTTATACCTCGCATGGAGAGTCTTACAGAATACTTGGTAGCTACGCAGGGCCCGTTGGGTTTTGCTAGAGATAAGCAAGGAGCAATGGTCAGGCTGAAGGGCAGCTGCACTCAATCATTACCATAGGAACATGAGAGAATAGCATAAGCTGCTCACACGGACACCCTTGCAATCATACACTGCTGAAAAACATATAACTGTTTCCTTAAGTGAATGAAAAACAATTTTTCAGCTCTACCCATGTAACCCTGCATCTTCTCTGACTTCCACAGAGTCACTTACAAGTTAATCAATAGTAATCACCTATCATCTGGTCTTGCCCTCCTCAGTGTGCTGCTACCTGACACTGCTCCCTGATTATCTGGTATGTGGATGTTAGGAACTTGCAGGAACAGTTTCTTGATGAAAGCTGTTACTTCTTGAGCAATAAGTCATTATTGTCACTAAATAATATTTGGACTTTTGTTGTAGCTGAAGTTCCCTGAAACCCTATGAAGGCTGTATACCTGGTGAGATGGTTTTCTGTCAAGAAACATTTTCTAGTTCTTAAGACATTTATTTCAGCAAGTTTGGACTGTAGTTAAATTACTAAAAAGGAAAAAAAAAATCAATTTTCAACTTAAGCCTTGTATGTGGTGCAAAATCTCATATGAATTAAGGAATCCATCTGAGGATTTCTAAAGTAGCCCATGAGGATTAATAAGCACAGTGTACCTCTTAAGCAATCCTTAATGAATGCTTCAGGGGCATTTGCACTTGTTCCTGTGTCGCTACTGAAATTATTCTCAGCATCCAACATTATCTCAAGGCAATTTTAGAATAAGTGTAGTATTGCAGAGATTTAAATGATAATCCGAAAAAAGTGGCATTATCTAGTTCTGCAGGATAAATTAAAGATACTTATGGGATCAAATGTATCAAGTTGGCAGAGTAACTGTCATGTATTGCACTGAAATGTATGTATTCAGGAGTTTGAAATTATCCTACGCAAATAAAGCCAAACAGTAATAAAGTAAAAGATTTAGCAGAGAATCAAGCCAACCAATAGAGCCAGCCATCAGTAAAGCTGTAAAACTGGCAGGTAACAAAGTAAGCAAGAAAAGTTACAAGTTACAAGAAAAGACTAGCATTTGACAGAAAAAAAAAAGCTTGAAGAGGCTAACAGCTATAATATAGCTGTAATGAGCTGCTCAGATCCATAAATTTAATACCAATTGCAGGCCTGGAGCCTTTTTCACTCTCCAGGGCAGTACTCCTGGGAGCACCTAGAGAGGTTCAGAGCTCAGGGATCTGCCTACAGTTGGTAAATAATAAATATAGGTTTTTTATTCAGCAACCTAAGGAAGATGCTGAATGGTACAGGCACGAGGACACACATTTGTTTAGAAGAAGTTAAACTTGTCAGAAAACAGTGACTCTGCTAAACCACAGCTCGACACCCGTATGCAGCCAAGCCCTGCGCCAAGCAGTGTTGGGTTTGGCAGTGTTTATTAACAGCTCATCCGCACACGAAGTGTTGGGTTTGATAGGTCATGCAAGTTAACACCTCTTAGTGCTTTATTCCCACTGTCTCCAACAAGCACAAGCTGCTGGGGACTTACTCAGAAGAAAAATACATGGAGGTTTCAGTTCCCCAGGGATTTCTGCACGGAGGAGGTTCTTTTACCATGCTCACGAACCAAGTCTTGAGGCTGAGTAAAATGCAGAAGTGCTGCCACAGGGAGAACAGAAGGGAGGTTTGATTCCTTTTGAATTAACTGCTTTATCTCTAGTGCAGTTCCATTCTTAAGCCACCAGACAGATGTTCTCTATTCGTCAAATACACTTTCCAGTCTGCTCCCCATTTAAAATTGAGAGACAAATCTCACTCCCAGGGGCTCTGTTTTGAGTACCATTTGTGCTAAGTGGTGGCCTGCAAGGGCTCCTGTAGGCTAGGACAGGCTGATCTCATGAGAAAGGTGTAATTCAAGGTGACAGACTGAGTGTCAACACACCCACTGATTGTGAGAGAGAGGAAGGAACAGGGGCAAATGAGCACAGTGGCTTTCTAAATAATGTACTGAATTCACTTTGCTAAGATGTTCACTTCCCAGCAATAAAGATGAGCAAGCTAAGTCAGAGAAAAGAAAGTTTTAAAGAAAGGAAGCCCAGCTTAGCACCGAAAAAAGAGATTTTCATAACAATTCTTAGCCAATCCTATCCATAACTCCTGTAAACTGGAATCAGCAGGGTCTCACAGTGACTCCTTGGTTTACTTTTAGTCAGGCCTGATTAGGTAAAAACAGTAAAACCAGTTCACATTCAAAATTACTTTGATGGACACAAATGAGTCCACAGCAATAAGAGCAGAGTTAATGAAGGAGTGAGATTTTAGAAGGGAATACGCACAGCATTTTGTCATATGACATCAGCTACAATTCTGGATATAAGGATAGTTAGAATAAATAAGGTAGATATTGGAGATGCATCTTCTTGACAGTACTTTATTGGTCTTTTTATTTATTTCAGTCTTTATATTTTTATCATCTCCATACTATTTTTTAATGCCAGCTAGAACTTGTTTTGCACTGTTTGAATTCACTCTACATAGCACTATTTGTTCTCCTATTGGGATTACAGTTAAGTTTATGAAAAAGAAACTTTTCTCCTTCAACTGTTACATCTCATATAAGGGATTTTTGTCTTCTCTCCAATCACTCTGAATTCCTTTTGTTCACCCAGCTTTCAACTTCTGCTTCAAAATGGCAATTAAAAAGATGTTTCTTTGTTTGTTACATAAGAAAATCAGGTAAGTATATAAAGATGAATGTGATCTTATAGAAATGAATTGCTAAGTATGTATACACTGAGCTTTTTACTGATTTAGGTTCTGAGAAATGTCCTACTGAGGATATACATTAACAAATATAGGGAATGTTTCACTTGAAGTTAATTTGCTTTTAAATTTATAAGTGAGAAGATTATTAATTCACCCAAAATGCTGCTTATTAATTTTAATGTTATTTGGTAAACATTCCTCTTTTCAGTAATTAATTTTATCTTTGAATGTACTGTCAGGACCTTATGAAATTTCAGAGTATTTTAAGATTTTGATGGGTTGCTCAGCAGCATATGAAATTAAGTTGTGTTTAATCTCCATGGCAAGTATCTGTGAATAGCAGCTCTTGCAACAGGACATAAATCTCAATCATCTTTCATCACTTTTCCTGGTTATAAACATGATAACTAGAAGGTATTTCAGAGTCACAAATCTCAGCAACTGAAATAGTTTCTTTAAACATATGTGTAGTCTTTTCCGTTCGATTCAGCTCAGAACTGAATTTCTCACATAAAAACGTGTCTCAGACTGCCATGTCAAGAGCCTTCTGTGGAACAAGGCAAACCCTTTAAAGCATGCTGCTGTGTTTCCAGTAACGGAACAGTTAACACCAGTCCCATAAAAGCAAAGTGAGTCACCCTCTTTTAGTGAGACTGTTTGGTTTTGTCTTTCAAATATAAGACCTATTGCTGTTGGAATACTTTGCTTTTGAGGCTCTGGTTAGCTTTGTGGCAGGCTTCTAGTGACCTTTTAGCTGCATTTGATATAATTTCTACGACTTTGAGGGAAAGTGTTCACCAGGAAGAAAGACATTTGGAAACTCTGTATTGACACCAACTCATTTCCACCATTGCTACAAAGCATAGCTGGGTTTGAATTAGAATCTAAGCAATCTCGGGTGATGACAATTGCTTTGCGGTGGAGTGGTTTGGCTAGATGAAGAGATATTCCTCCTCTCACTGCACCCACCAGCCACGGTCAGGCTTAGGCTCTGCCTACAAATGATTGCATCACATTAGATGTTTTAGTTTCTTTGCCTCCCCTACTGATATGACAGTACTCCCTAGGGAAAACAACCTTTTACTATTATTAGTTAGTGCCTTGACCCTGAAACTTCTGTTGTCAGCCCCTTAAGGATGGAGAGCACATGAAAATACTGCCATGCTGCTGGTTTTGTGTGACGATGAGGCAATGAAACATGTTTAAGCTCCTTGATAGAGATGCTACCCATACACAGAGTCCATGGCCTATAAAAGGAACTACAAAAATCCATCTGAGATGTAATGAAAACATAAATAATTTTGTACCCTTCCATGAATCCTGGCCTCAGCTTTGCTGATTTCTACAGATGCCAGCATGACACTTCTGATACGCTCCAAGTAAAACATTCAATGAATGGCCTTAGCTTCATGTTCAAAACGTCATGAATATAAAAACTGGCAATTCAGGTTTGATTGCAGATTTTTAACCCCAGGAAAGATTCAGAAATACAGGGCTGACTGTCACTTTGATTATGTAGGTGAATTGGCAATGGTTTCTTTGAGGTTTTATGGGACTGAAGAGAGACCTTTTGTGTCAGCTTTCTAACAGTGGGTTCCCATTGACACAGAGCAGCACACGACTGCTCCCCCACAACCTCAGTACATAACCAGGCTGGGCAAAATCACTTAATTAAAGTGTAGAAAACAAAATGAAACAGAACAAAACAAAAGATTGGAAACATTTCAGACAACAAATCTTCATTGTCTGAAACAAGTCAACAAATCTGCTAGGGACTAAAAAACCAAACCAACCCCACAACCCAAAAAAAATATCTCAAACTAATTTCTCAGCAAAAGATTTCCAGAAGATCATGTTTTCACAGAGATTTCCAAGTGAAAAACAAGATTTACTGCTCCTACAGAAGTTTTCACTGAGAAGCGGTAACCCATTTCAGAGACAAAATGTTCAAAACTAGTCAACACTTTCAAAGGGAAATAAAGCTGTTTTATCTCAGAAATCCTGCTGGTTGCCAGTGTTGACACAAAACTCACTCTTGACCAGGCTCCTGAATGCTCAGCAAGCTCAGCAGGGTGGTGTAGTTGTTTTGTTTATTTATAAGCGTGGCAAGTTTCCTACTGTAGCTGCTACCACATTTAAATGATCTTGGCAAGAGCAAAGCATACAGGATACATTCTGAAGAAGGACCATGTGATTTCCTGGCAGGCAATTTCCTCTTTTTTTTCAAGACCAAAACACATCTTTTCAGCCTCTGCTAAGTGTTACTATTTCTGAAGACATTTGAAGCAGGTAAAATGGTAGGAGTGCTAGAAGGGAGATAAACAAGTAGTCCAGAAAAAAGCCTCAGACTGACCTTGAGGCAGAATACTGAGGGCTCTCCAGGCAGGTTTTTCTTTCCTCAGTACAACCACTTATGACAGATAAATAAATTACTTAGAATTTCTGCAACATATTGTAAAAATCTTATTATTTTAGCATCCCAGAAAGCCAAAGAGGAAGTATTTTTAGAGTTAAGGAGCATTTTCCTTGATCCATAGTAAGTCTACAGGCAGAACACTGGCATCTAAAGTTATCTGAATTGACCTTAGGAGGAAGCAGGAATGTCTTTCAAGCCAAGCATATATAAATGAAACACCTAGTTATGAAAGGAGTCAGAAAAAAAACAGATCCAAGTTACCTGGAAAGTTTACAGCATTCAAAGTGCTTCTTGCTAAGAGAATCTGTAAGGCTGGGAGTGACAAACTGTCCTAGAAAGCACAGTGGTGCTGAAGCACCAGGTAATGGATCTTCCAGTGAACAATTATAAGAAGTCTTCATCTCAGGTTTTAATTATTTCTTTGGCATTTCCTCTGTTTTCCAGGCAAAAAGTCAAGGGGATTTGAATGGGATTGCATGTTGCTATGGAAGCTACAAAGGTTTCAGCCTCTGTCTTACTGCAAGCATTTGGAGTTGTTTTTCCCCCTTCCCTATTTCACTCTTTTTCATACCACTCAGCGCCTCAAAAGAGCAAAGCATAGTCATAACATTTTTGTAATCAGCTGATGCCCACTAGCAAATACAGCATGTTAAATGCACAGTGCTTCTGTGTAGGCCAAACATCTCACACTCCTGTTCAGCTCTCCCCTCTCCACCCTGCTGTCTCATTTCCTGACACAGAGAAAAGGGCAAGCTCTGCTTGGGGAATATTTGTCCCTGAATTGTGCTATTTGAGCTGATGGAGGAAGCAAACCCTGTAGTGTTGAATCCTCTCTAACTGTGCCCTTCTGGCCAGTGCTTCTCATCTGCACAAGCAGAGCTCAACTGGAGTGCCTGCACTGAGGTGGTCTCTATGGCAGACTCATCCTGGCAACTTGTAGCTTCAAAACATGAAGTCCACAGTTTTTATATCACCCAGCATCATCATCAGCTCATGGTGGCCATGAGCTATTTCGTATGATTATGATGGGAAACTACAATTAGAAAGTAATAAATATGTTGATTTCAAAGTCCATCTAGACAGTGTAGCGTAAATTCATGCTATTCCTTGATCGCTGCATCGATCACTTATGATTTTGGGATGAAATTTACTAGTGAAATCGCTTTAAAAACCTCAACATGCGAATGTCAGCCACAGACCCACTTCAAAATAACGTGATTTTTAAATTTGCTGTACACATCTTATGCAAAGGACAGTTCTGAAATCACGCTTCACCCCCCCCCAGCCTGGGAGTTAAACTACAAAGCCAGTGTAAGCCAGATAGTTTCTAGTGTCTACATGCAATAAGAAAGTGCAATCAGAATGTGCATTTTGGGATCCTGCTGGCTACAAACCACTTCACAAATTGATCCCCAAATGAAATGCTATCTAAGAACCAGTTCAACAGCTGCTGAAATTCAGCCATTACTGGAACAAAAGATGACAACTGCTTACAGCACCTTAACGCAAAATGATGTTAAACACAGCCAGAAGTACAGCATCTGCAACCAGATGAAAATGACAAATTTTCAGTGTTAGAACTTGCTCTCAAAGTTGTCTAGATTACTAAATATTTTTTCTGCTCTGAAATATTTTCAAGGTGTTGAGGAACAATTAAAACCCAGCCAAAACAAAGCTCTTCTATGAGCATGTCCTAGCTGTTAGAAATACAATTTATTTTCCCCTGCCAGAGTTTTGGGAAGTCTCAAGGTGATATAATTTTGCAGACAAAAAGGAAAAGCCATGAAAAAAGCCAAACTCCCCCATTCCTGCTTTATTTCATTGTGTAAAGCCTCTCAGCTCAAACTATTCCCGTCCTGTGAAAAATCATGCACCATTCACAGCTGCTCAGTAAGCAAACCTGTTTTATGTACTTGTGAATTAACATATTCAGTAATTATTACACTGAAATTAGAAAAAGATACAATTATCAGTGTTTGATAATGGTTTGTAAATGGTCTCTATGCTGTTGAGTGAGCTATAACTTACAGTCCCAATAGGCACTGAAATGGAGGATAATCCTTGGGTCATCGGTGTACTGTTACTAGTAAATTGTACCAAAAAATAATTTGCTGTAAGGGCTATTTTTATAAGCATTTGTTTGTTCATTCATTTATCTTCAGCCTCATTAAAAAATAGCATATTAAGCACTTAAAATGGAATTCAGGTTGGCCAGTTGCATTCCTGACTTCAACAAGTATCAAGAATTTCAACCTGACGTTGCCCATACTCAATGATACAGTATCACAGGCAGAGCGGGTGACACACAGCCAGAGAGATGTGCATCACTAAAAAATAGCCTTACCCTGTGGAGCCACCTTTTTGCTGCACTCACAAGCAGTCTGTGATGGAATCACCAGAAGCCAGATTCTGATTTCAATTACAGTGGCCTAATTTACCTGTCACCAAAGCAGTGACTTTAGGTATACTGTAAAGGACATCAGAGTCTTGACTAAATATTCCATATATACATACATAAAAATGTAATATGACTAGTAAGTGAGAACAAGACTAACATCTTAATGTGTTTATTACCACCTGTAGCTTGCATGGTAAATCTATTGCAATGATAAGCGTTTTTTCTCGTGTGCTCCTTTATTTTCACCTTTGTTCTTCAAGGGGGTTATTGATTTCTCTCCTCTTCAAATGCAGTATGATCTGGCAAGTCAAGGGGGAACCATTTCAATGGTGAGGAGTGGATCAGGATACAACCCTGAACAGCAGAGCTAAAGAAATGCCACTTCTGGGTGAGCCTGCTGTCGCACCAGCAGTGCTGTCGTACGTGAAGAACCCCAGAGCCCCTTCGTGGCGTGACGTCAAAGGCAGCTGGTGTGAAGAAGTGCCTACCTGAAGACGGCGAGGCTGAGAGACCAGAGCACTAGCGGTTTCCTCAGTTCAAATTTTGCTCGTTTGTTCATCAGGTGCCGACCACCAAATATAAAGGCAGCATACAGAGCTGAAAATAGGAACGATTTCTTCCTGCAAAACAAAACCAAAAAACACCTGTCAAGTGTTGAATTAGTATTAGGTACACAGCAGAATCACATCACTACTAAGGGCTTGTGCATTCCCTTGAAAGGAAACTCTTTTGAAGACAATTCTGCATCCCAGCTGAGCTTATCATCTCTGTATGAATCTACATGCCTACACATAGTCAGGGACAGGTGCAGGCACAGGTGACCCTGGGGAAGTTCTGAAAAAGAACACGCAAATTTGGCTTCCATTCTTCCCCAGTTTCTAAAGACTGAACTTCTGTGAGGAATAGAATAGATACTGCAGAGCTCAGACACACTTCTGCAAGTCCAACACATGGCTGATACTTGAACCATCTGATCACATTTTGTGCCTCATTTATCTTTTTCATATAAATTTTTGTTTCCTGCAGGATCCTCGCTACCTGGCAATTTAGTTACACATTGTTCCCTCCAAGAAGACCCTTAAAGATCATGAGCACTGCAACACAACATGATGAGCCTCATGAAAAGAAGAGAACCAGCAAGGAGAGGTCAATAGCCCCATTAAGCAGCAGTGACCATGCTGGGTAGCATTGCCCTGCAGCAAAAAGCCCTGCCTATGCATGCTGGTTCAGGAAATCCAGTGCACTTGCTGAAAGGTCAGGCAGGGTTTTGTTAAGGAACTCCAATGATACTATTCAAATTGCAAGTTTTATTTTTAAAACTGCCTGATAGTAGTCCAGCTCAGCAATAATCACCAAACATTTGAACTCTGCTGGTATAACTCATTGTAAATCAGCCATTAGAGGTCAAAAATAGATTCAGCCTGGGATTCCTTCCCACACAGCACAGTATTACACTGACTAAGACTTAATTTATGTACAGCATTAACGGTAGCCTAGCTGGATGGGCATCTATTCAAGCATAGAATTTTCTCCACAGAATTTATAATTACATTCACAAATATCAGTGGACTGCGATTTTGCACCAGGAGGTTCTGGTTCTTTCTGGACGCCAAAAAAAGAATGACAAACACTCTCAAGAAAGGTAACTACTTCATAGACATCCCAGAAAAGGCAGCTGCAAGGTACAAGACCTTTTGTTCCTTCTGATGCTGGAACCCCAAGATACAGGAAGAGAGGACAGACCTGTGATCAGGTCGTGTCATGCTGCCCATGCTTCCCATTGGTGACGATGCGCACCCAGATTGTGGTCTTAAGAGTTTTTATAGGATTTTCAACTGGATGTTTAAATGAGAGTGTGTTGCTTCACCTCAAGACGAAGACAAGTATATGCTGTGGTGTCGCTACTGGTACCAAGTAGGTGCCACCTCCAGGCTCTTCCATTATGATTAGCCAGCTGAGGGTACCCTAAGGCTGGTAATACATACAGCATAGCACAGCACAGTCCTGAAGGCCGAGCAACGCGTGCAGCACAGTGTGGCACAGCACAGCGTGTGCCTGCACCTGCTCAAGGGAACTGGCACATGAAACGTGAGACCCTCGATGGACACATCTCTTTGGAAATACAAAGAAAGCACATGCAGCCTTCACTCGAGATTAATGGATTTTATATAAGTTTGAAAGCTAAGTAAAACTAAGTAAAAACTAAGGTATATCAGTATGGATTCAGCAGCATGCCATTTTCTGCCCAATTAGAAACTCCTCAGTTTCTCCTGATGTGTTTATAGTTCTGTGTTCCAAGACAAAGGTAACTGCATGAAAATCTACCTAATCATCTGCACTGAGAAGGGAGGACCTGGTGCCTGTGGCTTCCTGAGTGAGCTTTAGCATTCATGCTGGCAAAACCCCCAGGAAGACTAGGATGACCACAGGTCTAGCAACCTCTCACCTTGTGTGTTGAGAGAGTCTAATTGCCATGACAATGGTTATCACAACCATATTCTGAAAACCACAAAGCCCTTATTCATCTCATAATACAGAAAAAAAACCCATTCATTTTCATTGCTCTGGGATTGAATTTCACAGTCAGGGAAGGGGCAGAATCACCACAATTGATCGTATGATTGCAGTTTAGCTTGTCTAGACATTAGTAAATATTTGTTAACTAGTCTGGGTAATGACGAACCACCTCAAACCTGCTGCTATCAAACCACTGAACTGTTTAGATAATATTTATTGGTAACAAGATAGAAGCAGGCTGTCGGTGTGAGGATGGACTG
This sequence comes from Lophotriccus pileatus, assembly GCA_035583135.1. Taxonomy (NCBI): domain Eukaryota; kingdom Metazoa; phylum Chordata; class Aves; order Passeriformes; family Tyrannidae; genus Lophotriccus; species Lophotriccus pileatus. The sequence goes on from JAWWES010000133.1 coordinate 26,212,716, forward strand.
CACTCTCATCTCCTTCCCTCTGCAACCTTATCAGCAGCAGTGTCAGAGCAGCCCTGGGCATGGGCTTGGGAAGGCAAAGGGAGTCTGATGGGCTGTACCCTCAGTCTGCAGTCCTGTCCTGGCTTGCTCCTGGGCATCAGAGAGATGTCTGCTCTGCATGCTTCTGCCCCTTAAATCCCCCAAAAGTCTGAGCTTACAGTGCTCAATGCAGACAGACAGCAATGCACATGACCAGGCACAGAGAGATGCGTACACACGTACAGCCACTTGAGCCAGATCACAAACAGGGGCCACACAGGAGCAACCCTGCAGCCCCACACCATGAGGGAGGTGCAAACCCCCCACCTCACAACACTGCAGTGGGAGTCCCTCATGCCAGAGGCATGGTCCATGCACGGAGCTCCAAAGCAACCAAGAGCAGTGAAGGATGACAGCTCGAGTAGTGCATGATGACATTCCCATTAGTGCAGGATGACATTTTGAGTAGAGCAGGGGAAAAGACTGCAATACAATGCTGCCATGCAACTGCCAACAGGGAACAGGCTACACAGGTTGCCATGGGAGGACATCAGGATTTGAGAGAAGTAGCTAGAGATAACTTTGCAGGAAGGCAGGCAAGAAGCAATTAATTTCCGGATCATATACAGCCAAGACTTCAAAGTAATGGTTTGGTTTCAGCTCTAGTTCAAGAAAGAAAGACCAGTTTCATTGAGTTTGTAGCTCAGGTCTGTATTCTGTTTGACTTCCTTCTTCCTGAACCAAATAATCTATATATTTACAGCAGGTAACCTTTCATTTTGCTTCTTATTACTGAAACTATTTTTTGTGAGTTCAGTCAGTTTGTTGAAGTCAATCGTTACACTACACTAATTAGAACACAAAAATTTTAGATCACTTTTAACAGTTTTGTTCAGCATTATTTACAATGATGGTGAATTGTATTCCCCCAGTATACAGCTTTGTATCAGCAGTGGAAGACAAGAGAAGATTTGACTGCATGCATGATCTGAACCACAGAGAGCAGCTTCAGAGTAAGCAGTTTTAGACAAGGAAGGACACAGTAGTATTATCTCCATCATTCTGTTTTGACATCTGCTGATAACTTTTGCTAACTTTTTGGACTTTGAATTTTCCCCTCTTTGCAGCATAACAGTGATTGAAAGAATTAGGCAGCCCAGGTGATAGAGTTACAAAGGGGTTACAGAGGTATGTACTCTCAAGATATCTGATTAACTGCATTAGACTGGTATTAACTAGTTTCCTACCAGAGTTTTTATGACTGATTTTCCCAAAGGTTCACAACTATAGTCTGGTTCCTGGGCTGGTGACACAAAGCAATGGCAACGTGACAGCACTGAATTATATGAGATAAGATTTTAGCCAAAGGAGAATAATATCAAACAAGCATTTTGAAAGACAGAGGTTTGGAGTTGTTCTGGAGCACTGTAAATTTTCATTTCTATTATTTGAAGAGAAACCAAATAGAGCAGAACAATGACAAAAAAATTAACCTTGAGATTAAAAGAATAAAATCCCCCAAAATAATTCAGCAGCAGACTTGCATCCAGTGACTTCAACGTTAGCACATTCATATGTTTGTCTTCAATTCTGTTCTGCAGGGTAACACAGTAGACATAAAGACAGGGCTGCCAAATCCTCCACATTTTTCTGGCATTTCTGCTTCTCACAGTTGTCTCCCACCTTCCTACATTTTCAGACTTCAGGGACTAAGTACTATCTCTACCGAATACAACTCTATGTTTCCCTGATGAGAGTTGCCAGCTCTTTCCCCCTTTATATGTTTCTGAAGAACTTCTAAAAGGCTCTATTTGGGCTGCGGGTTACTATTAGAAAGGGAGGCAAGAGCCTGGGGCTACAGGCTGAAGATGTGAGACAGATTTTCCAGGTCAGTAGCACAAAGGTGGCTGTATCACGGGGCAAAGGGACAGACAAGATGGGAGAAAGAAGAGGAAGGACGAATGGCAAGCATGGCAGCAAATGAGGCTTGAAGTCCTTTCTCTCCTGAAGCCCCTGGAAGGATGCTTCCCGCATCCATGGGCACACCTATGGCAGAAGAATGGAGACAGGAAAGAAGAAAAGGAAAAGAAGCGTAACTGAGAAGAAGAAGGCAGAAACTGGGGCTGATAAAGGAAGACAGAGGAAACACAACCCACCAGGAACAAAGCTTATCCTCTTTTCCAGACAGGGAGACCCACTCGAGAAAGCCCAGTCAGGCACAAAGGAGTGACAGGGGAAGATCAGCCACCCAAGCCTCAGGCAGGAAAACACAACACTGGGAATAATCCAAAGAGGAAAACAAATGGCTCAGGAGTAAGAAATCCTGACTCCCCCAGAAGTATGTTATTTATAAAATGCTGAAAATACAAAAATTACCACAGTATCCTAAAATAAGAGGCCTGAAAGTAAGCCTCATGTACAGCAGCGTGAGACATCTCGGTGCCTCTGATGCAAAGCGAAATAGCCCTGAATATTGCACTGATGCTGAAGGAGGCGGTTTCAGCCCAGATGCCCAGTTGCCATTTTCCCCCCTGAAAATAGCAGGCTGAGTCATTATTGTAGAGTTCTCTGGTGTTAATGAGTAAACTGAAACAGATATGTGTATATGTCATAAAATTGGCTATTTCCATAGGATTTTCCTTAATCATTAAGGAAAAAATCCTTATAGAAATGCCCAAAGGATAACCTTATCACAGATCTTTTAACTATCTTTTATCATGTAATACAAGATTACCTCTATAAGAGATAATCTACATTTAGTAGAGGAATAGTCAAATGAAGAAGTATTAGCCCCCCCTTTTTACATTCTATATGATTTTTTTAACTTTTTTTTTAATCAAGAATTATTTACTTTGCACATGCAAAGCTCATTTTTTAAATTCACTACAACTTCTCCATATGCTGTAAAGGCAGAACAACAGGTAAAAAAAAAATCTTCTGCAATTGCCAAAGCAGAGTGCTTCTGGCAAGTAATTGTGCAATTTCAGACTACTGATGTTCTTCTTTTGGCCTTCTTCATCACCATTTTATTGATGTAAAAGAATAGGCTTACTGAAAAAAAAAAGAAAAAAAGGAATGTTTGGTTGCATGAAATATAAGGGAATTTTCCTACCAGTTTCTCCCAGCTTTCAAAAGAAAACAACAACAACAATCACTTGTGTTTATAATTGGAACTGCTAACTCGAGAGTCTATAGCTAAAGGGCTTTAACCTGAACTCATGTGAATCACACGATATATCCATGTCTGCAGACCACAGGCACGGCTGGTAGCCTCACACAGTTAATTTCTCTCTCCTGCTTCTTTAAAAATAACAGGTTCTGTATAAAAAAAATGGTGTGAAAATGCTTCTCAGTCTCTCGGTGTTTCTACCTCAGAAATGCTGTCAAAACAAACCTTTCTCTCTCTACACTGATATAATTTTGACAGAACCAGCAAGAAGAGATCCAGTGTGTGGATATGTCAGATCTGCATATGAAAATATAATCTGTACTCCTGGCTTTGAGTTTCTGCAGCTATTTCCCATTGACCATACCAGCCTTAATAATGGAGAGAGAAAGGCACATAGAAGAGGATATACACACGCCAACACACTCTGATTTATTCCTACAGCCCAATATCCTTTGACATTTATATTTAGCACAGCAATGATGACAGTCACACACACGTGTAGGTGACTCACTGATGATGGTCTTTGACGTAACAAGCTACCAGAGAACAAACAGGGATGTATCTCATACTGATCATCTGATCCCTTGATTTCTAAAGACTGCCTCTCAAAAGACCATTTCAGCCTCCTCATGACAGGCACTGTTGGATGCGCAGGTCTGTGCTTCCCCTAATGCTGGAGCAGCTCTCCAGGCACCTCTCTCCCTGCTAGGAGCAAGGGAAGAGGAGTCAGGGCCCTTGGAAGACATACCTGCCAGGCACTGTTATTCCCCCACATCTACCTTCTCTCTAGAATCCTGTTCCCCTCACCCAAGTCATGTCATTACTGACCTACAGTACTTGTGTCATTGCCCCAACCCCTTAACCCACAGAAAGGAAAGGAATACAGACGGACTGCTGTGGGAACTGTCCCAAGCTTGACTTGGCTGAAAAGGACGAAGGATGAGCAAGACCTGCCTGTGCACTCCTTGCTCTGTGAGTGCTAACAGCAGAGCCAAGGCACAGCCTAAAGCCCAGCTCCCTCATTGCCCAGGTCCAAGCGAGAAGGATGAGAGCTGCAGGGACAGCGACCTCTGAAGAGTAGAGTAACTATTTTTTGGTGGTATATCACCAGGCCATAGCCTGCTCTGGTCCATTGGAGATAGCATCAGTTCCTCACCAGTCACCTTGCTGCCCTCCCAAGGAAACAAGTGGCTGTGCCCACCTGAGCCTCTGCCCACACTGCATTGAATCAGACCCGGGAGCAGGGAAGCACTCTTGCGTTGGCAGGGCAGGAAACAGCCCTAAAATTACAGAGCAGAAACAAGGGCACGGCAGACTGGAGGCATGAGAAAAGGTGGCTCACGTCCTGCACCTCCCTGATGGTTGACTTTGTTTTGTCGAAATGTATTTGTCAGTAATTTGTAACACTCATGTTTGTAGAATACACATCTTACAGAGTATTAGACATATACTTAAAATGTGCACGGCTAGGGACAAAAATAGCAGCAAATTTTTCTTGCTTTTTCTGTGAGTGGGAAAATTTAAGAGAAGCATAAAGGTGAGAAAACAAAGTTAAAATTCAGGAACTTTTTTTTTTTTTTTTCAGATAGAAGAGGCAGACTCAGCTCTGAAGTATATAAATTCCCTTGTTCTTTATAAGCTTTATATAGGCTTGATAGAACAAACCATAAACCTATAAAACCCTCATAAGCTACAATCCCAAATGTAAAACATCACAAGAGAAAAGAATCTCTCACATAGCACTTCAGAAAGAAAAGCACTTCAGAAAAAAAAGCACTTAAAAAAAAAAACAAACCAAAACCAAAACCAAACAAGCTCCAGAACTTTGGGTTTTGAAACCAAGTTGCCAAAATTTTGTTATCACTGAAGGAAAATCATCTTCATCTCTGGCTCTGCCCCACATTTCCTCCACTTTTAAATTATGCTTTGAATGGGGATACACCCAGTATGGAGATAGCAGATGATAGTGTGCTTGCAGTGACAACAGCCACCCCTGAGGTTTCACCGTGAACAGACAGCAGTAGGTTGGATTGCTGGGATGAGCCCTACCATGCCCTCCTACCCAGCTGGCAACCCAAGTGACACGGTTCAGCCTCAGTCAAAGCCTGCGTCACCCCACTTTCAATGCCCCCAGTCATCCCCAGGGATGGGCCAGCATCTGACCTCACGTTATGACACTGATCATATGTAACAACCACTTTTGCACCACCCTGCCAAGATTTACATTGCCAGAGCTAGGAGTTGTATCTAGCCCAAGAAGAGTCACAGGAGCCTGCTGGGAAAATTATGACCATTCCTGTCCCTGTAAATAGCCTTTACAGCAGGTCAGTGTAGTCAGAGAAAATCTTTCTCTACTGGGAGCCTCGCCTAAATCCATTCATATCACTCTGACAACATATCTACTTCTTAAGACAAAGGCTTGGGGTTGTAACAGTGATAAAGTAGGATGTCCCAGTGTCCCCTTGGACCCACCATGGGTTTTTTTCAGGCTTTGTAGAAGCATTCAGGCAGTCAGTGGAGAGATGGCAGAAAGCAGAGAAGCTAATGTAGGTCATGGGCACCGGAGTTCTGATGAAAAGCTACAGTACTTTCACTTCTAATTTCATCAATGTACATGTAAACCTCTGGCCTCCACAGTAAAAACCTGGAGCTAGTAAACACAACTGCAAGTGAACTTGGGGACTACTAACCTACATTTCTCCAAGTTGAAGTCATTCTGTTTGTTCCTACATCTCATCTGAAAGCAGTTAATGAAGATGCTAATGGCAGTATGTCATACAGACATAGCATGAAAATAAGTAATCTCCAACTACCTTACTCCTTTGATCTGATTTATCTGATCAAATCAATCAATGATTACAACATTTAATAACTTTACACTTAAAGGAGTACATCAACATAAGTCCTTCAGCTCCAGGAAGCTCCCTGAAGAAACTCATAAATGTTATTTATGTAGACAAGTGCTGTGCTGCTTTTTTACATCGCTTAGGAGATAGATATTTGTTTGTTTAACATGACACAACACAACACAAGTAACAGATCAATAAGAATACTTTACTGAAGTTACCTTTGCACTTGCAGAAAGCCTGTGCATCACAGTGGCATGCTCAGGTCTCTCTACTATTGCAAATGCAACTTGTAAACAGTTTCGGAAATAATGTCTGTTGGATCTCAAAAAATATTCAAGTAAAAAAAAAATGTAGTCATTCAAAATGAAACATGGAAAATGCAGGGATTGCAATGAATGTGTTATTCTTCCACCTATCTGCCCTAAAAGACTTTCCAGCAGACGTTGCTTCTTTCCAGCCTTCTGCAATACAACCTCAGAAAATGATGTTGATACAACTGTCAGTGGATTGCAAAACACAAACAAATAAAAACTGTTCTGATTTTCCTGAGAGTGTTCCCTGCCAAAATAGACATGCATGATTTTCCTGTGGAGCAGAGCACAATTTTAGAAACAGGGCAGCAAAAAGTACAAGTAAGCCCTTACAGCTAGGGCTTGGTGACCACCTGGAAAACATCATTCCATAACACTTTCACTGCTGGAAAACAAATTATCTTGGAGGAAACCAAACTGAGGGAGTGCCTGAAAAGCATAATAATTTATCATATATACCTACCACCCTTCTCTTATCCATCTAAAGATCAGAGCAAGTCAGGAATACAATTGGTGGCCTATTTGATTAAATGGGGATGGCTGGTACCAGTGACATTGCAGTAATGGAGCTGTGGAATAAAATGTCTTGCTTTCAAACCCTGTGAATGCTCAGGTGCCCTGTGGAAGAGAAGGGAGGAAATTGAATTTATAGAAAAGGACATTTGGGTAGAGAAGCAAATGAAAGAATATCATCCAGCATCCCTCACTGAAGAAAAATCAGGTCATCTGGAGAACAACTGCTCTGATTGGTCCCACTACTTTTTGATGCATGATGTCAAGAACTGCTTGATGTATCTAATAAAATCTTCAAGGACATCTGACCTTTATCTATTGCTGAGAGAGCAAGTGACAAAGGATGCTAATGGAAATGCTGTAGTGAACCTGGACCAAACTCTTGATCAACAGGAAACTAGAAAAAAATAGGGCAATCTTGTCCTAGTACTTTCAACTACCTTTCTAAAACAAAGAGCTCAACCCAACAGCCATTTACTTTCTTAATCAACTGGGAATCAGGTCAGAACAGATACAAAGGTGTTTCAGTGGAGCTCTACAGTTGCAACAGGAAGCAGTTCAGTGTAGCTAGGAGGCAGGTTTATGTGCTGCTACCTCCTTTCAACATGATGCTTTGCCACTTGTCCAACAAGTCCACTGGCAGAGAAGGTAGCATTAGCTGACTAAGTTATCATTAACAAGTGGCAATTTCATGAACTAAACCTTACCACTACTTATGTAAAAATTTTTTGCTTTTCATTCCCAGTGGACGCTTAAGTTCCCAGAATAATCTACTAATACACTTCCCAGTACTAATAAATTTCAACCTGTCACAATTCCTATGTCATTGATCATAACCTAGAGCTTCTCCATTAAATCCAGAATTGTTTCACTTGAAATCAGTCAAGGCAGTACCTTTAAAGAAGGCCCTTTCAAAGGTAAAGGAAGAGGCAAACTGGCCTGAATCCAACTAAAATTCTTTGAGGAGTACATTAAACACAGTAAGAAATATTGCAAGCAATAAACCAGTATAAGTAATTTTCTAAGCACTATCAAAATTTTCAGGATCTGATGTGGACAAAATTTAAGAGGCAGGATGACATTCCTAAACCTGTAGTGGAAAAATGAGAGAAAGGAACACAGCAAAAACTATACAATCACCAACACCCACTCCTCAGCTAAATATCATAGCCTGGCTGTTTTTTGGCTGTTTCCTGCAGACATCCCACTTGCAGTCCTGAACCAGCCTGAAACAATCAGAATAAACCAGCAGGAGTGGCACAAAGCAGTACAAAGTACATGGCATTAATGCAGCTTATCTCTATCCTGTGAGCAATATGTTTGTGACAGCTTGTCCTGGCTTTCCACATGTGCCTACAGCTTCATGCTTGGCACAGGCCCCTTCGTCTCTCTCTTGAGGTGCCAGGACCTGCCAGTCTCCTAGCCTAAAGAGTTTGGGTCTTTTTGCTTCCAGCTCTAAAGGTTTGGCTGACTGCATTTTGCCCTCAGCCGCCCCCTCACCTAATCAGATGGGATACTAAACTGCTTAGCAGTATTTCACTTTCCATCACAGTTTAAGAAGACCAGGTTACTAAAGGATTAGCAAGTATAACATTAAAGTGTTATATATACAAGAGAGTTGCCTGTCCTAGTCTCTGCTAAATCTTGGTCACAGGGGACCTATTAAAAGATAGGAGATGCCAAAAGTAAAGAAATCACAGACAAACAAGGTGATGAATCTTGACTGTGGTGGAAGTGGCTGCATACATGACCTCATGAGAAGGAAAAGGAGCATTACCAGGAGTGAGCAGTGATTGACATCCAGCTATTCTGGACACGTGGACAAATAGAGCAAAGCAAGGCCATAAATACAAAGACATTTTTAAACAATTCACATATATCAACAGATAGAACTTAATGGCTATGATCATTAAGGGGCAAAAAGGAGAAAAATATTATCTTATATGAATAAGAAAGTCTGTAGTATGTCAATGATACTGCTTCAGATTATTTTCAAACAGGAAGCAGCCTCTCATGAAGGCAGAGAAATCAAGTAAGTTACCTGACCTTTGTTTGTTCCCAAAGTTCACACAACCAAAATCTGTTTTACATCTCCAAACACATTCCATTTCCTATTCTTTTTCTTAACTGGATTGTCCACCACTGTAACAAGTTACCTCCGTAACGTGTGGATTTTGCTCAAATTTCTGTCCATGGCAGATTGACTAACTTATGGTTGGCCTATAAAGAGGTAAAAAAAAAAATCTGTTCTAGCAAAAAGCCAGGCTACTCCTAAATTAATGTCTGTATCACGTAGTTAATATAGTAGATTACCCTGTATTCTCATGACCTATGCTTACCACCTTTTTTTCTCGTGGCTGTTGTAGAGATCAGCAGTAAATCTGCCTCTTGTATCTGCCCAATGTTTCTGCCACGTTGTGATCAGAGGACACATGAACCTGTTTACATCAGTATCTGGTTCAAGGATGCTCTATTCCCTTTGCAAAGGTATTACAGGAGTCCCTTGGCCCCTGCGTGCAGCATATGGTAGGGAAGAGAGAGGGGGAAGAAAGTGATCTTCCCAACGATACTGTTTTCTCAGACAATGCCCCAGGTGCTGCAGTGCTTTGCAACTCTCCCACCAAAGCCCTTGCCAGCAGCTAAACCAAAAGAATTGCTGAGGCACTGGGCACTCTCACTGCACCTGGTGGCTCCATCACACATGCCAAGACCGGGCATCTTGGATGCCTCCTTCCTAAGCCCACATGATCCAAGTGCCTACCACAGTCAGCACGGGTGGGGCACTCCAGTTTCTGGGCATTAAGTACATAATAATGATAGCTTGCTTTTACGAGCCTCTCTGCCAGGGGAAGGTAAACGCTGTCGCTTTGAAGTTGGTAATGATCAACGCAATGGCAGAGGAAAAGTTGTAATGCTGTGTATTCAACAAGTCCTGCCACTTCCATGACACTCTAGAGCAAATGGCAGTTTACTGATGTTTACTGCTTTTAGTTTTGTTTCTTCTTTAGCTGTAGCCTGCTTTGAGATTCATGAGTGTAAGCATACTATAAATGCATATCAGAGACTTTAAGAATTACTCTGCATCTGGACCAACATTTCACTCCAGCATGTTTTCCAAATGGCAGACAGTCTTGGAATTGAAAACACCAAGGGACAAGAGTTTACTTATGTTTTAGGGACCTATGCCAGTGATTCCCTTCCTGTCCCATTGCAAGGGATTTTCTGCTTTATTTGATTTGTCCAGCTCACTGGGACTCCAGCCCACTGAAAACAAAAATATTTAGAGACCTTGACCTGCACCAACTGACAAACACAGCCAATTGACAAACACAGCCCCTGTGTTTGCCTGAATCCTGGCTGCAGTATTGCCGTGTTGAGGTCAATTTGTCCCTGCACTGAGAGCCAGGGCAATGGTCTTGGTCATGACCTCTGCTTTGCTTCTTTGGGTCTCCGAGCTTCTATCTCCACATGGTCAGCACACTGTAGGGGTGAACCGGCTCATACGGATGTCCAGTGCAGCCCTTCATTTTGGTCCTTCCCACTAGCCTGAATCACAAAGGTTATTCTGCAAGTGCAGAGAGATGAGTGGGAGAGAGAAATCTCTGAAGAAGAATATTCGAATCCTCTGTCTTTTGCCAAGAAGGCACAACATATATGCTCAAAATACATTTCAGTTCATCAGTTTCAGTCCCATTGGTACAACAGCCTTGGCCAAACAAAAACACACTCAGTTTGTGATTCATTGCAAATTATTCAATTCAGCCTACAGTTTATATTTTTGTCTCTCTACCTGTCTACCAGCCAAAAGAATCAGCATTTCCCCACTTAGATGTTTAGCAATCTCATGGGACAGTGGTGACTTGTTCAACGACGTATCAAACCTGCCGTTGCAGAAGTTTGTTCTTTTGGGGTACTGAATTCTTATAAACACAGCTTTGCACTTCTCATTCAGATCTCTGAAAAATGCTGGTTCTGTGTTACAGCTGCCACTCCACCCATCCTGCCCCACCCCTGGCAGCTTTTACCCTGAATAAAACAAGGATATTAACATGGCTACAAACCAGATTGTGAACCTAACTAGACTTTAGTCACAAGAGTACCAGTCCTATTACTTAAATCGGCTTGTGCTTCTTTCTTCTTCTGCCTATTTAAACATTGTGCTGATATACACCAAATTCCCTATAGCACTATAACACACTTTATTCATGTCTCAGATGTACTTTTTTGCTTGGATGGCTGAACAATAAATCCCACTTCTACTCCCCACTCACTCCTGTTAAATAATACCAGCACTACAGATAAAACCCAAATACTACTGATAATACTACTACTGGTAACATGCAAATGTTCATCTTAAATAAAATTAAAGAAAATGGATTCACTCACAAGACAGGTAATAATGTGGCACCATGTAATTTAAATTTAACCCAACCACAGTGCTACATTTGCATTTACAGAAATACCATAAACTTTGAGTAAAACTACATTCAAATTATTTGGCGAAATTTGGTGCTCACAGACTTTCTGAGAAGGCTCATGAATTGCTTCTATTAGACCTCCTAAAACCTGCTAATGACAGAATGTATCAATAAGCAAAAGTTTGGGAGCTTTTTGAGACCAAGAAAAAGCCGCTAATGATGAGCCTATGTGAATTCAGTGGCTGCAGTTATCCAAAAGAGCAATGCAAAATGTTCTCAAGCAGCTCCTTCTCTTCCTCACCACGGTATTCTGAAGCATTTTAAACCATGCAGTCATTTAAACTTTAGGGGTGGCACACTGAAAAGCCGCCTGGCATATATCCTGCAGCCAAAGTGAAAATGTGAAATTCCCGGTACTAAACTTAATCATCCTGCAGCCAATATAACTGAAAAGTGACAGAATACTGTCTTCATGTCCTGGCATGGCTTATTCTTGTATGCTAATCCATTGTGGACATCATGAGCAGTCCTGGAAAACTCTTAGCATCCAAGGGTCCATGAACCCACCAGGACTAGGGCTCCTCCACACAAGAAAGGCTCCTTCACTGTTTAGTTGGTTTCCCAGCAAACCTTGTGAACTTTCTAAATTGTTGTTTCCACAGTGTGCGTGGGGGCAAAATAAAGGGCTCTGCTGTCCTTTCTGAAGCTGTCAATATTGGACCAAAAAAAATGGAGGAAAAATATGGCAACAAAAAACTGAAGTAAACTAAATTCAGATACAAATATAGAATGAAGGTAGGTCCTTTTCTTTTCTTTCTTTCTCTCCTCAATGCCAGACTTGCTTAACAAGACTCACTTTAATAAATCTTCTTTTCTAAATAAAAAATGAAAAGGAGATATGCTTTCCTGCATTAAAAAAACCCCAAACAACAAAAATCCTGAACCAAAACGCAGCTGCCTTTCGCAATTCATTTTCATTTTTAATCCTGGGAAAAGGCTTTGCTTTCTCTCCTTAAGTAGTCTTACTTTTCAGCCATCTTTAATTTGGGAGGGAGAAGGGGAACAAGCAGTGTCTTAAATGATTCAGGATTTCTGCATTCATATTAAATGATAAACACTAACAAAGTAACAGTGAGAAACAGTCTCTTAGCACTCAGGCTGGGGCAAATCTATCACAACAAACACAGCGGGTGGCTGATCTCACAAGGTCGGAAAGACTATCTTGATCCTCAGCCTGTGCTAACCACACATGCATTAATTTCAATTTTTTTTTGCAAGATCTTTTGATGCCTTACATAGGCTCACACAAATCTGCACTGCTGCATACCTGTTAAAGGAACCTGGCAGGTTGAGTTTGCTCTCATGTAAGGGGGAAGATGAAGAAGGTATATAATCGCTCCACTTTTCTTGGCACCAGAACAAACCCGCAGACGCCAGCCCTAAGTGTAGGTGGGAAGATGACTCCCAGTCATCAGGACATCCAAACTCCGTGATACTCTGCTTTCCAAGTGCAAAAACATTTGTCTGCTTCAAAGATGGGGCTTGGCAAGTTTGGGGAAAAAAATAATTAAAGACTAGGTGAGGGGCTGCCTGACCCTTCAGGTCCCTTACAAAATAAAACCGAGCTCAGGCTCTCCTGCCTGCAGCCCATCACTTCCTGGATGACTGTACTGAAAGCGATTCCTGAGAACACAGATCCAGGAGAGGAAAAGCTCAATGGTGCTTGGTACAGGAGGGTGTGACACGTGAAGGTGGCAGACAAGTTTTACCTCTACCCTACAACAGGGTAGATGCAAACAGAAGCACACAAACCTGGCACCTTTAATTTGCAAAAGCTTCTCCCTTGCCTTCCAGCACTTGCAGTGCCAACGCAAATACCCCCAGGTTGCAAGGCTGGGACGTGTTGAGCAAGATGTACACAGTGAAACTCTGACTGAGTCTCCTGCACAGCACCAAAGCAACGAAACAACAATATACAGCCCTCCTCTGAGCAAGCAACTCCCTACAAACCATCTCCTGAGGAGAGCTGCAGAGTTATCAGCAAGGAAGGGAAATTCAGAGAAGGAATGAAGGAAAAGTTTGCAAGCATTACGAGGCAGAGAGATCTGCCCTTGCACAGTGATATAGTGAGAGTCAACCCAGCTGCTATATCCTCTTTTGCATCACTTCTGCATTCTTGTAGCCCAGTGGCAAAGGATGGTCTCTGTCCCCAGGGCCCCTGAAGCCCAGGGCTGTCTAAACCCCTCCAACTCAGTGACCAGGAGCTGTGAGGTGGCTTGGGAAATGTCTCATTAGTCTGGACCCTGAGATGGGCTGGAGTGGCTGTAGCTGCTCTAGCAGTGGGATCAGCAGGGATCCCAAAGTGGTCCTCGTCAAGGTATCCAGCCTTCCTCCAGCACAGTGCTCTGTAGACCCAGGGGTTTTGGCTGCACCTGTAAGAGCTGGCAGCTCAACCCAAAACAAATGAATTAAAATTAAGATTCCTTTGGGTCTGACTCATAGCAGTAGTGTAATCTTTTACTGGCCTGTGCTTCCCTTCCCCCATGTGCTTGCCTCCCTTGCAGCAGAACGTTGAAGAACTGCAGTTTACCAGGCTCCCACACCTCCCCAAGCCAAGCCCAGCTTTACTCAGCACTCCACATCCCTGTAGCTACACAGTTTAAAGGATTCCAGTTCAGAAGGCAACTCAGCCAAATGTTTAAACACCTCACTCAAAAAAGCTCACCAAGCAGCACCCGTGGACAGATTCCTCTTCCTTCTTTTCATCTGTTCTGCTGAAATGCTTTGCTGCATCAGTGTGTTGATTTGGCTGACAATACTGTGTTCCTGGGAACTAAAAAGTAAACTATTTGCTAGCCCATTTCTAGTAAATATGTCACTTGTAATAAGAGCACGTTTTTTCCTGGCTTGCTTTGGATCAGTGGCATTATTCACTACAGAATAAGAAGAGGATAAAGATTTCAGGGTTTGGCCCTACACTGTGTGTGCAGAAAGGAGAGAGAAAGGGAGCCTGGCTCTTAGAGATAACAATATTTATCTGAGCTGAAGTCTTAGTAACCAGAAGTTTTTACCAGCTGATGCTGACAAGCCTTTTATAGTTTCAATCCCCTTTCCAAGAGACCTCTTGAAGGACAGCACTGCGCTGCACTGATGGAACTTGGCAGCTCAGCTATTGTCGCAGCAGACGCCAAAAGGGCTGAAGGGGAATTAACTGGGTCACTCTCCCACTCCAGGTCAAGTCAGCCCAGGTCACAGCTGAGGTGATGTGGACAGACCTGCACTAATCAACCTGTAACCATGGACAAAGGGCTACCAAGCTGGTACAGGAGTTGTAAATGTGCTTTTCCACATAATTCTCTAGCTGTGGCCATGCATGCATCAAGAAAAAAACAGAATCATAGAACCTTTTAGATTGGAAAAGACCTTTAAGACCATTGAGTTGGCACAGCACTGACAAGTTCCACCATTACACCAAGTGCCACATCTGCATGTCTTTTAAAAGCCACCAAGGACAGTGACTCAACCACTCCCCTGGGCAGCATGTTCTAGTGCCTGACAATCCTTTCTGTGAAGAGATTTTTCCTAATATCCCATCTAAATCTCCCCTGGCACAACTTGAGGCTATTTTGTCTTGTTCTATCAACTGTTACTTGGAAAGGATGTCAAGAGCACGGAGCTAGACTCTTCTCGGTGATGTCAAGCAATAGGATGAGACGCAATGGGCAGAAACTGGAACACAGGAAGTTCCATCTGAACACGAGGAAGAACTTCTTTACTATGAGGGTGACTGAACACTGGAACAGGTTGACCAGAGAGCTTGTGGAGTCTCCTTCTCTGGACATACTCAAAAGCCATCCAGACACAGCCCTCATTAATGTGTGCTAGGGGACCCTGCTTGAGCACGGAGGTTGGACTAGGTGATTTCCCGGGGTCCCTTCCAATGCAACGCATTCTATGATTCTGTGAAAAAAGACCACCCCACACCTCGCTACAACCTTCTTTCATGGAGTTGTAGAGAGTGAGAAGACCCACTCCTGAGCCTCTCTTTCTCTAGGCTAAACAACCTCATCTCCCTCAATCTTCCTCATAGGACTTGTGTCCCCAGCTTCACTACCCTTCTCTGGACACACTCTTAGGTTAGTGCAACTTACCGGGCAGTGGGGGCAGGGAACAGTTTGGACAGCTTAGGACATAAGCTGGCAGAAAGCATCTATTTCTACAGCTGAAAAATACACCTCAGCAACTCCAAGCCAAACATAAATTCTGCAGGCAAACCTGCTCTTACTACTTGTAAAATAACAAACATAGTTGTATGCTGTCCTCTTTATCTGCGCAGGCCCAGTGGGAAATAACAGAGTGAGGAGGCCAAACACTGCCAAAATATGTGGTGAAGCCACATAGAAGCAAGGAGAGACTGCACTTCTCTCTTACTGCCAGAGAAACAGTTAGGTCTCAGCTAGAGCTCTGAGGCATTAATGGAAAATTTCCTAAATTTCAGAGCACTTTGGAATTTAATTGGTGGACTCTTGTTTTTGTAATTTTCCACCCCTAAGTCAAACAGCAAAACTCAACAGCTTCAACAATCTTATTTTATTTCTCGTTCCCCCAAGGCCCTCATCCAATATTTTTTCTTGATTAAGCAACCTTTCTTAAGGGATAGATCAACTTTCACTGATCGCTCCTTCTCTGCGACCTCTTCACAGGCGCAGGTGCACTGAACGTTTGTTCCCCTTCCCTGGGGTTCCCTGCAGTACCTCCAAGGTGTTCAGCTCTGCCTTTTTCTGATGTGGCTGGCAAGAGTGCCACTCCCTTACATGGGTGTGTTGACTATATCATTTTTATCGCTTACTAAGTGAAAAAGAAACATTTGAAAAAGCTATTCCTCATCTAAAAAATTCACGTGGCCCAGCTTCCAACAGTGAGTTAAACAAAGGTATCTCGAGAACAGAACTACATGTCTGAGACCGTGTTCCTGCTGTGACCAACCGCAGGAGTCAATTCAAAACATTTACAACCTCTGCACCCTCACAACAGACATTAGCTGGGAGTCAGAGGGGGATAGGTATCACTGCAGGCTTGCCTTCCTGCTTCCTGGGGGATTATCCTTTTGTGACTCTCACTCACTGAACACAGGCGGTGACATCCCTGGGCCCTCTGTAGCTTAGCTTCTTCTCGAGACAAACTGAGAAGTCCGCAGGCTGCTGAGGAACATCCCATACCAAGTAAGAGCAAGTTGCACTCTACTAAATAAAAAATCCAATTTGTCTCTTTCTATTAATTTTTGGCCTGTCCAACCCAGCTGAGCCCATTACAGCTCATTTCACTGGCATTTGTGCCAGTATTACGTGACTGTATTTGCACTGGTGCCAAGTTGTCTGCATTGTGAATCTGCATTGTACAACTCCATTACACTTCCTCTAGTGCAGGTTTCTCTAGAGTATGTCTGAAGAACAAAAATGCAACCAGAACTTACTGGAGCAAAGGTAACCGAACTTCATCTTTGGTTTACAATAGCTCCCTGGATACAGCATGTATGTTACATATGAAAGTACCACCTCATGAACTTCATTTTAGGTGATTTGAAGTATCTCAGTTTAGTTGTCCAGAAATAAAATAAATATATACTTATAAATAAAATAAATATATATTTTCTATGCCTGCATCACCGTCTTAAACTTTGGAGACTCCCATCTCCTGCAATGCATCTGTAACACAACTGTGTTTGCTAGAGCCTAGAACAACACAAAGATCATAGATAATAAAGTCAAGAGGGAAAACTATCCTTTTCCCCTAGCTTCTTATACCTGTGAAAAATACCACAGCATTATGAGTCACATAAAGACATATTAATATGCATAGATTCACATTAATAATGACCCATAAACAGTATATTTCCTAACAGTGGTAAATGTTGGTAAATGCAGCTGACTTCAGGCCATAAATTACTATATAAAGTGGTTCATCTACATTAAATGCCTGTGTAACCTTGTTACTGCTCACACTCTTCTCACACTCTTTTACTTCACCCCGTAACAGGCTAGGAGTATTTTATAGACAGAAGACTGTGCTACAAAAATAGATTTGGCCATAGTCCTATCCTTTCTTTTGAGTCCTGTCTGTGGGGGAATGCTGTCCAATGGCAAGAATTAGCAGAAACAGATTTAAAGCCTCTTCCCTTTTCTCTCTCCTCCTCAACTTGCTCACCGTAGGAAAGACAAGAACATATCCTAGACTATAGAGCAATTAACTTCTCATAGGGTCTACAATCATAAATATAGTGCTCTTGGATGATCTGTAGCAAAGAACTCTCTCTTTGGGAATCAAACCAGCCAGTTCCCAATCTGTGACTGTAGGGGAACCATAAATGACCACATGATAAGGACAACTTTGTTTTTCATTCCTGAAGGCAGCAGATACCTCCAAGTGTGTGTTTGACCTGCACACCTCCATGCTGTCTGTGGAGCACATGCAGGTTCAGGAGACATGGAAAAGGACCTGACCTGACATGCTGTACTGGGTATGGTAAGAATTCCTTGGTGTGCTCAGGTCTCATCTCTACATAACCAAGCTAGTCTTGATACTGGGTTGTGTTTGATTTTATCCAAGTCAATGACAACCCTCCTTTCCTACAACCTTTCTTATCTTGCAGAGTTTTTGGTGCCTGAGGGAGGAAAAAAGGCACAAAATATTGCCCAAGACCCTTTCTCTACTCAAACACACTTCTGATTATTCATTTAATTAATTGATTGTATTAGGGAACTGCAGCATCAAGCATATCACATTTAGGACACATTTGCATTCTCCTTTTTAATACCTCTTCATGATTTGCAATGTATTTCTCTCATTTAGAAGCAGAATAACATTTCCTAACATAGACTGAATTTATTCAGAAGCACAGAAGTCAGTTGCCTTTACCACTGACAGATGCACTTCAATGTAATTAGTTTCATGACTATTAATGAAATAACTCATTTGAACTTTTGCCACTAAAATGTTAATGAGTAAGACCAGATAGTGGTTCGGTAATGGGATATAGATCCTTTTACAGTTTGCTAGTTCAGATCTGGCCCATGTCCACCATGACCAAAGGTCATTACTACCTGAAGACTATTTGATAATCTGTGTGAGACGAGCTAGTAGCATTAAGCCCACGCTTAGCAAGAAACAGCCTTATAATTTGCTCTCAGCAGAAAAGCGAAGCAGAGAAAGGTCACTGTAGTGTGCTACTTCACACTGCTGCAGTCAGAAAATTTCAGTTGTTAGGACTGTTCACCCATCATCCTTCACCAGCAATGAATTCAATGAAGGTAGACGAGAAATAATTCAAGCTGAAAAAGCTTGGGGATTTTCTGTGCAAGATACAATTAGCCTCTCTGACTCACTGTCGCAGATTGTTTGCTTTTAGCACAGTCGTAAAGAGAACAGGAAAAATAAATAAATACTAAACCCATAAAAGATAATACTTGGTCTTCCCAAGCTTTAGCCAATCATTCAATAGGTTCAGAAAAGCATTTCAAAGGTGAACCATGTTATTCCTGGTATATTGTTCCCTCTTGCCAGTCCAGCAAACCAAAAGGTTAAACATGACCTTCAGTAGTGGCCAACAAATTGCATCCACTCTTTTAAGAAGTTATGCTCTTTTGTTTGGACACTGATATAATTCAGCCCATACATAAGCACATCCCAAAATTAATAAATTCATCCTGACAGCATACCAGTACAAGCCTTAAAAAATATTGCTACCTCTTTGCAGACAGTAAATAATGTGACGTGCAGACGCAATAAAATTATTTACTCAAGGACTTAAAAGAACTAGGGCTTATTAAGTTTTCACAGGGAACTTTAGGAAGGGTAGGCACAACATAATTACTCAAACAGAAATTCAGTCACTGCACTCAAGCTGGCAACCCTTCTCTTATGACTGCACATGGGCTTGACAGAGGTTATGTGTCTCACTAACAGGATGATACCTTCAGCACCACATTCCCTTGCATTGCCATCTAACATTCCCTTGCATTGCCTTTACACTGAGTTAAAAGAGAGATGCATAATGAATCCTGAACAAGCACCCTCCTAAAGAACTGATTTTTTTAAAAAATAGGCAATATATGCAATAAAAGCAATCCCCTAGCTTACCTTAGCTTTCCCCTTCTTTAGTCTCCTAAGAATACAGTTTTATTTCGAGTAGATTATCTTCTGCAAGAGATTAGTGATGGGAGATCTCACAAACCCTCACCGTTCTTTTGGCCATGGAAAATTAAATTAAAACTGCTCTGTGGCACCCAGGCCTCTGTGGACTTGATACTATGATGGGTGCACTCTTTCAGTTGTAGTTATGGGCAATAGTCTTCAAATGTCCATATGTGCAGATGTAGGACAAATGAAATGCTTGCAGGGGCCTGTTATTCTGTTAATTTTTTAAAATAATGATCAAAACTTAGCTTTCAGTCATATCATGTAAGATAGCAATTCCAGCTTACACTTTTTTTAAAGGATTGCAGCTTGGGTAAAAATCAGTCACTCATCTAACTGGGCAGTTGTCACAGATTTACATTTACATATATATATGACTGGGTATCAGCAATTGACAGTACATGAAACAGCCAAAAACAACTTATTTAGTAGTGTTGTCTACGATGTCACAGGGGACAGTGACTATACATGCCTGCAGCTTTCAGATGCCAAGATCTTGGCAGTCAGTCTGGCTTTTAGAGTGGAGCTGCTTAGTACCTTTTGCAGACTCTCGTATGGTGTTTCTGACTAGGAACCTATTGGGGAGATATTATAACCATTAGTCACTTTGAAAATCTCCAGACGCAGTATGTACCCAAGGTTAAGCATCTCACTTCTTGTGCATTTCAAAGGGAAACTTTCACATTACATCCTGTAGCCTTAACTCCATAGTTACTTGTCTGTTCACAAGCACTCTTCCCACCATTTCCAGTTTTCACACAAATATGTGCAGCAGAGTAATGAATGTCATGCATAAGATCCAAACAAATAATTAATTAACTAGCTAAGAATCCTCCAAACGCCACACCACATAAACAAACATGGCTTCTGCCCAAGTTACACGTGCAACCTTCAGTAATAACCAAACTGCTCCATGCTTTCACTTGTTCCTCTCCAGCTGGGATATGGAGTCACCGCTACGGCCCTTGTGTAAACTTCTGATTGCACATGGACAACCTCTCTCAGTAAAACCCTCAACACTAAATAAGGCCCCAACCGAAAAACCTTTGACAAACTACAGTTTCTTGATGAGTGCCTAGTACTTTTATCTAGGAAGCCACACCATCAGTTTTGTCATCTTAACTCCAATCACATTCAAATTATTTGTTTATTGGCTTTAATACTTAATCTAAACAGACTGGACAGCAGCTATTGATATTACAAGGCAAAGGCAACAGAAGGATTACCTCAATGTAGCAAAACCAATTCTGTCTGAATTCAGAGACTTGACAGGAAAAAGGTGCACTTCTAATAGCACTGCTTGAATACAAAGCTTTGATTCGCTAGAAATGGGGCACTTTATTCTGTATTTATAGTTTTCCTCAAACAGTAAGCTATGGCACTGTTGTACCATTGACATCTTTTCACTGGTTGCAATAATTTATTTTTTTTTAAGTATTTGTGATTCTTCTGAAGTGGGATCTTGTGCACTTCACAGTGACATTCCTGAAATAACTTTGAAGAAGAAATAATGAGCCTCCACTTACTTTACACGTTCTCTAATACAATGTAAGCAGCTTTACAAGGCTTAGCTAGTCTCTGCTGACCTAACGGCACATTTTACTCCTACAATAAACTAAAATAAGCAGCCTGTTTCCACAACAATTGACTAACTAACATCGTGATTTTATTAGTTTCTTATTAAAAAAGCTATCCTAGTCTTTGAAAAATCAGACATACCAAGTATCACTGGAGGAGATTACTAGAAAGACAGACTGAAAGACAGACCCAGACATCTCTAAGTAAGCAAATCAATGTAGTGCTAAGGTTGTTGTGTGGCATTTGGTTTTGGTTGCTGGTTGTTTTGTGTTTTTTTAAATTTCCAGCACTTTAGGGTAGCTTCTCTTTGCCTCTGATTCCCTTGCTTGAGTGCAGACACTATGTTCAAATCCCCGTTGGCTGCTGTGTTTGAGCGCTCGCCAATCAGCGCTGTGGTGTTTATATGGGATCTGTCTGCTACTGAGTCACTGTGTCCCTGCAGAGAGCATGAGGTCACTTGCTGCTGGATCAGAGCACCCGCAGGGATGGCCCGGAGCTCAGCCAGACTGTGGCAATGTCTTTTACATAAGAGGCAGGCTCCTCTCCTCTGCCCAACATGAACTGTTCTGCGTCTACTCCAGGAGAAGCCAATAATGGGCTTTCTAATAACACATGCATTTAGGAAAGACAGGCTCGCAAAATTTACTATCTGGACCATCTATGTCTCTTGCACTATGCAAAAACAACACATACGTTCTACATACACACTGCATGCATACTGATATTGGGAAGTTCTGGGAGGAGAGGGCATTTAGTTTTAACAAACCCAAAAACTGCTTTCTCAGACTCAGCCCATCACACCTTTGATGGCAGACAGCATTCAGAAGTGATGACCCCAGTCTACTTCTTTTGTGTTTGCCCACAAACGAATCAGCAAATTATGTGTTTAAATTGCTATCATTAAACTCTCAGAGCTGGTGCCCTATGGAAGAAGAACCAGGCAGCACTCAATTCAGTTTAAGCTATCAGGCAGAAAATTACATGTTGATGCAAACTTAGTTTGCAAGGGTTTCATCATTTTCTTTTCAAGTATTTAGTTCTATCTTATCTGAAAATTTGGTTTCTGAAATCCAAGTGGCAACTCTGAGCAGCAGTACTTGATCAAATATTCTGTCATCCTCACTGACAACACCTTTTGCTTTCAGAGAAAAAAATGGTTTGCTACCTATAACCAAAGCTCAGTGCCCTCAGTATTTTTGGATTCCTCATTTTCAGAGCTCCACTTTCTGGGTGATTAATTTGGTCAAAGGAATAAGTAAATGAACATGATAATCCAGTGGGAAATGAAAGGCAATGGTATTTATAAGTATTGTTACATCCACAGCATGTAATAAAACTATGCAGGTAAGAGACTGAACATACATTTAAGCTGATCCTGTGAGCACAGGAGCAAAAGTAAAGAAAAGGATGCATCTTGTCTCCAGCAGCTATTTATGTGCCAAAGAGCCTTACCTCCTAGAGATGCCCCTATCAACACCCATAACACATGAAGTGGTACAAATGAAGAACTGGACATGGCAATTAGAGTAATATAAGTTTTTAGCCTTGTTTCACTACTGAAATTCCAGAAACTCTACACTGAAGCTTCTTCTACCTAGGGACTGATAACAATATATGCTTTTTTCTAAAGGTGTAACTATCTCAAGAAGAACTGATAGAAAACCTTTAAGAAAAGAGCAAAATCTTCTTAGGTGCCAAAAGGTTTTACAGCAGTCTCATTATGTAGGTTACGAATTTGCTCTAATGCATAATCAGACTTATTACTACCCACATTTGCTGTGCACAGGGCTTTACCTCTCAGGCACAGACCCTTGTTCATCCTCCCTTTACATGATGGAAGAACTCTTCAGTGCTAAGTTATTTTCTTTCCTTTCTGGTGCTAACATGATGATTTTGGGTTAAAACACCAGATAAACATTTGCAGTTTTCCTCAGACGTATCTTCTGTGGCCCTCGCATCATCTGTGAGTTCTTTCACTTTTCCGATCTTCACAGTAACACTGCCCATGCTGGATACATACATAGAATTTTTTTCAATATCCAAAATAATTTTTTGCCTTTATTCCATGTTTGTCTCTTTGGACACGCACTCAAGCATGTTCTGTGCAAGGAAACACCTGACCTGCTTATAACAGTAAAAGCTGCACCGGCACATTCTCCAAAAGAACTGTTTGAAATCATTGGACCTCCAAACACACCGGGTTTACCATCAAACACTGGCTGTGTGCACTTGATTTCTCTACAAGGCACTTTTCCAAAGATTAAAAACGATCAAGAGAAGCTGGAATTTCCTCCTTCTTGGCTATAAAAAACAAATACCAAAGCACTCGGAGGCTGAGCAGCACAAGACAAACTGCAAAATGATTAAGCTACCCACAAATGTTTAACTGGTCATTCCCAGCCCTTGGGAAGAAATATCAAAGAAGAAAAACTTAGGATAGCTACAACTAAAAGCACCACCTAAGACCTTAACCACTGCCTCATCAGAAGTAAGCGCCAAGGCCCAGAAGTGCTCCAAACAAACTGCAGCTCAGCACCTGCTTAACACATGTTCTACATATACTTCTTGGGATAAGATGGCTGAAGTATCAAAGGAAGTGCTATGCAAACAACTCACTATGCAATTTTGAGGTGAAATTTTAATTGCACGAAAATAAAGGCCTTTGGCGTTATCATTACAAAACCAAGTTTATCTTTGTCCTCTTGCGTGTTTGAATTGCTCTCGATTGTGCAAGTGAACAAATCACCTGGTTGCGCAAGTTCCAGTGAGGTGATATTTATTCAGCAAATACATTCAAGAAACTGAACTTTTAAAATATTAGATGCATAAATGTAGTTGTCTGGTTTCCTGTAATTATTCTAGGCTGCAATTTAAATACCATCCCTCCAATACTACTATGTAAAAAGATGAATTCTGCACCATGTGCATAGATTCAAAAAGTATTCTTTCCTATAGCTACGGATATATTATCAATCCAATATCATGTTTTATGTTGGATAATCATAAAATTCTTTTTAATGAAAATTTATGGGGCAGAAGCAAAGTGGCACACCGCACAGCCCAATCACTGTATATTCACGCACACATCTCAATCATACCAAGAAAAATCATCTTGCCAAGGAGTACATCTATCACCAGCCAAACAAACAAACATAAAAAACCTGTTGCCTTTCAAAAGTTTTCATGTAGGAATGCATCCATCCATACAGCACAGCCACATATTCTGGATAATCCAGTCAAATAATCCAGCAAGTATCACAAAAACCTAGTTTTTAATTGCAGACTTACAGGAGTACTTTGAGAACAATTGCCTGTGCCTTGCTCTCAACTAGCACTACACAGTTCTGGAAAGATCTTGGTCATCTTAGGCAATTCCAGAAGTTTTCAGGTTTCTGTATATGCAGTCAAAGTCCTCCACTGGATGCCTCAGAGCTAATGCATCTCTGAGGCCAAATGAAAGTATGATACAATTTTGGGACTTTCACCAGTAATAAAACTTAGCAGTGGCATCTTGAATAGAGTTTGATAGCACTGAAATCTGCATCTGGTCTCACTTCTTCTCAGTCAAGAGAAGAGACATAAATTTGTCAAAAGAAAGCCAAGACCAGTATTCACCTGCTGCTCTGCTTTGGTTACTGACATTAATTATGCACAAATTCCTTGAACTTTCAAGGGTTTATGGATACCCTGATGTTCTGGTTTTATTTTGCTGACACTTATTAAACTTTCAAAGGACTTGCCTGCCGCAGGTGGTCTTTTCCTCTTCTGATTTGAAGGTACATCATCACTATAGTGATATGGCAACAAACAGGAAGCCCCAAGGCAAGCAGTGCAGGTCACCCCACAGAGCTCAGACGATTATACATGGTAATGTTTATTTGTGCAACATACACAACTTCATGTGTGACCAAAGGGCAGGGGCGGGCAGCTTGCATTCCCCAACCATTCAGTGTGGCTACCTGCAACCAGAAGAAGCCATAATCATGATGATAGTAACCTGGGAATGCCTGAAAGGAGAATGGTGCCAAGCTCATACCATGCCATATTCCTCCCACAGCTAGCAAGAGGGGCACAATTTCTCCGCAACTCCTCTTGCATAACTGAGGACTGAATCCAGCCCTCAAGCTTTTTTTTGAGCAAACTGAGTTGGAACACCTTTCATTACACAAGGCAATTTGCCTGAATGAGTTCCTGACACGTGTGTGTGTATGGGGACATCTGGTAGAGTCAATCACGGAATTACAGAATTAATTAGGCTGGAAAAGACCTCTGAGACCATTGAGTCCAACCTTTGACAAAACATCACCATGTCAACTAAACCATGGGATGAAGTGCCACATCCAGTCTTTTCTTACACACTTCCAGGGATAGTGACTACACCATCTCCCTGTGCAGCCTGTTCCAATGCTTTACAACCCTTTCTGTGAAGAAATTCCTCATGATGTCCAACCTGAAACTTCCCTGACACAGCTTGAGGCCGTTTCCTCTCATCTTGTCGCTGGTTGCCTGGGAGAAGAAACTGATCCCCCACCCAGCTATAACATCCTTTCAGGTGGTTGTAGAGAGCAATAAAGTCACCCCTGAGCCACCTTGTCTTCAGGCTAAACAACCACAGCTCCCTCAGCCGCTCCTCATGTGACTTACTTTCTAGACCTCACCAGTTCTGTTGCCTTTCTCTGGACTCACTCCAGCACCTCGGTGTCTTTCTTGCAGTGAGGAGGCCCAGAACTGGATGCAGCACTTAAGGTGTGGCCTCACCAGTGCCAAGCACAGAGGGACAATCATTGCCTTGGTCCTGCTGGCCACACTATTGCTGATCCAAGCCAGGACACCAATGGCCTTCTTGGCCGCCTGGGCACACTACTGGCTCACGTTCAGCCGCTGTCAACCAGCACCCACAGGTCATTTTTCACTGGGCCACTTTCCAACCAATCTTTCCCCCAGCCTGTAGCACTGCATGGGGTTGTTGTGGCCGAAGTGTAGGATCCAGTGCTTGGTCTTGTTGAACCTCAATCAACTCACCTCTCACAACCAAGGGTGTAATTAAGAGGGAAATTCCCAAATGGCTCAGCCCACAGTTTTGCACAGGAAATGCAATGGAAATAGAGCATGATATTTCTTCTCCAATTGCTTCCTGTTTACATGAAACCCAGCATCGAAGGGACCCTATAAAGGCAAACCCTATAATTGCTAAGAGCTCCCCAGGTTAATCAGGTCTGCAAAGAAAGGTCCAGACCATGCTGTTCTCTTTCAAATTCTCTCCATCTTGGACTCCAAGGAAGAGGTTTAAAAATACAAGGCCCTTTTCTATTGACCATTAAGCAAATTTAGGCTTAGCCACCTTTACACTTGGGAGCTATGAGGAGTGATCCAGAAAGATTAGACAGAATACAGCAAATTCCTTTTGGCCTTACAGGAAATGGCAGCTTGAAATTCCTTGAAAAGAAGCTAATTTTCTAAGCCTTTGAGATGTTGAACAGGAAGTTTCAATGAATTTTTTTTTCCTCCTGGACTCATTCTCCAGTCTTTTTGCTTATTTTCCAGCTATTTTAACTGCCTAAACTATACTGAATTGAACTAAATCTAATACAGAATTATGTGATCATCCTAAGAACAACTAAAAAGTACAGGGCAGGCTGATTCATTTATTATGATCTTCTAAAATGACTTCAAAATTTGCCTTCTGTGAAGACTGTGACTGAGCCTAAAAGCATTGTAAATCTGTGATTTTTCTCTCCCCACATAGACACTGAAGTGCACAGAAGAACAGATGGATCTTTGCACAGTTCTGCAAGCACAGGAATGGGGAAAGAGAATGCAGGGTCTACATGAGTTTCCAGATGGGCCTGCCCACTATTCTTCTACTGATAATAGGTAGTAAGAAACAGCATTATTGTAATGCTGTGTCGGATGCAGGTTACTGCATCACCCTTTGTTACTGAGGAACAGCTTATGTTAAACTTCACATATTATTTTATCACCTTCTAAAAGGTTACCATTGAAATATGGAATCTGTCCCTACAGTTAACTCTGCTGTGAAGTCCCATGCTGTGCATCCAGATTCACACACATCACATGTTGAAGTTTCAATGCTCTCAGGAACTTGGCTACCTGATTTTGCCTTATTTGATCTGTAGGGAAACCTTTATTTTGGGAAAAGACTACTGTGCCTGTATTTGGTCTGCTACATTGTATAGTAGGACAGTTGTTACGGTCTCATCCACAGAGAGCAAAAAGTAGATACACTAAACAAGAGAAGACAGCCTTGGTGTCTCAAGCAAAATTGTTATTTTATAACTGAACGGTAACTGTATTAGACATTAGCTGTTAGTAGAAAAAATATGACTCTACTCAGAGAATAACCTAAAGAGAAAAGTGATCTTTCTTTGGAGAGCTTTTTCTGCAAGGTGAGAACATTTCACATCTCATTAAAACGTGAAATGGCCTTGTGCTTTTTGATTCTGGAAGTTTGTATTTGATACTTTATTTCCTTCTTACTTAACTTAAAACTTGGTCCTGACTTATGAATCCACTGGCAGAAAAGGACTAAAGTATAAGGCTGAAAACTCTGCTACTATATTCCAGACCACACTGATAAAATGACACAAGTTTAAGAATTAGGTCTCCCAAATTAACCTCTTATCAGACTTAGGATGGCTACCCAACCAACACCATAACTGAAAAAGTGACAGAATTATATATAAAAGAATAGCAACAATGGTTGTTCTATATTTGGAAAAAGTAGCCCTGGAAGGTTTGAAACCTTCTCTGAATTCAGTGAAATGAACACATCTGAACTTTGAAATGTACAGCCCATTGGAGTTTTAGACCTAGTTCACACTCACTGTAGGAAATGAATAAAAATCAAAATCAGAGATTTTCAATATTCAAAAACTCTAGTATAGTTGAAACCTGGGCCCGAATCTTTCACTTTGTGTATGCAGATTTGCTGGATCTTCATTCTGAGGTGAACTGGAAGTGCATTTATCTGATGGAAAATCAGAGAATCACAGAATGGTTTGGATGGGAAGGAACTTTAAAGAGCATCTATTTCCATGTGCATCCATGCCATGGGCAGGGACACATTCCACTAGACTGTGTTGCTCAGAGCCCCATCCAATATGACCTTGAACAATACCAGGGTTGGGACATCCACAACTTCTCTGGGCAACCTGTTCCAATGCCTCACCACCCTCACAATGAAGAATGCCTTTCTTATATCCAATCTAAATCTACACTCAGTTTGAAGTCATTCTATCTTGTCCTATCACTATACGTCCTTATAAAAAGTTCCTCTCCCTCTTTCTTAGAGGCCCCCTTTAGGTACTGGAAGGTGCTATTAAGTCTTGCCAGAGCCTTCTCTCCTCCAGGCTGAACAACCCCAACTCTCTCAGCCTGTCTTCACAGGAGAGGTGCTCCAGCCTTCTGATCATCTTTGTGGTCTCATCTGGACTCACTCCAACAGGTCCACATCCTTCTTATGTACCCAAAACAGTGCTCCTACTTGGTACTTTGTCATAATTGAAGAAGAGGTAATAAATAAAATTTATGATATCCAAGTACCTGCAATATAACTGCAATACATCTGTAGGGTATCAACAGCAGCATTGCTTAAGGCTCAAGCAGATTTAAACAGACATTGAGACGGATTTATTCATAAATCAGTCAAATATGTAAATTCCAGGATTTGCACACATTACCTTGACTTATTAAACAGTGAAGGCTGATGCAAGGAAGGTCAGCAGACATTTAGTGACAACATACACTACAGAAAACAAGAGACAGAAAAGCTTGACAAAATATTTAAGAAAATTGCATAAGGATAATCTCTGGAAGAGAATCAAGTATTTATATACCTTTGAATCTCTTCTCTTTTTCCATTAGCATTCTTTTACAGCTGCTCATGCTATAGGAAAAAACTTGTCCTATGGCATTAGTGGATGCTTTGCCTCAGTAAAACATGGCAGGGCTGGGTTTGCTTCCTGAAACACAACAGCAAAACCATAGCAGCCACAGGTAGACCCTTAAAAACTGCTTTAGTACTTTTTTGGTACCGGCCACAAAAGGTGTCCCTTTGAAGAGATGAACAATCAGTTGGAAGATGCTCACTCATTGTGTAGCTACAGTTATACATCTGCAATTCTGAATAAACCAGGAAATCATCAATAGTCTTTACATTAAAAATGAAACGCTGAATGAAACTTTTTTAAAAATAAAGCAGGTGTACATATAATGTGTGTTTAGTTTAAAACCTGACTTACAAGATAAAAGTGCCTGAATCCTGAAGTACCACCAAATCCTAGCTAGATTACTTTTTAATCACTGCAAATCAGGATAGAAATTGCCAGCTAGTAGAAGGCAGATTAAATGCTAATGTAGTCCAGAAACTCTTAAATGTACAATTGAGTTGGTGGAGAAGTACTTTTATGACAAAAGAAAAGATGTCGAAACAACACAGAAAAAAGTGGTGGCTGATACTTATTCTGTTGTGCTGTAGCCAGCAGGATGTTTTTCCCAGGGAATCTGAAGAGGGCTGAAAGCATCCTGTGCTAGGCTTCACTTCAGTGAACAAGGTCGCATGGTCTGTTGGGCAGCTTCTCAGACCTCCTTGGCTGGTACAATGTTTTATGCCTCATTTGAACCAAACCAAATCTGTTTCTTTCTCTCTCCATCAGTCTTCCACCCAATGCCTCTCCCTGGCAGACACAAATAGGAACCATTTTCAAAATCAGCCAGTGATGATGCTTACAATGACAGCATCAGGCTCCTTTCTGCAGATGGCTTTAAATTTCAGTCCAAATGCAGAAATGAAGTCTATGCTGGTTAACAGCAGCGGAAAGAAATCCCTCCAAGTATCTGGGAAATACAAATAGTCTTTCAGAGTCTTGCCAAATCTGAAGCTTTAAAAAGTATCAACATACCGTCTGGGCCAATAAGTAGTATTGGATTAAGCATGAATGCTAAAGGTCTATTAAAGTAATTAAAATTAACTTAACAACTTGTACTTAATAACCTCTAACTGCATTGACATGTCTCAAAATGCTTGTAAAATAAACAGCTGGAAAATCTGATCTAACTATCCATATAACTAATATATGGATATTTCCTTTACTCTGCCCGCAGCCCAAAGCATCTTCCAGATGCATCTTCTAACCTCTTTCTATATCTTACAGAAAAAGTCAAGTGGCCAGCTTTGGACTGGGGAGAGGATATGGGTCAAAGCTGAAGGGTCCACCAACCAGGGTGGGAGTAGGCTTAGGGTTTCCAGCCTAAGCTTTCCAGCCAGGGTACTCTGGTAAGGCAGTGAAGCCTTCTTCTCAATTCTCTGATAAAGGGCATTTGAAAGCTGGATGGCAAAGTCCTGGTTTCCATTTTAAACTCTGCACTGAATCAGCTTTTCATCCCAGAAATTCATCATCCAGGTGCACAAGGGGACACAAAAATGTTACTGGGAGCAGGTGCTGTAGTCTGGAGGTGGACAAGAGTTCATCTGTTCCAGTACCAGTGCTCACCCAGTCCTGTGAGAGTGTATCATGTTGAAGGAAAAGCTTATTGCTCACCTTAGGCAACAGAAATGAAGAAATATTTCTGTAGAGCATATCTCAACAGAATATGTGCTACCACTGATAAAGATAAGGCCTCTTTATTAAAGTTCTCTTATTATTGTCTGTTCTGGGACTGATTTCTGTTCACTTGGGTAAAATAAATCAATATGTTCTCACTGCATGGGTTCAAGGTGCCAGGCACTGCTTTTAAGGGTCAGTAAAAATTAGTGGTTTTCAGAAGGATTTGGACAATTCTCTTCCCTCTCTCCAAAACCTTTTCAGCTGTATTGCCCCACACCATACCATCAGTGTACTGCAGGTGTTCCAGAGATTCATCCTGCTCCAGTGCAGTCTAGGTAAGTCCGTGGCAGATGGTAGGGCTGTATTTTTACCACTGGGGCAATCAATTTCAGGTGTATTGCATGCTCCTCCATGTGAAAGCAAACTGTAGCCAGCACTCTGCTGCCAAAGGGATTAAGAAAAATGCATTAAGAAGCGTGCAGAAGCATGTGTACGAGCACACATAGTCCTGATATTGTTTGAATATATATTTGGTTCATTACGTATTCAGAATCAATAGCAAAAATGTAAATCCTAAAGTGAGTAAAGCTGGTCACAAGTCCTTAGCATTGCCACTGAAATGCCTGGAGGGCTTTCAGAGCTTGATTCAAGAAGCTGACAGTCATTTCTACTATGAAGAAACAGCTAACAGAAGACACCAGAGAAGTTGTATGTTTAATGCCCTCCAGCACTTACAAAAGTCACAGTCAAAAATGCCAAGATTTTTCTAAAATTTCTGTTTGCAAATGCAAAATATCACTGATCTCACTGAATGTGGAATACTGAAACCTGCAATAAGGAATCCTATAAATACTGTTTAACTGGAAAAACGCAATCATGCCTAAAAAGAACCAAAAAGGCAGCCTTTTCCAGGCTGAAGTTCCTTGAAGTGTCCAGGCACTCAGAAGATTGCCTCTATTCGGCTGCTGCTGTGCAGAACCAGCACATGGAGGCTGTAGTTTCAACACAGGAAGGGTTTTGAAGCTGGATTCTGTTTGGCGATGTGGGGGAGTGCTGTCTGTCTGCTCCCAATCTAACACAAAAGTAATAAGTATGAAAAGGCACAGAGGGAAAAAGCATATTTCGTTTACAGCAATGCTGCTACAAGGTGATTCTGCTACAAGGTATCATCTCCTGGGAATGCATACATAATGCTCTTTGAACCATGAGGAAAGAAACTGTCTGCTAATTAGTTCCCCGGTAATTGGCCATGCAGTGTCAATCCTTACATGAGGACTACTGTGAAAATATTGGACATCATGTGATTAAAACAGGAGACAGGAGTGTTAAGTGATGGCAACTTAATGAGATGGGCTTCAAACTAGACCTAAACAAGCTGGACAAGAAAAATAAATGGTGGCCTGTTCAGAAGACAAGATAGTTGCAACCATCTGTGATACTCATACACAAAGTTTAGGAGCCTGGGCTGTAAAGGGAGAAAACCTGAAGACATACTTGTCCTTGCATACTAACCTGGATCTTCAAACATTTTAGGACCATTGCTTAGGATCACTGGTATTTGAGAAGACATGTCTGATATGAGCTGTACCTCCAGAAGCACACAAGCACTGCACATCAAGAACAGGCATTCTTTGAAGTGGCAAGATACTTAATGGCTCCAGGTGAAAGATCAAAGTGGGAAAGCAAGCTGGGCTGCGAGGATGCAGGGCTGCTGCAGCACAGCCGTAGAGGAGCAGCCAAAGAAGCCCTCCCAGGAGCACCCTACAGCCAGTGCACGTGGAAAATAGGGCCTTTGAACACCCACACTTCCCCTAGGAAAGCAGGACAGAGGGGACCCAGCAGCTCTGCTGTGGTTCTCAGCCATGCCCAGGTATGGCTCCCACTTTGAAAGCTCTTCCAGACACAGGCTGCCTGTGTTAGCATCTTCTACAGGTGAAAGCACAAAGCTGCCCAGAGGCCATTCACTTAAGAGTTGGATTTGATGATCCTTGTGCATCCCTTCCAATTCAGAATATTCTATGAGTCTGAATTTCAATTAATCAGTCAAAACAGCACTGGGGAGCAGGACCTGAAGAGAGAGCAAGGCTGAACATAAATGGTGGTGCAAAATCCCAGGCAATGATTCTGGGGATGGCCCTGCCCCAAGAGCAGTGTGTCACTGACCTCCCTCCCACGCCAGGGGGCTTCAGACCCCTGTGTTGTGTTGCTATTATTCACTTGCGGGTGAATTATATTAACATTGTATCCAAATGTAGATACCTCCCACCCACATGGGAGCCAAACACAAACACGCTGATTATACAGTGTCTGGGGCACAGCCCTAGTAACAGAGATAAAAATCAACACATCCAGGGAACAAGAAACAAAAAGGCAGTGCAAGAGTGAGTCAGCAAATGTAAGCAGTATGTTAGTCAGGCAAGCATTTCTGAATGCACCACGAGGCTGCTCACGCTGCAGACAAAGTCACAGCCTCAGTAACCTGAACGACGCACCACCCCGGTGTGAGGGTCCTTTCCTTTCACAAGGAGACCCCTGCGTTTTCATACTGGTTTTGGGAAGGCTTAATGTAGATTTCTTCCACTGCTGCCCAGCTCCCCTCCCCCCCCCCACCTCCTTGCTCCCCACCTTAAGCCTGAGAAAGGAAAAAATCTGTGCCATGTTTAGAAAGATGGAGATGTGAGCATGGAAATCTGGTAAATCTGAGGAGGCCGGCTGTGCTGCTGTGTCAGGTGTCATGATAAAGGCTGCAGGTTTCCAGGATTAACCTGGTCACTTTGCAGGCCATGAAATGCTCCACTGAGCCTGTTTACAAATTAGCCTGCGGTCTGGCTCTTCCTCCTGCCAGCCCGCATTTCTCTGCAAAACCAGTCACTGAGTGCCTCTGAGGAGTGCTGTGACTGTCCCCCCCCAGCAGGTGAACCTGCCCCTCTGCAAACAGCCATCAGACAGTGGGGCTGCACCACTCATCTCTGGACAAAGCTGCAGAAAGCAGTAAGGGAGAAGAAAATGCAAGGCACAAGGCCAGGACGTTTTACAAAAATCGCTGGATTTCAAGTCACTAGCAAACTTATTTGCAGTTCCTCTGATCTAAATCCTGTTGTTCTGCTGCTTTGAAAATGCAGACTCTAATTA
Organism: Lophotriccus pileatus; assembly: GCA_035583135.1. NCBI lineage: Eukaryota > Metazoa > Chordata > Aves > Passeriformes > Tyrannidae > Lophotriccus > Lophotriccus pileatus. Next base: position 26,246,463 of record JAWWES010000133.1, read on the forward strand.
ACTCATATTCTTATACGCTCTGGTGCCCTGAAGGATACTTGCTTTTGTAAATGATATTTATAAAGCAAGGGCTATTTAATACCTGCTTAACATATATCCATAACCTTCAGAATGTCTCCTATGAGTCAACACAGCCTGACTTAAAATGACATCTTTCTTCCTCCTGTTCTGTAAGGCCTTCTGCAATGTGCAGCCACTACCTCAGAGCAGAGAAGAAGGCATCCTTACCCACTGCTAACATTAACAGGTTCAACACTGGATATGGGTAGTTTTGTTCTGGAAGAGGAGCACTTGCACAGAAACGACTGCATGTGAGACAGTCTCTGTGAAACAATCCCTTTTCAGTTTAATCTTCACACTTTCTAGTGACGCCCCATATATTACCATTCACTCCACAGCCAGATCCTGCATTTACATCCTCTTCACCAGTATTTCTGCAGGAAGTCCGCAGGAAGACTGAAGATGGGTGCCTTATCCACTCTTTGAATGAAGCAGGTCGAGCAGGATAGTCTAAGGACCACATCACAGGTTGTTATCGTAGCAGACTGCAAGATCCAGTTAGAGAGGGATGTTTGCCTAATTCACAACTTAAGAGTCCCTCCTCATGTAGCTAGAAGGAAACAGCTATGACTACATGGGTGCAACATTTTGGGTACATGAGACATGAATACCTCTGTATATAAGCCATCATGGGTACTATTTAGAACACGTCACCTCCATGCTGTGCTGTCTCTAGGACTGCTCTCAGGAACCTCCAGGCAGGGCAGGTGGAGCAGTGTAACAATTTCCTGCCTCTGCTATTCCCTTCCGGTCCACCGCAGGAGACCACAGTCCCAGGAGAAGCCATGACAGGCAGCTCAGTTCACCCAACTGTAGCAGTGGTTGCGTCTGTGTGGCATGGGGCAAAAGTTCAGCCCTGGGAAGATATTCCAGTGCCAGCAAACCCACCCTGACATCACACCCTTGTGCAACCTGGGTGACAGGGAGGCTGTCCCTCTTGCCTCTCATATGCTGGCTGACATTCAAGATGTAGCATGTGATCCAGCAGCCAGGTAAAATGCACATGGTACCAAGTTTATGTCTGTACATGCAATGAGAAACTTTCAACAGCGTTAGGAACCAAAGTCTTGCTTTCTTTAAATGTCATATAGGACCTGGGAGCTAAGGAGAGACCTCAGCTGAAAGTCAGAGCAACTGGCCATTTTCATTTGGCAAAGACTTCTATTTGCAATGACTTCAGGCAGCTCTCAGAGCAGCCCTAGTGGTGCAGATTCACCACTTTCAAGGCATCCCTCCTGTTCTTAGAACTGCTACATTATAGAGCTTTCTGTCATTAAAGCATCTAACTCACCAAGAATGTGACTGTGGAATTCTGTCTGGACCTTAGCAAAGGGAAAAAAGATACTAAAATACTGTAACTCTCAATGGTAATACAGTGAACACAAGTGTCCCTCTTTCAAGATGTACAGCTACTTTAACAACAGAAGAGCTACTTGAAACTCCATCAAGTCAAGCTTCATTCTTGAAAATTTGAACAAGGTAAATGGGCTGAAGATGTCTGAAGTCAAATTCATGTCCCCTGTAAACAGCTACAACACTATCTAGTTTAATGGTAAGGGGCCTAACTCTCTGTCTGAAATAAACATGGGTAGTAACTAAGATCATCAGGACACAGCCTATGAAGAAAAAATGCTGGAACATAATTATAGGCAAGACACCTGTGGTCTGTCAAAAGCCTCCCTCAATCCTATATGCCGTTCTAAGGGAAGCAACTGAAAACTGCTCACAGTACTTGCAAGAGTTCATTGAGATCCACCAAAGGACCACCCTCAGTATCCTACATACTTAGCATGCCCACCCTGAAGCCTCCAGCATTTCATTAGGGAAGATGCTCCATTACACCACAACAGCTGAAGTCATGGGGACTAAAAAGACAAGAAGAGCATTTGGAAAGCCTAAGCTCAAAATCTTCATTCCCAGCTTTAATGTGGACACCTGATAGATTCTAACAGATCCTTTTTTGTTACCCTAGTCCATTTTTCTTCTCAGTCAAGGGCATACTACTACAGAAGGCACAGGGAAGAGCTCTGCTTGTTCACCCCACAATGAAAAGCTGTGGTAGCTCTTACGATTTCTCTGTAATCTCTGGATTGCCCATATTATCAGCCTGGTGTGCGTTTTTCCAAAATGTAGACACAATTTCTTTTCTCTTCATTTTCTTCTAGCATTTTGCCTAATTATTCCATTTGGTAATGGTAATGACCATTTCAAAATATGTGAATTGTCATAATCATTTTACATACCAGATGCTACATTACATTTAGCCAACACATAAAAGTCTAGGAACTAAATCTCTTACACTGAAGGCAACAGAATTTTTACTGTAGACTCTATTCAAGATTTTTCCATTTGGTGACTGAAAAGTGGCTTTTAAAATAGACGCCCCTTTTATATCAGGATACGATGGGTGCTGTGGAAAGCTACAAGTAAGCACCCTTCTTCAGTTATTATTGCCCTTTTCTAGAAATCAGGGATCAAGTGACTTAATCAAAAGGTGGCAGTGTTCCTACCCTGATGCAGCCCTTTTTCTGTTCATCCAGAGACAGCTCAGGGCCTGGTCTGTACTGCTCAGCTCCACTATCCCAACACCAAAACATGTGCCAGCTGTGTCCCACCCTGGAAGTTGTTTTACAGAAGCCACCCGTGCTGCTGACCTGACTGGTCCTAAATGGGAAAAAGATATACAGAAAACAAAAGAGGGAGGGAGAGGCAAAGGGTTATAACAAGTAAAAATCAAATAGGCATCTGAAAAAAGAAGGAAAAGCACGGTGGGGAAGGAAGGAAGAAGGACTGCGAGAAATAGCTATGGTCCAGTTAGCTCCCTGGAGTCTCTCTACATTTGTTAAAGAGAAGGGAATGGTTTTAGAACACAATTTAGTTCTGTCAGTTCCCTATTTCCATATGAGATGACTCAGACACCTTACACAGCAGGCATACACGGTCAGACAAATCCCATCACCAGTGCCTGCAAGGTGCTCCAAGGACTAGATGAGTGAACACTAATATAAACTGTCCATAATCACCAAATACCAGGATCTCAGACATGCAAACATCCTGAGCAGCATCAAACGACGTACATGAAGGAATCTGGAAAAGGGTATCCACTCTAACGACCATCTTCATGCAGGGGAACCATTACGCAAGGGCTACCTCTCATAAATATCGAGGGACAGGTTCTCAAAATGTTTCTTTCAGCAGTTTTCTTTCATCTCCTAGCAAGAGTAAGCATCCTGAGTACAACAGCCTTGTGAGAGTCTGGTTCCAAGTGTTGCAATAGGAATATCTGGTGTTGATCCTATCTTTCAAATTAATTTTTTTAATTTGTCTATGGTCTAAGTGCTGATATAGGAGGGGAGCTCTTGGAAAATGTTGGAGAGCTCATGTGAATTTGCTAAAAATGAAAAATGTACATTTCAGACACAATATGAGAAGTCAGTGAACAAGGACACGTTAGCTGAGGATTCCTTCCAGTGCTATAGCATTACTTTTCTTCATGGTGTTTGTCTATCTGGTGCCATCCTCTCTCTGCTGGGACAAAAGCAAAGCTCCCCATGGGGGTCGCAGAGATGGTGGCAATGTAGCTGCACAGATCTGGCTCTCATAGTATATGTGATAATTTATCTAAACCTTCTCAAAAGTAATAAGTCTGCCTGGGCTACTAGTCTTAAACTAAACCCACAAGCTGTTAGGGGCAAGACAAGAGTTTTTTTACTGCGTCCACAGGCAGTGCCTTGCCCAGAAGGAATCTTGCCAAGCAGCAGGCTCCCAAGCAAGATTTTAAAATAATGTATTTAACTCCACAGTATTTACAGAGTTCTGAAATAACAAATAATGATGCAACAAAATAAACTGATTGTCTGTGTACACTGCCATTGCAAGAGAGAATGTCACTTCCAGACAGTCCTTGTGTAACTAAAAATAGTGTTTTCTTTATCAGGCATGTGATCAAAAAAGGATATTTAAGCACACAGGAGAGATCAGGTCAGAGCAAAGGTTGAATTAGGCCAGTATCTTGTTTCAGACAGTGGCCAACAGCAATATCTTATGAAAAACTATAATGGGGAAATGCCCTCACAGTATAATATAAAGACAACATTATGCACCTTGAAATACTTCTACCTGTTAAATAACCTGTTTCATCACAAGTCTGCAATCAGTGCTGCACACCCTCATCAGCCGTTCCACTTCGCACGTCCTCACAGCTTCTGCTTTTGCCTAGGAAAGGCAGTGAAATCACCAGTGGGTTTTGCTGGGTTTGGGCCAGTTGCCTGAGCACACAGGCCAGATCCCTGTCCACACCTGGGAGAGGGGCCGAGGTGTACCATGGGCTGTGGCAGCTCCAGAGCTACTGTGTCAACAGAGCAGAAGTCTTTGTAAAAGTGGAGGTAGACAAGAAAATCTAGACATCAGTGTGGCGTACAAAACAGCTTGGAGTTTTCCGCTTGGCTGCCAAGACCAGGAGGATGAAGAACTGAGAAGGAAGGAACTGAAATGTATGGTATCTAAATAATTTCCTGCTAATAACCAATGTTTCACTTGGTCGTGACCTGCAAAGACATGGAAAAGGAGTTGGACAGTCAGCTCCTCCAGGGAGGAGCCTCCAGGTTTTCTCCTCCAAGAAGAAAACCCAGGGCTTTCAGCTGCCTGGAGATGTCATATGTTGAAAACTACAAAATTCCCATTAATGTTTACAGAGGACCTGCATTCAGAAGATGCACATCAGCAGACCTAGAGGGGAAATTCCCAATTAGAGCTAAAAGGAAAATTACATAAGGAAAAAGCCAGACTTCGTAAACATTTGTTAATAAACCCAGTATTTGAAAGGCACAGTGCAAGAACTTTGGCATCCTGCTTTTGCTTATACTTAAGGGATTTTACTGTCATCTTAAGTAGCTCTTAATGGCTCTAAAGAAATTAAAAAAAAAAAAAAGGAAGAAAAAAAAAGAAAACTGAAAACTATATTAGTCAGAAGATCAGATTCCTCAATAATAGCTTTCTGGTACTTTTTCTGAAATTAGCTTGGCCCATTGTTTCTTCCCCTTAAAACATTAATTGGCACTCCCTGGGATTGCTCTTTCCAGGGGTATTTATACTACTGATGGCTCAAGACATACAGGGCAGACATTTGTCCTTAATAACACTCTTGACTGACCTCAAGATTTAGGCCCAGGGGTAACTGAGGACATCAGACATCAAAATCAAAACATTCAATTTGAGGAGCTCACAACTTGGATGATGTCAAATTAATTTTTCACTCTTTTTGCAGACTTCATATGCTGAAACTAATTACCAACAAATTTTAAAAATTCTATTTAAAAGTTATCATTAGATGTTGAATAGTCTGAAGTTTTCGTGGACTATCTGAAAGATAATTCCTTTCATAAATTTGCAATTAAAAATGGCCTGAACTTTTACAGTTTCATCACATGGTACCAACACTAAACTGCCTTGCCTCTAATATTACAGCAGCTCCTCTCAGTCCTCAGTTACCCTAATGAAGGAGACAAACTTTGTCCCACATCCCGGGCAAGAATAAAGTATTCTTCAGTGCTAGTACAAGCATAAAGACTCATAGTAATAGTGCAAGACAGCTATGTTTTCTGTGTTGTTTTAATGTAGTTATTCATATGGGTCTTCCCACATCAGGATCACCTTTTTGACATGGTAGAAAACCAACTTCGAATATCCCCAGAGAGGAATTTTACCTATGTTACAGCTGAGGAACTGAGGCACAGAGTCCTTTTGGGAGATGACACAGGTCCTTGATTTCCATGGAAATCATGGGACTCAAGCACCTGACCGATGCCTGACTTCTACAAGGTGGCTACGGCTGCATTCAGTTTGAAGTCACACTCCCCACATCCTCAGAGGTCCCCTGCATGCCATGCACTGAATAAACTACTACATGTGCTCTGCAAAGTCCCAAGTGCACTGGCATGAGGCACTAACTTGCATCTCTTCTTCCCTTTTCTTCTGTATTCCAAATACCAGCCCTTCCCCGCAGGAGGTCAAGGACTGCTCAGCAAACGTAAGATCTGCTCACCACTTCATGCTATGTCCTCTCTGTAGGACCTGGGTCCCTTCTCTAGCCAAATCGAGGTCACGTTGCTTTTGGAATCCTTTCACCTTGCTCCTAGTTCCTGTAACTAGAACTCACAGCAATCAAAGGGTAAGACCTCCTCACAAAAGTCAACAAGACTTGCAATTGAGTTTGCAATGAAGCTCATAGTACAGGGCATACCATGAAGGGCAGTATCAGGTACCATGGATACTTTGGATCTGAAAGCAAGAATAACCACTGACGATAACTGATACAATTTTCTCCTTTTATTAGCCTGGTCTGACCACAGCCTGGTTGTTTCCCCTTCTGTTACCAGCTTGCAAAACAGTAACTGGGGTGTCCCTGCAGAGCACCCCACCAGGCTGCGCCAGCCTTACCCAGCAAACCAAGGGAGCCCCGTGGGATGTGATGTTGTGACGCACGAACAGCATGGCTTGTAGTAGGAACAGTCTGGAGTGCTTTGGTCAGGAATGGGGCAGCACAGTAGAAGGCAAACCCGTTCTACTCCAACCCAGGACAGGGCTCAAGTGGCCTGACAAAATGGCTGGCAAGAAAACAGGTAGTGGGTAGCAGTATGTGGGTAATGTGTTACACAAACATCTCACGTTGATATAGTCTGAGCCAGTGAAAAGTTTATTTTATATTTTAGATTATGCTAATTTACATTTTAAAAATAATTAATAGTATGTTTTAACCTCTGTCCATTTCCAATAAAAAGGAGTATTTGAACTCTTAATTAAGCTTTCCAAAAAGCATTTTACATCATCTTCACTTGTGCAGTCCCAGTGGACCTTGTGCTACAGAATCATTCTCAAATCTGTGAAAAGCTCCATGAACACTAACAAAAGTTCACCCTCAAAGCAAAAAAAAAAAAAAAAACAAAAAAAAAAAAAAAAAAAGAAACCCCAGCTCTGTACCCTCCAACATTACCAGCTCTGTAAGCCTTTCCCTTAAATTTTTTTTCCCCCTTTTTATCTCCATATTTATTCTTAAGAGTCAGGACATCAAAGTCAGCTGAAAAGGGCTTGGGATAGACTCTTCAGCAAGGGGCAGAGACTGTGCAATGACATGATGGAAGAAAAAAGTACAAACCATCCTTTTATTCAGAATACCACTATAGGCAGCTGTGGAGAAGAGACCGACAGCAAAAGACAGTGCATAAACTTGAGAGTTAAATAGTCTGAAAGGCCTTTCTCTGCTGAGGCCAGTGGGAATGTGACCACATTTGACTTTTTAAAGGAGCAGGAGAGGTACTGGACATGAATGCTCATTGCATTTTTACAGGGGGGTCAGGGAAAAGGCCAGCTATGTAAGGCGTTGCAGATCACACACTGAGTTACAAGCAGCAAACCCCTGCTTTCCCTAAGCCCATTTAAAGGCAGCAACTACCAGCATGGAGTCCATTAAAAGAACAGGATCTAACAAGTTATTGTAGCTTGTCTACAGCACCTCTTTTACATGGTGCTATAGACAACCAGACTGTGCCCATTTGGGGGAGGAGAAGAACATGGAAGCTGTAGCCATGTAAATTTTAGTCACTGCTTTTAAAGAAGACATTTTTTAAATGTTTTTATGTTGCAAGGGACAATGAACATGTAACTAGCAGGAGGAAAAAACATCAACTTAATAGCAGTGGCTCATCATCCAGGTATGACTAAAACTCAGTAATTGGGAAAAGAATGCTGCTGTGGTGCTTAGGAAGGGATTAGAAGCACATGCAACCTGACAGCAGAACAGCCAACAGCAACTCACGTGCTGGCATATAAACTGCTGTTTCCTCAAGGTGAGCTAAAAAAGTCTCTGAGACTCAAAATGGCCAGGGTGTTCAGAGGAGGAAGGAGAGAGCTGGGCACTCTACACTCCAGTCTCTGGGGGAAATCAGTTTCTTCCCATTACTCCTCTGCCCACTGACAAGAAGCACGCTGCTTCCAAGGGTTCACACCACCACTCACTACTCAGCCTGTGCCTGTTACAAGCACCCTTCTGTTTCACAGTGTATGCTTAGTTGAGGGTATGAGCTGCTTTTTCAAGAGAGCTAAAATAAATCAGAATCCTACATCTCATCCTAAACTAAAATGTTCTCAAATATCCATATTTACTTCTGAAAATGATGGCAAACCCCTAAATTACTCCTTGCTCCATTCTTACAAAATTATTATTCCCAGAAGCACATGGTGTTTCACGTACTAGAAGAGATGTCTTCACTCTCAGAGGCTTACAGCTACTGAAGCAACATGATGACAGATGTGTTCATACCCTAGGGAAAGAGTAAGCAAAAGGCCAAGGCCTATGTTTTAGTAGTAGGCTGAATCCAAAAGACATTGATGTATTTATCTTCAGGATGACATTTTGGTGCCCACCATATTTTTCTTTTTTTTTTTTCCCCAAGCCCACACATAGACTGAAAATACCTGAACTCTGAAAGGACACCTACTGTTATTCCACACAGCCTCCATCCTTGTATTTTCAAGGAGCCAAAGCCCTCCATCAGTCTTTTGCTCAGACAGACCTGTGGGACGAAGGCAAAGAGGTGGGTAATCTCTGCAACACCAAAGCTGCCATGCACTGGTGGCCCTGTCAGCTCTATGGCCAGTTTGTACAAGAAAGCAGCAAAAATCCCCTCTGGAGAATAACATGTGAAGGCAAGCTAAATTCTTGGGCCAGATGAATTCTGCTCAAATAAAACAGTCTCTCCGTTGAAAAGAGCAACTCATACATCTTCCTTTTGAGTCCTTGCTGCAGCACAGAGGAAAGGACAGGGTGACTGCAGCATCCCTCTCCACATCCTTCCCTTGGCATCTAGCAAGAGCTCAGGGGAAAAAAAAAGTAATTTACATCAGTTTTTGGCTGCTACGCACATATGCCTGGAGAGATACGCTCACAGCCTCTCACTCTTCATTTCTGCATGAAGTAAGAGCAGCTAAAGTGGCTGAGGAGAGCTTGTTCTGCATTTAGGAAACAAACCTGTCTAGGACGATGGTGCTTGTGTGAATTATTAAAAGGCAAGTGCATTTACAAATCCAAATTAGCTGACCATCTTCCCTTCCACATCTATCTGCAGTTTTGACTTGAAAGAGAATCACACCAAAGGATAAATTTCTTTCAGCACTGCCTGCACTTTCTCCTCTGCCATATAAAAGTTTTGGTAACAAAATGTTAAAAATAACCTTCTGCACGGATGTTTTCTTTCAAATACTCAAACATTTATACTCATCTAAGGTTCACAAAGTTAATTTCAGAACCGAGTTTGAGTTGCCAGAGCCCTTTAAAAACCAAAACATGCCCAGCAGTCCTTATGCAGTCCTTCTCTCCTTACTGAATCATTACTTCTGTTAATGATAACAAAACCAGCCTGTTTCTGTAGCACAGCCTCGCAGCATCTTTAGGCAACAACCAGTTTCGCTTTCATCCTGCTCACCTCCTTCACTCCTACTCAGCTCCTGCTACTATCTGCAAGCACACTGCCGACTGTCAAGGGTTAAACCGTGGCTTTTCAGGGAGAAAAACAGGAGAGGCAGAAGAGAGAGGAGCGAGGAGAGCCTGCCCAGAGCAGCAGCTGGCGGGAGGGCATCGGTGCCAGGGCAGGGATGGCCGGAGCGCCGCAGCAGCCGGCAGAGCAGCAGAGGAAAAGTTTCTGTGATTTTAGGCAAGCCCTGGCGTGACGTCACCTCGCCCAGATAATCTCGGCGCAGTCAGCACAGGCCTCCTGGCTCCCCATTGGCGAGCCCCTCGTCAGCAGACATCTGAAGATAATTATTATTGGCCAGACAATTATAACAGGAACGACTGTCACTTCGTGCTGATGCCTGAACCCGGTGCTCTGCAGCACGATGGAGAAGGACTCCAGCGGTCACCACTCCATCCAGGCATTTCTGTCACTTCAGCTTTCCTAAGCACCAGACAGTTTTTGCTGCCTCACTGGCTGCAGCTGGGAATCGGGATCTTGGCACTACAACCCTCTTTTCTGCCTGCCTGACAGAACTGTGAATTTTCTGCAAAAATAATAATATACTTACATATGAGAGATAAAGAACTAGAGCTGTATTAATTCTCATACAGTAGTTTAAGAAAAAAAAATCCTCTGTGGAGTATTTACTTCATACCACTTCTCTCTTTGAAGAACTTTGGGAGGAGGTGCTGGGAGAGTTTGATTTGAGAAATCATTGTAAGCAATTATTTTAATAAACATCTGACTTAATCGTGGTCAAGTTGATATCAAACCTCCCATGGTTTCAGCAGAATATGATACTGCATCTTAAAGTGATGCTGTATTTTATATTCAAAGCTACTCAATGGCACTATATTTAAACTTATACCAAAAACAGCTTTCCCGCAACATAAAGCGTAAGAAGTTTCATGACAGTAAATGTACCTGTTAGTTCTTCAACCTCCTGAAAACCTGCCATTGCTTGTTTAGGGAAAGCAACTAATTGGCAGCTCTTACCATCAGAGACCAGCAGGCTGGAGGTCCGTCTCTGTAGCTGCCAACTTTGCTCAGCCTCTCCTGCCTCCATGCAGGAGAACCAGGCAGTCTGGGGCTATACCATAAAGGTGTGCATAAACATAAAGCCAAGCACTCAGGCAGGCATGAAATGCATCAGCTTATAAGAATCACACCAGACTATTCATCTTTCCTCTGTGTCAAAACAGTACCTCTTTACAGCACTGCTAATCCAGGCCCAACCTTTAAAGAGGTCTCAGTGCGATGCATGTTGCAGGATGGGGTCCTCCACAGAGTGAAACAGAAACATCTGGAATGAAGCCAAGGAGGTCCTCATTTGCTGCCATTAGACCAATATGCCATCAGATGGGCTCCATTCATGTCAGACTCAGAGGGATGATTTCCGGGGCAGATGGTAGTGAGGAAACAAGCCCTAGGATGAGGGTGTAGTGAAGCTTGGAGTAGACTCAGAGGACTGGAGGAAAAGGAGGGAAAAGCCTTGGCTGACCCAGACACTTGCACCATGATCCTTCCTGACCAACCATACCACTGCCTAGGGGTATGCCACTACCCCTGGGCTTTGCATTCAAGCTTTTCCAGCTTTAGCCTTACGCAGTTTTAATTAAAAGGGCTTGCTGGTGCTTTAACCAGCTCAGAAGTCAGAAGGTATGTAAAAGAATTCATGTCCATCTTCAAACTAGGCTACATTTTCATATGCAATGTAGTCAGATTCCAAAGATGCATCCAGTAATCCAAAGGTCAGGGTCAACTCCTTAGAGCCACTTCATTCCCCCTAATACCCCACAGCCTTTTTTTTTTGTTTTATCAGGTATCAGGAAATATTATTGAGATGAAATAAAATAATAAATGCCACACCTAAAGAATTTATTTCCCTCCATGCTGGACATCATAATAGCATTGCATCCTAATTTAAACAGTGATTACAGTGTAAAATCCTGCCATAGTGTTTCCTTAGTCTGTCTTGCTGCCCAAAGAATGAAAAAACATGTTTACCCCTGCAACCTACTACTGAACAATCTCATCTTAGAATGCTGTTACGTTAATGATGTGCACATTAAGGCTACTCCTAAAAGGCGTAGAAGCCATGTACTGCCATTGATGTCTGCATACACAAACCTATCGAGTCACCCTGACAGGAAGTAAGAAAGCCTTGTTGTGTAGCCCTTAGCTGCCGTATTTTACCAGTTAAACTCCCTGCAAAACTCAAGTGCTTGAATAGGACCTGTTTCACTAAGCAAGTGCACTTTCTGAAGATAAAAATTCACAATTTAACCTGAAACTCAGAAGTCATCCTCAGCATCTTTAGGAAAAGCCTGCCACGACAGAGACCTCAGAGGGCACAGCTCCATTTCATTCCCAGAAACATTCCCAGACCACAAGCAGATCACTCTCCTTTACTTTCATGTGAATTAAAGGTATTAATTCATCAGTTCCCTTAGAGAAGGGGAAACTAGACCAGAAAGCATGTGCACACAGATGCACACAGACCACGACTCTTTAGCTGTACAGCAGCAGCGTAACACTGACGGTCTCCTCCTCTGAACCTGGGAAGTGGGAGCCCAGCATTACAGAGTCCAGCTGGTGACTTCTGCAGCACATGAAACTACCAGGGATATTTTAATAACACTGCTTAGCATTTATATAGTACCTGACATCTTCTTCAAGGCACTCAGTAAACATTACCTAAGTCATTAAAGCACCTCATAAGGGCATTTCAGCATTATTATCCCCAACTCCCCTGGTCCTTCCCTGATGGGGAAACTGAGGACTGGAAGAAGTTATGTAATGTTCCCAAGGTCATATCATGAAGCACAGTAGAGCCAAGGAGATGCAGGAGTGGTGGTTGCTAGTCATGTTCTTTAATCTAAACTGCATCTCTCCTGAGTTATTTAGCTATTATATACACTCATGTATCACCCTCTCCATCCTCTTTTACCAGCTTGTCCTATTCTGATGCCAATTTTCTTCTGGAACACGGACAGAATGGGAAGCATCCAACACTCCCAGCCCAAGAATATTTATGTGGTCTCCTTTTTCCTGAAACATGAGTGACACTAGGCACTCTTCAAGAGCTAATGAGCTCACCTGGAGGAGAACAGAGGGAAACATACATGCACTTAAATGGTCATTTTAATTATGCTGCCCTTAAAGTACCCAGACCAGTCACTAGAGTATTCTAGCAAATCTCTGGCTGACATCCACCTACAATTTGGGACCAATCTGCCCTGCAAATGTAGACACCAAAGCTTGGGCCCAGAGACAGTCTTACCCTGCCATTGTCACATGAGGGTGGCATGGGTAAGGTCCTCACTTGGAAGCCCAAAAGGGCAGGCAGCACTGCCAAGGGAGGGCATGCCGGCAGTGAGAAAGTTAGGGGCTAGCTGGGGAGACAGACTACAGGAGCAGCAGAAAGGGCAAGACTGGGCACCAGGCAAGGCTGGTCAGGGATGGTGCAGCAGTAGGGCACAGGTGAACCTGGGCAAGCCTTGAACACAAGGCCAGTGCAAGTGGACAAAGTTAGGGTGAGGACTGGGGCAAGGTGCGGGCAGGTGTGACGGGAGAGGGGATCCCGGTCCGAGTACAGGCCAGAGGATCCCGCGGAGGAGGCAGAGGCAGCTGGGGCGCTCCCTCCATCCCTATCTCCATGCTGACGGCCAGGGCCCAGGGATGCTCCCGCGGCAGCACCGGGCAGAGAGCAGGCTCCCGGCACAGCCACTCCCCTTCGGCGGGCCGGGCTGTGAGCGTGCGTGTGTCCCTTTGCGGGTCCGTCAGGCTCCGGCTCGCCGCGACCCGGGAAGCCCCGACAGGTCTCTGCGCAGCCCCGGTTCCGCCGCGGCTCGGCTCGCCCCGGCTCCCCGGCCACATGCACACGCCGGGAAAGTTAATAGCCGCATGGCTGCAAATGAAGTTTTATTAGGAGCTGGGGGAGGGGAAAGGGAAGAGAAAGCGGCTCCACGGGGAACGCGGGCAAACGCGCAACTTGTTTGAACGGCGGCGCAGCGCGGCGAAGCGGGAGGGACGGGGAGGGACGGGCAGGGATGGAGGCAGGGGAGGCCGAGGGCAGAGCCGGGGCACGTGTGCGGCTCTGCGCCGCCGGGCCGGGGCGGCGGCGGGGCTCGGGGCCCGCATCGCACCGCGCTGGCGGCGGGATGCCCCGGCCTTGTGTAACCCGGCGGGTCAGTCCCCGCCCGGGCGCGCAGGTAGCGCCGGCGGCAGCGCCCGTGTGCCCGCGCACGGCGGCGCTGAGCCCAGCCCAGCCCAGCCGAGCCGCACCGCGCCGGTCGGGCGCAACCCGCGCACCCGGATGGGCTCAGCGCCTCCCCGATCCGGGCAGGCGGCGGGGCCCGGGGGAGGCACTCACCAGTTTTCCTGCATCCACTGGATGGCCGCATGCTCGTTGAACTGCTTCTCGAATTCGTATTCCTGCAAAGTCAACACTGACATGTTCATTGGCCCGGTGGCTGCGGAGCCGCTCCCCGCGCCGAGATGCTGCCTGCCGCCGCCTCGGGAGCCGGGCCCCTGCGCGCCCGCCGCCGGAGAGCCTCTGGCCTGGCCCGCCCCGCCTCAGCGGTACCCCGGGTTTAACATAGCTCCGCTCCCCTCCGCGCCTCTCCTCCCGGGCCCGCCGGTCTCCTCCTCTTCTGCGGCCGCCGCGCAGCGCCCGGGGGCGGCGCGGTCTTAGTGCCCGCCCGCCGCCGCCGCCGCCCGGGACACCCGCCCCCCGCACATCCCGCACCGCTCCGCTGCCGGGCTGCACTCCTGGCGGGGAGGGACACCCCCAAACACACACCATGCTGCCCCAGGCCGTCAAAAATAACTACAAAAATAAGAAGCCCCCACCACTGGGCCGAATCCATGCCGCAACGACCGGCGCGCCCTCCCCGGCCACCCGGGAACTAAAGAAGCACGAGTTCAGATTTGGGCAGAAGGGCAGACGCATATACTCCCCCAGAAGAAGCCTACACCCCCCGCCCCCCCACACGTCCTTTTTGCATTTAGATCCCAGTGCACCTGCTGTGGCTGCTGCTACCCTGCGGAACTGGACCCTTTTCCCCGGGCCCTGCGTGCTGCAGGGGAAGGGGTTGCAGCTGGGTGTCCCCATGCGGGGGGCACCGTCCCGCAGACAAGCTTCGCCGAGCTCCCTGCTGTGCCCAGACACACTTTTAGATGTTACGGTATGCACGGAGCTGGTGGAACATGGGGCACAGACCCCGAGTCTTACTATCACCTGCTGAGCTCATCTCACAGATGGGTCACATGGTGTTTATGTAGCCTTAATTTTGCCTTCCTGTCTCATTTGCCACTTGCTGATGTCTCCAGCTGAGTTCTTCCGACTCCAGCAGCACCCTGGATGTGTGTTACAGTACGAACTGACCTAAAATAGTGGTCCCAGCCCCCACTGAGCTTGCAGTCTGAACGCAGGGTGCGAACTGCTTTCATGTCAAAAAAGCCAGCTGTAATTGAGCAGATCTGGCACAGGTCAGCATGCTCTTTACTCTCCTGGATTTTAGTTCTCATTGGCATGGAAGTCTTTAATATCACTCAGAAAAAAAAGGAAAAAAAAAAAAAAAAGAGAGAGAACTCTAAAGCTGTGGGACCTCAGCAGTTAACCAGTCTGGTGATCCTGCTTGCATTTTGACTACCATGCTCTCCAGAGTCATGTTTTTCAGCACATTACCCAGAAGGTCAGAGACCAGTTC
The DNA here is from genome assembly GCA_035583135.1 of Lophotriccus pileatus. NCBI lineage: Eukaryota > Metazoa > Chordata > Aves > Passeriformes > Tyrannidae > Lophotriccus > Lophotriccus pileatus. The sequence continues at coordinate 26,261,746 of JAWWES010000133.1, forward strand.
CATTACACTGGTTGGTTCCAGAGCTGGTGAGGTGCACAGGATGAAGCTGCAGGTTATAAAATGCTATGGCAAGGGCTCCTTTTAAGGTTAGGATGGCCATAGGGTTTCAGATGAGTTTGAAGATTGCCCCCAGGGTTTCTGTATAGCTAGGAGTTCAACTGCCATCCACACTTGCAAATCATCCATGTGGTAGTCAGTGTTCATTCTGAAGTGCTGATTGTGGAAGACATCACATAGAGGTTAAGTCATAGCAAGAAAATTGAAAATTAACTGTAACTGTTTTAGGAAATACATTAATAACCTGGAAATGCTAAACCTTACTGGGATTCATGTGAGTCTCAAAAACTCACCAGGGACT
>JAWWES010000133.1:26262203-26300973 GCA_035583135.1 Lophotriccus pileatus
AATAAACAAAAATGTGTGGTCTATTTTAAGGAAAAATCACTTTTATGTAACCATTTTTAAAGTATTTTAGTTAATTCTCACATAAAAGCATGAACTTGAAGTAGTGAATATCTCTCAGGAGAAAGCATGTGGAGAGAATGATACATTTTCAAGAGACAATCTTAGTCCCTCTATGCACATTCATGTGCATACCTCTGTATTTTTCAGGTGCCTATCTCGTTCAGTAAGTGGAGAGGTTTTGATCATTACTTTTTATTCCTTGTATTTAGCATCTCTCCTAAGGCTCTGTAGAAAGCGTAGCAGCTAAATGGTACATTTTCTACCAAATATATGTTAGTGCCATTTCCATTTACCCAAAGCCCTTTGGTTGAATAATGAAAGCAGGTTCATTCAGGATTTACATATAACTCTCTAACCAGGTTAGGCACCTTATCATTATCATTTCTGCTACTCAGCAAATATTTTTTCCTAGTGTTAATTTATTGCAAAAACCATTAGGCTTCTATTTCTGTAAGAAGTAATTTTGAATAGTTTGTTGTACTGATGTGTAGTTGAGTCTCAACTAAACTCTTAGCAGCTGCTGGAAAATGAGATGCTATACTGCTGACAAGTCAACATAAGGTATAGTAAGTGGCAATGAGAGTTGACATTGTGATTTAAAGATAACACCAACTACTAAAATACACAAGGACTTGAAGGAGGCCTGTGTGCTCAAAAGATTATTTCCAGCTGTATCAATTAATGGATTAAAGGATTTAATATCTCTGTCTGTGATTTTGTCATATTTGAAAGCAAAATAACATACAAGCAATGGAAGACATGGAAAACTGGGTTCTCTGATATATGCTGTAATCTAGAAGCAACTGGGTGATGCTCTTGAATAAGATAATGGGAGTTACATCAAGAATGAATAAGGGATCTCCCTACGACTACTAGCCGGTCCTAACAAAGAGAGAGGTTTCATCAAGTGGCAGGCAATAAACAAAAAATAGCCAAGGGATGTTTATTGGCAGTCCAAGTTTATCTGGCAACTCAGGCCTGCAAATCATCTGTGCCAATGTATAAATCTGACTCAACCATAGGCAGCTGCAAAGCTACTTAAGTGGATGCTGTGGTAAGTCTAAGCAAACCCTATGAAGAAGTTGCTGTACTCAGAATTGTCAGCTTATAATCAATAGTAAGCATTAATACAAATTAAAATGTTATAAGGGAATTTACAGCAGAATTATTGTGTCATCTTTCAGGCCTATAAAATAATCCATGTCTCAATGTGCTCCTGTTTCGTTGTGCTACATTACGCAGGGACTTCAGCTTGATCATGTACTTAGGAATCACCTGTGTGCTCTGAAACCACCCAGATCTAAGCTCTTCTGAAATATTTTTAGTGCAGCTCATGCCAGTTACAGCAGAAAAGACAATGGGCAGAAACAAACTGCAGAGTGAACTGCCAGGGCCAGGCACCAGCTCCAGGGTGCAGTCCTTGTGGGCAGCTGAGATGGAAATCTGCTGCTCCTCATTGTCAGGGCTATGGTTTAGATTGGCTTGTTAAAAGCTCACTGTTGTAAGTGGGGTAATTCTCTCTTTGTCTTCATATGGTTCATCTCCTCATCCCCTCTTAGTATTTCCTTCACAGCCAAAAGAAGCAGAAACATTCTTCAATTTGTGCAGAAGCTCTAGGTCATGGTTTGTGGCAAGAAGTAGCAAATATCTGTGGTTTTGGAGCACATGAAGTCTTGTGTATAAAGTGCAATCCAACAGCAAGACCTCCCTCATTATAGCCGTTTCCATATAAATCACAGAGTTTGTATTTGCTATCTTGGCACACACTAGTAGCAGTTCTAAGCATATCCCAGATGGTATTCATTCATAGGCAAAAGACACTAGTCTTTTTCTATATTATCTACCAGCACATCTGCAGACCTGTGGAGTACTTCATCCCTACCAGCTGGGGAGAGCACAGCAGCAACGGCATCCTTCCTTCCGTACAACCTTGGGTAGGATGATATCAGTAAATGCGAGAGAAAATAAATTGACTTTCATTGCTCGGAGCTCAACAAAAATAATCTGTTTTGTAAGGCAAGGAGGCAAGGAGCAGAAGTGAAAGGCAGAGTAGTTCAAATACAGGCACATCATTTTGGAGCTGGATGCCTGTGCTGAACTACCTAAGTTTGCATGCTGAGGTCATGTTAACAGTCTGTGGTAGGGGTTGGAATAGAACTGACTTGTGGTATTCGAGGCTAATCCATATATTTTCATGACATTCCTATGTATTACTTTTTAATTGAATTAAGTTAAAAATTGAAAAGATGGCTGAAATAATGGGGTTTGTGCAATCACGTTTGAAAGACTATTTTATTTTACATTACGGCACAAGAGAGCCACAGAAGCAGAAAGGTTCATGTGCTTAGTGCTGTTATTACAGATGTGTATTATGCGTGGGTATGTGTATATTTTGGGTGGTGAGTAGGAAGATATAAACATAGCAACAAGTGTGTGTACTTCAACCTTTACATGCTTTTTTATACTTTGGATTTCTTGAAAGCCTGTTCCTGCATATTTCATGATCTTGGAAAGTGGGCAAAAAGCTTACAGGCACTTCGATAAAGTGGCTGTAGAACCAAGTACTGGGCACCCTGAAAATCATGTGGTTGGGTTTTTCTCTTCTTGATTTCACCCTCTAGCAGTGAGATTGCCTGCCAACTTTGATTAGGAAAGTGTCATCAAGCAGGCCTGGACTCTTCATCTGCTTCTGCTCTGTGCAGGTTTAGCTGCTTCCAGAGCCAACACAACTGATATTGCTATCTCTCCTTAACAAATGAGTTCACTCCCTTCTTGAAAAAAACCCTGGTAACGCAACAGAGGTGTTGCCACATGGCTTATGGGCTCTATCCCAACTTTTTCAGCTTGCACGACATACAGACAGTGATTCTGCCACATGATTTTGTGTTGTATCTTGCACTGGCTCTGGAAAGTCCTGCTAACCTCAGCAGGGTCTAGATATGGTGGCACACTTGCTGCCTGAGGTAGTGGAGTCAGTGATAGGATTTCAAATGAGTGCTCAGCCCATTTGCTGCCTATTTGAAGATGTAAACCATCACTTGGGCACTTCCTTCATAGCAGGAAGGCAATAACAGAATTAATTCCTGTTAATTATGCTTAACTATTCTGGTTAAGGTTACTATTACTTTCTACTGTTATTAAATCAAATATGAATGGGCTACACAAATGCCATGGAGAAAAATGAAGGGCAGGACTCAATCATCAGTTATGCTTCTTAATCCTCCTGCTGCTGATGAGATCATACAGGTATGCACAGAGGCTCACTGATTAGAAAGAGGAAAAAGAAGATCTCACTCTTCCATGTAACAATGGTGCATTTAACCATGCAAATATTGATTGTATGGTCTTTTAGGGATTAATCAAAAAAATAAACCCCTCAAATGATGCCTAGGCTAATTCTTCAAGACTGACAATGGGAAATGATTGCTGAGCTTTTCTCTTGTTCCTTCACTTTATCAGTGAGACTAAATCCTGCAGTCAGTGAGGAAGGGGGAACAAAAACTGATCAATCTTTATAGTCACCTCCTCTAAAATCTTTAGCTCTGCATAGCAAAGTCACTTGCTCTGTACCATCTGGAATCTGTGCAAAAATAGTATATAAAAGAACTTTACTTTGCAATTTAGAGATGCATGCACTTTAGAGTACAAGAAAGAAATGTTTCATAGAAAATTAGTTTCACAGTTGCACAGAGGATCTGTTTTTAAAGGGCTGCCTTTAATTTTTAAATACATCTTTGTACATCTTCTGCACAGGTATTTTTTTGCTTCATAAGTGCTTTTTGTTGGCATAAAAAGTGATCTATAATAGCATTAGATTGAATACATGAAGAAAGAGGAACAAATTAAGATGGTAATAAAACTACCAGGATTTTTGTAGGAATTCAGTGGGGTCAGCAGTAAGCTTTTCTGCCCAGCTGTATGTAAAATCTGCTGTCACTATTTCAGAGGTATGGGGAAGTCTGTGAGCAGGCTATACCACTGCTACTCAAGCCTTGGAATACCCCATTTGCCAGACAGTTTATCGGTGTAGTTGGAGCTATGTTGTGTCACTGATGAGGACTCTAACATTAGTCACTTCACTCTCAACTCATTTTCAGAGATGGGTGTGTGGTACTGCTATTTCAGATGTCCTTCAGTACTCTTCCTGGCCTCCAGCAGCTGTTCCCCTAAATCCCATGTCCCATCTACCAGCCCCAGGAATGGGGGATACCCTAGCCCACAAAGCAGTGGAAGCAGACGCCTGCAGTTGGGTACATAACCATGCCTGTGTGCCACAAGCTGTTTGCATTCCAAGAGAAGAGCCACAGGAATGCCAGTCCTTTGGAGGATGAATGCTATTTGGGGAGTGTTCCAAAATAACAGGTCATCCTGCTCTCTGCACTCTGACTGATTGCCACACTAGCAGGGAGAGACTTCCTGGGTGGAAGGGCTACGCCAGCCTAGTTGCCACAGAAGGGGAGTTTCTGCTCCCTGTTCTCCATTTGGTCATGCACTCCCCCTGCCTGTGTGCCCCTGACACTCCCCTGGTCCCTCCATCAGCTGATTCAGCTCACTACAGTGGATTTGTAAGTCGTCAAAAAAAAAAAAAAGGTAAATAACTTGTGTAGTGAATTGTGTTGGCTGCCTGAAGGGTCAGGTTTGGCTCATGGAGAGGGTGAATAGCATGGCTGGTGTTGGAGCTGGAGCTGGGATGCTCCCCTCCACTTTCTCAAAGAGGCCAAGCAGGCCAGCAGGTTGTAGTGGCCAACTCTTGAAATGATGCATTTGACCCAGCAGGTGGAAAGAAAGACCACCTGCTGAGTATGGCAAGGATGCTAAAATGTGAAGTGTTAGTTCTCTTTAGGTTTTATATATTCTTGAGCAGACAAGTTGTTTCTTAGTTTCATCTATCTGCTTTTTTTTTCTTGTTTTACTGCTTCAGTGGTCATCTATCTACCAATCTGTAACCTGGGAAATGCATATTGTTACAGCAAGGGGTTGTCTGAGGGTAAACTCATAGCACTGTAAGCTTACAACAGAAACAACTTCTCACTAATAGAAGCAGAGTGCATGAAATAGGTTATTATATGGCTGGCTATTCTGATCAGAAAGGGGCAAGTTCAGGTTTTCTCGTGTTGGATGACTTGTGCTCAATGTGGAAGAGGGCTCTGCTTGAAATGAGGTTTGGCTCCTGATTTGGAAATGAGAGGTTTCATAGTTATGATATTAGGGCTGTACATATCATATGGATATAAAGTAGGATGACAATATATCTGTGTAAGTATTATTGACTAGCAAAAGAAATGGGGTGATAGAATCTAGAGCTATATATTTTTTTATCAGCCTTTTTAAATATATAGATATTGGGAAAGTTCTTTCCAGGGATAAGAATTGCCTTCCCACAGGAAGATACAGAAGTATACCACTGTCTTTGATCTCATACTTCTTTTCTCAGTCATTTCCCTCTCCCTTTTCCAGGACAATACAAAAAAAGAGAGATCAGTTTTCTGGCATGCTCATATGATTTTTGGATGAAGATTTGAATACACATAGGTCAGGTGCAACCACTGATCCCCATGGGGAACTGACCAGAGGAAGATTCTTTGCTCTTCATGAGCTTCCTTAGGAAGGACAGTGAATCAGTACATTTCTTATCTAAGCACCTCATCTGTTCAAACCACCACTCAGAACACAGGAAATTTCATCACTTACTTTCTGTGTGTATAATGTGTGTCGCCAGAAACTTATGGCATAGGCACCAAAAGTTCAAGTGCTGATTCTTAATTACAGAAATCAACAGAATAATTGTTGGAGTTCAGTCGGGCCCAAGAAGCAGGCATGCACAAACACAATTTTTGGTTATACCCCAAAACTGTGAACTTAAAAGTTTTTATTCATTGAGCTTAAATGAGTCAATGACAGAATTTCCAAAGTGCTTCTGACTAGGCGCTTCTCTGCTTCATTTTCTCTCCAAAGAGCAAAACCAACAACTCTTCCATCACAGTGGATACAGCAAGGCTAAATTCACTACTGAGTGTTAAAAGTTGGGAGAGCATTAGAAGAAAAGTGTTATTTTATTTACAAAGGATAATTGTTATGTTGCTTGTCTGTTACATACATAGTCCACAAAATTAAAATGTGCTATATCCACACTGTTCACAGTATAAATGCTTGTCAGTGATTTGTGGCCATCAGTGAAGAAAGACCTAGGTGCTATAGTGCTGTAACTAGGTGTTGTTAATTGCTTTCATGTTATAAATATGGGGATTGCACTTGCCACGAGGATCTACTGAGACAAACAGAAAACTCAAGTGTGCTTTTTAGTCATGCCACAGAGGGAGAGCCCTGACGGGGGAGAACACAGAGCTAAAATGAACATTGGGAGGCTTTATAGGAAGAATGGGTCCCTGAGCTCTCCCTAGCATAAGGAAGGCACATCTCCTGATTTCTAACTCCCTGAAGGATCTATAACAGCTTCTCTGCAGATGTTAGCTCAAAAGGAGGAACACTATTCCTCTGCTTGGCCCCTTTGAAATGCTGCACAGGCTAAGTGAGGGGAAAGGGATCATAGCTGTCCCAGCTCAGAAGAAAGATCTCCATGACCCCATCTCTGTCTCTGCCCCATGGCTCACTGCTGAACTAGGTAAAAAAGCTAGACAAAAATTATCGGCTTATGGGTTAGGGCCAATGGGTTTTCTGTTTCTTGCAAAGCAAGCACACTGCTCACCAGGTAACTCCCAAAATACTGGAAGGTTTTTTGCAAATAGAGAATGAGGGCCAAATTCTCGTCTCAGTCATAACTTCTGACCTTGCATCAGTTACCCCTAAATCCAGTACCATAACAGTGGTAACCCTCAGCTGCTAGATTAGGAAGCTAGCATATGATGTGCATATCCAATATAAGATCAAACATAATGTTGCAAAAATAAAGCAACATTCTGGCTGTGCTACCTTCCTTTCACCTGCCCAGACTAGGCACTCATGTCCCCTAGTGCCAAAACTGGACCCTGCACCTCTCTTGAAAGTGGCAGGGACCAGGATGTTTTTAAAGGACTCCAGCTCCTTTCAGGATGCAGCTAGGGCCAGCAGGAACCAGCCCTGCTGAGTGCTGGGGCATCTCGTCTCCCAGGAACACCCTCCGACTGCTGCTGCCTCTGCTGCTGCCCCAACTCCCCCCTTCTGCTGGGTGGCTGTGCCCTCTGCTGGAGCCTGCGTTTTGGACACTGCTGGGTAAGGACCAGACCCAAAACCAGGCTTTGGCAAAGGGGCCAGACAGTGCTAAAATCTAAGTAAGCCATCCACAGCCGCCATCCACAGCCACCCTCCCACTGTGCCCTTGAGGGCCGGGTAGGCTGTGCTTCTCCAATCTGTTGTCTCAGGGATGGGGCTCTCCCATGCAGTTTTTAAGGCCCTGTTGGTTGCAAAGCTGTCCCTGTTGGATGTGGGATGGATACTGAAAAAACCCTAGGGTCAGGCACCTGAGCTCTGGTGTTCTGCTCCCAGGTAAATTTTAGGTGCAGAGCGCAGGAAATCTCACTGTTGGTTCCTCTCTTCTCTGGTGGAAGTTTAATGAATTCCTGCAGTCTATACATAAATTTCTGCCTGTTAGCAGGTTTCTTCCCCAGTGCCCACTCCATCTCTCTCTTACACTGAATACGGAGGGATTCCAGTCTTGGGAATGGAAAACCCTGACAAGTGGGTCCAGCTGCTGACCTAGCTTTCAGTGTTGCTTCCCCCTCTATTTGACAGGGAGAATCAAGACTGTTGCACCAAGAGGTAATTTGGAGGTTGGGTCTGTAAGATGTGGTCTGTGGGAGGCTTTTGTCACAGCTTCTCTGGATATTTGAGCTGTGCTGAGTTCATTGCTCAGTACCATCTTTTGTACTGTCCTGAGTATTGTTAGGTACTTCCAAGCTATTTCCTTCTGTGCAGGGAAATACAACTCTTATGGACTTAAATGAAGCAGATACAGCAAATAAGATTCTCTGCTTATGCTGCTTATGATTTATAAACCTTAGGGGAATTAAAAATGTGTACTGAAGGGTGTCCTACTCTGGAGAATGGTTAGGTAGGATGTATTTCATGAAACTCATTTCATAAGAGACAGATTTGGGGAAAGACCAGAATTACTGGGGCAGATTTTTACTGAGGGTCAACCACTTTAGCTGGGTGGAAGTCAGCAGAGGTAGGGCGGTTGACCTCAACTGGTCCAAGTCTGCTATGAATTCCATCACGGCTTTTTCCTCTGCTGACAGCAATGTAGGGAAGGACTCTATTTCACCTTCACATCCAGTGCAAATATCCCAAATCACGTTTTCATTAAATGCTTCTGCAAAGAACCCCTAGAGACCAAAATGAATAACAAAACATGTGCTACTGACTTATTCTTTCTCAGGTGCCTTCACTGACACACGTGATCTGCATTTTGGGGATAGTTTCTTCTCTCGCGTACAAGAAGGGTTATGGGATCATCTTGATTTTACCTTAGAACAGCTAAGCATTTTTGAGGGGAAACTCCTAGGCTGGGAAATTGTGCTCCAAAAAAGTTAATATTCATGCGCACATGCAATTACTATGGTCTATGCATAGTGATGGGAGAGATTTCAATCCAATTGCAGAGCAATACTGGAAAATCCTCTTATATTACTAGCATTCTGGCATCTATAAACAAAAGCTTCCACACTGACTTGCTGTGGACTGCCTAAAATGTTCCCTCAGGAGCCCTGAAGAAAGTGCTGTATGTATCCATACTGTGGTTGGTGTCTAGACAAACATACCTTGTCCTGTTCACAGCTTATGTAGCTCACAGTCACTGTTTTGCTTGGATAAATGGGAAACACAGGCGTATTTTTTCCATATTTATTCTTAAATCCTCTGATAATACCAGTCCTTTAGGAGGTTTCCCTTGTGATTTACTTCTACAGGCTTTCCAGTTTCATTTAATTTCCTGATTTATTGACCTGAAACTTGTCACCTCTCAATTCACCCAAAACCAGTAAACCTCGATTTTGGAATAGTTGAGGGAATAAAGATGACAAACAGCACTACATACTGCATAGAATAAATTACTACTCCAAAAATTTAATGGAATAAAAACCAAATACCAAGCAGAGCAGAAAGAAATCACATCTTTCTACCCATCTGCACACACATGCCCCAAAACCTTTCAATTGCGCTTGGCATTTTGTACTTCTACACCACAGATTTCTCTGAGCACGTTGGCATAAATATGCCTGTGCTATAACTCCAGTCATATTAATGACTGGCTTTCACGCAGGCTACATTTAACCTCAAAGGCCTGGTGCAGTTGTTGGGATCAGCACTGCTCAGAGGAGATCCTCATCATTTCCAGTCGCAGGCAAAGTGGTCAGACTGGCTGTGAGACTGTACTTTTGACTTTTATCATCTGGCTGGGCCTTTGGAAATTTCCTGTGAAACGCTACACCTGAATGCACTTAGAATAAAGCCCTGGATTTCCATAAAAGCTCCTAGACTTTGTGTTTCAGCCCTTACTCTTCTGTTGTGACGGCGAGGAAGTAGATCTTGAGTAAAATCAAGTCCCTTTTGAAATCAATGGCAAACCTCTTTTCATCTGTGTTTTCTCTGCAGGGAAGCCATGCTCTGAACTAGAAGACAAATAGCAGGGACAAAAACTGCTGAGATCTATGAAGAGAGGTGAGAAAGGAAACTGAAGTAAAAGGGAGAGTGTTTAAAAATTATATTCGTTCAACTTTGTCACCACTGGTTTTGTGTATAGAAATACTTAATGAAAAAGTTTTCTATGCCTGTGTTTTAAACCACTATGCAACTTACTTTACCATACACCTTATTAAAGGTAAACAACATTAGCCTTCAATGTAAAATATCTCCTAGGTGTTTTGTAAAAGGCAATGTAATGCGCAACAAAATAGCATTTTATATATTGTAACCTGTTTGTTACACTGAAATGAAGCAGGATCAGAGGTCAATTCAATGCTGTACATGCCTACATGTATCATGACTAGCATAGACAGGCTTTTCATTTTTGACAGCTGAAAATAAGGACAGTTTTCCTCCTGCCTTTCCAAAGGCATTCATCTGCAGTTCCAGACTGAAAGTCACCACCCTCCTTTTCTAACAGGACAAACCCTCTACAAAAAGCTGTGCTGTAGCTCAAGCTGCAGGGAAGACTGAGTCAAAGTACAGAGGACTATGATGATGAAAATGCAGGTTTCAGACTTCTATAGCACATCCGTAGCCCCTGTCCTCCTGCTGGCCGTAACAATCACCTTCTTACTCCAACATCTGTTTCTTCACTATGTTCACATTTTCAGATTCTGGCGGACAAATACTGACAAATACCTTAGTCAGATGTTAAAGAACTGGTTCATATCTCCTTTATTCAAATAATTCATAAGTACAAGCGGCATAAGGACCTTAACTGTGGAAAACGTTTTAAGGGCAAATCCTGCTCTATAGACTGTAAGCATCTCTCACACCCTAGATAAAAATATTTCAGGGATCTTCTGTCAAGATTTGTTTAATTTGTCCAAACCCATGTGTACCTACTGAAATCAAATCTTCAAACATGCAAGATATCATTTTTATAACACCTTTTTTTTCATCATCTAAAAATATTTTAGATCAGAAACAATTTTCATTTAAATAGTAAGAAATAAAAAATAAAAAAGAGTGCAAAAGTATTAGAAATAACATTATTAGCAGTCATAGACATGTGGTAACTGTCCAGGGGACAGCACGAGCACAGTTGTACCATAAACTTTAATTATTAAACAAAAAGAAAAAACAAGTCTGGATTAAATTTTGCCAACAAATGTAGTTAAGTATAATAAAGAATTCAGTCTCTGGTGTGCTCACATGCATTCAGCTGATTTAGGTTGGATCCTGTGCTCCCCTCTGCCCCAATAGTATATTTTAGGATAAGCCAAAATTTCATCTCAATGCCTTTGAAACCTAAAGGTTCAAATTTTCATTCTGAAAAGTTCTTTTTAAATTGATTTTTTCAGCTCAAGAGTAAAATTAAAGGCTTCAGTTACCAGAAAACTAGAGAAATATTAATTTGTTGTTCCATTTAATTTGGGGGGTGGGAAAAAGAAAAAAAAACCAACAAAAACACACAGATGATTAAAGACCAGCTTCAAGCTCATTGCTTCTGTTCCCAACTTCTCTCTGGCCCTACAGTCTGTCCTGTGTTTGTCACAATGCCACTGGCCCTCCTGTTCTGCTTTCCCAGTTGCCTGTGCACACCTCAGGCCCCTGGTACTAGCCTGGATCTTTCAGCCTGTCCTGTAGGTAATACAGTGGGAAGCTTTACTGTAGGTTTCCTTTCTGACTGTTCTGCTTTCTCTTGTGAAAAGGAGTCATTTTACTCTTTCTTTCTGTGTCAGAGTGCTGGGAAGAGATGCTGCCAGAGCTAGCACTGAAATGGCTCGGCTTCCCTGTACACAAACGTACCTAATTGAACCTGCATACAGGTACAGCTATAATTTGTGAGATGTGCACTGAAGCATGCAGGCAATGATCCTGGCATTGCAGTTGACAAGCAGAACAATAAAGTGTTCTCCTGTGCAGCTTGGATGCCAACTCTCTCAGCTCTGCCAAAAAAACAGCAACTCAGATTTTACAGAACAGGGATTTGCTGCTGAAAGTGCCAGGCTTTTAAAAGCGACATGAAAACACCTGAGAACTGACAGAGTAGAGGTAGTCTTCTATTCCTACTTCATTATTTTGGCATACTCAATCTGTAAAGGTTATGGTTATAAGGAGTCAGAGTTAAAAGAGTGTGTGGGAAAACACGCTTTTCTATTGCACCAGCAATTCCCCTTCAGTGAGGCACTAAGGTGTCCTTGAGAGCCTCCAGATAAGAAATATCAAAAGCTGTGTGTATGATCATATTGGCCTCCAGAAGTGGAAATGCAACTACAGCCATTCCTTGTAAATGCAAGGAAAGCCAGTTATAGCGACCTCTGGGATCTGGACATTCATATCACCAAGCAGCTGTCACACAGTGATGTGTTCTGGTCACTAGCAATTCGGATTATATTTAAACCAACTTACAATGGCAAGATTTTCCCTTCTGTTGCCCCCTAAAATAACCTGAGAAACTTGAAATTTAGTAAGAGACTTTACTGACATTATCAGGGCTTATCAAAGGTGAAGTTGAGGCAAACACCTTCAGTTGTTAGGTTTTATTACTTAATGGAAGCTGGTCACTGTGGTAAGCCCTCTCTCCTCCTGTACTTTGCACTGTGCACTAACTGTTGTATGCGACTTTGTAAGGGACAATCAGTGTGTTGCTGAAGTGCTTTTTTTAAATTTTAATTTCTTTAAGGTATTCTGGTAACATTTCTAATCCATTTTCTGTATCTATTATCTTTGCATTCCCAGGTAATTTAGTTATTATAGCAATGCCACTAAGAAGAAAAAGATCAACCCTTTGATCTCAGCTTCTTTTATCAGACTCAGAAATACATATTCTTCCTAGCCTGCCTCTTAGAACAAAACAGTAGCAATTAAAGGTAGAAATTAAAGGTAGAAATCACAGTCCAAGATCCTCTGTCCCATCATCTGCTCAGTGGGGAGAGGGGAGGTCTACTCACCACAGTTGCTATTTCAGTACAAATAACACTGTTACATACTGGTTTTAGCAACAGCAATAAAAAAACAAACCAAACCAAACCAAACCAAGCCAAACCAACCAAACAAAAACAAAACCAAAAACCAACCAAATAAAAAGCACAACCCACCAAAACAACACAGTACTTCTATTATACAAATACATTATGAACATACTTTGGTGATAAAGCCTAGCATGTACCCTTATGCTAATTATGGATGATCCCTAATAAATAATCTAAATTGAGGTCTGATGCCTAGGCATAGGATATTATTCTTCTGAGGGAGAATTATGTGGGTTTTAACATACCTAAGTCTCAGTATCTGGGTGACTACTATATCTACCTGACTGTGCAGGCAAGAAGTTGTGCCCGCACTCTTAGGCAAAACCAGGATTTTGCTTCTTTCTGAATTCAGCCCATCCCATATCTAGTAAACAGCTGAATGGAAACAGTTGGCAAAGGAGGATATCTGCCAAGAAATGTGGAGAGCAGCAGCACCTTTAATATTGTAAGATTCCATGTTCTAGATTTATTATCTCTGAATTTTGCACAGTCCTCACTTGTGGCTTTAATTATTACACCTAGAAAGCAAGCTAGCAAGGTGCACAGTGCTTCCCCAGGAGCAATGGTAGCTGCAATCTCACAGACACAATTTATGCACTTTATGCATTTGCAAAAACCTTTCAGTGATCCTGACAGGAGACAAGCACTTGGATTCCATAATGAGGTGGCAGCTGACGAATATTTATTTTTTCCTTTAGTACCTATCTTGTCTGCTTTAATTGGCTGCTTGGGAATGCACTTGGAAACCTGACACAAAGCGCTGCCTCCTTCACTGTGCCACTCTGAGGTATGGGTGGGTGCCATCAAAAACATTTGCTTTCTAAACTCGAGGGGCAGTGGGGGAAAGTTAGATGACCGATAAGAAATGATAAGGCCTGTACCCATGATTCTATGCAAGAACTTTGATTTGCCTCATCTCCCTTCCCTTCCTTTCCCTGCTTTGCTCTTGTCTGGTTAGGATCTATCTTCTTTGAGTTAGGGGGCATTCTTTCTTAAGTGCCTTTACATTATGTAGCATAGTGGGACTACCATACAGAATTTAGAAAAATAACAACAACAACGATGGCAACAACAACAACAACAATAATGATACAAGGTTTCCTGAAAAAAAACCCCAATGACCTACAACAACAACAACAACAACAATAATACAAGCTTTCCTGCAGAAAAAACACTGACCTCCTAGAAACCTGAATTCTCCTGTAATAAATATAATTACTTCCTCCCAAGCTGAATTTGGCCTATTTTGGAAGATACTGGAACAGGAAAATAACCTAATTTCTGGGAGTATGTGCACTCCGGAGGGAGAGTTCGCAGTCATTCACCTTTTAAAAATTAGGCTAAGAATTTTTCTCTTTGACATTTTCTAATGAGAGTTAATATTCAGTAATTTTAGCTGTCTTCTGGTAAGATTAAGGCCACTGCAGGAAGGCAGAACAGAGAAAATTCTCTTTTCACTATAAGTTGCTGAATTAACTGAACCTGAAATTCTTTGCAAATCTGTGTCTCTGCCAGTGAAATTTAGAAAGAAAGAAAGAAAACAAACAAGATCTCTTCAGCAGGTTTCTTGCCTGTCCCACTTCCCAGTCACTTGGCAGCTCTCTTCCCTGGGGAAAAGATGCCAGGTAAGCTAGTCTGCCTGGCATACAGATCCCTGGCAGGAAAAGATTTTATATACTTCTAGGACTGGAGGCTCCAGTAATTTTTGCTATGCAGACAACACTAGCCAAGAGTAAAGATGCCTTCAAGTGTTGACATGAGGGACTCAAATTGTTTTTTCCACTCGAATTAGGGCAAACTGTGCAATCTCCAAATCCTCAAAGGCATAGAAATATGTTCCTCTACATAGATCTGTAGTTTTGGACAAGTTTACACATTAATAAGGGATTTCTGAATGATAGTCAGAAAGACAATTAGAAATATTCTCCAATGGCAAAAGCTTGGCTTTCACTATGAAAGCTTCCTTTGCTTGTCAGCAATCCCCTACATTCAGCATATTGTATATGAAAACACAGGGTGCTTGTATAGATCTGATTCCCCCCCCCCCCGCACCCTGTTTAAAGGTTATTCAACCACAGCAAAAGAGAATTTCACCTCCATAACAATGACAACAAGATGAAAAAACCAGTTCATTTTCCCTTGTTATTTTCTTCCAGTAGCAATGCTGTTAGCACTGTCGGGACAATAAAATACCAGGATTTATTAAACTAGTACTTAAAAACCCCTAATAGTTACAGGAAAATTGCTCAACGAGTAGCAAGACCATGCAAATATTACTGTTAATGGAATTTTCTAACTGTTAGAGAATTTGTGAGAGAAGAGGTACAATTGCTTCATGCTGCCTCTGGGCAATGGCTAATTGCAGGCTGTAGTTACAAGGATGTTTCCTTAGCTACTCTTGAGCGTAGGTACATAAGGAATGTTAACTCAGCACAACCAGTACGCCGTATCTTTTGGTATTAAGGACACTTTCATCTTGCACTCGATGGCTGTGCAAACTGTCTGCTGCTGGTCCAGAGCCAGTGTGGATGTGTCTGTCTGCTTCAGCAGCTGCAAACAATCCAGGGGCAGCACACAGAGGCCTGTGTAGCTATGAATATTGTCGTGCTGTGGCTGAATCTGTGAATAATAGCTCCCGTAACTGTTTGTGGCAGATCTGAAAACTGATGAAATTGTGACTGATGATGCGATAGAAGTTACCGCTATGGAGGCAGCAGCAATTTGGCGTTGTGGTCCCGTGACAAGTTTGTGGCCTCATCAGTATGTAGGGCAAAGCAGCTGCTGTAATCACAAATGACGGCTTGGGGTTCCTGGGCTCCTGAGGTCTCCGAGAAGACTTGCAATTCACAGGCTGGCCTAGTTTTCCCCTCTACCAGAAGGATGGAGCCTCATATTGCTTCAGCAAAGGTGGGGAATATCCATCCTCAAGCCCCTAAGTGATGAAGAAACTCCTCCCAAGCACTGCTTACCCCAACCAGGGTGACACATTAGTAGTGTTCAGAAAGGCTAGGGGGAACCCGAGCTGTGCACTGTGCTGCCAGGAGTCACATTTGTACCAATCCAGCACAGGAAGGCTGCCTGCAGCCTCTCACAGGAGGAAACAATGCTTCTACGTGCAATTACCACAACCTCATATCACACATTCTCCTGCTTTTCCCTCCCTCCATATCATATGTATATATTATATACTTTTTCAACTATTTAACATTATGAATAGTTTGAAAATGTCTAGTTAATTTGTTTTTCAAAGCACCTGCTGCATTTTCTCACATGTATTAGACAGGCATTAGGTGGCAGTATGGACTGGAGACTTCAGCATGGGGCAATGGGCAAGATATTCATATTCCTGACTCCAGTTGTAACATGGAAAGATTCTCTAAACCTTCTATTTCATCTAAAAAAATGGAGGTGTGAGTAATGATCCCCTGACATCCTGTGATGATTAATTAGTTAACGTCTTCACAGAGCTCTGTGTATGAAAAATGCACTCCGTGAGTACAGAAATAGTCAAGTAGTTTTTCTTTTACATCAGTTTAATGTCACACATTTTGTCCTTGGTTTCGGCAGTGACACATTTGATCCATAATTCAGGCTGTACATTCTCAACTATTCTATTTTTAGATTTCAGAGAGGCTCCGATTGGAATTTATAGCGAAATCTAACTTCCCAAACCATAGTCTGACAAGACAGATCAGACCTAAGCACACAGTAGTTAGTGAAGGGCTGACAAAGTGCTTTCATAAAGTCATCACAAGTTAAAGACGGAAAATGCCTAGTGGGTCATGTAATCCATCTCCTTGCCTTTGAAACATTTTTCTTTGTGATACAGTTGTGCTAGTGCTGTATCTAAGCTGGTGAAAATGTTGTTGGAAGTTTTCTAGGCAAATCCCCAGTCTGACAACCAAGGAAGACCCAGATTTCCAGATCAGCTTCAGATTACTTTTCTCCAAGTTTCAGCCCATAACTTCCTGAGCAACGTGCCTCAATCCAATCTGCATCACTTTTCAATATGCAAACAGGAGTTTGGATGAAGCCTGACAGATGTCAAAGTACCTCAGCTAAATTGTGATCCAAATGTACTTTGACCCGCATCTAGATCCTTCTTGAACTAATTTCAGTGACTCCCAAATTGCCTCGCATTATTGATATTGCAGTTGCAGCACAGTATTTTTCTTCCAGGAGAGCAGAACCTTAGCAGGGCATCTTCACCTGATGCTATGCTTGAAAACTGGCAGCAGACCATCCTACAGGTAGAGTTTATACTCTGAACTCGTGTTTTTACATCTGGAATCCAGAACTAATGTCATCTTTTAACCTACCATGTCACACTTCAGACTCATTTCACTGGCTCTGTACTCCCATCTTTACACGTTTCTTATTTTTCAGCAGAGCTGCTCTTATGATTTTTCCTTTGTTTAGATTATTCCCATCTTTTCCTCTTCCTCAATGAGTTAATTTATGTATTTTCACTGTGAATTTCACACTATTATTCTGTGCCCATGTTGTTATCCTTTACAGCCTTTGTCTCTTATTTTCCATTTCCTCCAGGGCAGTTACTTATACTTTCACATCATCTGCAGTTTCCCTTACTCTCACATAAATGAGAACACCTGCATAAAAAACAAGCCTAACACAAATCCCTATCTCATCCATTTTCCCTTTAGGATTCATCTCACCCTCATGTGTTTGTGTAAAACCCCACTCTTCTCAGACCTCCCTGCATGGCAGGGAGTTACTTGGCTTCTCTGCTACTCTCATTGCTCCATGCCTTACACATGTTATTTGCCCAACCAGACCTTTTCACTTGCAATATTGGATTCCTTTTTCATTTCAGCCTCAAACACTGGAACTTTCTCACATCTCTCTTGTCAGTCAGTGTTCTGTAAGGTTCCTGTTTTCTATTTCCATGTGAGCAGTCTAGAACAATTATCTCAATATTCAAAGCAGTGTATAGATTTGATTTTAGGTAAGACCCTGACTTCATGCTTGTATTTGTGTCTGTGTGGATGATCATGTAATTTTAACTCACTTATTGTTTGAGATACTCTCAGTAGTTTTCTCAGATTTGTGGCTCTTGAGGCCAACAGGGACGGCTCTTGTGCAGCATTCCACCATGTTTACTCTCATTACCGTGTTACTGTAAGAAAAAAAAAAGAAAAACATAGTTTTACAAATTGCAACCATACATTTTAATGAAAGCCTCACTGTTTAATCCTGTGCCTTATTTCTAGTCCTGTTTTTCCGGCTTCAAGACTGCAGAAAGCCATCGCCAAAGCTTTCCTCCCTTGTGATCTCTTACAGGTTGCAAACAAGTTACCCTTTAACTTTCTTTTTATAAAATACATCCTAGCTCCTAGACCGTGGATTTTCTGCCCATAATAAATATTTACTAGCTTCTTAACTGTTCTCTTAACTCTTCTCTGAACCCATTTCAGTTTGCCAATATCCTTCTCAAATTGCAGATGACAGAACTGGACACAGGATTCCATTAGTGCTCTCTCCAGTGCCAAACACAAATATCATCGCTCCATTGCTATTTGAGCTACCTTTGTTTATACATCCAAGCACTGCATTAGACACTATCCTGTCAGGGAGAAGCTTATTACCCCACCAGCTCAAATTACCCTTCCAATCCTTTATAGAGATGCTGCTTTCTGGGCCACAGGAAGATTTCCTCACCTCATTTTTATTATAAATTGCACCCAGATCATGTAATAAACTTCAGGTTAAGACCTGCACTGTTTCGCTTATTCTCAGTTTATTCAGAGAACCACGTTGTTCTGTATGGCTTTTAAGCCCAACATTACTGTCACTGTAAACCTCTTCGGTTTCTGGCACTTAGTCAATGATCAAGAAGCAGTTACCAGCTGACCACTCTAAAAGCACATATGCTTGTTCATGGATACCTGGTTATGTGTACTGAAGACCTGGTACCCATAGTGTTTTTGTATATGTGCCATGGTAATTTTGCTGCAATCTTATTTACTTAAAAATATCACATAAGATCTAATCAAACTCTTACCGGATGTCTGAGCACATTATATCCCTAATGCTAGCCAAATTTATCCCATCTTTATCTAGCAATCTATTTCAAATATGAAAGCATCCATTTAAGCTCTTTAATAAAGAGTAAGAATAATTATAAGCCCATTAATTCTCTCCTCTATTTTCTTATTATATCCCATCTAAAATATTTCACCTAGAATGAATGTCAGAATAAGAAATAGCAGTTGAAATCATGTGAGTCATGCCATCTTCTGATTGTAAACATTGGCATAGCATGGGAGAGGCCTCTGTCTCTAAGGAGTCATTTAAAATTCATCCTACAAATACCAAGGTCCTCAGCCAGCTCATTTAAAACTTCGGTTGTTGAGGAAGAAAAAAAGCTTCTTCCTCTCATTTGAATGGATATTTTGAACAAAGTTTTTCTATAAAGTGTCTCAGGCTTGCTTGTGAGCACAGTGAGGCTGTCTAACAAAACTATCACTAATGACTTCCTGTTTCAGGTAGGTGCCCTCAAGATTTCTCTCAGCTTCCACCCAGCTCTGGAAGGCATAGGATCCCAATTGCATCTGTATTTCTCTTTCTGGAACTAATGCCCCCTGAAACAATCAAACTGGTGCTTTTGCTTGTGCATCATGCTTGCAAAAGCAGCTACCAGCAGCCCCTTTAGTCTGGTTCTTGCACAAAGCTCAGTGGCAAGTTGGAGTCCCCTTTTCCAAGAGGGCCTTGCAGTGTGAAAAGCAGAGGCGTGCACTCCTTGGGGATTTGGTGAGATGGGAGGTAGTTGTGGCCCTTATCCTCAGAGAATATTCCTGCTTGGAGGGTATCAAATGTTTTACCACCAACCTGGATTTAAAATGAGGTAAAGGCTTCAAGCTGCACTCCCTAAAGCATTCACCTACACAGCTAGGGCCAAAGCCTAGGAAGGACTCTCATCCAACCTAGCAAGGACCCTCTTCCAGCTGCTTATGGCCCAGCTCTCCCTGCAGCCAAGTGTGTGTGGAGCCCTGCATCAGCCTGCTCTAGGCAGAGCCTGTAAAACACCTCCTAGAAATCCAGCTTGGTGGAGGCCACTTTTCTGCACTTGAACTGCTTCATTGAGTGCTTATTTCCTGGTGGGATGCACAAGCAAAGGATGAAAGAGAGATACAAACTTTTAAGTTTATGGCTCCAGTTAAAAAAAAAAAAAAAAAAGTTCAGATACTGTTTTATACCTGACCTGAACCGTGGCTTTATTCAGCAGGTTCTGTGTTAAGAAAATATTCAGCAGGCCAGGGAAGAGGAGAAGAGGGTTAGGAGCTTAAAGCTGTTTTGCTGCTACAGAAAAGAAGGGTGAGAATAAATTATATAAAAATAATCCACCTAAAAAATAAGTAGAAAAATAATACTAATCCTATTTAGATGTGGTGATTCTCACTATATGTTTTATTTATGAAACTGTAATCCTAGAACGGTAAATAGTGCTATTCTTTATTCTCCCATGAAGATAATGTGGTAGAAAGAAAGGTAGTAGTATGCAAAAAAAGCACACTAAAGGAAGAAATTGATCATGTAATTAAAAGAGATTTTTTTTCATGGAGCTTAAGAATGTTTTAAAGCAGCATTATGTAATGGAGATTTATAAGGGATTGCTTTCACATAACATATAGTACACTGAAAATGAGGCAAAAAAATTACCCAAACATGTTGCATTTCAACTATTTGACATTGCACAAATACTCTTTGTCCACTATAAAACCAGATGGTTTCTGCCGAGATTTATTAGTAGGAACAACTTCAGCCAACTGCAACTGAGAACAGGCTTGTGTGTGCCTGTGTGAACGCGAGCCACACAAACTCCTCATTTGCTCCTCAATTATTCTTTCTGCACTAGTTCCCAAGGACTATTTAGCAGTCCTGGTCGCTCAACAATCCCCTGTGGTTTCACACTGAGCTAAACGCTGTCATATGGGGCCCGAGTCTCTGCCCGCAATGTGCTAATTGAAACTTGGCTTCGGGAAGGAAACAAAATGAGGAGAATGGTGGCTGGGTCAGAAACCAAAGGTGAATTTTCCTGGCTGCCCAAAGATCTGAATGAGGTATGTTCTAATTTTTTGCCAAAACAGGGCTCCAAGCTGAACTGGGAAAAAACATAAACATCTCCCATGGTTTCGGTCTGTCACCTAGCAAAAAAGCACGTGATTGCTTTGTATAAGCAAAACCCCCGTTCTTGACTTTTACTTCAGTATGGCCTTTGATACTGCTTCCCACTGCATTCTCTTGGAAAAGCTGACAGCCCACAGCTTGGACAGTTGCACTTTTTGTTGGGTTAAAAGCTAGCTGTGTGGCTGAGCCCAGGGAGTGGTAGCGTGTGGAGTTACATCCAGCTGGCAGACGGTCACTAGTGGGGTTCCTCAAAGCTCGGTATTGGGCCCAGCCCTGTTTAAAATCTTTACTGATGAGTTGGAGAAGGGGATCATGTGCTCCCTCAGTAAGTTCACAGACAACACTAAGTCTGTTTGGTATGGTGCTGTTTGGTCAAATGTTGGATTCAATGATCTTGGAGATCTTTTCCAGCCCTAAAGATTCCATGATGATATATGTGTAACTCCTTCCAGGAGTCCTGCGTACACTCCCATTTTCCACATGCAGCAGAGGTAAAGGTTGAGGTGCAGCATCAGTATCATTACCAATGCACAGCTCAGTTTTTAGCTTCCTGACAGTGACTCAGAAGAGCTGCTTTTTACTCCCACCCCTGCCATTTGGGCAGGCACCACTGCCGCAATGACAGAATAGTGCAGACGTACCTAAGTTAGAAACTCTTTAGGTTAGCTACTGCAGCACTGAAACTCAGTGTGCAAGTAACCACTCTGTTGCTCCTTCAGCTTCTCCAACACATTTTGCAGCACTTTCTGCAGTCCCTGATGTTGTGTGTATAACAGACATGTTATCTGCTCTTTTGCAAACTAAGCCATCCTGAGCCAGCTGGAGGCACCACTACCCTGCAATGCCTGTTGGGAATGAATGGAGAACCTGCATGATTAACAATTCATGTCTTTATTCTGTCTCTCTACAAGAAGGATACTGAGGACTGTTGCTTACCTTTGTAGTGCTTTGAGGATAATAACATAAGCAATTTTCTGCATATCTAAATACATTATGCCTTAGGAAATCAGCTGGTGCACAGAGAATCTGATTATGCAGGACTGGAAACAGTGTCTACCTTCAAATCAGAAATAAAAATCTTGACCTTAACTTTTTGCTTTTGCAAAGGCCATCTGGTGGTCAACTGGGCATTGGCTATGCAAGTGATGACGTGCACAGGACAGAGAAGCTTTAGAGAAGAGCACAGCATTCCAGCCCCTGCTTCACAGCTTCTGATAGAGTAGAGCAGAAGTCTGCTCCCCAGACAGCAGTCAAGTGGACACTGACAATATTTTCTTGCACGCATATATGTGAACTTCTGCCAGCAATTTTCCAAAATTGTCTGTTCTATTACTTTAAAATTTGTGCTTCAGTGGAGATCAAAAGATCTCCTGTAGTCATTAGAAGGACTGCAAGCAGAAAGGAAAGGGCTTAGGATTTGTTTCTAGGCTGGCCCTGGCGTACATGATGCTTGGGGAAGAGAGAGGGCTATCCAATTCAAAGGAGGAAACCTCTTTTAAAAAAAAAAAAGGATGGAAATAACCCGTGTGCTTGAATTCCAACTAATCCCACTTTCCATGCATTTTTTTTCATATTGTAACCAGCCATAGCAGTTTGCAAACAGTACTAAACCATCAGAAAAAAACTGAGACTCCTGAGTAACATATAAAAAAATGGGCTGCCATTCAGTTCTCATGGGGCATGTACTGGCTACTTCTGAACTACTGCACATTTCAGTGTAGAAGCCCCATCAGTACTTTACCACTGTCAGTGGGATGCCTGGCTAAGAATTAATCCCTGATTTAGATACTCCCTTTCATATTACTATATGGCAGTCAACTTCTCTACTCACAGCCGGTGACAACATCAGTATCAGTCCCTGCCGATAAAGCCTCTTCTTCCCTTTCTACATGCTGGGCTGTAGCTCCTGGCTGGAACTCTGCACTGCAGAACAGACATTAAAAATCATTTTTCTGGAAACTGGGTGGCACAGGGAAATGTCAGTGAGTGGCTGCCTTTTCTGTTCAAGCACTAGTAAGAATCCAGCTGGTCCCTTTCGTCTCCTGGTTAAAAGCAACTGAAAGCAGCTGCCATCTGCTTGCATAATGTTTCTCTCTGAAGACTTGGTATCACCAGTCAGTCATAAATGCCTGTGTCCATACAGAGTACATATTTCATTTTCAGCAAACAGTTTAAGGAGTCTAAGGGGCATGGAGATCCCTGGGTTACAGGTTACAGTTTTAGTCTATGGATAAGTAGTGATTTTGCCTTGGCAGTAGCTGTACGGGAAAAACATGGGGACAGTTACACAACAGCACTGCATCTCCTGTGTGAGTAGGTAGGGAGAGAGGATTGTGCTCTGGGCAGAAGACTGCATGTACCACCAAACTGAATTTGTCTTTGGAGCTGTCTCGGCACAGTGAGAATAACACTTTGGATTTACCAAGGACTTGTCCTATCTTTCCAGCAGAACAAGGAAGCTGAGTCATGGAGCTCCATCTGTGCCTTGCCAAGAGCAGTATGCCAAGGGCCATCCCAGCCCCTTCTTACATGCTCTTTCAAACACACTTCCTTAGCAATTTAGAAATATTATGCCCAGCACTTTACACCTCCATTTATAGCAATTTCTTAAACAAAAAGATGACTTTGATCCATTTCCATTTTCAGAAAAAAATTTAAAGTGAATATTACAGGGTAGATACTGTACTCCAACTTGCACTCAAAAATCAGGTATTTTTCCTCATAGTTAATTCAGATAGCTGAATTTAACAGTCAGAATTGGGGCTGCAATTGAATTAGCTGCTCTTGTAGGACAGTGCCTATAGCTGTCCCTGAGAGTGCTAGTACTGATTATCCCTGGGTGATACCAAACAAATGGTGTCTGGAACTTAACATTGCTGCTGATTACAGATAGGCATTTTGGAGCTGATCCAAATAATTGCTTGTGTTTTAAAGAAAGAATACGATACTAACTGAATTTAAAATATACTACAAGATTGACTAATGAAAGGGAAATTACATTGCTGGAATTGTTGACCACTTTTCGTCTCCCACATTTAATACTGATATTTAAAAATTCCCAATTTACAGCTGGATATTGTATACAGCTGAAAAATGTCATATTAGTTCACTCTATACTAGACACAGCTAAATGCTGTTTCGTTCCAATGTCTCCTATAGTGTTTTAAGTGCACTGCAATTAACTATTAACCACTGGTTAGTTAAATATTTTTAATTAAAATTAAGTCAATGACACTTTCCTTCTTTTCCCCGGGTGAACATGCTCTGAGGTATAAGGGAGTACCTAAGGGAGTACCTTCTTTTCTTTAGGTCACTTGGACATTTACAAGCTGCTTCAAATATGTGAAGGGCTCTTTTGCACTTACAATTCCTACTCCACTGTCCAGACAAAACTGTCTTGACTCTTATTATATAGTCCCAGTGGGGAACGTGGATTCTGCCCATGTGCATGGCATTGTAAATTAAGGAATAAAGTAATAATACTTTGAAACTAATAGTATCTTCTCCTTCCATTATGGAACTTGGCATCAAAGCTGCTGTGACTCAGCCAGCTCTTTCCATTTAAAAGTTGACTATCAAGCCTGCTCTTTAAAAAAAACTTCAGAGATGCTTATCATAACATTTTATCCATAATCAGTTAGAAAGTGCATTTGCTTTTTCCAGGTCATAGAGATGTTTGGGGCTAAGCAACTCCAGGTTTCATTTAAAAAAAAAGTCTGTGAAGTATGATGGAAATTTGAACCAATGTTAATTCCTTGCACACTTCCATTGGTGTGACTGACAGGGAACCTGGAAGGTCAGTGGTCTCAAAACAGTGCAAGCACCTCATGTCTTCTCCTCGGTATAACTGCTTGTTTCAAAAGCTTATCTCAGAAACAAACACTTCTGCCATGGCAAAAATTAATGGGACTAAAAGTAACATAAAACTAATTTTGTGTTCAAAGCACCTTGACTGACAGTCTGAGCGAGTCACTGGAAATGCACAAACCTCCTCCCACACTTTCCCATAAATATGCCTCAACCCTTGACAGACCCCACAAGTAAAGGGTGGATTTGTGACCTTGACTATCTCAGCTTTAAATCAGTGCCTAGCAGTACTACCAAGCTTGGTTTATATAATCAGATAAAAATAGGTGGCAAATTCTATTTACTATTAGACAACTAAGTGCAAAAGGTATGAAAAGTTACATCTGGTCTACTGTTTCCATGAACAGGTTTATAGGACTGGCTAAATGCATGGGTGATTTCAGCAACCATACTATATCAAACCTATGGAGACCTATTAAAAAAGCATTGGGAAATAGTGTGGTAAAATATTTGGCATTGTTTCAAACTGCCTTCTGCTAACACAAAACTGCAGCCCTCCCTTGGGACCAAAATCATGCCACTGTCTGGATGGAAACACAATCAAAATTTAAAGATTGCTTTCTGATCAAAACTGCAGGGGTGTGTTTTGAATATTTAAATTGTGGGGATTACTTTTCTTCCCAGCAGCATCTCATGACTACTAACTAACTTATTGCTCTTTCAGATGGTTGAAGATTCTCATGAGACTGTTTCCCAGTTGAAAACCCAACTCAAAATAGAAAGGTATTGCTCGGCTGCTAAAAATGGACATAGACAGGTAGCAAAGACCTTCTGGTACAATCACTGGGCAAGATGCAGGAGCAGACTAAAATGTATGAATTTTTTAGGGTGAAGCAGTAATATAGTGCTAAAGGACCAGCAGAAGCATTGCCCTTCTAGTTTCTGCAATTTTAATGAATGTTTCAAAGCCATCTTAGCAATTTCTTCTATTGTGCTTGCCTGACAGACATGCTTCTTTTCTGCTAAATCAGTGGAAGGAAGAGGATGGCATTTACAACTACCACTGTCTGCCTTCAACTCTGCTGTCCATGAGACAGAGAAAAGAGAGAATTACCTAAAATAAACCATTTTCTCCAGTAAAGCAACTTATAAAAAATGGACTAGTAATATGATGTCTATAGTCTTTTTTTTTTGTCTGTATTTCTTCAGATTTTATCCTACAGCCTGCTATAAACCTTGCCAGAATATCTGGACTCCCTTTTTATTGGCAGCAGATAAGGCAGAGAGGCCCTTAGATTTAATATAGCTTAGAGATAAGAGGTGATAATACCCCTAAATGAAAGTGCTGGAGTTGAAGTTTGCTTACCTGCCCTGGCTTCCTCCAAAACTCCAGATGCAGCACAGTTGTGTCTCTAACAGTCCGATGGTGAGGGACCACAGATGATAAGGGGACAGCCACTGCCCCAAAGCAGGCTGGACAGGGTGGATGGGAGGAGCAGCTGGCAGACCTGCTCAAGTAGTCTTCCCAGAGCAGGACAGCAGGAGCTGTTATGGTCACCTCTGGATACATCAGTGTCTGATACTGCCACATCTGCCTTTGCAGAGCCTGCAAAAGACCCTAATATGTGTTTTGAATATCTGTTTTCTGGCACTTGCCTTGAACCTTTGATGCTAACACTTGAAAAGTAGCTGCAAGTCTGCTAAAAAAAGTAATGCTTTGACAGTGCTGAAATTCAAACCATACACTGAACAATCGCTTTACTACTATCTTGTAAATAAGGTTATCATAGACATTGATAAGAAGAAAGTTCTGTGATGACAAAATTGATCACATCCTGCTGCACCAGGATTCTCTTCTTCTTCTCTCATCTACTTTTTGGAAACTCTGGGAGTTTTAGTATCCAAAAATAATATCTTGGAGTTGACATAATAGCTGTTTCCTGCAATGACCTATTTTTACCATAGGCTTCAAACAAACTCCACTTGCATGAGCCTGGTGAAACGTAGGAGAAAGTAACTTTACACTCAGTGGAAGTCGCTCATTCCAGCACACCCAGGGTCACACAGTCACTGTTGCACAGCTCCTTTTGCCACCCTCGAGGGGCAGAGGCACGAGACACAGCAGCAACTCTTTGCCACCGAGGCAGCTGCCACTGCCAGCTGGGCTGTCCTCAGCAGCAGATATGTCCCCAGCAGCAAGGGATGATGCACGACAGCTTTTCTGCTTTCTCCCCCATGTCTTTAAAGGCCACTGCTGATGCCAACAGCAGGCTGCCTTTCACACCTTGAATGTATTTTTTCAAGCTGCTGTGTAGTCAGCTGCATGGGTGGAGGACTCCTTCCCTGCTTTTGCTGCTGTGTAACTCATTTTGCTTTACTATCTCTTTTCACCTTTACTCTTTTTTCCTTCAGCTTTCTGATCATATGTCACTTCTCTTTATCTTGTTGAGCCCTCTTGATAATGAAATAACAATTTAGATAGTTGTAAATTGCAAAGATAGTTCAGAATATCCTTGCCAGATGTGTTGCTCGTTTAATGTTGTATATTACATTTGGCAATTCCTTCTCTGTTCCATTTAATTAAAGTTTAATTCTCACTAGTTGCAAAAAATTCTATTTTTCTAACTCAGCTTATGTTTTAGCACTAAACTGTGTTCTCAGGAACAGTTTTATCATGTTTGCAGAAATCCCAAATCTCCCTCTGTCTGCCCGAAAGAATCCATCTTAGAATGGAACTTAAGTTCCACTTGCAAAAATGCACTGTGCTATCACATTTTAAGAGAAGGGGAACAGTTCTTTGTGGGCAAAAGTGCAGTCAATATCTTTTAGGTATTTCAATGAGATCTGGTCTCAGCTGAATAAAGATTCAAAAGATTGAATTAAATTAAGATTCACAACACCAAGCTGAGTACTATGGTTGACATGCCTGAAGAATGAGATGTCATGCAGGGGGACCTGGACCCATATGAACGTCGTGAGGTTCAACAGGGCCAAGTGCAGGATGCTGCACCTGGGTTGGGGTGACCCCTGGAATCAATACATGCTAGGAGATGAAGGGATTGAGAGCAGCTTTGGGGAGAAGGACTTGGAGGCACTGACGGATGAGAGACTGGACATGAGCCAGCAATGTGCCTCCCAGCCCAGAAATCCAATTGTGTCCTGGGCTGCATCAAAAGCAGTGTGGCCAGGAGGTTGAGGGAGGTAATCCTACCCTTCTAGTCCGCTCTGGTGAGACCCTGAAGTACTACACCCAGCTCTGGGATCCTCAGTGCAGGATGGACATTGACTTTTAGGAGTGACTTCTGAGGAGGGCCATGAAGCTGATCAGAGAGCTGGAACACCTTTCCCAAGAAGACAGGCTGAGACAGTTGGAGCAGAGACAGATGCTCCCACCAAATAAGCAGGAACTACCCCTGCCAACATCCTTCTGCATAACAGAAGTGACCTCCTCCCTCTCTCAGTTGTCCCCACGGACAAGAGCAGCTAAGACCTCAGAAATCCCTCACAACTTCTTTAAATGGAAGACAGGTCAGCCAAAACTAATGTTTAAGGCTATAGATGCCCATCCTTCAGATTCTATCTGATCTTCTATCTTCTCTGCTTCTGACCTGTCTCATGTAGGAAATCTTCACTCAAAGCTTCTTCCCCTTCTCAACTGAACTAGGGAGATCAGCTCATAGGATGTTTTATTTCTGAGGTTTTGTTTTAGCCTCCCAATACATTGCACTAGGTGCCCCAAAGGAGGTAAGTAGGTAAAGTAAGCCAAACTTCCTTGACAAAGGTAATGTCTGTAGAGGAAAGGCAACACAGGATCAGCACTCCTTGGAACTCCTTGAAGCGCTAGATGTGCTTGAAGTTTGTTGTCTTTGGGTCAGGGCAACTTGGCACAGTTTGCTCTGCACTTACTTTTCCCTGGAATTCCTTTTTCTTTTACCTGTTCCAGACAGATGCTCACACTATGCAGATACTACTGAAAACATAGAGTAAGTAATAATTAACATTATGGTCAGCTTTGCTTTGCTGTTCTGCCTCTAGGCAGAAGCCCATAAAACTAAAGAGAGGTTAATGCAAAAAAAGAACTATCAACAAAATACAAAAATCACTGTGTGTTAGCTATTCTCCAAAACACATCTATCTGCAACAAGGGAAGCTCAAGTGGCTAAATGAAGTAGTTTGAAACCCTGCCCCAATACCGCACATATGAAATGACTATAAGGTTGTAATAAAGTTGGCAGCACCACTGATCTGGCAGGGAGTTACTGTGCTGATAAACAAGTCTCCTGCTGAGAGATCTGTGCCTCAAGATACTATAGTGGCAAGTGGCAATTAAGAATAGATAGCACATTGCCCTCCTTATGATAAACACAATTATATAACATTATTGTGCAGTGATATTATTCACTGTCTGCTTTTGCATAGATGCCATTTTAGAAACATGATAAATAACTGGAGATGTTCTTCCCAATAGGTGGGACTGTCTGAGGTTATTTACATACCAGAGATTCAATGCACAGAAAGCTTTAAATAAATTGAGCCCAAATAAAGGAAATGAAATGAAACATTAGAGAAATGGAAGAGGATTTATCTTCTCAAGACAGTGCTCTGTAGGAGCTGTGGATCAGTAGGAGATGTAAGAACAAAATGAACACAGCGGCTTTCAAGCTAAAGTGTGCTATTAAACTAACAGGGAACTGCTAACAGTGGGCTAGATACACATTGCTTCTCACCTGCTTCTCTGTCCTCCACCAAGCAAAAAGGGGAAGATTTTCTTCTCAGTTCATCTCAGTGTCACAACATTTTTACTTTTCCATGCTAAGAACAGAAACAAGGATAATGGAAAGAAAGACATAACAATTACTTTCACTCATCTCAGTTGTGCAACCTGCTGACAGGAATACAAAGAGTGTGGGTAGACTAATACAGGGGATTGATTAGTTTTGGGAATCAGAATTAAAATGCTGGCAACTATTAATGAAAGTTTCCTTCTTGATTTGTAAACTAGTGAAAGGATGAAAAGTCATTAAAACTTTGCAAGAGAATTTGCAAGAAGAGTGAGTTGGTCTATTCAATGATACTAAATCAAAACAATTGTAGATCTTCAAAGACAAAAGGAAAATATGTGATTAGTGCCTTCAAAATAGACATGGACAATGAGGATATATATCCTCAGGATTTACTTTTTATTCTCCTTCAATAAATTCACAATTAACATCAGATTCTTCATCTCTCAGCCTTGTCTGAGACTTCAAGTTTAGACTGAAAACACTTCACCAGTTTTCAGGAAACTGAGTGTCATTTCCTATACAAACTCTAAAGCAGTATTCCTTAAACCTTTTTCGGATGCATCTCCTTTTGCACTGCCTTCCTTTCTAAGTGTTTACACAAGCCAGAATAAGGGTTACTTTTAACTGCTGACAGGACATCAGTCACACCAAGGTGGATACTAGACTCAATTCTGAAGATTTCAGACTCCTCCTCTTTGATCCCCCATGACCACAACACACTGAGACATATTGACTCAGAATATAAGAAATAAGAGGGTTATTAGTGCAGCTGCTGTTTTTTTTCTGCCATTCATAGAGCAATATTTTCCACATGAAGTCTGTCATTTCAAGATAGCTATAAAGAAGTAAATCATAATAATAACCCATCAGAAAGTCAAATATATCTGAGACTACGAAGAACAAACCTGAACTTCCAGACAATTCAGCTGTTTGAGAATTCTACACAAATTTATGGTGCTTCATTAGTGTGAAACAGTTATCTTCTGTACCAGTGCTAGACCAGGCACGATGCTGTTTAGCAGGAAAGCAGGAGAGAGATTCTGTGACCTAGGGAAAGGTATTCATGAAAACAGTCCCAGTCCTTGCAGAAGCTCTCAAAATAAAAACATTCCAGAGCAGCAATGCTTAGAGGGAAGACACTGCAGTGTTTAAAGGGTGTTATTGTACAGTTCACCCTAGACTGTAGATAAGATCTACAATTGGATATACTATAAATGGGAATTTTTAAAACAAGAAGCAAATGTTTACAAACGGGAAAAAAGTGTCACTGAACTACTCTTCAATATGGAGGTTGTTTAATGATCTGGGCAGAGTGATTTTCAGCTTTATACAAGACATTTTTATAGGTGGACTATGTTTGTTAAACTTGCATTAAATTCATCACTGGTGTAGTCCCAAGGTAGGAATCAACCATTGGCTGGGGCTATCCAACTTCAGTTAGACTAATTTCCTCTCCCTGAGACAAATCAAGGAATCACTCAGACACAGGTCTCAAAGAGGGAAAAAAATCGGATAAAGTTGAGTGAAGACAGAAGTGTCATTTAGAGGTCTACACCAAATTAAAGTCCTGAATTTGCAGTTAGGTATTAATGTTGGAGGCACTTTTTGTCCACAGATATTTCACTGTCCCCCCCCTCTTGATCTTGTTGAGCAGAACAGCTCTAGACAGTGCCCAAGTGAAATCAAGGTCCAGAAATAAGCAATTTTCTGGCTAAAATTCAGTGCAGTAGACATTTCTAGATTGACGTAGAAATCCTGAAATCAGCCTCTTTAACAGAATCTGACTGAAGAATATATCTGTATTCCATCCCATTAAAACAGCAAGAAAAAAGCATCTGTGGGTTAGTCATATAGATGAATGATATTGTTTGAACACCTATGGACAATCTTCAGGTTATATACAGAGGAGAGAAAATATTATATGTAGAGACATTTTTGGCAGTCACACCAACATGTAAATATGTGTTATTTATACAATCCAAATAATGGCTACCATGTAAATCCTTCATACAAACCAGAAATTCTATCCAAGTATACATTTTACATTTGTAACTTTACCTTGATTTCACTTGTGTTCAATCTATTGATTACCTCTACATCTTATCTAGAGGATTATTGCATTATATGTATCATGCCATTAATCGTTACTGTATTTAACAACAAGTTTTCCAATTAAAAATAAATGTTTTATGGTAAACACTGACCATATGAAGTTCACCTGAGGCTAATGAGCACTCACCTGGGAGAAACAATACACGTGGGTGTTTGTTTCAGCTGAAGTAGCTGGAAAAAAAATTCCCAAGCCAAATATTAAAATTTATATTTGTACAGATGAACAAGAACATTTTTGTAAACTAGTTGCGATGATGTTAAGAGGTTTGTTCATATTTTTTTTTCCATATAATAGAAAAGAAATTCACAATTGACAAATAGGATTCTAAATCTAACATAACATCTCCATTCTGGCATCAAATTCTGATTTCACCACTTTAATAGAGCTTCAGTAACTTAAATTACTTCAGCAGAACCTTAAATTGCCTTCCCAGGTCTCTCTTAGTTCCTTTAATCACATTTCAGTCATTTATATTATGACAACTGCTGAAGTATGTTCCACGTAAATTCAGACTTGGCCTTTTGTACAGATTTATAATTGGAGATGAACATTCAGGAGTGATATAAATAGCCATCACAACCTAATTGAGGACAGCCTCAGTGTAAAGAACTGAGAGATAAGAATGAGACTACACAGAGATCCTAAAACTTATGATTTAAAACCTAATTAATACAATTTATTTTGAAAGAAAGAGTAGAGTGATAAGAAAGAAAAAGCTCTTCTGAAACAATTTCAAGGATTGCAGCTGAGAGAACTATGTCACTCAGACAAAACAAGTGGGGTTCTACAGTCAGGAGAGAAATTTGGTAAACATGAGGAGTGTGTCACTTGGCCAGTTAGATCAGCCAAAACTGTAAAATCTCAAAGATCACTCCAATTATAATGATAGTGCTAGGATAATTAATTGAAAATTTGACAATTGATTTCCTCAAAGAAGCAAAAAGTGAAGAAAAGCCAAGAAAGAAATTACAATCAGGAGACAAAGATAAACAAAGTTTTAGGGAAGAGAAAAAAAGAGGATAGATTAAATGTGAAATGCACACATAAACTAATAGAAATTGAGGAAACCCCAAGGAGTTCTGGAAATGCACACGGACTTTGCAAGAGAGATTCATGACTTACTTCTTTGACATCAAAGCCTTATCTGGCCTGAGGATGATACACTTGAGGAATTAATCTTAGGGTAAATGAAAACTTAGCTATTTTAAAAGAACACTGACTAGATGAAAATTTAATTCCAGCTCCTTGCAAATAAAGTTCAAACTCAGAAAGGGAGAAATTCCCCATAACCATTAAGGATTACACACTTGGAGGTTGCTATTGATGTGGAAAGTGATAAGCCACTAAGGTGAAATGTTGCAATGCAGCAGTAGGAGACAGGTGGATTTGATCTAATAGATTCACAAAGGGGACTCTTTTTAAAGAACATTATGTTTTAAATTAAAACTAGGTCTGTTAGTTCTCTGTATCTTTAATGACTTTTAAGATATGGTTCACAATTCTAAACTATTTGTACTTGTGAGGAATATGAAAAGTTGCAGTGTGGTATTTTATGTATGGCGCTATAAATGTTCACTAGTTCCATATACCAACATCAATCTGGTACAGCTAATCAGGATATTTGGGTGTTGAACTCTGGCAGCAACCAGTGAATGAACTTTGGAGATCTACACCACTGCTTGCCTTTTAAGAGTCTGGCAATTATGTTTTTAGATATTTGAATGAGATTTTTTAAGACAGTCAAAGTGACTTCATAAAGAAATCACAGGCACTCTGAGAGCACGCTGAGGTTATGTGCCAAATTCATCCCTGGGAAGCCTAGTGGAAGCCAACACTTTTATTGCCAACAGAAAACTCTAGATAAGCTTAGGAGGTGACACTGAGCAGGTTAAGCACAACAATAAGGAGACATAAAACAAGAGTAGTCTAAAGACAGTTATACCATATCCTTCGTATACCAATGAAAAAAATTTGCACTGGTTTCAGTAAGTCAAGATCAAAATGTACTGGAAGAAATGCTCCAGGATGAAGGGTTTTTTTCCTAGATTTTATAGAATCTCCTAGAATTTCCTGTTCAAAATAAATCATACATAGCTCTAGTTGAAGCAATTGCTTCTGAAGGCACCGTACATTTGTAAGACATGTATTAAACTCCAACATTTTTTGTAGAGATGAAGCAAAGAACAGAGCAGTATCAAAACTCAGAGGCAATTTCAACTTCTTAATTACATCAGCTCAACTGAGTCAATACAATTGTACTGGGCTGAGAAGGGAAACAGAGACCTGGCAAATGAGATAACATTTTTCTCTGTTTTATGATTTTCAGTGTTTTTATAAGAACAAACAAAAGGTAAAGAGTCCCTAGCCAGACAAAATTGTAGGAGAATATCTCACCACATTTGTCTATACCTGACCTATGTACTGTCTTAAACCTTCCTGGAGTTAAGCAGCAAACACAGATACTTCAGAGATTTTCTCTCAGATGGGACATTCCCAGCAAATGCACCATACCGGTAAAACTGGAAGATGGAATTTTCTAGTATGGATTCCCATTAAAATTTACTAGTGAGGTATGAGCCTGAGCTTCATCGAGTGCTTATATGTCAATGAAGATAAAAAGTTCCTATTTCTTGTAGAAAATCAGCTAACCTTAAAGGCTTTTAACAAGGGCAACAAGCTGTGACATTCCATAAATGCACCATTCCAATGTATGGGGGTAAACCTATTGATTGAAGGTGCAAAAAACCAAGATTTTGAATCCATTTTCACTGAAAAGATCAACCCTGGTTTCTTTTTTTTTTTTTTTTTTCCCCAAGGATAGTAGATGCTTCTGGAGTTTTATTTCTTCCCTAATAAACCTTGTGAAGGAAGAAAAAAAGGTCAGGAGCACTGGTGTAGAAAAGGCTACTGCAGCAGACTGAAAAAAGAGCACTAAAGAATGGGCATGAGAGTAGCCTCTGAGTATGTAGATGGTCTTCATCTGCTCCCAGTTCCACAGAACCTGCACAAAAGGCACTGAGCTTACACTGATTTAGGAGGATGGACTAGATAACCTCTCAACCCTCAGCTCTATTATTTTCCATGGATCAGCAGAAAGAGAAACTCCCTTCTTGTACAAATCTCAGTTCTTGAGGCTCCATACTCCCATTTTTCTTTTCAGGTGTCTAAATTATATAAACACAGGAATCTTATCACTGGACATAAACCAGACCCAACATAATTACAACACACATCAGTTATCAGTAGATTCTTGGTCCTGCCCCTATTGACTTTCTTAGAAGGGAAGTGCAAACATAAAATACATGTTATGCAAATCACGTCATACACAAAAAAAATAGGAATGATCACTGTGGTGATTCTGCTTGTTGGATTTGATAATCTGTAATTTTGCCAATTTTTGTCATCAAGGAATTTCCATTTTGTTCATACATTACCACTGTGAGCTAGGTCACTTTCAAGGTATCTAACAACTACTGCAAGTATCTACCATTTATTTCATGCCTAACATCATCTTTATTCATCACAGAGTACTCTGTAATTACACATATTCAGAGACTTTAATAAACAGATCTTTTTCTGCCACAGCCATCTTCACCATAAAACAGATGTTTAGTCAGGCTGGCAAGCTTCTCTTTCCTTAAAACTGTTTTTATTTGGTATTGAAAACAAGATCATAGGACATCAAAACCAGGTGAAATGGAATCTTGTTGAACACATACCGAACATAAGTGTTCAATCCATTTTTCATGACATTACCAGCTTTCCTCAGTCTGCATAATGTGATCATTCATACAAGTCACTTTGTGATCATTTCTGGTAGTCCCAAATTAGTTTCTGCTGTTTGGTGCTGGAAGACAACATGCCAGTTCCTTGAAGAAGCAAACTAGCAGCACTAGAAATTATAAGCTTTCCGAAGTCAGACATATCCATGTTTCTTGTTTCAGTCTTGTCAGACAAGCTACAGAGATCTTTAACTTCAATTATTTGTAACTGCCTGGAAATCAGCATAAAGTGTCCATATGGGAAACTTGACAAAGCTGTCGCTAATGCCAGTTTCGCTGCATATCTGTGCCAAAGAACCTTCTGCTTGTACAAAATTAGACAATGATCTTAATTTTTCATTTCAGTTCCCTACTAAGTATTTTAGAAAGAAAGAAAGGAGCCTATTGTTAGGTAAAAATATAAGGCGAGGATGCATGCCCGAAGAAAGCACAGACAGCAATAAATGGGCAAGCGCAACGCTGTATCCACTATTGAGTACATTCCACCACCCCCCCCCCCCGCGGGTATTTGACTGGAGCTGCTTTCAGCAGCTTGCACATTTTTGCACACAATTTATAGTTGAATTACGTGTCACTAGTTTGGGAGTTCAGGCAGATTAAGTTTGGCATCTGATTTTCAGTATCATGTAGGAAACACTAGAATAATTCACGCTTCCATAGCATTACTATACACCCAGAGTAGTGCAATTTAATCCAGTAAAGTGTATGAGTTTGCATTTGGAATGCTGACTTAATTTATTGCAGAGCTCTGCAGTTGATTTCTGAAGTGAAACTCAGGCTCTGTTGAAGTCAGTAGGAATTTTACCACTTGCTTCAGCATAGCCCAGATTTCATCTTTATGATATCGGCTTGCACAGCAGAGGGAAAGCAACAAAAAAGAGATTAATAGGATTTTTTCAGTTTCATACCCTTGGCTGAAATGGTCAGAGCTGGAAAAAGAAGTCTCTATTTGACACTGGTCAAATTTGGTCAGGAGGTCTAGTTTGGTCCTCTGTGGTTGTTGCTACAGAGGAAGATCCTCTGTGGGCCAGCGAAGCTCCATCAGCACAGGAAAAGCATTGCTCTCATGGGAGCAGGTGCTGCAAGGGCTCCTTCAGGCTGTGAAGAGCTCAGAACATCCTACCAAAAGAGGGAGAACAGAGACATTGCCAGACAAGACTTAGGCATCTGCAGGCCTGGAAGTGGCAGGCTGTGGTGTTTTCTAAGCAGACTGAGGTCTGTTTCTCACAGCCCAGATTTGGCACCAATGGAGTGTTGTTCCTTGGCAGTGTCCAAACTGATTAAGATCACTGAAGGAAACAGGGAAACAGTCCTCTCGTCCCTGAAAACAGTTTCTGCGGTGCTAGGGTTAAGCAATACAGAGAAGTTGGATCACGTGTGCTTTCATCTGGGAATTACCAGCACAGCTGCCTGAGTCCTGTGCCAATTTGTGACTTCTCACCAACACACAAATAGTGTAAATGATGTGGAAATGCTCCTCCCCATGCGATCACAGACATTTTAAACATTGTGATACAAGCACTGCTACGCAGAAAGCCCCGTAAAAGCTGGTTTTACCTAGAAATTTTCTAAGCAAAAGTCAGCCATGAGAGCTAAACCACTTACAAATTTCGTCCAGAACTTGATGTATTTTCCTCCTGGAGTCTCTCACATCCACTTAAGATCATAGAACATATGCAGTTGTTTTGACTGGACTATTGTACCTCGAGGTGCTTTTGATCCATATACTGGTTACCCGGAACAGGCACAGGCACATGTTGCGCTGAGGTGTGCCTCACTGTGCTGCACATATTTCTTGGCCTTCAGGGCTGTGCTGTGCTCTACATATCCCTTAAACCTAAACTCAACTGATTAATCGTAATGGAAAAGCCTGATGGTAACTCTCACCTCCCACTATCGTGATGCCACCATCTTGAAAGGAAGCAGCTCGTTTTCTTTCTAAGAAAGTCCTGTAAAAACTTTGAAGATCTCAATGCCAGTGAATCTCACTCCTGGCAGGAAGTCTGAGCAGTATGTCATGCACTGACCATAGGTCAGTCTGATCCCACATCTATCTTGAGGTTCCCAGCATCAGAAGGGACACAGGATTTTATACCTTGCTACCGGCTTTGGTGCTGAACCAGCACTCATGGTGTAAGACAATGCAGAGAAGTGATTTTAACATCCTTATTTTCTCCTTCTATCCAAATACTCCTGAAGGCCTGTTAGGGAAACTAATTAGTGCTATTCAGCAGAAGCAAAGACAGGAACACTGTAAAACACTAAACACTGCAAAATAACTTAGCTTCCAAACTGTTTTCTCTCTTTGCACCTCATTTCCATCTGCTGCTTTGGAAACTTGCATATTTATATCCAACCAGCCAATAAACCCACCCTGCACTTTGAGAGCCAAATTTACTGGGTAACTCAGGTACTCAGGTGGCTCCTAGTTCACTGAGATCAGGTTTGATACCAAAGCTTTTCACGGAGTCAGATTGCAGGCTGCAGCTGGGAGAGCTATCCTCCTGTGAAATACATCCCACTGAATTTAGCAATGATACAGAAATACAATGCCAGAATGATAAACTCCTAGTCAACCCTGAACTTGTGTGGGATTCGCTGCTCCAGTAAGTCTATAGGGCCTGATCAGATTCATCCAAGGGTATGCAAAGAGCTGGCTGACGTCATCACAAGACTTCTCTCTATGATTTTTGAATGGTCTTGGGAATCTGGACATGTCCCAGTGGACTGGAAGTTGGCAAATATTGTCCCAGTTTTCAAGAAGACCAAGAGGGATGACCCTGGAAATTACAGGCCTGTCATTCTCACCTCAGTGACTGGTAAAATTATGGAGAAGATTATTTTGGAAGGTACTGAAGGTACAGGCACTGATGTCTTCTCTCTGGTGATCAGTGACAGGACCCAAGGGAATAGTACAAAGCTGTGTCAGGGGAGGTTTAAGCTGGATATTAGGAAAAAGTTCTTCATCCAGAGGGTAGTTGGGCACTGGAACAGGTTCCCCAGGGAAGTGGTCACAGCACAAAGCCTGACGGAGTTTAAGCATTTGGTCAGTGCTCTCAGACACATGGTGTGATTTTTGAGGTTGTCCTGTGCAGAGCCAGTAGTTGACTTGATGATGCTTCCCACTCAGGATATTGCATAATATTTCCTATGTCTTATGAAATAGGACTCTCACACTGAGGCGCACAGACAGAATCTTTTGTGCTTGTTGAAGTTGTTGCTTGCAATGCAGAGGAGAAATGCCTGTGAGTTTGTAAGAAGAAATAAAAGTTGGAAAAAAATACATCAGTACTTGCAAAGTTAACAGTAGATAGGCACACATGGTAAACACGTATTTTATAATCATATAATATCCTGAGTTAGAAGGGACACAGTTGACTTCCTGGAAATCTGATTTCACCTCTAGTTGTAGATCAT
>JAWWES010000133.1:26301073-26364054 GCA_035583135.1 Lophotriccus pileatus
CATGGTGTGATTTTTGAGGTTGTCCTGTGCAGAGCCAGTAGTTGACTTGATGATGCTTCCCACTCAGGATATTGCATGATATTTCCTATGTCTTATGAACTAGGACTCTCACACTGAGGTGCACAGACAGAATCTTTTGTGCTTGTTGAAGTTGTTGCTTGCAATGTAGAGGAGAAATGCCTGTGAGTTTGTAAGAAGAAATAAAAGTCGGAAAAAAATATATCAGTACTTGCAAAGTTAACACTAGAAATGCACACATGGTAAACATGTATTTTAGAATCATATAATATCCTGAGTTAGAAGGGACACAGTTGACTTCCTGGAAATCTGATTTCACCTCTAGTTGTAGATCATTTTAGTCTGCTGCATTTAAAATACTTCCCTTGTACTTGGAAAGGTTATCTGAGTCTCCAGTTCAGAAAAGACCCTGAAATATCTTGAGAAGAGAAAGTCTTGTTTCCTCATCTGGGCAGCTGAAATGTGGAAATTCAGGCATTTGTAAATGAGTTCCTGTGTTGTGCCATCTCTCCAGTCCCTGCAGACTGTGATCTGGAGAGCTGGCAGGATACTGCAGCTGGCAGAGATCCTGCTCCCTGAGCATGCGAGTGAGCAAGGCACACACTGCCAGCTTCAACACCTGCTAACTGGGAACAAAACTCACCGCAATGATGCAATATCCATCCTATCACTTACAAAAATATTCACATCTATATCCATGATAAGGCTGAAATCTTGGGCTTCTTCTAGTTGGTTTTCTGGTGACAGCTAATGCTGCTTATCATCCCTGTGCACCTCATGCCCTAAAAGTTCTCTGAGCAGTAGTGGATGTGAACTGCAAATTCTCCGTTGCAAATGCACTGTGAATAACTTGCTGAAGACCGTATTAAAGAATAGTACTTATAGTGAGAGTGGTACCAATTTTGAGAAATCTCCTTTGCCATAATGGGTTTTCAGAGGTGCTTTAAAACAGGATCTAAGATGATTACTTCAAAACATATGTATGTATATATATATATATATATATACACATTTTATTACTGCCTTATTATTTATGCTTTTGGCATGGAAATGCTATGTCACAATCTGCAAAGAATCCTATTTTTGTCAAAAAAGAGCCTGAGCAACAGTTAACACTTCTCAGCAAATAGGCCCATACAACAGTCCTGACTATAAAAACGGCCATGAACAGCAAGCAGTTGGCCTTAGTTTATTGTTCTTCAATAGATTTTATCTTGGAACAAATGGTTTTTCAAAAACCAGGAGCTTCAGGAAGCTTGAAAATCTTTCAAAGCAGGCATTTCTATTTTACATCTTAAACACAGAACCGCATTCCTGCCCAAAAACTTGTTAGCACAGCTGAGAAAAAAACGCTGATAGAAAGGCATAAGCCATCAGTTCTAAAGATGGGATCAGCTCTTAGCATATGGAACTGAATTTAAAAAAAAAGCTTCCAAAAATATTTGTAGGAGACACTGACTTTCTGTTCCTACTCTTCTTTCAAGGATTATCATGACTCTTTTCTTTCTTGCTAATTTGCATGTCTCTCAGTAAGTAGCTTCTTCCATCATTTTGTTTACTGGTAAGATCCATACTATTTGACGTACTTTCCCCTTATTACTCACCTAGTTTATCTTCTTTTATTTTCACTTTGTCCTTGCATTTTTAAATGTCCTTAAGACTCCTTGAGGTTTATTCTTCCAGGCTGCTCACACCCTGAAATGTAAGACCTGACAGTTCAATGTGCCTGTGGTCATCCTTGTCTGAGAGAATATGGCTTTCCTTTTCTTATCCTCCCAATTTCCCCACAGTTGCAGAACATAGTGGTCCTTTTCTTATTCCCCTTTAGAGAAAGAGCAAAACAGGGTGCTTTTTTTTTGAGAAAGAGTGAGAGAGCTAACAGGTACTGCT
This sequence comes from Lophotriccus pileatus, assembly GCA_035583135.1. Lineage (NCBI taxonomy): Eukaryota > Metazoa > Chordata > Aves > Passeriformes > Tyrannidae > Lophotriccus > Lophotriccus pileatus. Next base: position 26,302,982 of record JAWWES010000133.1, read on the forward strand.
TGGGTTTCCTCTCCTGCAGTGCCTCCAGTAGCCCCAAGTCCTTGTCATTTCTCTTGTGGTCTCTACTGCCTGGTAAATCTTCCCTTACTTCAGCACTGAGGGAAGAAACACTTCTGCTCACAGATGGTCAGAGAAAAAAAAAAAACAACAACAACAAAACAACAAAACACAGTGGGATTAAATCTACTGCTTCTGACTTAATTATTTTAAGATTTGAGCAGTTGGTGCTGCAAGAAATCAGCCATATGACCCTTTGCCTCTTGCTTTCAGAAGAGTTTCAGCTTGGGTGCTGAGCACAACTCCATCTTTAAGCAGGAGCCTGAATTGTTGGGTTTTAGTGGAAAAAAAATATTTTAAAAGTCTGCCTCCCGCCTCCTAGACTGTCAGGTAACATCATTTTGCAGAGGCAGGTGCAGAAACAAGCAAAACAAGCAGACATTGAGTGACTTTGTACTGAGCAGAGCTGGAAGAACAGTTTTTTTCAAACAGACTTCCTAATCTATTAGTCTCTCTCGCCACACACAGACACACATGAGAAATACCTGTAGGCTAACATCACTCCTAGTAACACAAGGCAAACGTATTTATGCATCAACTGTTGAACAGTGTGTTATGCAACATGACACCACACACATGCCTGAGAGAAGAGTTCGGAGCAACAAGCATTTTGCTATTGCAGCTTATTTCAGCTGAAGTGGCGGAGCAGAGAGCTCAGCAGAGCAGTGCTGTTGGATGTAGCTGCACAAAGATTAATTTTGAACTCTGTGACTGGCCAGTCAGGCAAACTCCTGCAGCACTTCTCACCAGGTGACAGGCACCACATCTTGTGCGATTTCATAGCAAAGAGGCATTTTGTTATAGGGACAATGCAGCTCTTTTTGGTATAACATGCTCCCCATCTACTTCGATTACACACATCATTGACTGTGTTTACATAGATATACGTGTTCTCTCCCACCTTGCATTCTACTTAATTTTCCCACTAATATCAACCTGGAGACTTCCTATTCACAGGCATGTACATTCCAGGTCCAGAAGAAGTCTTAGAGCTAAAACTTTGTTATATACAAGATTAAACCATTGAAGTGATGAGGCTGAGATGAAAGCAACCAGTCCAAAAGTCCTATGTAGCATCTCAAACCAATTTTCAGGTTAACAGGATACTATGAAAAAGACCAGAATTTAACAACATTATTGTGGTGGGAAAGTGCAGGAGAAGTTAAAAGTGGAAGAAGAGCTGAGGGCACAGGCCAGAAAACACACATGTTTATTTTAAAGCCATTCCCATCTTAAGCATACTGAAATATATGTTACTTAGCATAGTGTCATAAAACTGGATGCACACCGAACTCCTTCCAGGCTCTTAGCATCCTGTTGCTAGCTGGTTACTTATCATTAAATCCAAAATACATTAACAGTATTTTCAATGTAATATGATCATGATCTATTAAGTGAGGCAGGGTTCTGGGGCTATTCTGCTGGCTTTGCAGTTGTCACAGTGTCACTGAGTCCTCACTGGACCTTTGGTCTAATTGCAGTTGGAGAGCGTTGAGAAAAAGGATGATCCAGGATGTTTTCTCGCATCAGCTTCTTTCTATCTAACACAATGTGGGCCATCTCTTACTTGAGAACTCCTGGTACTCTGGAGAAAATTGAATAGTGATTCTAAAAATCTCCAGGCTTCAGGGCTGGTTTTCCTGAGTTCAGAACTTTGGGATTTAGGCAGACCTACCACGGGAATGAAACTGTCATCATACTGACTGAAGAGTATGTTTTACATCATCCCTGAAATTGAGTATTATGAAACTGACAGGAGAGGGAGATCCCTGGTGTTAAAAATAGGATATTAACGTGCATTTGAAAATCCAAAAAAACTCTCAGCTCATTATTTCCCTCTTCATCTGTAATTCCTATTGTTTATAGACTATTTTAATTTGTTTTCCTGGAAGTGAGGTTGATATTTTTTTCCCTGTTTGATCGATACCAACAATTGTCTTTGAGAGAAAGACTGTTCTGTGATTAAAATTGTGGCCCAGGACTCTGGAAATCAGCATTTGTATTCTGCTCTACTACAGGTGATCCTTATGATGTTGGACAATTCATTTGATCTTGTATTGGCCCATTTTTGCATTACTCAACTGAAGAAAATAATTTTTCCATACTTCATAGAAGAGTTATGGGCATAAATTAATTCATATTTATGAGGTACTAAAGGTATTCTGATGAGTATCACAAAAAAGGCTGACTTACAAATAAAACCTTCTCTATGTTCTGCTTTTCCACTGATACAGCTGTTTTTCTCGGCTTCTTAAAGCAAAGACTTTTTTTTTTCAGAGCAATATTTTTTACTTGTGACACTTCTTGATTGTACCTCTGAACAATAAGTACTTGTACATTGCAGTTGCAGCAATTATTTTTATGCATGATATGCTATATATGAAATTTTCAGTGTCCTTTATAGACAAACAGAACAAAGTAGTTTCTTTAAAGATTTATTTTTAAAGCCTGTGAAAGAGCACCAGACTTGCAGCTGACAAGGCAGAAGCACAGCACCTTTACACATAAAGCAGGGGAGGATGGGAAACAGAGAGAAGAACAACACTTATGATTACCATTCAGTCTCAGGAGGGCTGACTCATGGGTGAGACAGCAGAATAACATCCAACATGTATAAACTCTACCTTCTTACTGCACCTGTAAAACAGAGGTTTGTAGAGTATCACTCGAGCTATTTTCAAACTTCATGTGACAACAAAACAATAAACAAATCAGGTTAAAGTCTCTTGGAAGAAAGCAGGGGAGACTATTCTTCTGTTTTTAACCATTCACAGGTAAACTTGAAACACTTTTTTGATATAAAACCCAGGAAACTTTTAGCAGAATCTATCACACAAATATTAGACCCTGCTGAGAATTTTAACACCAGCTTTGCAAATAAAATCATGTGCACAAATCAGGTTTCTTTTGTTGACTGAATGTATTTATTTTTCTATTAATGTTTATGATGATACCCAAGCATTATGTAGAAATTAGCTGTGCAGTGCTATTCTAAAATTCACGTTGGAAATATGCAGGGAAAGAAATTCTACTACTACAGAAAACAGCTTTAAAAACTTGAGAAAAGAAAGCAATTCAAAATATTTTCCTACGCTTGAGCAGCATCAGGAATAATAGGAGGCTGTGTGACACCATTCAGACAAATAGGTTGTTTAAAGTAAGCTCCTAGTCAGGGGAATTCAGTCAGTCCTCCAGTTATCCTTCCCTTCCAATGTCATCGAGCTGGACAAGAAAGAGCCAATAGAAGAAGGAAGCATTTTAAGCCACATACTGCCACTTGCAGGTCAAAAGAAGTCCATGACAGCTAAACAAGGCATAAGGATAGAAGCACACAAATTCACAGCCATGTAATGCAGGGTTTCAGAGAGAGATTTCTTAGAGGCACTCTGGAAGAATTTATTTGACATCCTCGAGAGAGAGCAAGTTTGAACAAAGCTAGCTTTGTCACTAAGGAGGAAGTGCCTAGCAGCAATCATATCTCTTAGAGTAATTGGGGTTGTATGTTCAGGTGACTGGTGGCACAGCAGGATGCCCTGGTTTCCACAACACAGGCACAAGCGCATGGAAACATTAGCATGTTGAGAAAATGCTCTTGGACACAGCATGTTGTCAGCTTGGGACTGCACCAAGGTGAGTCCTGGGCTTGGGGAAAGGCAATGTGCTTTTAAACCATCTCAGTCCCCGCTCAGGGCCTCTCTCTGGCTCTTGGTGTTAGTCCATGCTGCCTTGGGACAGGTCTACACTGCACTAACAGCAGCATTTCCTCTGGGGTGGCTCTTCTGGCTTGGTGTTGTGCCCTGTTCTTCCCCTTCGCCGAGGGAGAAGCACAGATTTGACCATTTAGGTTTCTGCTCTGAGCTGCTTTTCTGTAAAAATGGTGTCTGTGAGGCTACTCATGCCAAGGGCTTGACTCCTCACCGGGAGGAAAAGCAGCAGTTCAGGCTGTGGAATTCTCCAGGTAAGACATACAGAGGAAGTGAGGGAGGGTTAGCAGTCAGGGGGCAAGGAGGACAGTAGACCTGCCATTCCCTGCCCATCATGGTGCCTGGAGCCTCAGAGGCAGGCAGAAGGGCTGGGAGACGGCAGAGCCAGGGTGACACTAGTTCAGTGTGTCCCACTTGGCATGAGGTGCAGCAGAATTCCATCTCAGGTGCCACTTTGAAGCTGCTGGTTGCATTTGAGCAGCCCTTAGGGGTTCTGTGTTCTCCTGGGCTTGAGAGATAAATACAGCAATGTCAGCCTCTGGGCCTACATCACAATTTATATTTGAAGGGAATTCACAGACTTTCTGCCAAGTTTGGAGGAGGCAGGGAGAGAAGAAAAATGAGTTCAACACGTATGTAAGAGGTGGCCCTCATCTCACAGCAGGGATGTATTTCTGCTGACATTTAAAATTAATAACTTTTCAATGGTATCTCAATTTCTCCATAAATAACATATTCTGGCACATCCATGTTATTTCTGCATGATTACATCACAATATCATCCTGGTCATAATTTGGGCTGACGTAAAAAGTCAAAGTAGTAAGAAGTGTGAGATTATGAAAATATTAATTGCTTTCCAGTTAGCAGGGTGATCAAGCATTGTACCATTTCAGTGAGAGAAGACAACCTGGGATCTGTGCTCTGGCTCACGTGCTGCTGTACTCTGACCTGCTCAGACAAGTGGGAAAGAGAATTTATCTTGTTGAAAAGATGACTGAACCTTCTTGGCTTTGGTTTTTAAGTGCAAGGCCAGCTTATTGAACTGTTTCCCTGAAGTATTTTAAATAGATGAGAAGTGAGGAAGCTTAAATAATGCTCTTCACTAAAATAAATGGAAGTAAGAAAAATGCTGTGGAATTAACATAACATACTACTTGATGTAAAACTTAATTTCTGCATTTTAGTAGTAGATTGTACACATTTCACTCATTGACAGAGAGATAATAATCATAAAACTTAAGTTCAATGTCATTACTCATTATTTTCAGATCATTTCAATCTTGCAATCTTTGTAATTAAGTATTTTGTCTTAAGCATTCTAGAGCAGTTACAAATGGTTTACACTTGTATAGGATTTTTTCTTTGGTAGAAATTTGCTCATTTGTAACATGAGTTAAAATTCTTCTGAAAAGGTCTGAACAAGCATACAACATTAATTTGAAGACTCAAAGCATTGTGTAGCTTCAGATTTATTTTTTTTTTGTTTGTTTATTATGAGTGTAGTACAGTGTTTAAATTTAAAAGAATTTTGGCAAGTCTATATTAGCACAAGTATAACAGCATCTTAGGCAAAACAAGAGTGTATTAGGCTTTTCATCATTTTCTATCATTAGCCTTTCTAGAAAAAAAACTACAAACTTGATATTTAAATGAAATAAATGTATTGAATTGTTTTCTTAAAAAGTCTTGCAAGAGTAAGTGAAAATTATATTTGAATTTAAAAATTTGTACGTTTTTCAAGATAGGCCTCACTTCTGCTTCCATGTCAGTCAGCTCCTCAAAGGTGTAGACACCTGTCACTCAAGCAATTGGTGGAGAGATAAACCACATCCTCACTATCTTTCCTGAAGTGCTGTACGTTGCCTGGTTGTAACTCTTTGGTTAAGAGGGACACAAACAGTATAAACTTATTTGTTCTGCACACCACGAAGTTCCATTAGTGAGCTTTGATTGCTCTCAGACACCTCAGACCATGTCTGGTTTGATGCCACAGGCATCAGAGAACTGTGTCAAATTTCTGTGACCAAAGGGTGTGGGAAAATAACAACAGTCAATTAAACCAAACCTTGCTTTGCAACCTGAGCATAAATTTGCTTCCCAGAGCATGGCTGAGCCATTCAGTTCTCTAGAACCTACATTTGACGAAATTGCTTTCTATTTTCCTCATGTTGCAATTTAGCTCCTCCACATATCTTCTGTTTTGGGGTCTACATACAAGATGGCACTAATACTGACCCTACAAATGAAACCAAAAAACCTTTCCAACTAAAAAAAAATAAAAAAAATCAAGGACTATGACCCCTACAAAGAAAAGCTAATGAGGAAACTTAGGATAATAAGAGAGAAGCCCTAAGCACCTGGAATTCTTCTGTCAGGTTCTTAGATTGCTAACACAAATACAGGACAATTGAAGCAGAGCAGTATTCCTTCTATTTTTGGACAGCAGTTACCACGATTTTGAAAAATATGCTGTGTACATCCAAGTCTGGGCCCTGTCCCATTTCACAGGTGCTCAGGTCACGCTCTCAGCAGCCCACCCCCACAAAGAGTCGACTGTTAACCTCCATGGACACATCAGGGTCCACTGTGCAGAGCTCATCCTCACACTTTCTTCTCCTTTCATGCCATTCATTCTTCATCTGTAGCTTAGTATGCTGCATTATATATGCAAATATTCTGCTTCAGTGCTCCAAAACTCTGTGAGCCAAAGAGGCCAGAGGTTCTTTCTTTGAGGTTAAATTTCACAGGATTTTTGTGCCATGAGGGGAGAGCCTGCTACTGACTAAAGAAACTGAAGTAAATGTACTCTGCACAAAGTAATCGGACAGATTTTGGCAGAAGCTTTCCCTGAAGCCCTAAGACACACTGCTGTAAAGATAAGCTGAACCCTCTGAAGTATTGATATTTCTTTATCCATTTTCAAGTCAAACTCTCACATACTCTCCTTTGGAGGATTATAGAAATACTGGATTATAGAAATAAGTCCCAGCTGATCAAGATGCTTGTCTGGGATGTGAAAGAGGTAAAAACTGGGACCTGGGATTCCCTTCCAGAGGAAGCTGGAAGCTGTCAATTACATCTGGGTGGGAGAAGGTTTTGTAGAAGAGATGTCTGAGGGGGTACAACAAAACAGGAAATTAAAGTTGAAAGTTTGAAACTTTGCAGAAAGAACAGGAAAAGTTCCCACCCTATTGCCCTACCCCTGTTGCAGGATGGACCTGCTTTCAGGTGCCAAATTTCTACAATTCAATCTTTTCCTGTCCCATGGAGATTGTAGCTGGCCCCAGTCCAGAACTGAGAAATCATTCTGAGTTTTTACACAGGTTAGTGAAAGTTGAATTTTTTTATTTTTTTTTTTTAATGGAGGAAATGAAGAGAAGACCATGAAGTTTGTGTTTGAGCTATAGAGGACACAAACCAAAACATAAGATTTTAAAGGTTATGCCAATTTTCCAGCTTAAATGTATGTTCAAGCCCTAGGCCACTGCATCTGTATTAAGAAAACTAAATTGGCTCCGAAGGAAGATTTAAAAACAACAATAAGACAGGTTCACAGTGTGAATGTGGCAACAAATGAGAAATGCCTTAAGCCTAGAAAAGTGTTTCGGAGGCAATTACAATAACCTCATGAAGTTCAGTAAACTCATAACCTAATATTCAATGACCTCATGAAGTTCAACAAAGCCAGGTGCAAGGTCCTGCACCTGGGTCAGGGCAGTCTCATGCACAAATACAGGCTGGGTGGACAATGGATCAAGACTAGCCCTGGGAAGATGGACTTGGGAGTGTTTGTGGACAAAAAGCTCAATATGACTTGGCAGTGAGTGCTCACAGCCCAGAATTCCAACCACATCCTGGGCTGCATCAAAAGAAGGGTGACCAGTAGGTTGAGGGTCATGATTTTGACCCTCTACTCTGCTCTTTTAAGACCCCACCTGGAGTGCTGCGTCCAGGTCTGGAGCTTCCATCAAAAGAAAGATACTGACCTGTTGGAGCAAGTTCAGAGGAGGCCACTAAGTTGTTCAGAGGGCTGGAACACCTCTCCTATGAAGACAGACTCAGAGGCTTATGGCTGTTCAGCCTGGAGAAGAGAAGGCTTCAGGGAGACTTTATAGTACCTTCCAGTACCTAAAGGGGACCTGAGAAAGCAGGAGAGGGACTTTTTACAAGGGCACGTAGATCTAGGATAAGGGGAAATGTCTTTAATCTGAAGGAAGGCAGGTTTAGTTTGAATTTTATGAAGAAATCCTTTACTGTGAGAGTGGTGAGGCACTGGAAGAGGTTGCCAAGAGAAGCTGTGGATTCCCCATCCCTGGAGATGTTCAAGACCAGGCTGGGTGGCACTATGAGTAACCTGGTCTAGTGGAAGGTTCCTTGCCCATGGCAGGGTGGCTGGAATTAGATGGTCTTTAATGTCTCTTCCAACCCAAAACATGCTATGATTCTATGATTCTAATTCTTACGAATGATATGGAATTCCATCGGCAACATTTAAAGATAAAAATATAGTGGTGTAGTGTGCAAGTGTCAAGAGCACTTAAAAGCCCTATTAGCCAAGAAAGGAAGAATCAGTTCAGAGGTGTGTGGTGCTGGTTTTATTTCAAGTCTCACAGATACTGATGCATTACTTAGCACCCCAGTTCCTGGTAACAGAACATTGAGTTTGGTTGCATGACAAGGAAACTTGTAGCCTTCCTAGTCTGGAATTCCATCAAGTGCACCTGGAAGTTTCCAAAGACAGAGAGAACGTAATATATCTCATAACACTAGTCTGAACCCTGATATTTGAACACTTGCCTCTTCAGGCTAATCCTTCAAATTCAGTTTCTTTTTGCAGTTACACAGAGCATCATTTTCCTTTTGCATCCATCAGGACTCAGCAAGACTGAGTTACAGGCAGTGCCCCACTGCTTCACTTTTCGGACTGTCAGGGAGCCAAATCCTCTGAGGTTTTTCTCCTGTGCAGTTAACACAAGAGCACAGGTCAAAGACACTGATTCTCTCTGAATGAACAGCTGAGAGCTCCAACCATGCCAACGTGGCCAGCTCCAACCTAAATGTATCAAATCCATCTGGACTTGTCCTGACTTCTGCAGAGCTCTTTGGCTATAGCTTCACCTTGTTCCCTCAGGTTTAAGATTATGGTCCCTCAAAGCCAGCTTTGGGCCAGTGCTGCTTCATTTGATCTCTACTGAGGCTGAGCTAGTAGGCCCAATGGGACCTGAACTGCTCTGCACAGGTTTGCATCCAGTTTTTCAGTCAGTGGTTTAACAGCCGCAATGGAGAGCTGAGTGTTCTGGTACTAAATCTGGTCAGGTACTCAGCACCTTTTCTCTTAGATACTGTTTTTGAGGCCCCAAATGTCCAGCCCTTTAAAGAACAGGACAATGTCCCATTTATTTTGTTTTTCTAGTTTTAAATCCTCTATTAATGCTGTACTTGTTACTTGGCCAGCCAAATAAAACTGACTATTATAAGTCAATGGCTTGGAAGCCTGAGGTTTAATACTTCATATAAATTCTGGCACCACTCAATTTCCTCAACAACATGTTCTCGGATTTGACTGAAATTCCAGGGGGGAAAGAAGAGTTTCCTATACATTCATGGGATATGGAAAATGTCATTTCTGCCTCCGAAAAAGTTTTTTTAACCAGATGTATAATTTTTCCCATCAGCAAACTGAAGAGGTATGCATTTTCTGTTGAAGATGCAAATGTAACATTTGAATGGATCAGTAAATACTTTTCCACTGCAATGTAAATAGGCTTGGCAGTTTGAATCTGCCATGAATTTCAGTGATAATTATGCAAATGTCATACAAACCAAAAGAAAAGCAGTTTCTTAAATATTCATGTGGGAATGTTTATGTTACAATTATTATAGCAAGATACATAATATTCAAAGTACACTGACCATAAAATGTCTATGACAGCTCTATTCTGCATGAACAGTAAGGAATACTCAGTGCCATCCTTCGTACTTGTGGCCACAATAATTATTACAAATCATTCTTGTTAATCAGTCTCCAGGGGTGTGTAGTCCATCCACACGAGCTCCAACAGCTAAATATGTACTGCCACGTAGATTTCCAGAATATGTCATTATGTATGTGTCACCTCTACTGCATGCCATAAAGGGTTGCTTGAGGACATGCTTAATCTGGAGGAAAAGGCATTATCTGTGATAAAAGCATCTTGCGTTTTCTGGGCCTTTCAGAGTTCTTGGGAAAATTCTCATCTCATTCGCATGTTTGCAGATTTCAGATGCATAAGCCTCCCACCACTGAAACAGCTTTTGTGCTTGGGATATAGACCTCTCTGAACAAGAGTTTCTTGACTCTTTCTCTTCAAGTCAGTATTGCTGTTGTCACTGAATTTTTGGCAATCTTATTGCAAAAAAAATCAGCAACAATGCACCATCAGTTTTTGGCCCCTCTTCATTGTTTAGAGAACCTGTTTATTTCCTAGCAAGGTCTCACTGCTGTTTCAGTAAGATCCCACTGTGAGCCCATCTGGAATACCCACTAAAGCTGTGGAAGTCTAGCAAGTACTAATAACTCCTTTAAAAATAAGGAGAATGTTTTTCACTGAGGTCCCTGGAAACACAGACAAGAATATTTACCTGTAATTTGTTCTCTTCTCTTTCATACCCCTGTGATCAGGATTACAGGTTTTTAGATTAACCCACGATTGATGATCAGAAGCCTGGCCTCTACACCAGGCCATTACCACAAAGAAAGTGGCTGTATACCAAGAGTGATGTGAATGAAAATTGTTCGAGCCCTGATGCTGCAAAATTGGAGATTGGAAAGAAGAAAGTGGATTGACAAAGAAATGGACCCTTGCCTCAGAAAGTTTCTTGCAATCTTCCTCTTTTATCTAAATTGGTCTTCATCAGGCGAACTTGGTTAAAGGTTGTCACATTAGGGGGGAAGAGTAATAAAATATCACACATATGATATAATCTTTACCGCACACGAGGGGAAGAGTAATAAAAGATCATATGCAGGATACAATCTTTACTGCACACGAGGGGAAGAGTAATAAAATATCATATATGTGGTACAATCTTTATTGCACTAATCCTGTTAATGATTCTCTCCCTGCCAACTGATGTCAGCACCAAATTACAGTACAGATGGAATTTCCAATCTCTAATCTGATCTCACCATTCCCTCTATATTTCAGTATTGCAATAGTAGAGGCTAGTCCTGAGATGAACTTCTACACTTCTGTTTAAGTTTTTGTGTCTGTGTTAAATTTTGTAAGATTGACCCGTATTAGCAATAATACTGATCTTTAACACAAGGATGTCTAAGAAACAGGACATACTCTGACTAAATTAAATGTCATTGCATCCATTCAACCTAGACTATATCTCTTCAAAGTATGAAAGAAGTAAATGGAATTTTCTGATACAAATACGTACTATATGAATATTACTTGGTTTAGACAGTACAGAAAAACTGACTTGATGCTATGAGTATATATCTTACTATGTAACATACAAGAAATATCCTTCTGCATCTGCAAATATCTCTGTATTTATTGTGCTGTAAGAGTGTCTAAAGAATCTAACAGTAAGCTTTAGTATGGCAACAATTGTGCAAATTCAGAGTTCTACCTCCAGAAGATTTTCTTGCTACCCTTACATTTGGAGTCAGGGTTAACACATCCCTCAGCTAGTCTAGTATAAGAGAGAAGGCAATGTTCAAAAGGAACATAAAATATAGACAAGGGCAATGAGTACACTGATCTCTTGAGGGAGCCCTCATTTTACCTTTTACAAAGGAGCACATTCAGTACTAGTCCACAACAGTAGTAATAATCAGCAACTGTCAGTTTTATTAGGAGGAATCAAGAAGCCCCCATACCTCTGGCATTCACCTCCCTTCAGAGATCGTACTCCACTTTGGACAGTGACCTGCACCAGCAAGGAGTCTCCTCAACCCCTTATCAGCCACACAAGCAAACTCAGCACTCATCTTCTGCTGCTCAGATTGTTAATGAAGCACCCAATTCAACTCTTAGACAGGGAGCAGAGGGCAAAAAAGCACCCTTTGGATCATCGAGGATCTGTTTTCCTCTTCTTCCCGCAGTTACTGCATTTGGGTGTCAGAATCAGAGGCCCCACAGAGCTCCTTTGAAAGGAATGATCCATATAGTCCTTGCTTCCTGCACGTACCAAGGCCTGAACCATTCACTTCTTTCCAGATCATGTTGCTAATACAGTGTGTGGAATAAAGTTGCCCCAAAGGTATTCCCCACCATGGAATTTACCAGGTATATGGTCCTACCGCATCAGTGCAGCTTTTCTTTCTGTAACCCTGCAATCTTAACACATTCTAGACATTAAAAAGCTTTTTTCTCCCCAGAACAGATGGCTTAAGTCACTACTTACGTGGTACACTCACAGAAGCTCTGTGGTTCCTCTGTCTTCCACATTCTTTCAACATCCTCACAACTTCCAAGGCTCCCAGATGAGGCATACCCTGTGAGCAACTATTCTCTCAGTCAATCCAGCCACTTCTGCAGCCCAACGGAAATTGCAGTGTGCATCCACACACTCTTTCAGCTCCACTGATAGCAAAAGCAGAAAAGGTGGGTACAACAGCCAAGAAGTCAGTTTCTCAGCTATTGTATCCAACTCTTCATACTTCGCCAGTATCAAAGCAAAAGCACACTCTGTGGTGGTTTCTAGATCTGCAAAGGTGGCAAGTCTGCCCTGAAGGAATCTTGAATTCTTATTGTCACTGATACATTTCTCCACTGTTGTCCCACAGAGGTGAATAATCAGGGTAGTTCATTTCAAACAGGACAGTACAACACATTAGGTAGGTGACTCTACCTACCAGGTTGTTCAGAACCGGCTTGAGTGCCCCTATGCAGCTGTGTGCAGTGCTGTATAGGCCAGTCCACCACAAGTTATCACTCAAGTGGGAATGCAAGGTTCCCAGTTCACAGTATTATTAAGGAGTTGAATACTTTTTTGATACATATATGTTCCATATACACAACAGCCATGCACAATTTTCTATAACAATCACACATTTTTCAAATAGCTATCAAAGTAATTTGCATATCATACCTTTTCCTGCCCTTGCATTCTCTTACCTCTGGTGCATGTTCCATCTGTAATTTAGATCTTGGCAGGTGTTGCATGGCTAAAGGTACTTTACATTTCTTAAGGGAATCTCTTGCTAAGCACATTTCTATTTGCAGCTTGACTTTTTCCTTCTTTGTTTTGAAATCATTGCTGCTGACCACAGTAATCAGCAGTTTGGCAAAGTTTCCCTTTTTATTCGTCCTCAAATAAAGTCCTCGTTTAAGATCTCTTGGCAGTGCTAGAAATGTGGAATCTTATCTACCCTCCCCTGCCTCAACATGCAGTAGCCATCTCAATGCTTTTCAATAAATACAAACCATTTTTTTTACCTTTATGTGAGGCCTTGAGTGCACTAACTGGTCTTTATGGCTCTGACTAGCCTCACCTAGGACTCCCACCCACATCCTTACCTGTTGGATCCTATATAGGGTCAGGATAGGCTTTTACTCCCTTCTTCAAACTCTGTCATAGCCTATATTTGGCCAAGGATTCTCACACTGTGGACTGATTTTTTTCCACTAGACTTGAGCCCTGCCTCACCACTGTTACCACCCATTTGGTGTCCTGGTGCTCTGTTAGAAACCTCCCTTTTAAGGGTGGGGGCTTTCCTCAAGGGGTGGTTAAGTTTTTGGTGCTATAACAAGGAAGTCTGTGGCTTTCTCTCCGAGGAATGATAATTTCTTCGTTGACATCAAAACCAGCCAACTATGAAGTCCAAAGTTGCAGCCAAGGAATAATTAGGGTTTAAGGAAAAACCTGCCAGTCCTGAAACCCACTAAATATCTGTTGTGTGGCTACATAAAGTTTTACAAATCTTCTATTAGGGATGGAGTAGAGGGAGAGGGAGGATTTCAATCTTAAATCTAAGTTACTTTCAGGATGAAGAAATGTTTTCAGTAACAGTTACATGTAGTCAAACTCCAAGGCTACGCTCTGTTTTATTGTACAATGTTACTGTTTATTGGTTTGTCTTCAGTAAACCCTACTTAGGAATTTGGAGCTGTCATCGGTTTACTTGTTTTTAAGTAGCTTGCATAAAAGTATCTAATCTCAGCAGAAGCCCTCATATGCTGATCTGTAAGATGCCAGTAATGGGTGTGACATCTCATGATGTTGCCATACATATGCTGTGGAAATAAATATTAATTCAAAAGTCACAATGCTCCACCAATTTTACAATTGGCTCAAAGGATGTTGGCTCCTCTGTTTATAATGTTAATGGGAGCTCTAATACCCTTCTTTCTGATGGCAGGTTAGGCAGTGAAGGGTCTGGGCAGAGGTTAAATCATAGAATCATAGAATATGCTGAGTTGGAAGCAACCCATCAGGATTATCAAGTCCCGCTCCTGGCCTTGTACAGGACACTACAAGAATCACTCCATGTGCCTGAGAGTGTTGTCCAAAAAATTTCTGGTCATTGAAACTAAAGTCTTGTAACATCTATATCGTATCCAGGCATAGCAATAATGGGAGAATATCTTATAGGAGCATTGGATTTGATTTGTATTAAGATGTTACTGTGTTCAGGTTCCTGAATTGTGAATGTTTCTTTAATAACTGTCAACATAGTTATGAAAAACTGATTTATTCTTTTTGCACTGAGACTTCCAGAATATGAAAGCTAAGCACTGTACTAATCATTGTTAGTGTAACTTCAGAAAAATGCTATGTCAAGTAATTTTATTATTTTTTTAAAACAGGGCAAGACAGATCTCTTGTTGCTCCTATTAAATGTACGTTGCTTTTCTTCAAAGCACTGTTTCCTTCTGCTCATTGCTCAGATTACACTCTCATTCAGTATCCTAGCAGCTGGTCAATGTGAACATGAGTCTTTCTTTATCTGACATCCTTCTTTCCCCAGCAGAAAATTAATCTACTTATGATATTTGCTAAGTCAGAGTAACAGCATCCCTTGGCAGCTTGGAACCCAGCATGTCACCCAGCTGTGCTACCTGCTGTGTTGTGTGATATGAAAAGCCTACAAGGATTTCCTATTAACTCCTCCTAAAGAATGAGTTTTATCATTGTACTGTCCACCACCTGGAAATTGCCCCTAAAGACAGTACTCTAACCCTGGGCATGGACAAAGACTTCTAAGCATCGCTACTAAACAAGTCTCTTCTGCAAGTGCTCCCTCCTGAAAGCTCTTTTTAAGACACATTACCATTGCTTACTGAAAAACACACAGAAAAAGGACAAAATTAAGACCTTGACAAGAATTATTATACAGGTGTATTGCTGAACAGGACTCAGAGATTGAACAAAGGCGGTCATGGCCTTACAGAGTTAAGGAAAACATCTTCAGATGGCATGAAAAAGCAACAGACATGAGTGTACCTCCCACTGCTTTGGAAAAATGATCACAGCAGGAATAGTGTCAGCAAAGTGTCAACTGGAATCACACAGTCTTGTTCTAGAAAGCACAACACTTCTCTTAGAAATACCAGAATAACTACTGACCATCTGAACAGCTAAACTTTTGGGTGCCTATATATTGTCTTGTAAAAGATTCCCGTGTACGTCAGGATTTTGAACTTTTTGATGGAGTAGGTTCTTTTTTCATGACAGAGAAGTAACTCAATAGCTATCAGGCACAAGCAATGGAACAGTTCTTCAATGTTCTTCATAGTAATGAAACACAGTCCAGCTCTAGAAATGACCAGGTAAAAAGAAGTATCACAGTTCATAAAAAGTACATTTGGGAACTGGAATGATTGAGTGCACCTTAAGTATTAACAAGATTAAACATATAACTTCAGAACAGGATGGCAGGGAAACATCATTCTGCTGCTTGTGTGAGCAACGTGAGTTACGTAAGAGGTCATACAGATGCAGCAAGAGTCTTTTTTGTCTTTTTAGTCCTTTGGTGCTTTTAGTCTTGGTCCTTTTAGTCTTTTGGTGCTTTTTTAGCAAAAACCACCACTGAAGGGTGTACCTAAAGTACAGAAGTTAACAGTCACAATACTGAGCAATCTCCCCAGCAAAAAAGCATTTGAAATTCAGTGTCTTATTTATTCAACTTTGAGGTTATTTAGCTGAAGGTATCTTTTCAAAACCTTTCTGTGGTAATAAGCATTCATATTAGTCTGTTTTTTTATGCTAGCTCCACTTTTCATATTTGAGAACACTAATGCTATTTCTGTGCAATTTCACAACTACTAGAGACATTCCTGGTGAAAGAATAAAGTCCAGCTACATGTAATAAGATAGAACCATTTCTAGCATTTCAAAATGTACTAGTGAGTCCTGAGTAAACTATTAACCTGTTTAACTGGAAGACTAATTGCAATACTATAGTACAGGAGTCCCTCTGAAAATGAGTACTCAGTTTCGACTTCAGCAATATGCTGTGCTTAGAGCCAACAGCTGTGGCTACCTATACTCAAAATACTGCAAATCTATCAGCACAAGTCTATAAAACAGGACAGTTTGCATAACCAGGCACATTGATTATGGCTTACTCACTGCCACCTTCATACAGGTGCAAAGTCATCTGTGTTATGCTTCTGGCAGTGAAGAGAACAGGAGTGTTAAATCCAGAAGTTTTCAGGGCAATATGGATGGGAGGGAGCACAGCCTGGCTTTTCCACTCCAGTCTGATGACTGTCCAACAGTGGAATGGATTATCTTCACAGAGAAGCTAGTGTGAAGAAAGGGAAACAATATTAAATCAGGAGGAAATAATTTTATTCTCCACACCTGTTCTTCATTTGTATATAAGTGAAACATCTGTTCCTATTTATAAATGAGCAATGAAGTTGTCAAAAAGTAAGATAATGGAAGCTTGTCCTCTTGAGAATAGCAAAAATACCTTTTCAAGATAGGCAACTCAGGAAAGCAGCATGGGATTCCATATTCTGGAACAGGAAGGTAAATCATAATTTGATACAAAAATCTCTCAGCATCACATTTCCAATGCTGCTGGGTTACTTTAGCTCACAACTTTTGGAATTTCATTGTATAGAGAGAGTGTGGAAATAATCACACAGCTCTGGGGACAGGCATAAACACAGGTCTGTCCTGGCTGCTTTTACATTGATGGGAGATACACATGAGAAACTGCACGTGGAAGAGGAAATTGAATCTGAAATGTTACATATCTGTCATTGAGTCACGCAGGTGCCAAAAGTTGACCACCCAAAATCAACCAGGTTGCCTCATTAACTGCCCAACCAGGGAAATATTTTTACATATATCCATCCTCCACAGCACATATATAGGAATCTTAGTCATCAGGCCTGACCTAAGAAAGCAAGTTTCTTTAGCCATCACCTCCTTTGTTTACTCTCTTCCCAGTGCTTTTATTCAGAGCAGTTGAGGCCATTTCCTCTGCTCCCTGGTCATTGCCTGGCTTCACCTCTTGCTTTCTGGGTGAGGTCACAAATCCCAGCAGATCAAGGGATTTAGAACTGTATTTAAGAGAGTAGTTCATGCTGTTCCCAGGGGGAAGGCGGCTTTAGTGATTTGCTGAATAAAAGCACTTTCTTTCTCTTGTTACAACCATTTCTGACACTCCTAAAACTGTGGACATGTGCTGGAAAATACCCGACAAACTGAGTTTTATAGTTTTCCCCTGGAAGAAGGCACTGATGTGTGAGGGTTTTTACTGACCCCAGAAGAAGAATGCCAAGGTTTTGAGGAGACATTATATTTAGCATTGCAGAAACTAATCAGAGACAGTAGAAAGGATGGTCTGTCTGAGCTGAGCTAGTTCCCAAGGACTACGTTAGCAAACATTACTGACAGACAGCACCCCTTATTGGGACAGACAGTACTCAATTTAGCTACTCAGAGGGGATACAGACCTGAATGTGGGATACACTGCTTGGGAGAACCCCTCTAACCTCTGCTACTCTGGGTGCTCTGGCCTGGCTGAAGCTGTGGGATTAGTGCTGAATTTTATTTTCCAGAGGAATGACAGAGTCAGATATCAGAGTTCTCCTCTGAGCCCTGCACTTCAGTCAGCAACTAAAAGGCACTAATAAGCCATAGAGAGAATTTGCTTGGACACCACTACCAATCACATGCATGACATGAAGCAAGATAATAACTTTCCTGTCAGCAGGACTTCTTCAGTATATTGCAGGAGACAGAAAGTCCTGAGTCTTGCTATATATTCAGGGAAGGGCTGGCACAAGGGGAGTGCAGACAACCAGCACAGTGTGGCAGTGGCAATAGTCCAAATGATCAGGGAAGCATAACCAGAATCTTTTTGTTAAAATGAGGTTGTATTTCTGCCTGCAAGCCTAGATATAGTCAGGGGTATGATACTGGTTTTGATAGGGTTTCGGGAGCGCAGAGCTGCAACACGTAATAATATAAGCTTACAGGATAATCTGGAAAAGCAGGTGCCGACTTTTCTTTTTACTACTTACATTTTATTGTTTTTTCCTTACAAAAATATTAAATTGAATTACAGTTCTGGTGTTTGGGTTTCTGTGGTTTGTTTGGTTTTGGAATTTTTTAGTTATTCAATTTTTTTTTTCTGGAGATTCAGTGTTAAATTAGATGCTTGAGTTCACTAGGAAGCACTTGAAAAACTGGGCTGCTTGTTAAAAGGTTTCATGTGAATCTGAGAGCCTCAGCTGAGCATGTGCCAAAATATTGCCACAGGATGGTAGGGAACAGCTTGTGCAGCAAGTTGAAGTATAGTGAGTCTGCCTGAAGCAAGACTCTGAACTCTTTTCTCTCCAGTACTAAACGTGCAACTTTCTCTCAGAGGAAGATAAGAAGTAAGAAAACCAAACCCCACCCTGGCAAAGCAGAAAAAGGCCTATTTCTGTAATTAAAACATTTGGGGGGGTTTACCTGGTAGGTAAAACAGCACTTAAAATGTTCCATATAATCAGAAGCAATCCTTTGCAATCTAGGTGAAATATCCCCAGAATACCAACAATTTGGATATCTGTCCTGGACTGGGACAACTGAGAATCAGAAAAATAAGAAGGAAGGATTGCGGGATGGAAATAGATTTCAGTGTCCTTTTACATTAACAACTTTTTTACAAAGACAGAATTGTTTAGAGTCACTCCATAACTTGTGATTAACTTTAGTTCCTTTTCCCATTTTTTTCCTCCTACAGTCTATGTCTTTACATGGGGCATCAATGACAGAGATATTACAGACCAAACTACATGGAAGGAAGAGGGTGGCATAGCTTTTGAAAAAAGAAAAAAAAAAACAGCTGACCCTCCATCTGGAGTAGACAGACTCAGATCTTGTACAGAGATGCCCTTGTATCATAGTCAACTTGATGTACAAATTTTTGCATGAGCTTAAGAAAATTATTAAAGTTCTGTCTCTGAGATGGCTTTTTGTTGTCATGTGACCCTGTAGTAATGTGTTGTCCTTCAAAAAAATTGTTATTTCCATTATAAAAGTAACGTTGAACTCAAAGGTGTGAGAAGGAGTTCAATACACTGCACTTTGTTTTGTTGTTATCCTAAGTATATGCTTCAGAAACAACTTTCTAATCTTGGAGAAGTAAGATAGGACGATTGTAAAACTATGCTGAACAGTTTGTCCTTTGACTTTTTAATCTTTAGGCCAACTCATCAGAATTGGAAAACATTGTTGACTGCACCATAGATATGAGTTCTGATAATGCAGTTGGCAATTGCTTTGTCTGAGAGTTCAAGAAATGCTCTTCTATGGGGAGCAGATATTTTAATGGAATTATTTAATTTAAAAGAACTTCATTTAAAGTCATGTTATTATGAGAAGGAAGCCAACAGAATAAGAGTCTGTCATGTAATATGAATTATATGTAATACAAATTATGTGTGTTGGGTTACAAAAACCAAGATGAATAGCACATGCATAATGGTCCTATCACTTCATTTTGTACTCCATTTTTTAGTGACCAACTTTTTTCTTGCATTTAATACTGGCAGATACAGTCTCTGGGCAAGGCCCAAGCCCCTACTCTGTCTAAAACCACTAGGCTGCTCTTGAAAGTATGTATACAAATAGAAAAAAAGTTCTGTGAGGAGGAAGCCTCAAACATCCTATGGCTAAACACTGCCCTCAGATGCAGTAATAGATGTAGGCCTGCACTTCTTGGTCTCTCTGCAATGAACAGAGTGGTATTATTGACTTCAGAAGGAACCAGAAATAGCCTGAAAACAGCATATACAAATTGTGTTGTGTGTTTCTAAAAGACACCAGGGTAGAGGCTGAAAAGAATGTCTTTTATATTCATATATATAATGGATATATATCACAGATGTATATCTTGGAATAAAGTTCTTTTTAATAAAGGAAGTTTCCTGTTAAAGTTTATCATTGGGGTTTAAGGAAAAGGAAAATAAAAAAGTGAATTAAATTGAGAAAGGAAAGAAGGCTCTGCAGGAAAAATCTGGCTGTACAATATCCCATCTTGTAGCTTATCCTGTAAACCATCAGTACTTAAACTTCTCCAGGGACAGCAGAGGCAGTGATCCTACAAAATTAAAATTAAAAGTGAATTGGTGCATATGATCCAATCTCATTTGACATCTGATTATCAGTGAGAAGGTTTTGGACAAGGGGTTAAAACCTTGAACTGGATCCAGATAGCCCAAGACACTATTTGATTATTTCCCTAACGGTAAGCCTCTTTGGCTCCATTTGGTGTTGGGTATAAAGGATGTGACTCCTTACTTGGTTTCAGAAGGAAGATGGAATATTGCTTTTATCATCTGCAAGGTCTGAAATTCCTGTGCTTCTTTGATTTTGCCTATGCTGCTTTTTCTTCAGTGCTAAATCAGTGATAAATTTTGCGGTTCGTTTACGTCCTTGGCAACCTGTACTGCTGCACACAAGCTCAAAATAACATGTTATATACCTGAAGAGTAAAGACGTCTTCATCCTTTTGTGGTGTGGAAACACCTATTATTTTGGTTGCTGCTGGTCATAATAAAAATTAATTTAGATCTGAGGATTGACTATTGGCCAAAAAAATCCTACTTCCAGATCAGCTTGGGCTTGCTAAAATAGGAAAAAATATTTTTTTTCTGTGTGAAAATATTTGGCTGATTCTTGCTCTGAAGGACTGCTTTCTTCTTTAAAAGCAGTGGGTAGTTTGGAGGTCAAAAATGAAAATTAAGTATTAGTCACCCAATAAAGGTGTCTGCTCAGCATGCAGTGAATGACGTGACTCCCAAATAACATCACATAAATATTGCGCATTTCAGAGCCCTCTTCCTAATGCAACACCTCTTACAGGTAAACTTGCTAACTGGTACTCCATTGCATATACCTCTCCACCCCTCACATACACACACCTGTTTATGGAAGTGTGTGTGGTGAGCAATTTAGGAACTTGCCTGGGAATCAGTCCACTGATCTCTGTCTATCTCCTGCTCTAACCAACCACTGCAGCACCTGCTGGCAGTGGCTGTGGGGAGGTAAGGACTGCCAAAAACAGAGCTAGTTCTCAAGAGACAGACATATTGCATGCAGGGCAAAACAGATGAAGCAAATGTGGTGGAAGTCCCAAAGACGTAGTATCTTCTGTTCCTGTTTTGCAGCCAAAGAGATTCAGCTGGGAGGGTGGAAAGGAAGGAAGCCAGACCTATAATTTTTGATTTCATTCATTCCCCAGTCTCTTGATTAATTTTGAAATGCCTTAATATAACTACAATCCTGTTTGCAAAGGGGGGGGGGGGGAAGAGGATTTTTCTATGTATATGTAGTAGTAAATGAAAGAGTTTATGCAACTGCAATTGTTTTCATTTTTATCAACTTCATCACCCTGGTCAAGAAAATTAAACAGGTAACAGACTTAGAAGTAACCTAAATACACATTGACAGAAAATTGCCCTGAGATTTTGTCTCCAATTGAGCAAAAACATTTAACTGTTGTATTCTCTTCCATTAACTTGATTTCATATAAGAGATGTTTTGGTTCTGAAAATCACATGAACAATTATTTTTCTGTGACTTGGAATGATTTCTGATTCACCTTCAGCAGCAAAGGACCACACGAATTTATAGAGCAGAACAGATCAGAAATCTTATTGGTCCACTGTTCTTCTTCTCAGTGGCTTGCATTAGATGCCTCATGAACAGCATCAATGGCCTCTCACTATGAATGAGATATATGTGAAACTAAGATATAAGGTTTTTTAGTCTCTGCCAAATTTACTGCCTTTGAAAGTCCAATGAGTTTCCTTGATATTACATTATGGCATAGGCAAACAATCTTAACCTAAGCTAGTAGTTATTTTTACACTCTTATCATGTGCTACTGCTCTTTTCTCAGATTCTCTAGCACTTTGCTATTGACTCCTGTGAAATTGCTCCCAGTGCACACAGTTTTAAGAGTGCAAGATCCGGTGCCTTAATCTCTTTTAGTGATTAAAAAGATGATTGGTCCTAGCATTCTGTTTGCCTTGCCAGTTAGCTTGATGAGGATTTTATTTCCACTGTGTCTCTTTCAGTAGTATGAGAAACCCAAAATTCACTGTAAGTGAAAACATCCTTCAACTCAAAATACTGTTTTTCACGGTAATCTCCATTACCTGCTCAATGAAGGTGGTATCATGCTTGTATTTAGTACTATCTGCTGCATGCTGAGCAGACACCACTACTGGGCTGACTAATGATTTGTTTTCACTCACTTGGATTCTGAACTTCCCCCTGCTTCTAAAGCAGAGAGCAAATACAAATAAGCCTGCCCTGAAGGTTAAGTTTCAGGCTGGGGCTAGTTAAAGTAGGAAGGAAATTTTACACCTCTCCTCCATCGAAATGCCTTTCCTCTTGTGCTCTGCTACCTAGACATAGAAATGGATCAATATAACTGCATACCAAATGACACAGCAGTGCTCAAGGGCAGAGGTGACACCTCAGGTAACAGCAACTCATATCAGGTAGATTAAAAGTTGTGCCCTGGGTTGCAAGTGGAGAGAGGAGGTCTTGTAAGGTATCACACTCGCTCACAAAACAAAGTGCAGGGAGTGGAAAGCATGTTTTTTCATTCTAAGAAGATAAAACACCTCCAAAAGTTCACCAAGGAATTCCACATGGAATTTCTAAACTGCAGTATTTGGTTTTCCTGTGGGCCAGCTGGTGTTCCAACATATCCTGGAAGTTACACTGTAAGAGTTTGTTGCTTTTCTCACTTTTATTGAGGAAGTTGTTAAATAAAATTTATGCTGAGTGAGTTTGAAAAATGGGTCTGTATAAGTTTAATTGTATTTGGTTAATACAGTAGAACTCTCCTCAACCATGTTTTTAAAGACAAAAAGGAAATTTCACACTGGAAGCTGAAGACTGCAGAGCCATAAACTGTAACTATTTTAATGACCTCTATTGACAGTAAAAGGATATGAAAACATAAAAATAACAAAGCATGATAGAACTGGAAAGTTGGAACTCTGTTCACCAGGATCCAAACTATTCTGATTTTTTATTAAAGGTTAATGATTAGAATGAAAACACAAGTATCTTGGTAGCACTGCAGTGGAAGATGAAATGATATGATATGATATGATATATGATATGATACGATATCACATCAAACCATATCATCATGATTAAGCTGCAAAGGACCTATAGGGATAGGACAAGGGGGAATGGTTTTAAACTGACAGGGTAGGTTTAGATTATATATTAAGAAGAAGTTCTTCACTATGAGGGTGGTGAGACACACCCCATCCCCAGTACTGTTCAGGGCCAGGTTGTAAGGGCCTTTGAGCAACCTGGTCTAGTGGAAAATGTCCCTGGTCATGGCAGGAGGGTTGCACCTAAATTATCCTTAAGGTCCCTTCCAACTCAAGCTATTCTATGATTTTATTATAAGAGTTCATTTGATATGATATATCATATCATATCATGGACAAGATATAATGCAGTAAAACAAATGAATACAATTTGTCTTGCTTTGTTTACGTAAATAGTATAAGAGATGACATTCACATTTCAAAGTACAAAATCTACATCTGGGAACTTGAAACAGGAAAAAAAGAAAGGAGGGAAATAATGCCTCTACTACAGGTAACTAACTCACAATATTTCTTTGAGAACAGGCTTTGAGGCAACTCCCTTCAGCCTCGACCCTAGTGATAAATAAAACATGTAGCACTGACTTGATGGGGGAACACAGCAGAACCCAGAATAAGCTTTGGGACTGCACTGCACTTCAACCCTTGTGTTACAGACGGAGCTTGTCAGTCTGCAGCAGGAAATAACAGAGTCCTCCCAAGCTACTGCAGCCAATGGTATCCCACAGCTGAGTCCAGATTTTAAAGATCTAAATGGGTAAACAATTATGACTGAAGAAGTCCTGACTGTCTTTCTCAAATTGGTTCAAAACATTTGCACTTCCAAACAAGACAAACCCAAAAGGACTTGTTTTGGAGATAAAAACTGTCACAGAAAAGACTTGAGTGGAACAAGTACCACTGCAAGCCAGCAATTACTAAGACTTGTGAACTCCAGGGGATTAATGATTCCTAGAGGATGTTCAAAGCCAAAAGATGGAGACAAAATCAGTCATTACAAACATAAGAAAACACTGGACGAGGGAATTTGTTCTGACACCGTTCATTTGTGACCTGATGGAATAACACCATAATCAGTTTCCTGTTTCTCAAATTCATGTCCTAAAGATTTTTTTTTTGTAGTGGGCCACAGGGGAGAAATCTGCAAGTGCAGCTCTGCCAGAAAGCAGTCACTACAGCAGATTGCTTCATGCCTTCTTTTTTATCGTTCTTGCAATGAAAAATCTAGCAAGGAGTGTTATTTTAGCAGAGAGAGAGACAAATTCCTCCTGATGGAGGCAGAGAGGATCCATTTATTATCCCTAAGTCTTGTTGCAAGGGCAGCTCAGAGAGCAGAAGGGAATCAGATGTCCTTAGACTCTGCTGCCCTCATGTTGCCTTAAAGTCCCTGGACACAGTGAGACAAAGACCTCCTTGGCATAGGCTTGGTAAGTGTTTCATGTTATTCCATGGATGACTTGGCTCATAGGAGTTTCATTTATTGTGAGTTGCAGCAGAGTTTTTTTCTTTTCTTTTCTCCTCTTTTTTTTTTTTTTTTAATATACTTCATTTATTTTCACGTCTTTGATGCTTTCCAGAGCAGCTCTTTCCTCACTGTCATCTTCAATTAAGGATATCCTGGGAGTATGTGACATCTTCCTGCATGCCTAGGGCAGGCCTTTGCTAGTGTTGATCCTGGCTGTCACTTGCAGAAATTTTATTCCATTTTGCATACTTAAAGTTGGAAATTATATCAGAAAGGAGTGACTGACAATTTATGAATAAAAATTAGGATTCATTACGCTCGTGGTAGTTATCTGAAAAGATACATGTGTTGCTTTTGCAGGCATTTTCATGTCTCCACCAGCAATGTCATGATATATCAGGGTGACTCCACATACCTCGCCTTCTTTTTAGGCAGCCAAAGGGGAAGGGTTAAGCCAGTGTGGTAACTTTGGTGCAGACTGAGAACTAAATCCTAACTTCAGGTGAAATTTGCTTTCAGTTAAAAACACCAAACAAATCATATCAGGTGTTAGCATTGTCCAGGTGACTGCTAAGACTATTTAAATCTCTTTTCAGTTTTCTAGAGATCAAACTAAAGCAATCTAAACCCATCCAAGCTTATCCAGCAGTTGCCTGCAGGTTGTGGTTTGTGCTGGAGCAGCTGGGGTGGGCTTTCTTCCGCTTCCTTTCCTTCTGGAGATTCATAATTTTATTCTTGGGGGGAAAGGGAGAAAAGGACCTATATCTTGTTGATGAAGGCCATGCTGCTGTCGTCTCTGGACAGGTAGATCCTGTCCCCTGCCCCTTTCTGCCTGGAGAGGGCCAAGCAGAGAGAACGCTGGCATTGTGTTTGGGAGCTCTGCCCTCCTTCATTGCTCCTGTGTAGAGGAATTAATAGTTTGATGCCTGCTTGTCCTTCGACATATATATGGGTTATTGGCAGCTGGGCCGCTCCTTAACACTGCTTAGCACCAACTCCATTAGTGTCAGCTAGGAACAAGGCACATTTCTGATTTGGGAGGAATAAGTCTGCTCATAGCTACCACTATCAGAAATATATCTTGTTGTGGCTGCAATTAGGTTTGAACCTCAGTTACACAGAGAAAATCAATGCTAGAGCTTGTGTATAACTACACTACTCCCTTGACTGACATCTTGGAATGGATTTTTCTACTACTGTTGTTTTCAAGGCTTAGGATAAGAAATACATAGATATTTGCTCTTTAGGACCAGCTCATCTACATATGTTTTCTAGCTTTTCCTGAAGGAGGTAATTGTTACCAGTGAAAAAATCTACAAGTCTTTTCAAAACTGCAGTAAATAACCTACTCTGAAGTCTCTCAGCTTAAACAGCATTTTTCTTCTTCAGATTAAAAATGTAACAGAAAAGCCCATGGCTAAGGAGAACGCAAATGGAAATGATGTAAAAGGCATGTCTGAAATCAAGACATATTTACTGTTTCATCACTGATGGTCTGCGCTGGCTAAAGATGTCTTATTTAAAATCTATTGTAGCTCTTTTTCTTTGTCCTGTCCAATCAGAACAAAAGAAAAGATGAAGTGGTTTTAAATGTTAAGATCATGATTTTCAGTGCTGGCTCTGTTGCTAGAAGTTGAATTCTTACCCAATCCATTAAAGGGCATTGGTTTCCCATGTCATATCTAGTTTTGATCACAGCAGAGAAATGGGAAACAATAAAAACAGACATAATGTGAAACAGATTCTTAGCTTTCTGCTTTTTTTTTTTTTTGCATCAGTTTCTCACTTTTGAAAATATCTGAGTAAGAGTTAAGATGCTCTGCAAAAAACCCCGCAAGTTTTCTTTTCTCAGTTCCTGTAGGAAATCCTTGCCTTTAAAACAAGATGCCATATAAATAGCAGTGACTTAAGTTCCCTGTGGTGGCTGACGATATTTCGAGGTGAGACTTATGAGCAGATCCATTTCTAAACAGGCTGGGTGAAGTCTTTTCTCGAAAAGTTCCTTCCCCAGTTCAGTGCATCTCACTTGGAGTATGTGTTTACCAATTCTAAGGCCTAAGTTAATCCATCCAGGTGAAACTTCATCTGTCTCAAAAAAAAAAATACAAATTAAGAAGTCGTGACTAACTAGTCAGAGTTGTAACGAATGTAAAGAGTGATAATAATCTGTCTCCTTATAAATCAAAACAGGAGACATGAAGCTAAACTGATGTGCCTGATCAAAAACCTACTCAAGTGGGCTACCTAAGTGGAGTAAAAGGGTTAAGAGATCCAGGAACTAAGGTTTCTATTCTACACTTTTTTGCTTTAGCCCAGTAACAACAAGGCCAAGACAACTGCTGTGCTCAGTTTCATACTGCATTAGCAACATCTTGCTTGCAGGCTTAGTAAGGCCGTACTTACAATAAGTTCCCTCGAGCAGAATCAGGCTCTATTCAATTAATTTGTTTCAATGAAGTGCCACATTGTGATGACAAGCAATAAACGCTAAATTAGGTCTTTAGTGCACAAATCATATAATAGCATATTTAGAAGTGTCCCTCACAGCAAGGGTTCACAGGCAGCGCTGTAATTGTGCTGACCCACAAAGCAATGCTATCTGAGGCTACCAGCCTGCATGCATGGTTATGATCAATCTCCTGGAAAACTGGCCCTATGAGGGGAAGAGGAATTAGACATCTTTTAAAGTTTGAAGTCAGCAATCAAAATTTATCATTCCAGTGTGCATTCATCTGTCCGAGACTGCCTTGAATTACTTGGCAAAGGTAAATGAGCCTAGAAAAGAGGGGAAACAATTGAAAGATGTATGTGATTTTTACTGGATTTTTGAGAGTTTGAGAGTTTGGTCATTTTACAACCTCTAGGGTGGAAGTTCAAGAAAATCTTTATTAGTAAGAGGGGAAAAAACCCAACCCAAACCTCAAAAACCTAAACAAGATGTAGCAGAGAAAAAAAGGAAGAGGTAGTGGTGAAGGTTGAGGATTTGGAGCAGTTACACCTCTATCTGCAAACTCTTTCTGAAAGCTGCTGACAGAGCTTTGGCATCTGATCATGTCCTGACTGCTGATTAACATAGCACTGTTTTATATTTAACTCAGGCCAGAACAGGAGGGGCTGGGGGTGGGGTTGCACTGCTTATAAGGGTAGCACGGCAGGAACAATGTTCTTCTGTGTCAGTTCCCTCCTTCTCTCAGCCCAGCTGCACTTCTTTTGATCATTCACATTTCCTCCAAGTGCATGTTGTCTTTAATTAATTGAGTGTCTCGTGGAAAGCGAGGTGCGGGAGACAGGCAGGGAACAGCTATAGCTACACAATTAAAATACAAACCAAGACTGCTGAGTTTACTGAATGCAAGTATTGGAGTGACTAATAACCTTTTTTGTAGTTAATTTTTTGCTCTAAGAGTGGACCCAGGAGCAGAAATGGAGGACATGGATTTTGAGGATGAGAAGTCCAAGAGGTACTGCATGAAGACAAAGCATGTGGCTATCATCTGTGGTGTTGTGGTCATTGTAGGTCTTGCCGTGGGGCTTGGTGTGGGACTGAGCAGACCTAAATCTCAGAAAACTCCAGAGGGAACAGGTCAGCCAACAGATCGACCAACAACAAATCGACCAACAACAAATCAACCAACAACAGAGAAACCAACAACAGATCAGCCTCGTCCTCCAGTGGATTTGGGTCCCTGTCCTCCCAAAGATGAGACTGGAGAGTGGGAAGATTTTAGGCTGCCCACCTATGTCAAGCCTGTCCACTATGACCTGGAAGTCAAGCCTGAAATGGAGGCAGACATTTACAGTGGGACAGTCAATATTTCTATTGTTTTGGAAAAACCTACCAGCTCCCTGTGGCTTCACCTGCGAGAGACCAAGATTACAGAAATGCCCACACTCCAGAAATCTTCAGGACAGCAGATTGCTCTGAGTGACTGCTTCGAGTACAACCCACAGGAATACGTAGTGATGAAGGCAGCAGCAGAGCTCCCTGTCACTGATCAAAGTGATCCCTATGTGCTCACCCTGAAGTTTCAAGGCTGGCTGAACGGTTCGCTGGTTGGGTTTTATAGGACCACCTATACTGAGAACGGAGAGATCAAGTAAAGCAGTTTTTCTTTTATTTATTAAACTTTCTTTATTGCTACTTGCTCAGGCCTGCTCTCTTCCCGTTTCAGCTTTTCACTCTTGCTTCTCACCAACTTGCTGACACTTCTGGGCTGTTCTTTAGTTTTCTCATTCCCCTAAGGAAGATGCTGTATTCAAACCCCTTTGGCTGCTGACTAGTGAATGTGTGCTGGAGAGATGAGAGGTTTGTTATTATTTTTCTGAAAAACCTTTTCAAATTCTAGTGGTCCCAGATTACCTTTGAACCTTTGAACTTGAATTGCTCCTTCAGAGAGCTGGAAGGATTGAGGCCTGTTTTTATCTCTGTAGTACAATAAATAGCATGCAATTATCACTACTCTCTTACTGTCACTCTCGAAGGTAACAGTTTTGGTGTAAAATACACTTCTGATAGTTTTCCTGATATGATGCCTCCTTGATGTTGTAAGCCTGAGGAATATTCAAAGCAGAACTTCTCTGTGCCTCCTGCAGATGGTTTAAATTATGTGTAGGAAAATCCAAACAATTAAGGTTATCTTTGACTTGGTTTTTTTTGTGCTCCATCTCTTCCTTATTAATATATCAATAGTTATTGAAAGATTACAAAACCTCTGCCAGTTCAGCTAACCCATTCCATTTGCCAGATTTGCACTACAGTGAAAGCTTGAAAAAGCCATTGTCCACCATTCAAAGGCTTTTCTTCACAGTTAATGTATGGAGAGGACACTCATCCATTTTCCAACATTTACATTTCTGAAGTGACTCATTCCAGCCTTTACAATCAGAAGATAAAATTAGCTAGACTTTTACAAGGCCCTGTAGCAGGAACATGGAAACAAGCATCGGTGTGTTGTCATGGCACTTGTTTGCCCTCCTGGGACAATGGTGTCATGAATGAGGGTCACATCAGTTCCATTCAACCCCTGACAGGCAATGCCAGGAGTAGCAGCAGTGACAGGTACTGACACCAGCAAATCCAAGAGGCAGAGGTAAAGAAAGCATTGATTTTTCATAGTTAAACATAGTTATCTGATCTGTGAAGAAGCTATGTAGTAAACAGCTCGAACGCTGTTTCCCCCTTGTTTTCCTCCTCCTCTGACCTCAGTATTGCTCTGACTTGAAGGGTGCTTTGGTTTCATACTTTGTGTATCTGACATCTCCACAACAGTTTTAAAGTGCAACCTCTTATGATACTTCTAAGTTGAGGTGTGTTACTTCCTTTTTGTTGGTGAAGGATGCCTAAATATTAAAGTAATAGCTCCAGATCTGTCACAACACCAGAACAGCAGGACCAGAATACAGGTCTCCTGAGTTGCAGAGCAGGAGAGTTGAGTGCCTTTCCCACAAATCCAGACAGTAGAGGTAGACAAGGGCCAAGCGTCTGATGTCAGGAGAAAAGGGGAACTTCACAAACTAAAGAAAATATAAAATGTGAGCTCACTTTGACTGTTCCTACTTCTTGGCTGGAAGCTGAAGTTGCAGGGATGATCCTAGCCAGCAGTCTGAAAACTCTCAAAACAGAAAGGAACTTGAGCATGTGAGTTTGTCTGTTAGGATTGAGAAAAGCTTTAATAAGCATGAGTGAATGGTGACTTCTGAAATGTTTTGCATGTGGTTGAGTTTGGGCAGGTTGTTTGTAGGGATGTAAGAGGTGATCTACATCATAGTGATAAGTACAGCTTTGAAATTAAAGCAACCACCAGCCAAGCTGCTGCTCTGCAGCATGAGGGGAAGTGATAGATGGGGTGAGAAAGGAGAACAAGGGAAGGGTTTTATTATTTAGTAAAACTGCATTTTCCACTGGCTTTCTACTGAAAAACAGTGCTGACTGGAATTAGCTTTTTTATTTTGTCTTTGCCTGAGGTAGAAATCACTCTTGGAAAATTTCAACCCAAATAGTTCCATTCTTATCATGTTGCAAGTAAATACAAATCAGATCAGGTAAGAACGATGATCAAGTCTATTAATAGCGAATATTACAGAGAAGAGGACAGAGGTGAAAATGCAATCCGATGTGTAATTAACCTACTCAACCTTCCCTTCTGTGCAGTGCTAGAAGCAGCAGGACCTTTTGAGAGAATTAATAACAACTGGAAAGTCAGCTCCCAGGACTGAGCTGCTCCCCAGCTGTCTATCTGTGAAGGCAAAGTTTTGCCAAAACATTGCTATAACTCCTTTTGTTTACAAACTGGGCGCATATCCAGGCTGTGCTGTTGCTTAAATTCAAATCTACCACTACATTTTTTGGAAAACAGGTAGACATGTGCTGAACATGCCTATAAGTCTGGGATCCTTGAGAGGCTTAGGGAAAAGAACGCCTCATTTGGGAATCCTGTTATGCAGTTTGAAAGGAAATTACAACATTTTGTGTTTCTGATGCCACTTCTATGCATGCCATAGTCTGGAGTTCTCATCATCTAGCCTAAAGGAATGGTAGCTCTAAGGTTTTGCACTCCTTATGTCTGTCTGCCTTAACAAGCATATGAGGATAGATGGATTATCACCTTATAAATCAACAGAGATATCACAGTGTTATCAGTCTGCAGGAACAAGACATAAATGTGTCAAAATATATAGCCAATTTTTAAAGCAATAGCTGTGAAGCATTGCCCTGGAGGCTTGGAGTTAATTTAATTGTGAAATAGCTTTTAAATCCTACAAAAAATAGAGACTGCCAAAAAAAAAATGCACCAAGCAAAAAAAAACTCTATTGAGTCTGAAATTATGTTAAGGTGAATGTTCATTATGCTTTCTGCCCATGACCTTTTGAGTTACTATTCCAATGAACATGAATGGAGAGAACCCAGACATATTACCTCCGTCAGACTGGTAAATGACCCTTGCTGCTACAAGTTCCTAATGACCAGTTTAGTATTTAACCGTCACAGGGAAATGCCAAGGGCAACAGAAACATGGAAAAATTGGTTGTCAAGTGAGCTTGTAGGATTGCTGCAGATTTGTAATTTATGGTGTACACTTTTAATTACTTTTTGGAAAGAAAAACTACCTTAATATAGTTGGAACAGCTGTAGAAGTGCTGTCAGAAAATACTTGACATTCCAGATTAATTGAAGAAGCATCTGTGATCCCTTTCACCATCAATCACTTGAGAATACACTCTGCCACTGTATGGTTTGTTAATGGGAAATCCCAATGTCACTGCAAGAAGCAAGCACATGATATGAATGTTCACAACCCTCACCTTATGTTTTTATGTGACCCCTATTGTCCAGCTCCTACAGCTGTTTTTGCACAACTGAGATGACTTTCTAAACCCACAACACAGCTTGCACAGCATCAGTTATATACTAGGACGTTCAGCTGAACTTTCCACTCTTTCTCCAGCACTTTCACTAATGGAAGCATAACAGCACCAACAGAAGGCTGTATGTGGTAAATGCAGAAATAGAAACACATAGGCAGGATGAGATTTTAGTGGCATTTACACAATTTCAAGGTGTTGTCTCAGTATATGTTCAAAATTCCAATCCCAAGATAGTGGGTAAATGATGCGTGGAGTGACTTGATTTCCTTTCAGGTGGTATCATCAGTATTTTATTTTAGGTGCATAAATCAATGGAACAGCTCATTAAGAGGGTAAGGAAAATTTTTACCACCCATGAGGGGTCATACTTGTCTTACTGCCTGGCTCCCAAAAATATTTGATGATAAGCAATTTTGCTCTGAAACCCAGCGGAAGTTGATGACAGACTTTGACTTATATGTTACACATGCCTATGGGATGTCAGCTTGTGCATTTCTGATGTCACCTGCTTTTATGAATGGACAAGTACACACAAATACTTGTAGTTGAATTTAGTTTGTGAAATTGCTAAAAAAATACGTTTAGAAGTATAAGATTTCAAAGCCATATAATGAAGGCTTGCTAATGTGTTGTTTGTTTAAGGAGCATTGCAGCTACTGATCATGAGCCAACAGATGCACGGAAGTCATTTCCCTGCTTTGACGAGCCAAACAAAAAGGCAACTTACAACATATCTATCATCCATCAAGATACCTACCACGCACTTTCAAACATGCCTGTGCAGGTATGTATTTCCCAGCTCTGCTGCCTAAGTGGAATGGTTCTGCAAAGCCACTGGAACAATGGTGTGGATAGCAAGGTCCTTGCGTGTTCACAGGCTACTGCCTGGACAGTGTAAAACTAATGGTTAATAAATATTCCATAGAACAGAACTGGTTGGTTGGTTAGGACTCATGGTGATCTGCCAGGACACAACATGGCAATACAGAGTCAAATCCAAAGCAGAAATGAAATGTGTCTCCTGTCTTCAGATATTCTAGGTGAGCGTCCCTTACTAACTATAAATAGATAATGGCAGGTTCTTCAGTCAAACTGTGTGGACTCTGAGAAAGAATACTTTGGAAGACAGCTTCTTCCCAGGTGGAAAGTCTAAAATAATCACTAAAGCTAAATAATGGTCCAAAGCAAGGATCTGCTCATCAAGATCTAATGGCAAAGAATCCTGCTAGCAAGGGAGTCTAGGATTATTATTTTTATTATTTTTAATAATAATAATCTGAAATCCCGTCTGTCAGTTCATGGCTGTGGACACTTGTCATTCCATCATGTCTATAATTTTGTAAATAATCCATTTATGGACCAAGGGTGTCAAATTCCAAGTTTTGTATGAAATTCAACAACATCAATTATCTATCTCTAGGCTTTCTGGAAGAAGACTGAATGGCTTTCAGATGAGAGACTTTCTAATGAATAGTTCAACTGAATGTGTAGTCCATTGTGTAATTTCTAATAATATGTTCCGTAGTGGGAGATAAAGTGCCAAGTTAAAAAAAAAGAAAAGAAAAAAGAGCTTCCAGCTTCCAGGCATTTGGCATTTTCATCTTCCCAAATTGCTCCCCCACCCAGAAAAAAAAAAATCTGCTTTACTGTGTACTGTTTTATTTAGTCCCCCAAACTTTTTCTCCTAGCAATGCAGCAGAGATAACTAGTACCAATCTAATACAGATGCCTTCCATACCCTTTGCAAATTTAAAGCTCTGACCCATTGTTATTAAAGGCATTTCTGTGATACCTAAAAGAGACCAGGCACTTTGCTGAACAACACATGAAAGGAGAGTGCTGTAGCTTTCCTCACAGACCTCAGATAAGGAAGGGTACCAGCAAGGAAGGTAAGGGGATGAGACTAGATGTTATGAAGATTTAGTGGATTTTGAGATTTACTTTACACCTTGACATGTCGACCTTGCCTCTAGAATGGACATACAAGAATAAGCTTCTTAAGGGCTAGCTACAGCTTCTTAATGAATGTACTAAAAAAACAAGTGCAGATAAGAAAATGAAGATTATGCTGAGTTCATACTCAAGTTTGACTGAGGGATTATAGTGGGGCACTTTTATATCTGGTGTGCTCACAAGGTCAGTAGCTCTGGTCTTGGTAGTGAAAGATCTTTGGGAAACATCCTTTCAACAGATTGAAATGCAGTAGTTGGTAAATGCAAGGTATGTTGTGTGTTATGCATCCTGCAGCAGTTTTCGTGGTGTGGAGGTAAATAATCAGCGTGGCAAAATCAGCACAGCAAAATCAGTAACTTGTACATTTCATTTGCATTTTTCACTGGATTTGATTTTTTTCAATTTTTTTTTCCTACTTAACTCCTGACTTTGTTGAAAGAAAAAAGATATCAAGATAAGTCAATTAATGAAAAAGTAGACTGTGAATATCTATGTCAAAAGGGGGTTGTGAATATCTGTGAAAAATGTTTTTTCTCATAGAGTCATATTACCTGTAACATTCACCGCCTGAGCTTTATATATATTGTGTTTATAACAAAAAAAATCATGAAGTATTGTATCTCTAGGAAGCTAATGTCTTTTATATTCATTTTGCATTTGTTCTCTTTAAGTCAGTCATCCAGTCAGAAGCACAAAATATTATCAGACAACAACACAAAATGAATAACAGAAATAAATATTTATGGGATAAATCACACAAAACAGGATGAGGGTTTAACGATATGGTTCATTTGAGAGTTAAGGACATTTGGGAAAATCAAGAAAGCACTATATTTTATGTACATTTAAGCCACCCACCAGTTATTAGTGTTCATTTGTATTTGAATGAATTCAGGTTGGTCTTTATCCCAAATAGCATCTCTACAACCCCTGACTCATATATGGTGCATACATTTAAGAGAGGAGAGAATTCAGTCTCTTCTCTGATCTGTCCAAAGTGATGTTATTTTATGCAAGTATTGCAAGAACAAAATACAGTAGCATATACTGGAAATAATCCTGTTCTTGTGAATGATTTCAAATCCCTGATGAAAATTACAATTAAATAAACTTATTTAGTGCAGAAAAATGAAGTCCCATTTCACATATTGCAGTATTGAAGAGGAAAACCATTTCTGTTCTCACACCTTCATCAATGAGATGCCAGAGGAGGTGAACCTGGAGATCATAGGATGATTCCTATGTAGTTGCAGCCTTCATACAAATACTGTACGCTCTTCGGCATGTGTTTGCAATTCCAAAAATCAAACTGATTATTATTCCATTTCTGCAGCAAACTGTACAACTCGGTGATGGCTGGAACCGAACAACTTTTGAGAAGTCAGTTCCCATGAGCACTTACTTGGTATGCTTTGCAGTGCACCAGTTTGCTTACGAAGAGAGAATATCCCGTAGTGGAAAACCTGTAAGTCCTGCTGCAACCTGAACATGCTTCAGATGACACATGTACCTTGATTTGCATTTAAAACAAAAAAAATCTCTATTTAGAAAAGCACAAACATATTTTTCCATTTCTCTTAGCCTATTTTATGCAGCCTGTTTTAGCAGATTAGGTGTTCACAGTGGTCCCTCTGACCTTAACTACATACAGTGTTTTGCAGTCTTTCCCTGTCTCCCATCCTTGTGAGATCTCAGTCAGTACCTCCCATATGGGCACACAGATGAGGAAGAAGCACTATTTCTCTGACCTCGTCCCTGACTCGAATCTCAGTGTCTGACGATTGTACAAGTCAAGGGGAGCAGGAGAGTCACAGGCCATAGATACAAATACTTTAAAGTTTTCTGTGGGTTAAAAGATATGAATCTATGCATTTGATATTATCACAGGCATAGAGACACAGGACTACAGTGCTATGTGCCATTATGTGTTGGCTTTAATATTCTTTATTTTACAACAGCTGCTACAGGCAACTGCCCAGTGTAAGTTCTTTACACATAAGTAGAGAAGTGACAGTGTCTGCCTAAACAGCTGGATATTTGGTAGGTGCCCTAATGAAGTGCATGGGTTTGAATCTGAATCCATAAAGTTAAAATATCTCCTTTATTTAGATGCAGCAGGCAGTCCCATCTAATTCTTGTTTAGATTCAAATCTCCTGAAGGTACGGCTGATTAGAGGTAAAGAAATCACAAGACACTACATTGATTCACAAACTGGAATCCTAAATATAATTTGCCCCTCAACATAAACTCCTCATTTAGCCTAAACCTAGACTGGGATGCTCAACACGCTGTTAATTAGTTATCGGTTTAGCAAATGGAGCTTGGTTTGAGATAGAGATGTAAAATGCCTAGTTTCCTGCTGTTCGGCTGAATAATTTGCAAAAGAGGCACCCAGTCACACAATTTTGTTAACCAGTTGTTCTTCATCGCAGCTGATCCACTCACTATCAGGGAGAGGACTTGAACTAACTGGCCTCAATAGATATTCTCTAGAGTTTAGTTATTTAAGAAGCAGAATTTTGTAGCTTTTTGTACAGAAAATAATATGGTAGACGGAGAAAAAGTACTGAAGAAGTGTGTAACATTATTTTCTAGTTGCAAAAGTTAACATTTTCTGCTTGTCCCCGCCACGTTCCAGAGCACTGCTCTGAGGTCAATATTTGGGTTTTTTCCCCAAGTAAAACAGTAAAGCCCACAATGTTCCTGACTGGTTGTAGCTTTTCTAAATAGACGGGAGTATTCACTGAGACATGGTAATTAAAGTCTCTGTGTGTGTTTGTGTGTGTAGAAGCAAGGGTATTCGTGTCAGTACAGAGGTTGCCTGCAGAAACATCTTCTAATTCAGGGCTCAGTTACTACATATTTTATTAATGCTGTTCACTAAACAATGTCTGAGGACTTGCCTGCACTAGAAAACTCGGGGTTTAAGCGAGGTTAAAATCATAACTGTTTCCCTTCTCTTGGCATGGACACAGTTTTACCAATAAAAAGTACATGCATAAGATTGTTATAATAAAGGGAATCACATAAACTCTATCAAGAAAAAATTACCTTTTACCTAGGAAAACCAGACAATCTTTAGAGTTTTAAATCAGATATTTAGAAAGTCATTCTTCAAACCTTTTCAAGGTTTCCTAGACACCTTTCCAAGGTGTCCAAGAACTTTGAAGCTCAGCTGAACAATGAGGTATTTAGATTCACGAGCAGCCAAAAAGAAAATTCCATAGTTTGCCATTTAAATTTCTAGCAACAGAAAGTCCAACAGAAAGTATCCATGTGATCTTTAAATTACTTTCATAAACAACAGCAAGAACATACAGTTCACATGGAATGGTAAATTATTTAAAAACTTTTCCATTCACTCTGAAAGCCCTGATGAAGACATTGATGGAATCAGTGGTGGGAAATGTGCCTACAGCTGCAAACAATGCTCCTGAGCTGATTACCTGTCAGGTACCAAATGTCTGGTTTGGAAAATCACAGAGCAGATTATACAAATGAAACCCAGAGTCAGTTCTAGTGCATACCGAAGGTTTTGGAAACCATTAATATGGATCAGCTAGGGGACTGAAGGCTGCTAAATTGGGTAAAGAGCTTACAGAAGTGGAAATTGCAGACTGTAATTGCAAACTGACCCCGGGGGAAATCCCCTCACTAGAATGGATTCCCAGTTGAATCTCATAAGCTTTTTTTTTGGTTTTGGGTTTTGTTTTTTTTTTTTTCAGTCCAGCTTTATTTCTGACTGCTTTCCCATCCTCCCCTCTCATTGGAGGAAGTGTAATTTCATGGTATTGAAATCAATGTGTAGTCAGGCTCCAAGAGAGCTCCTAAAATAGATCAGCTCCTCTGCTCAGCTTGGCCCTAAATGCCTGGCTGTAAGACAGCACTGAGGAGTAAACAAGCCACACCGACATAGCCAGATGAATGTGGCCCATTCATAAGAGTCACACAGCTGGCAAAATGAGATGGATCATTTTTCCTAAAACCAGAAACTTCACTCCATATAGAGATCTCTTACTTTCCACTGTGAAAATATTTAGGGCCAATGAAAAGAACAACCTACAGCTCCTGTAAGCTTTGGGACAAAGAGATTGAGGAAAAGACCCTCAAAAGATTCCATAATTCTGAATTCAAACTTTGTCTTCAAAATGTGGAGATAATATCCCAAAAGGTTTTTTCAAGCTGTAGGCCTCCTTCTCATGGATATGTGTGCCATAAGGTCTCTAGTTGTACAGAGCTTGAGGCTTTCTGTTGCTTGACAGCAATAGCCAAAGTAGTCCCAGGCACCAAACCTCAGAGACGGAAAGGTCAGCATCCAACACACCATTTTTTTTTTAATTCAGATTTGCAAGAGGAGAACAGAAATAATCACTCATCACACACAGGACTACCAAACATGCCAGTTTTCCTGGATTTGCCTGATGGGAAAAGAAAGAGCTGATTTTTGGCTGTGTTTTGCTGGGGCACAGCAACCCAGCGGGCACCATAGATGTGACTGGGGGGCTGTATGGCCCAAGGTCCTGCATGGGCCAGAATCTAGGAAGGGTGACAGGTCTAGTAAGCACACCGTCTTCAGAGGGTTTGAGATCTTCAAACATACAAGGCCAAGAGGAAACTGTGATGATAGTAGGTACAAAAGATAGGAAGAAGTCGAAAAAGAATGAAGTGGTATGGGCTTCAGATGCATTTCAATACAGATGTGCTCCTAAAGATTGATCTGATGGGATCAGTCAAGATCAATTAAGTGCTCAGAACAAGTGGATTCATTTCTACTGTGCTTGCTCAGGTTTCCTTCTGGAGAAAACCAGCCCTTGGGGAAGTAGGGGTTGGTATGCATCCAGGCCCTGCTCCAAGCTTGCCCACTGTGGTCTTCCGGACATGTGTCTTGCTAGTTTTACAATTTACATATACTGTGGAAAGTGTGCACAGATTATGTTCGCTTGGTCTCTCTTATGGACAATATTTGAAAAACTCTGTTGAATAAATATGTTAGGGAACAGAATTCAGCGTTCAGGCCGTGTCATTTAGAGAAAACCTCCTGTGTTATAGGTATGTATGCTAAATGCCTTTTCAGTGCTTGACACCTTCTGATTTCTTTTAACTGAAAACTGCTCTAATTGTCTCTATTTTACAGCTGAGAGTTTATGCCCAGCCACAGCAAATACACACGGCAAAATATGCAGCAGATGTAACAAAAGTTGTATTCGACTTCTTTGAAGAGTACTTTAATTTGAGCTATTCCCTTCCAAAACTAGGTAATTATTAATATTTATATTTTTCATTTTGTTAATTCAGTGTCATGGTTATGTTGGTCCTACAGGTCTCTGTGCTCTAGTGGAAAACAGCATGAAAGCATTAGGTTGCTAACTGCTGATATTATGTCAGGATATTTTCAGACTATGCCAGTGTAGTTCAAGATGCTCCTAAATGTCACGGTGGGAGAGTTGGTCTCAGTAACAGTTTAGTTACCAGTTTTCATGGTTCAGTTTGCTGAACTGAAGCACTGGTCTCGGCATGGTTATTTTAAAGTGTCTTGTGTTAAAACAGCATTGGTGTCACCAGCAAAGGAACATCATGAGTTAAAACAGAGCCAGAAATTTCATAAAAATATGTACCACTTCCGTGGGAACTTCCGGACAAAAGTCAGCAGTAGATAAGTGAAGGTGTAAACTGCCAGAGAGTATGTCATATTATTTATTAACCTTAGTGCAAAGTGGTTATGTATCAACTTCTTAGAAAGATTAATGTGGTCCATCATTTAATCTGTAGTTTCTACTGCTGGGCTAAATAAAAACCCAAAAATAAACAAGACCAGGCACACTCCCAAATTTATTGCCCATGGTTGCAAACCAAGCAGAGAGAAAGTAGTGTATTTGGGCATCCTTTAGCTTGGAATATCTGGCCTATGGATCTGATTTCTGCCATTTGATCTAATAAAGTTGGGAATGTAATCAGCGTTTTGGAAATGCCCCCTCCTAAGACCTTAAAAGAGGTAATTCAGTTAGGTTCATGAACTTAAAAGGGTGGGAAAATACTAACTGCAAACAAGAAAAGGCAATGTAATGGGGAAAAGAATACCCAAAACTTTGAAGACAAGTAACAGTGCTATGCAAACTTTTTATTGGCTATTCGTGTTTGTACCTACCAGGCTAACCTATATTACTTTAACAAAAGATTTTTACCTCCTCCTTTCAAAACATCATCTGAGTTTACTGTAAATATCTTTTTTGCACTTCAATGACAACTTAATAGGGAAACCAGTACAACATATTCTTTCACACATTGGTCCCCAGTAAGTACGGGGACTATATCTCACCTATGCTTCATATTAAAACTTTCATTTCCATAAAAGCCTGACGACTTTGCCAGGCAGAGTATGTATAAGTACCTGTCTGTGCTACAGGGTGGACTGGTATACCCAGGTTGGCAATATCAGAAGTATCAGAAGATAGGTACCTTTGTAGATTTTATACTGGTTTTCTCAGTGTCTATTTGTTGGATCATAAATCTTGACTTACCGTGTCATTTGCTCATTATTAGAAGTCATCTAGGTCAAAATTGATGAAGCAAACATGTTTCTGCATAATGTTTTATTTAAATATTGTATTTCACGTTGATTTATGGCTTCTGGCATTGCCATTCTCCTTATGATCCTCATTTCAACTATCACTGAAGCCCTTGCCAGACTATCAGCCCTGATTGTGTAATCAAGTTGTTTAATTTATAGTAAGTAATTGCGATCTTCTCTTAGGGTGGGGTGGGAGTTGTTCATTCTATTCAGTTTTAAATCCATATGTACTTTTTGACTAACTGACACAGAAAAGCTGTGGTCATTATTTGCAGAAGAAAATGCCAGTCCAGTTCAGTTTGCAATTCTCGTTTAAATCTCTATTGATTACGGACCATAAATGAGTGACCCCTACAAATTACCAGGCGTAGAAACAGATGCTGTTCACAACATGGGGGATTTACTTCAGTTAAAATGTCAATAAATACTTTCAATACAACAGTGTGACAAACAATGTCCTGCCTCATTATGCTACAAATAGTTTTAGGAGATTTACTGCCTGCAGCACATCCCCAGACACTAGTATGAATTCTGGAGCTAAAGTTACGTAATGTATGATGCACACATTCACAGAAAGTGGCATAGCATCACGTCACAGGACAGATCCTCAGCTGGGGCAACTGATCCCAGCTCTGTGAATCTCAGCAGAGCCAGGGCACTTGCCATTGTCTGCTGTAGGCGAGTTCCTTGCTTCTGAAACACATCCTGTAGCCTGTAGTCCACTGTAGTAAGCCAGAATCAGAAATGGTAAGCAACACTGGCTGTGAATATGAGCTAAGTGGCTTAAAAGATACAATGGTAATTATGTTATCTTTCTTTCAATGCAGATAAAATAGCTATTCCAGATTTTGGGACAGGTGCTATGGAGAACTGGGGGCTGATCACATACAGAGAAACAAACCTGCTGTATGATCCTGCAGAGTCAGCCACTTCCAACAAACAGAGAGTAGCTGCTGTGATAGCCCATGAGCTCGTTCATCAGGTAAATTTTAGGACATGATTAATTTTTAAAGGGTTTCAAATATGCAGTCACAATATTTTAATCTTGGAAATACTGTTATTAACTCCATCTCAGGATCTTCTATGTGTGTTCACCATCTGATTGCAAAGTATCATGTTAAAACAGCTCCCTTAGAGCTTAAAAAAATACCATGACTATTGCCTTGGAATTTTTCTTAGATGCTTGGGCCTGGACTGTCAGCCAGCTTATGAAAATCTGTCTGAAATATCTTACAGGAACTCATTTACATGTGCAGATGTCTCTTTTGGGCAAGCAAATAGGGACAACTATACACTGTGGAGGATGTCTGAAAACATATCTTTACAAGCACAAATCATCAAATCAAGAGGAAAAAACTAAAAATATTTTCAGTGGCACATGAATCATTAACAATCTCCTCAGTAACATGCAATTTTGTAATAAAAGTGATGTTTTAACACAAGGCAAGGCCCTAATTCCTATTTAAGCCCCAGAGTTATGATAATTTTCATCTGGCAACAGGAAAAATGTAAGCAAATGACTAATGTATGTGGAGATGTGAGATACTGAAATGTACATTTACTATTCAGCTAACGCTACATCTTTATGTTTATAATTGCAGTGGTTTGGAAATATCGTAACCATGGACTGGTGGGATGACTTGTGGTTAAATGAAGGATTTGCCAGTTATTTTGAGTTCCTGGGAACAAATTCAT
The DNA here is from genome assembly GCA_035583135.1 of Lophotriccus pileatus. NCBI lineage: Eukaryota > Metazoa > Chordata > Aves > Passeriformes > Tyrannidae > Lophotriccus > Lophotriccus pileatus. Next base: position 26,345,381 of record JAWWES010000133.1, read on the forward strand.
CAGAACCAGAATGGCAAATGGTAATTATTTCTGTCTTATAGAGGGTTGGTGGGACTGGGAGGAGCATTTCAGAAGGGAATAAAAATTAGACAAGGACGAGGAATACTCAAAGTGTATTTGTAGAAAACTAACACAGTGCAGCGCAACATAAAGAAAACATTGGTTTAAGCTTTTTTTCTCTACCTAGTCAAAGTAAACTTAGTAGCATTTTAGTCTGCAGGGAAAAGTAATTATTTTTTAATAAGCGAGTGCAGTGTTTGGTTATGATTATGGCAAATAACACCTAGATGGATTCTGGAGACTTAGCAACTTTGCAAGGTTTTTTAAAAGTCTAACTCTGAAAGAAGGAGATTTAGTTGAGCTGTACTCTCCTCATGGGACTTATGATTGTTATTTGATGTGGTCGGAGTTGGGAACCTGGGCCTGTCTTCACAGCTTGGGCTACTTGTCAAGGAAAATATCAGACTCCCCTTCAGCTTCTGCTAGGATTTTGTCATTTCAAATGGTCCAACTCAGACAATCTCTATTGTGTGCAGTGCAAAAATAGATAGTGACAGTGGATGGCCTACAGTCACACTGCGCAGCAAAACCAACTCTAGATGCTTTAAAGGGTTTCAAAGAGAGTAACCTTAAACATGCGTTAGATTCTGAGGAGGTTTCTTGTTCTTTCCTTCCTCCTCTCCCAAACAAATGTCATGGCACATAGCACGCCTGTTTCCCCCAAGTGTCCAAGTGTAATGAGATTCTGGTTACTAAGAAATATACACCATATGCCTGTGGAAGGAAGCAGGGAAGGTTTTACATAGGTTGGGCCTGTTTTGGAATCTATTATCCCCTTAGCCTAGTGACTTTAGAAACAGGCAATGCCTACTTGGTGCTTTCCCTACCTCCCTTGCTGCTCCCCATAAATACCTCTTCTGATCCATGTTATATGGGGCTGAGAAAAAAATCATTCCTGGATCACTTTTATACTTTGAAGTAGAGGATCTGTTATCCTAACTACATGAGAAAAATTTTAATTACTGAGTTTAAAATTTAAAAGCCCTTTTTTGTATCTGGATACCATATTAATTTAAGATCTAGAGACATTTCAATGTTAACATCCTAATGAGTATTAGAAGAGGAAAACTAAATTGAAATTAAGTCTTTTGTGGTCAATATTTATTAGCAAATAGAGGGATTTTGACTGCTGATCACCTAATATTAAAAAAAAGAATTAAACTTACCTTAAAAAAAACCCCAAACTTTGGGATGGGGAACCCTGCCTCCTTCTTTCCTCCTCCCTTCCTACCTATTTCCATTTTTGCAAGAGAAGCCCATAATGCTTTACAAATATTGTCACCCTGCTGAAATTGGTAACACAGCCTACTCTTTTTGCTTACTGGGAGTGAAGAGGGGGTGGGCTGGGTGTGTTTGTGTTTTGTGTGTTCCCTGTGTTGATACACACAGGAAAACAGGCTTTGCAAAAGGCAGTTTATCTTAGCTAGGGAAAAACTTCATCCCTCCCCACTCAGATGTAAAGTAGGAGTTTAGAGGGCATGAAATCTCATTCTATTTCCAAATGCCTCTTCCTAGAAAAGTTGCAGTACAAGCTACGAATTTGAGAAGTTAGGCATATACTCCTACCTTTGTTTGTATTCTAATGTCTTCTCTTTCTCAGCTTGAACAGGTTTTAATTGAAGATGTGCTTCCTGTAATGAAGGATGACTCTTTGCTATCTTCCCACCCAATTGTGGTTGATGTGTCATCTCCAGCTGAAATCACCTCTGTGTTTGATGGGATATCCTACAGTAAGGTAGGATATCCTCCTACTGTGACTTTGGATATAAAAGAAAGTGGAGGCTTTGAAGAGAAGATAAAAGTCAGGGGTGCTTGTAATCATGACTCCTAATTCACCTGAGCTGTGCCTGTGCAAACCTTTCTTCTGGGGCGTTCCCAGCTGTTGTCGGTGGTGATGCAGTTGAAAGCGACTGCTGAGAGGAGCAGCAGCCAGAGCCTTGGTCAGCCACTGTGCACCATACAGACCTGCTCACAGCATGCAGAGCTGCAGGGAAATCATAGTATCAGTAGCTTCTGCCACTAAGAGTTGTTGGGTTTAAAATGAAACTAAACCAGCTTGTTGCTTTCCCTCCAAGCTCCCACTGTCAGCTAAACATAGAGTATATATTGCATTGACTTTTACTTTAGCTGTGCTACAGTCTGTAAACGTTTTTACTACTTATTAACTAGATTTAATCCATTCATTTCCATCAGTTTTATGTTTTCAGTTGTTAAATCCTCTATCCAACAACACAAGCAGGATTTATTGCATCATAAATGCTTCACAGTCAAGTCATAAACCATGTGAAAACCTGCATTGTGTAACATTGTTTTTAAATCAAACTAACAAAAGTCATGAAACATACAGAGCTAAATCAAATATTCTGGTCCAAAATGTATGTCAGGGGTGAGCTAAGCAAGAGACATGCTTTTGAAGGGTCTGAAAAAACAATGGAGAAAAAAATCCTAGCTTTTACTCATCTCTTTGTGCCTAGATAATTGCTACATGAACTCATTTATTTTAAGCGAAAACACTTGAGGACTTGTGCATTGTTTGGGAACAGTTTACTTGGGATATAATTTGGCTTGGGATGTAATTTGGCTTGAAAGAGAAAGTATTTGCGTAGATTTAGCTCAAATTACTGTTGGTATTTATATATAAATGTGTGACAAAATTAACTTGTTTCTTTTTAGATTTATTTTGGCTTCTTTTTCACATTTTTCTTATAAAAACAATCTTCTCTTGATAATATTCATCACTAAACAAATAAAGAATAATTTGGAATGCTCTCTGTTAGTCTTACCAGAACAATTACAAGGCTTACACAGTCCTAAAACTCTAATGAATTGCCTAAGGGTCTACGGAGCCATTGCAGTGTATTCTGCAGCAGAGCCTCTGACTTGTATGATCCATAGAGCCTTGTATGCCTAGGAAAACTCTACTAGAGCAGACCTGGTGACTAAACAATTAATGTATATAATTTTTTTAATTTGCTCTTAAAAGGTAATTGCATCTCACCTCTTTTCCAGTCTAATCCTCCCACTTAATTTGAAAGATTTTATTGAAGTAACAACGAGAATTTCTGTCTTTGAAGTTCAAACTTTGCAAATCTTTTCAGAAAACTGATACTTAAGTAAGTTGTGCTAGAAATTTGCGCTTGGACCCCCACATTTTCAGAGTCTCCCAGCTAAAGAAAGTTAGGATTCATGTTCCATGTTTCTGCCAAAAACAAATCTTGTCATATACTTGGCAATTACTATAACTCTCTAGAAGTTATGTGGGTGTTGATAAAGACTTTCCCCCACACCCCCATCAAAGTACATCACTTTTCTGAGCCTCCCCAAATAGTTGAAAGAAAGGAAAGTTATTAAAACACTAGAGTTCCTATAACCAGTGATTTTGTTAGGATGAGTTTTTCTCGAACACACTCCATCATGGACTACAGAGGAATGACAAGAGTAGGGGAAAGACAGAATGGAAAGAAAGAAAGGAATGGCAGTAGTAGATGTAAGGAACTAACTATACATTACAATTTGAAGCAAAAGAAATCTCCACTGTTTCCAAATGCATGCATAAATGTGTATTTCTACTCTGACTTTTAATATAAATGGGAGAGGATGGTTTATGAGAGGTGATTTCAGATAAGAAGTGGCTGATAGACAAAGCTGAGGAACTGAGGTACCCTAGTACATACACGTGGCCTTACGATCACCATTAATCATAAGCAGTATACTATTATAATTCTATAAATTTTAATTATAATTACCAGTAATTACACAGAACATGTTTTTGAACATGTTCTGTGGCAAACACATTAAATTTCTGTATCAGAAAACAGTCATGTGCTGACCACCTTGACTCTGCAACAATAGCCTGGAAAGCAGTTTGAGGCATGTCTGTTCAAACAGTCCCTCTGCCATGATTCTTGCAGCCATTATTCTCAGACATGTAAAGAGAGGAAACAGGATTTACTGAGAATTCAGACAACATTCTTGTTTTCATGGGACAACTAGATTTTTAAACCATTTGTAGCACTAGGGTCTCAGCTGCCTTTTGATTTAGTTCAGAAAATGAAATCATGCTAATCTTAAAATCATATTTTGCATTTTAGACTGTGTTTGCACTGCTTTGTTTTTTCATCATTTTGTGCCTTCTCTGTTCTTTGTTCTACATGACTCCTCTACTTCCCTCTCCTGTCTTCCTTTTCTTTCAAGGCCCTGATTGTTTCGGGTTTTTTTCTGTGACATCTAAGTAACTTCTCTGATCCCAATTCTGCCCTGCTTAACAGGCCAAAGCTCTTGCACCCATCCTCAGCAAATCTCATTCTTAATCTTGAGATGGCAACCACAACATGTAAAAAAACCCCAGACTTGCAGCACCCTACTTGTTGGGTGTTCAGCAGAAGCAACAGCCTCTGTCAGGCTGTTCCCCTGACAAGGTTACTTCCCCAGCTGCCCTCACCCCTGTTCCTGTTCAAAATGAAACAGGGAGCCCTGCTCACACAAACTGGCAGACTGGCAGGACTGTAACCCCCAGCAGAAGTGCTCTGGAACCCTTCCATCAAACACAGCTGAACTTAGAAACAAGTGTCTGATCACAGCTGAAGACCAATTCCCACATCCAGAATTAAACTCCAACAGGCAGACACATGCCACTCCACAAAGGAATTAGAAAAAAACACTTTACTGTGATGGATGGTTTCTATTTTTGCCTTATTCACATGTTGCTTTTTAGGTGAATGGAAATCCAGTGTTAGAGCAGCGTGAAATAACCTTCCTTTTCTCTTTGTCTTTAGGGTGCATCTATCCTCAGAATGATTCAAGACTGGATTACACCAGAGCTCTTTAAGAAAGGCTGTCAGGTAAGGCTGCCACCAAAACCCACCAGACATACAGCCCCTCCTCAGTAGCAATTATTCAAAAACTGACTATCAGAGATCCTGGTATTAGTAGCAAAAGTATTTAATGCATTTCAGTACTGAGTATATGGAGGGGAAGAAGTTCCATGTTCCCACAGAAGCCGGAATGTGAACTGCATTAAGATTTGGTAGCCTGCCAGTGAAGACCTAAATTCACGACAGCTTTCAGTGGAGAAACCTACTCCACTCCACTGTTACCCTGGTTTCAGCTAGAATCCCCTCGTGAAGCACACCTGCAGCTTCACATGGCCAGTATCCTCCAACCCACACAAGCCTGTTATGTAGGGACACATTTACAGGCATGTGCTCATCTGTGCCCTGTTGCAGGGACACAACCAGCCCTAGAAAGCCAAGGTAATAGGGCGTAGAAAAGGGTTGCACAGTTCATAGTCCTTTCTTGTGGAGCAAAAGTGTGGTGCTACAAAATAATGGAAAGAAAAAATGGGAGAAAGGAGCCCTCCCAGAAAGAGGAAGTTTATCTGTCCTTTCCTCCGAACCATCATCGGTCGTCTCTATAGAGTTTTTCAGGTTTACCACATTTGTCTTTACTTCCCTCCCTTCTGGACAGCACATTTATAGGCTGCTATAAGACAGCTGTATTCTCCTTTATTTCCGCTTTTATATATTCAATCGGGACAGTCACACGGGATGGGAAAACACAACCACCTTGTCCCCACGAGTCCTAACATTTCTCTTCTACTCAGAGCGAGCCTTCGCGAGCATTACCGTAGGCAGCTGTGGCTAACAGCGAAACTAACAGCACCATCTACTGACTGAACTTCGCCAGGGTCAGGTAACAGGGTAGGAAAACACTAAGCAGCCAGGTGAGACATAGGACAGGAATAGCGTTTAGGCGGTGCAAACACATTTTGCTGGATACCATTGTTCCTTGTAACAGTCGTTTCCATCACAACTTAAAGGTGACTAGACTTTTGTACTTCCCCTCCGAGTCCACAGCTAGGGAAATCTCCTGAAATAGCTTCCTTCTGCTAAACAACCTCTTACATTAGGCAGACATTTGCAGTAGGGCATGTTGGTGTCCCTTCAAACAAAATACAAACAGCTCTTGGAGTACAGATTTATTTTGTATTAACAAGTCACACCAGAAAAGGCTGACTTTCAGCATTATGGGATGCATTGGAGAGCAAAGGACCTTCGTCAGCTGAATATTAATCCACTGAACCTCCTACTCACAATACTACCATCCATGGGTAGATACTCTATGCAACTGACTGGAACTCTCTGTGCAACTGAATATGTGTACTGTTTTCATAGCCAAAAAGAAAGACCTGGCAATACTTTCACAGCCTTCTGCCTCTCTCTAGGAATATTTGAAGAAACACCATTTCCAGAATGCCAAGACACAACAATTTTGGGAAGCTCTGGAAGAGGTATGTTTTGCATCAGTCCAAACCCTTGCTAATAAATGTTTTGTGTCACACCCACTGATTAAATGTTTTGTATCACACCCACTGATTTCAGTTTCCCGAACTTTTTGTATTCTGTAGCTCTCCTGTCAATAAGAGATCACAAAATAGGCAGCCAGTGTATTCCAGTATATCTTAGTTCCACCAATTTTGTTTGTTTGGTTGGTTTGGTTTTTTGTTTGTTTGTTTTGGGGTTTTTTTTGTGGGGTTTTTTGTGTGTTTTTTTTTTTTTGTTTTGTTTTGTTTTTTGTGTAAGGCCGTGGGAGTGGAATAAGAAACAAGAAAGGAGGCCTTGTTTACAAACAACCTGCAATGGAAACATTTCCCCCACAACTTGAACTCATTTCATTTTGTGAAAACACCTCTCTTCCACCACACATGTGCACCCCGTAATCTCCCTTTTCTCTAACCAGGTTCAGCTGTTTGAAAGCTCTCAATAGTATCAATTCCCAAGTAATTTTGGTGCTTATCAGCCTCTCTAGCTTCTGAGTCCCAGCTGGGTCATTGTCTGTGCCCCCATTTTCTGATCTTTGTTTTTCTTTGAGGTTGGGCTACTTCTTTCCATCTGTCCCATTACCCCCAAAACTCCACCTACATACTACCAGGTTCTTTCTTGATATTATTTCCTTTCCTTCCACGAATGTGGACACTCACATCACCCAAGTCATGCTTTGTGTCTCTTTTCTAGTTGCAACTTCTCCTTAGTCCCAGGCTTTTTTCTGCTCAGCAGGACTTCTTCCTGCATTCTTTCTGGTGCTCTGCATCTCCATATCATCTACCTCATCTGGAGAAGGAAACAGTGACCTTAGTTCCCCTTCCTCACAGGTGGCATCCTGGGGAAGAAGTGGCAGCTTTCACCAGCTGCAGTCCCTAGGACAGACCTTCACAGTCCACATAATGAATCAAATGGATCAAATTTTACATTAGTGCAGCTGCTGGGGGTGAATGCTGGCTGTTTTTCACACTGAAAACAGGACACACTGCAAAGAGACTTCTGGCTTTGAAAAGTCTATCTGTGTCTTTTTTGTCCTGTTCAGTTACTCCCTCAGAAAAAATGAAGGGATCTTAGAGCATGCAAGGGGCCTCAAAGGTTCCTCGGTATTTCTTGTCCATGTTATTGGCCAGTCTTCTGTCCACACACTTCTCCTTTCTTGTCTGTGTTTAAGTTTCCAACTAATTCTTTCAATGACAGACACCATAAAATGCTTTAATGGAGCATTTTTTGTACTGAACCTGCTCTTTCCTCTGCCCCTTTCTGCTCTTCTTTTTCTCAATACCAGAGATATTTTTTTTTCCTCTTTGTACTGAATTTGCATTTTCACTGCAACCTTCTTCCATCATTCACAGGCAAGTAATAAACCTGTGAAGGAAGTCATGGACACATGGACTAGGCAGATGGGCTACCCTGTTTTGGAAATGGGGGATAATTCAGTACTCATACAGAAACGTTTTCTCTTGGATCCCAGTGCAAATGCTTCTCATCCTCCATCTGATTTTGGGTAAGTTCCTGATGTAAATGTCTGTTCAAAACAGGGAGAAATATTGTGCATATATCTTTTCATCTGACATATGTGCAGGTTGGGTTTTACTCCTTCTTGCTAAACTTGCTCTCAACATTTATTTTAAAGGAAGACAGGAAAAAGTTAGATACAAATATTACAAATTTAGGACAACATCAGCCCTTTGTCTCAGGGTTTCTTTCTGAAATGCAGCAGCGTACAATTGGACAAGATCCCTCAGAGAACCTAATTTGCACACAGACAGCTCAAGGTATTGCAGGTCATCTGTTGAATCACTGCAAATTATAGTCTCTCAGACTGAGAAAACTAACACAAAATTGTCTCTGTCCAGAAATAAGTTACTGTGACTCAAGTATTTTACACAACAGTAGTTTATTGCCTTTCCTATATGGTGTAGGATCTATAATGTATCACAGGATCTTCACATACAGTACAGGGTCTTCTCTGCATATCTTAAAAACATGAATTAATGTAAAGTAGCTGGTCATGTATAAATTTCATTAATCCTCATCAAGAGCTATTTTTTTGATATTTTTCCTTAGGATCGTATTGCTTAATTCTACCCATTTAAAATATAGTTGTCTAGTCAAAGTTAGACATCTTGGGCTCTTAGGCGACCAGACAGCCATCTGCAGACATCCATCTACCTGTTCAAGACTGTATTAGAACACATTTGTTAAATAACAGATGACTGACCTGAAGGGAAATGAAGTCTACCTGTGGGTTGGTGGACCTGCACAGAAAAATGGTGCAGCTGCACCATGGCATTAACCAGATGAATTAACCAATGCCACATTTTCAGATGTGGCATTGTGTAATTTCTTAGCCAGCCCCAGTTCTTAGGCACTACAACTTCATTAACCTTTCAGTGGAAAAGATTCAAATTAATCCATGTTAGGAAGGTTTTGTTCCTTGAACTGGACCCTGGACCAATCAATTAAATCAGTAAAACTTGCCAGTATGAAGCACAACTAAATCTACCCACATGCATTTTTCCATTAACTTCTACTAGCTCTTTTAATTCAAAGGGCAAGAACAAGGACCCTGAGATTAGCTGAGTTCATTAGAGCATGGTGGTAATAACACCAAGATTATGGATTTGATTCCTGTATACATTCATTTAAGAGTTGGACTTGATGATCCTTGTGGGTCCCTTCCAAATCAGAATATTCTGTGATTCTGTGATTCTGTGAAGGAGAAAACGAAGAAACAGAAAAAAACAGCTGTGACCGCTCTGTTTCCTTCTGATTAAAAAGAAAAAAAACTTGAGCAATGAGAAGGGCCATGGTATTGGCAGTTTTGGATAGGTATCCAAAGAGTTGGAATGAGGTAACTACCTGTGTATTTGCAACATTGTATTTCTCCCAACCTAAGCAGAAGATTTCATAGACTCAAAGTACAGCACTGCGCCATCTGAAGGGTGGTGTTACAGACTATTCAGGCAAAAGTGCTTCTTTGTATTAAAAAATTTGCCTTACTGCACTGTGCTCTGAGGTAGCAGACTCCGGAATCCTGCTTTTGCTTGACTTCAGTGTTTACAGTACACTACGATTTTTCATTTCTAAAGTAGAAATCCTAGCACTGTTCCAACCTTAATCTGTTAAGAAGCTGAGCTGTGTATTGGCCCTGCTATCCCCAAAGTGAAAGGGGAAATTTTTTTCTGAATATGCCGTTTTTATAAATGAATTTTTAAAAACCCCATACTATATGTTATAATGCTGATATTGTCTATGCTGTGACAGACTCACTCCCCTGCCTAAAGTCAATTCACCAAAAATCAAAACCTCCTCCTTCCACCATCACAGATGGGGATGAGAAGCTCCTAAAGAGATCCTGCCCCAGATGGAACTGACCTGTTTCATGTGCAGGTGCAATGTTTCATTTAAGCAGAGAAAGATCCGTGTCCTGTGTATGCTTTATTCTCTGAACCCTGCAGGAACAATCTTCCGAGCTGCTGGCTTGTTCCAGGCTTGTTTGGCTTGAAAAAGTCCTCTCCAAAGAAATGGATGTTCAAAAACTGGTACTTTTAAAGTAGTGCTGCTGGGCAAACACACAGCTTTGGCACAGCTGTGTGGAATTGTGTTAGGAATACAGAGGACACAGCTAATGTATCTTATGCTCAGGAAAAGTCCTTACGTATGTAATCTCAGGAACATGAAAACTAAGTAAAATTCTTCCCGTTAGGGGTGATCATCACCCACCCTCATTAAATGCATTTACAAGAATTGGGTTTGTATTTTAAAAAGTCATGTATGGGCTCTCTCTTGGGGAAACAGCACTGGAGCTTCTGGCCAAACAATGACAACTCTAAATTCCATCGCAGTTAGCTCCATAAGAGTACAAGTGAAACCTACAACTGTATTAAATATGTTTACATATTTTTTTTTTAGCAGATACAAAACAATAGATCTTTCTATCAAGAGGAGACACCATAACCCTCATTTTTGTATTTTCTGGAAGTTAACGATCATTCACTTAACCCAGGGTTGTTAAGATGACTTAGATTTTCTCATAGCACTTGTCACCAAGGGGTTTAAGATGGAAGAAAAATCTTCCTTGGGATTGAACTATATGTTAACATGGAACAGCAGCTGACTGCTCAAAAGGGCTCAATAATTCTAGTAGGCCTATGCAGGTGGCTGTGCATGCATGCTCACAGCATGCTCTGCTGTCCCACTTCCCTGACTGCCAGGCCACAGTCTTGGTCAGGCTGTGCTGTGGCTCCATCCCACATACTGGACATATTGGAGAGGGGTTTTTACCATTTGGTTTCAAATGTCATTTGATTTTCTTTCCCTTTACATAATTTCAGTTACAAATGGAATATACCAGTGAAATGGAGACTTGGGGATTCAACAAATTATATTTTCTACAATGCATCAGATTCTGCAGGTAAAATTCCTATTCTCTTTTAAGGATAATGAATGGATAAAACTTTTCAGTGTCCTTTACAAGAAATATAACACAGAATTAACTCTCATACTTTTCAGTTTTCAGATCCAGGAACTAGCACACAGCTTGGTTGGGCTGAAATTTGTAGTAATTTCTGTGATAAGATTACTATTTCCCCTGTACACACATTATGTCAATTTAGGCATAGTACAGTATGGTTCTTAAGCACCTATTTAAATACAGTCCTATTCAAGGAAGCATCTAAGCATAATCTTAATTATAATGTGCTAAAATCAACTGGACTTAGATATGCCCTTTTTTGAGTCTAGGAAAAGAGGTGAAGTGGAAGGCTGATGGATGCATCTGTGGCGTGGTAAACTGGCAATCTGATTTCAGCCAAAGAAAAAGAGCTACAAATTATTAAACATCTTTTCTAATGCTGATTTCAGGACTGAGAAAACTTTTTTTGCAAAAACTGTTTCTTTGCAATTTTTTACTTCTTACAATGAAGCTAAATCTTACCATCCTCACCCTAGTGACAATGATCTCCATTTTAAATTTAACAAACTAGCTGGCCCAAGTGATTACCACAATTCATTCTTCTAAGACAAGTGCTGGCATTCATTAAAGTCTGTAAGTCATCATTACTCACAGTCGTTTCAAAATAAGTCATTAATAAATAAATAAAATTAATGTTTGGATCGTATTTTGATATTCATTAAAACCAAATAATACTCTTGGAGTCAGGGAATCTCCAATGAGTTCTGTGTCAGATAAGATGCACAAACTGATCCCTGTTTGTTGGTTTGTTTTGCAGGAATTACAGTACCAGCCTCTTCTGATACTTTTTTAAACATCAATCCAGACCACATTGGATTCTTTCGAGTGAATTATGATAGTCAAAACTGGGACAAGCTAAGCTCTCTTTTGTCTCTAGACCACAAAGTGAGTGTTGTAATGTTAACCTGTCTGGTGGGTCTCCTAGAAAAGGTCTGTAAAGGTTGTTTTCATCCTGCAAATAATCTATATACTCTTGATCCCTCTTTTCCTCTCTTCACACAGGACTTCTCAGCTGCTGATCGTGCAGGGATTTTGGATGATGCCTTTTCTTTAGCAAGGTAAACTAATTCCCTGCAGAGATTTCAACACAAATTTTTCACTTTCCATTGCCTAATAATTAGAATTAACACGGGTGGTTGAAAGAAGTTTTCTGAATTTGTTACAAGTCTTATTTCTCTGTTGCTTTACCTTGTCCTCCAAAACGGGTGACTTTAAGTATACATTGGCAACTTGGATTACCAATGCAATCAAGAGAAAAGCAGGCTTTAACTGCACAGGTCTTAGAAGGGGGTGTTTTTATCATGTAAATAACAATAATAGGAGCACTCCAGAAGAAGTCAGGTATCCAGAAAGCCAGAGGCATGCCTACGATGCATACCAAGGCATTAGGTATCTACCACCTCAGCTATCTTGTTCAGAAACTTGATCAGAAACTTCTAGCTCTCGTATGTAGCCATGCTGACACATAGATTTTAAGCAACACTTTTTAACAGCCTCTAAGTCTAAGTCTCCTCAGCCTTTAAGGATGTCTACAGTTAGCAATTCCTTTTTGTGTGGTGTTAATGTAGTCAGTTAAGAGCTACCCACTTCTGGGCACACACTGGGCTGCTGCACAATGTGAGCAGTCTCCTCACAACAGTGACGATTCCTATAGTTTGGCTTTGATCAACACTGATCCTCAGTATCTCTTTGGAAAACACCTTCCAAGTTACATTCCAGACTACTTTTCACCTCACAAACTTTGCTATTTCAGACCTTCTAGAGTAAACAGTAAATCTAATATCTTTGAAGAAGCAAGATCTTCAAATTCATTAAAATAACAGACGTTATGTTTTTTCTTTCCACAGACCTGGACTTGTGGATTACTCTGTTCCCCTGAACCTCACAAAATACCTAAAAAGTGAAACAGAGTATTTGCCTTGGAATAGAGCTATATCAGCTATAACCTACCTTGCAAACATGCTTGAAGATGATACAAATCTCTATCCCATCTTTCAGGTGATGAAACAATAAAAAGACCATTCCTGCATGGGACCACTGAATCTGGCAGTTCAGGATTTGTAACAAGAATAATGTTGAAGTTCAAGTGATTTTCAGTGTTGCTGAATTATCAGTATTTACTTTTTGTCACTGTACTCTTAAAAAAAAAAAAAAGGTTAAAAACTACTCAGTAGTGATATCTGAATTATCTGGATTCTGCATTCAGGACTATGCACCTGGAGAAAAGAAATTATGCCTAATTATTTTTATAATCCATCACCATAAGGCAGAGTACAGACATTTATTAGTCAAGGCTGTCCTGCCTTCAGTAAAGAAGCATGTATAGGGCAGCAAAATCTCTGACACCTGCCCTCAGCACAAAGGATGGCTATACCTTAATGTGGCAGGGAGCAGGTTTGTTAGTTGACCTAACATTCTGAACATGATTTAATGGTCACTAAACCAATTGTGTCCTGAAGTCGGCATCATCTGTGGAAAACAATTGTGGCAGTGTGCCCTTCCTGTACCCCAGGAGAATAAACTATGAACACATATATATTATTCTTTAAAGAAATCTACAAAAGTAACCAACTTCCTTTTTTCTACCTCAGAATTATTTTCGCTCTCTGGTAAAACCCATTGTGGATGAACTGACCTGGAGTGATACTGGAAGCCATTTGGAGAGGTGGAACAATCTTATTTTTTTCTTCTCACATTATTGATAGATTCAAAGAATGGTAAGCAGTAGGAAAATATCTCTTTCTCCCTCTCTCTCTCTCTTTTCAAGGCTTCTTCGTGCTTCTGTTCTAGACTTTGCCTGCAGTATGGGTGACACAGAGTCTTTGAACAATGCTTCTCAACTCTTCGGTAAATGGTTACAAGGAGAAACGTGAGTGCTCACAGCTTTTGTCATGGTGAAGAACACAGCATGTGACTTTGTCACTGATTTCAAGCAGGAAAGGGAGAAGAATATTTAAGCCCTGTTTCTTTATTTTAGTATTGCTCCAAATCTCCGACTCATAGTATATCGTTATGGGATGCAGAACTCAGGCGATGAGTCAGCATGGAATTACATGTTCGAGAAATATCAAGAAACTACATTAGCCCAAGAAAAAGAAAAGCTGCTATATGGCCTGGCATCAGTGAAGAACATCACCCTTTTGGACAGGTGATTTAAACGCACAAAAATTTCTCCTTTCCTGCAGAAGCAATGGTTTGCTCATTCCCCTTCTTCTCTCCTCTGTCCTGTCATTTTTGTCAGATTACATCATGAGGAATTGCAACACATTTGCAAGACCAGTTATCTAACACCCCTCTCTGAGACTGTACTGTAGCAGGAAAAGGGCTTTGTTCATTTAGTGGAAAGATATTGAACATATGGTAGGTTCCTGCACACAGTCAGCAGGCTTCAGCTTGTTCACCTTCACTTTGTGCAATTTTAGCTGCCTAATAGTAAAGCATCAGGAGAAAATTAGTCATCTGTTTCTTCTATAGTCAGTGAAGGGAGGCAGGACCTCCAGAGCACTGATTATCCCAGACCATTGCTTTTGGGTGTTGTCAGCCACCCTTCATTGACTCCAGAGGGAGTTTGCTTAGCCTAGATGTCTACCTTCTCAATAGCCAAAACTAAGCAAACAACCTTGACCAATTGTTACTAACTGTCTTATGAAGGCATCCATGTGAATTTGCAATGCTCCCTGAGGTGCTGTGCGGAGGTACTTGAGCTCAAACAAAACATATCGTATTCATGCTGCCGTAGCAGGGATGATGAGTCTGGATACTGCTCCAGACCAGTCCAGCTGTCAGACTGGCCAAGCATCTCACCGGGCTGTTGCTCTGCATAGACACTCTGGCTACTTTCAGCTTATCTGATAACTTTGCATGTAGTTGTATAATGTCGTTGAGATGCAGGCGAACATCTTCACCAGGGCCATTCTCCACTGTGTTGGAGCCCTGTCTAAATAAGATGGGTCAGCCTCTGCCTAAAAACATTCCAAGTTTAAATGAGATGAAACCAGGAAATATAGGAGGTTCAGGAAGAGTAAATCTAAGAGTTAGTAATTAGAATATTAGAATATCTAGATATTAGACTTAGAAATTAAAACTGTGATAGGAAGCAGGTGTATTCCTAAATTCTTTTGACCACAACAGCCATAATCTAAAGCCACTCAATAGATAATAACTGATATGATTAATACATGAATTAATTAGCTAGATCAGCCTGTATTTGCAGAAAACAAAAAATGCCCCCTAAACCAGGGAAAATTTGTCATTTAATTTACTATTAAATAACAAGTAAGGAGAAAAGAGCAACCAGATTGAACAAAATTGCCTCTTACACGTAGGAATAAAGAAGAAAATCCTTAATCCCAGCAGTTTAAAAATTGTTCTTCTGCAGCTGCTGCTGTGAAGCCATGACCAGGTTATTCATCTCCCTGCAAACGTGCATGCTGGGGGAATCCCTCCACTTTGTCAGTCAAAAACATTTGTGCTGTAACTGGAAGTATAACTGCAGCACTTGCAGGCATGCTCTGCCCAAATAAATTTTAATTTTGTGTGGATAAAAGTATCCAAACAAATAGCACAGATGTCAGTGTGAGCAAGCCACCTGTGTGTGTACTTCTGGTCCTGTAAGATCATTATAGCCTGGACTACTACTTTTTTGTCTCTTGGTTGCCCAAACAGGCTGAACTACTGACTGATCCAATCTTGTTTACCCTACTTGATTAAAATATAGAAATAATAATGGCATTTGACTATTTGAAATAGAAACATAAACCTTGCCTACTTTCTAAAGAGACTCCTAACTGCCTAGATTTCTTTCAATACAATTATCTCTTGACACAATTATGTTTTAGATCCATGTACTTCACCTTTAAAATGCAGTAGAAAAAACCCTAATATTCCTGTTTGGAAATGGCTCTCATCAATTCTTATGGTGTTTCTCTTAGGTATCTGAAATATATTTACAACACTAGCCTCATCAAAAGTCAAGATGTGTTCACAGTCTTGAGATACATCTCATATAACGCCTATGGGAAAACCATGGCCTGGGACTGGATACGACTGAACTGGCAATACTTAGTCGACAGGTACTCACTGGAAACTACATCCATCTGTAAATCTTGTTACATGCCATGCTTTTCTGTGTTTCCACTATACAGTTATAACCACTGGCCTTTGCAAAAGGAAAACTGAAAGCGTATTTGACACAATTACACCCATATGCTGTGAAAAAGGAATTTGTTGCTAACTTGAAAACCATTCTTACCCTAAGTGATCTTTACCAGTAAATTGTGAAGTAGTATGGAAAGTTCTACCAAGGCCGTAGAAATCTGGTTATTGCATGGAAATTAGTCAGTCTTGTCTTCACTCTTGCTGCTGATTTCATAATAAGATGACAGCATATAGAATTTTTTTTTAAATTTTCATCTAATGGTAACAGCAGACAGCAGACATACAGAGGAGCAGTGGAAGTAATAGTAAACCTTTTAGTTTTGCTCCTCACTATTTGAGTGACTTCACTCTCCTTAGGTTTTCTTTCTAAGTGCCTGGTGGGGGCACAGAAACAGCACACACCGGCAAGCCTAGAGCTGTGAACTGGACAGTGTTTGTATTGCTGGGCAACAATATACCTAATTTCCAGCTTGAGACAATAAGTCATCACTTAAAAAAGAAAAAACTCCACCATAAGAGATCACTCCATTAGTAAACATACTAAAGTACAGCACAGATATTTTATAGGAGTACTATTTTTCAAGAATTTAAAAAAATACTGAAATTTCAATGTATCTGTTTTATTGTAGCACAATTGTGAGTTTAAGCTTTAGATAATTACTTGTGCCTTTTCTCTTTCAATAGTTTTGCATCGAGCATAATTTATTAAATTATTTTTCTAGATTCACCATCAATGACAGAACCCTTGGTCGAATAGTAACTATTACCCAGAACTTCAACACTGAGCTCCAGCTTTGGCAGGTATGGTGACAGCACTTTTCCTGTTTTTAAGTCAATATATTTAACAATCTTCTGGTCCAGAAACTTGACTTTTTATCCTCTCACTGTGTAAAGTAGCAGGAGTTGCTGTAAAACTATTTCAGTGCTACTAACGTGAGCTTAAATATCTCTCCCAGCCAAAATTGCCCTTGACCGTATCCCTGTAAAGAGCCACTTGTCCAATAACAGAATTATTTACTTCACATCAATTATTTTTCTCTTTTCCAGATGGAAAATTTCTTTGAAAAATATCCTAATGCTGGGGCAGGAGAATTGCCCAGGAGTCAGTCACTTGAACAGGTGAAGAGCAACATTGAATGGCTAAAAGAAAACAAAGAGGAAATACGAGTGTGGCTAGAAGAAAACAAAGAGGCTGAAAAACAAAGTGTGGCTAGAAGAACAGTAAGACTTTAATGTCTTACTTTGTCAAAAAGACCAGGCAGTCAGATCTTCAAAGATGTTTAGCAATGTGGATCTCTCACCTAGCTACCTTAGAGGACCAAGGCCTAACATTTTTTTCTCCAAAGACTCAGCAGACCACTGCCAGAGCAAAATTTGTGTAGTTGCTTAGCACGAACAGCTTTATATTCTGAGAGCTGAATTTGCCTGAACAAACAGGACAAACATTTGAAGTTACTCAAGGCAGAAGTGATGGCAGAACTGAGGTCCTTGCTGATCATTCTGGTCTCACTCCTTACACATACCACTCTGAAAAGTTATCTTGGTTCACAAAGAAGTATATCTAGTACTCTCAGGGATTCCTTTCCAAGTGCACCTCATAGGAGCTTTCTCCTGAAGGAAAGGGAATTAAGCAGTAATTTTAACATTGTCTGAAAATCATCGCCTATATTTATAGCTGTAAAACTTTTACATTTGGGATTTAGATTTGCTTTCTGGCAGGCACTTCAGAAAGGCCAGTTAAGCTTTCCTCTCCATTGATTTTTTTAAGTTTAACTACCAGTACACAAGGGATCAATATTACCAGCTTCTTTTTCAATGTTATTAGTTGGGATTCTGTAGCTTAGGGTAAGGGTTGTCTTGGTTATTTTTGTCTTATTTCTAAATCTGCTCAAAAAAAAAGAATGTGGGGTAGCCAATACTGCAAACAACATATACTTTATTCACTGTCTTTTCTTACAGAAAAATAAAATTAAAAAATCTACCTGAAATCTCAGCCTTTTTCTAATGAAGTGGTCAAATGGCCTGACATTTAGAAAAGCAGCTGTTACATAGCCCAGCTATGCTGCACATATAGCTTCAGGGACTTTTGAGTGGGAAAAAAATTATTATTTCCTCTGAGAAAACAGAAAAAACGGTAAATGCAGTCAGAGGGAGCAGATGAGTCCCACTGCTGCAATTCAGCCTATTGCAGAAGTACAGACACAAAGAAACAACTCTCAATCCCTGTGCTGTTGTGATACTGGAGAAGGGTGCGGGGCTGCTCTGTCTGTCCCTCCCAAGCTGGAAGCTGGGGTGCTTTGTTGCTCCCACGTTGCTTTCCATGTGCTGTGTCCTGACATTGTATGGGCAGCAAAAGCGAGCGCCTCCTTGCCTTCTCCCTGGTCTCCTGAGTGGAAAGGTGCAGCAGAACATAACCAGCTAGAGCCAGTGTCTGGACTTCCTGGGAGCAGGATCACAGAGCATCTGCCAGTAGGTAGCCCCAGGAGAGATTAGGCACAGCTATGAGGAAACACCCTGCAGTTGGATGGGAGGACAAAAGTGTGGAAAAACGCTTCTCTTCATCCTGCAGTGGTATTCAAAGGGAAGAGGAGATAGCCCTAAGGTACAGAAATTCCAGGGTACAGGCTCTGCCTGCCTCTGGGCCTTGGCACAGCACAGAA
>JAWWES010000133.1:26364154-26415382 GCA_035583135.1 Lophotriccus pileatus
AAGAGGAGATAGCCCTAAGGTACAGAAATTCCAGGGTACAGGCTCTGCCTGCCTCTGGGCCTTGGCACAGCACAGAAAGCTCCAGAGATGCTTATACAGTCCTAGATGGAAACACTTTACCCCACTCCCACAGGACATTCAGGGCTGGTACTATTTTGGGTCTTTCCCTAGACACCCAATTAGCTGTGATGAGCCCAGACAAATCTGGTGACCAAGCCACTAGTCCTGTTGTGCTGGTTTTGGCTGAGAGTTAAGTTTCTTCACAGTAGCTTGTATGGGCTATTTTTTTGATTCATTCTGGAAACAGTGTTGATAAAACAGACATGTTTTCCTTATTGCTTAGCAGTGCTTACACAGAGTTAAGGCCTTTTGTGCCTCTCATCTGACTCCACTGGTGAGGAAGCTGGGGGTGCACAAGCTGGGAGGGGACACAGCTGGGACAGCTGACCTGAACTCACCCAAGGGGTAGTCCATACCATGTGGTGTCCTGCTTAGCATATGGAGATGCAGAGGAGAAGAAGGCAGGGACTTTCAGAGCGATGGCGTTTGTGTTGCCAAGTAACCATTGTATGTTGCCCTGCGTTATATGAAGCCCTGCTTTCCTCGGGATGGCTGAATACCTGCTGGCTCATGGGAAGTGGTGAAGAAATTCCTTGTTTTTCTTTGCTTGCATGTGTGGCTTTTCTTTAGTTATTAAACTGTTTTTATCTCAACCCATGAGTTTTCTCCATTTTACTTTTTCAATTCTCTCCCCCATCCCACCGAGGGATAGTGAGCAAGTGGCTGTGTGGGGCTGAGTTGCCGACTGGGGTTAAAACACAAGACCCGTCAAAGGAAAAGGTCAGTCATTTGACTTCTGCAAACAAAATATGGGAGGATTTTGACTGACAGTTGTTACAACTTGCTAGAGATCCCAGCTGCACCTTAAGGTGAGGAAGTGGCAAAGGGCCATGCAATTTCTTCCAGTTTTTCTTGTTGCTCAGATTCACACACAGAGGATACTGAAAGTGAAGCAGCGTTAGCACACAGGGAGCAGACTGTCCTTGGGCAGCTGCCTACTCAGTACAACATATGACAACTCACCTTCAGTATTTTACAGGTTTGATGAGTGAATCGAAGGAGTAGAAGCCAAACAACAACCCTCTTGGTTTCAGGGTCACAAAATGGTTTGGTAGCATCGCACTGTAATACTATCAGCACACTGTATCACTTTGACTATACAATAGTACAATCATTTCAGAAAAATTTTCGTTGCACTGTCACTATGTTTGGATTGAAAGTTTTTAACTCCAGGTAGCCATGATGTGACACAGTGCAAAACCAATATGAAGATATCCAGGCACATAGCTCAGTTGTTTCCCCTTTCAGAGATGATTTAATGAAATTTGGCAGAAAGAACTGATTTTTTTAATTACTCATGCACATCTGCTATAATTTGCTGTAGAAAGAAAAGTATGAGTAGTATGGGAGTGACACAAGATTAGGTAGTTACCTTAAGAGATTTTTATCCTTTGTTACATGTAGTCCCCTCTACCACTGAGCGGGCCCCAGCTGGCCAATATTGTTTGCTACAGTAGTAGGTTTTCATCAAAGAAACAGAGGTAGTAATAAAGATTTTCTATGACGCTGGAAAGCTATAGCTAAAGCAGCCTTCATCCAAACCATGCAGACATACCACTGTTTCAGGCAAGACACATACTGGTAGCATTGTGTATCGCTGTAGTAGAAAAGGTCAACTGGAGAGAACAGAAACATACCACTGAGGCAAACAGAGAACGAGAAGCAGAGGGCAAGCCTGAAAAACTGCAGGACTCATGATCCTGGGGGAGAGAAAGGGATTTAAATGGCGAATCAAGCAATTGCCTCTTGTCATTTGATTTTCGTTCTGTTAAAGAAGGTGGGACCAAGTGCAGTCTTTGTGCATGAACCACAGTGGATGAGAGACACTTGGCTAGTTCTAGGATACTTTTGATGTTACAGAAAGGTTAGCTGGATTTCCACACTGATCTGAAGTGGGTAGGTGAACGTGGAATTAAGTCCAAAAGCCCCAGAAGGCAGCTGCTTTTATGGTAGGGTAAAGGTTCTGTCAATTTTAAATAATGTTCTCTAGATTATGCAGTGCTCTTGCTACCTTTAAATGGCTCATGGAGAATGTACTATATGGCATGTGCCTCTTTCAGACTGTTTGTCCTAGACGGATAACAAATCTGGTACATGCTAAATCTTTCGGTCAGGAACTAGTGCATTTACAAATGGTCTGTGATAAGCTTAAGAATGCCAATTTGAAACTGAATCCAAAGAAATGTGAACTGTTTTAAAAAGAGATAATTTTCCCTCGGTCATTCGATCAGCGAGGAAGGAATTTCTACTGATAAAGCCAAGTGAGGGAGTGCAGAACCAGCTGGCCCCTTAGATCCACACAGCTTTTTGAGGCTCTGTTGCTCCTATTGTACCACAGCAAAAGTTATTGCGCGCAGTGAGGCAGAGAAACACTTTGAGTAATTGAAGTGCAATGTGGTGAAGTTAGAGGGGCCACTTCTAGCTGTAGCAGTGTTGCCTTACACCAGCTCTGTAAATCCTTCTCGTATCAGCCACAGCTGTGCGTCCTTTGGAGCCTGAGCCCATGGGCCTCAGGAGGCTGTAAGCCCGATAGGCACATGAAAATGCTTTATCTTGATAATTCAGGTAAAGAAACAACTGAAAACATTGTATTACTGCACAGGGCAAAAATTAATAGCATCAAGGCGTCTACAACTCCCCAGCTAACTCAGTTCCTAAACCAGCAGTTAAGATCCCTACACATTATGCAGGCATAAGAAATGACCCCTGCCTTATACATATAGTATCTCTGTTGAAATAAGACATGACAAAGTACCCCACAATAACCAATGCCATTTCTTGGCATTTTGAGTAATGGCATCTTTCAGTAGTGTTTGGGACTCAAGGTGAAAAGGAAAAAGCTAGCCTGTGATGGAAAGCCTATGTAAACAGGGTCTGAAGGATAGGACCTTATCCTCTTCCTAGCAGCAGCAATACCATACTGCCAGATGAAAACTCTGTCTTCTGCTACATGTATCCAAGTATGAAAATTAGTCAAATTAGGTAGTGTTTGCTTTCCCAAGTGTTTAGACAGAAGCAAATTGACATGGAGGTATTTAGATTTCAGATCTACACCTATGGCAGCCAAATGTAGGTCTGTATGTAGAAAACTGGTACAGAAAGATAGAGCTACATGAGACTAAGGAAATGTTCTCCAGCTCACAGGGACTACAGTGGTTTGTAAGGCTGACGAAATACCTGAACTTTTCCAAGACACATTTCAGAAAAGCCCCCCACAAATATATTTATAAAAGCATCTAAAATGTACATGGTTCAGATAAGTCTGAGAGTTTCTGGCTTCCCAGTGTATAATCTAAACCGTCATGAGGGAAGAGCAAATTCTGAAAAATTTGACCATGACATAGCATCTGAGACCCCATTTGTAAGTAGCAATCACTATTTCTTTCAGTAATCCCTCACCTGCAGAAAACCTTTCCATACTAACCCTCTTCTTCACAAAGAGATGACCAGAGACTCCTACCAAGCTGGTATCTGCTTGCTGGTGGTTTAACAATTCTGAAACAATGTGTATGGATGGTCTCAAGAACCAGGTAATCAGGGAAAGGAAGAGATCCAGGCATAAGAGAGAACTGGAGCCTAGCTCTTCAAAAGGAAGGCTGGGGGTACAGGGTCATTATTCTTAGTAAGGATCAAAAGTTGATTTGAAATAGATGTCACAGTTATTTATGTGATATCTACCATATAACTTTCAACCAGCTTAAACCATCAACATTAATTTCCTTTTGGACATTAATGAAATGGCCAGGTGACTTCTAAATATCCTTTCCAGCATTTTTGAATTTTTTTTTCAACAGTTTGCAGTGGACAGGGAACTGGTCACAGATATGATTTCTTCCAAGGAGTGCAAGGCCAAGCATGGATGATGAGGTTCTGCCATTCCAGATTTCCCATTCTGTTTTGCCTGCTGTCAAATCCATTTTTGCACCACAGGTCATCAAAGAATCCTCTCCAAGAAGGAATTGCATACCACTGAGCTACAGAGCTCATACCTGTAGCAGCTCTGCAACTTGGGACTATTTTTCATGTCTTTCTCAAAGAGGGAGCCTGAAATCAAATAACTAAAGGATGCTCTCTGGAGGGTAGCTAATGTAGCTATTAGCCAGAGCAAAATCTGTGGAACACCATGGCAAAAAAAAAGTGTTAGGCTGTAGGTCAAGTTCTTATAAGCCAAAGGCATTGCTGTGGCAGTCTGAGAGGCAGATTTTCCAGGTGTCTGGTGAGTAGCCAAAAACTGATTGAATTCATTTATTTTAGCAGTCATTTTCAGCAAACTGAAATTCTGGCCCACCCAGGTTCCTTAAGCAAATTCAGCTGGAGAAAACACTATGGACCTGAAGTTACATAAACCCTGATGAAAAGTCATCATCCCCCCTTTTTCTTGGGCTGGAGCACTTGCAAAGAAAGCAAACAGATCAACGCTCAGCTCTGCCTCCCCCACAGAAATGCACATGAACTCTTCCATATGACTATACTGGGACTAGTCTTTCAAATTCTCTCATGGTACTTCAACAACAGCCACAATCAGAAGCAAATTAGTAACTGCCTAGTTTGGTGCTTCACGTGAGCATCTGAGAACACAGGATTGCCACACTATTTTATTAATACTTTATAACAGAATATTTTATTATTACTTTAAATGAAGATGAATATCTTCAACAGAAGCTGCTAATAAGCTCAGATCTGAATCAACAGGCCCTAAGTAATTAAAAATGTAGGGGTGCACCACTCAACAGTACAGTGGTTTGAGTAATAGCCTAAAAGGGCAGACGTGGTTTAAAATTCTCTCTAGCAGAAAAAATAATTCACCAAGTCTTCCACTTCCCACACAAGGCCTCCAACCACTGCATGCAAGGGGCATTCCTCTCTCCAGTGGTCTTGTAAATAAATCCCTTCTTTTACTCTACCACCTCAAGGATTCCAAACTAAAAGGCTCAGTCCTGCAAAGGGGAATATTTCCGTGTCAGGTGAGGCAAGACTTCAGCTTTTCATTTCCTCAGCAGAAAACAAAGCTTCGTTCAAGCTGTACAGACTCACTCCCCTCCTCCCTAGTTCAGGAGAAAAACAAACAAACAAAACTTACTCCTCCAGTGAATGCCCCAAAATAACATGACTGGTGGCTTCACAGAGAAGTTGCTCAGCTCCCCATAGAGACTGCAACAGGGGAAAGATGAGCTCCAGGCATGAAAGTCAACCGGTGCAAACTGGGAGGCAAAACAGAGCAAACTATCCCCTCAGGTATCACCTTAGCCACAAAACAGTGGCACACAACTGAGCAATTTCAGAAGGGCTGGCGCGAGCTGGGGCTGGCTTTATATTGAACACTGAGTCAGACACCAAGTATTACAAAAACGGAACAGCCAACAGAGCCAACAACACAAAGTTAGCATCAAAACACCACAACCAAGGGGAAGGTTGTTTAAATGGGTTTAGCCATGACTAAAAACAGGTTGCAGGAGCAGGAAATCAGGTACAACACCAAAGAGCATGTCTTAGCTGGCACTATTCATTCAAGCATGGTACTACACCAACGCACCAATACGGCACCCTCCGCTCTGCACCGTGGACTAACCTGTCCCCATGTCCCCTGCTCATGTCTACAGATGCACAGCTAGAAGACAACAGAGCAGGGCAAGAAATGTTTGAACATCTTTGCATTTTAAATGAATGGAGAACAAGTCATTTGGCCCAAATTCCTTATTCTCACCTAATGGATGGGTGGGTTTACCAAGGAAAAAGACATTTTTGGGGTACCTTCTGTGCTGTCCAAATGAACATGGAAACAGTGGGACAGGGGAACAGAGAGGCAGTTAAATTACCAAAGCAGGTTGACACTCGTGTCCTAGAGACACAAACAGCTTGTGTTTTTTGTTTATTTAAACACACTTGACTTAGAGGTTAACAGTTCTGCAGAAAATATTTAAGTGCTTTTTGCAAAATATTGAAGGTGTTTTTATCTTTTAGTTAGGACTCCTTGCATAGGAGATTAATGCAATCTGTCAAAGACAAATCAGATGGAGAAGACTAGGAACAGAAAAAAGCAAGCACCAGAAAACATATTAATGAAGTATCATTAATTTTTTACTATGGGAAATACATTATTCCAAAACAAAAAATTTCCTTCTATAATTAGGAGCTATTGCTCAAATACTTCTTCAAATGCAATACAAAAATTTTGATCTATTCTCTGTGTGCACTAGAAAAACAATGAGTACTGGTAGTCTGGGAAATATGATTTGTCCTTGGATTGTAATAGCTAGTTAAATGAATATTTAGCAATGGAAATAAATAGGATAACCATGCAGATGCAGCATGGTGATTAACTTTTTTCCCTCTCATTAAAGAAAGGAAAAAAAAAAAATCTACTTTATGGGAGATAGGAGATGTGCAGTAAATTTTTCCCTGTTTTTACTTCTCCACAGTGTATTAAGAGCAGCCTCTAGTGACAGTTGGCAGCCATTACATTTAATTATAACTGCCTTAAAACAGCATGCATGCTTACAAAAACAGTTCCTTAACTATTTATAACACATCTTCAAAAAATAAACAAAATAGTCCCAAACTTGCCTTAGAGACCTTATGAACAGCACCAGTCATTAGGCACATAGGGTCTTCTAAGTAACACCATGTAAAACTACTTAACCTAGAATAAATGGCATTGTAAAATGTATAGGTATGAAAAAAATAAGAATCAACCTGCGAAACAAACTTCTATATCACTTTTTAAGATTACATGTGGCCATTTTAATCACAGAATGGCCCGGGTTGGAAAGGATCCTAAAGATCATCTAGTTCAATCCCCCTGCTGTGGGTAGGGTCACCCTCCAATAGATCAGGCCCATCCAGCTCAGCCTGGAACACTTCCAGAGTTGGGGCAGCCACAACTTCTCTGAGCAACCTCTCCCTTGCAATAAAGTACCCTGCAATAAAGAATGTCTTCCTAATACCCAATATAAATCTACCTTTCTTCAGCTTAAAGCCATTCTCCCTTGTCCTATCCCTACCTGTTCTTGCAAAAAGTGCATCTCCAGCTCTCTTGTAGTCTCTCCTTATGTACTGGAAGTTTGCTATGAGGTCTCCCTGGAACCTTCTCTTCTCCAGGCTGAACAACCCCAACCGTCTCAGTCTGTCTTCGTAGGAGAGGTGCTCCAGCCATCCAGATCATCTTTGTGACCATCCTTCAATTTCACTCCAAGAGGTCCAATCCCTTCTTATAATGAGAGTCCCAAGAATGGATGCAGTATTCCTGATGGGGTATCATGCGAGTGGAATAGAAGGGTAGAATCACATCTCTTGACCTGCTGGACATATTTCTTTTAATGCAGCCCAGAGCACAGGTCATTTTCCAGGCTGCAAGCACACATTGCTGGTCATGTTGAGCTTCTCATCCAACAACACCCCTCAGGAATGCTCTCAAACCATTCTCTGTCCATCCTGTATTTGTGCTTGGGATTGCCCCAGCCCAGATGCAGGACCTTAGCACTTGTCCTTTTTGAACTTCATGAGGTTCACCCAAGACCACCTCTCAAGACTGTCGAGGTCTCTCTGGATGGCATCCCTTCGCTCCAGCATTCTGACTGCATCACACAGCTTGGTGTTGTTGGCAAACCATCTGAGAGTGCACTCAATCTCACTGGCCATGTTGCTGAAAAAGATGTTAAATGGCACTGGTCCGATTACTGACCACTGGCCACTTGTCATCAGAAATGGAGAAATGCAAGTTAAGTTTCAAAAAGCAGTGGGCACTGCCATGAAGAACCAAAAGGCCAAACATTCAGAACTGAAGACACTTAGAGTGAGCTTGCACAGATGTCTGTATACAACAGGTGTGCTGGATTCTGGTGTGATGGCTATTTTACCTCAAGAAGTTGTTTACAACTAAAACAAGCTTCCTGGCAAAAACAGTCGTGTAATTTACAGCAATCATAAACTTCTTTATGTTACCCTGAGCCAGATATTTTTTAGCTTATTTCACCTATAGCAACTGTGTCATTAAGAAGATATTATATCTCCTTGCAAACTTGACTTTCTTTATGGACACACACACACACACTTGTGCTTTGAGAGATTGTGGAAACAAAGCATCTGCCTGTGATCATGCTGTGTAACTCTCTGTGCTCAGCAAAACGCTGAGGGGCCATGGAAGGACCCACGCTGCAGCTGGGAACAAGCTCTGGTTGACAGAGGTGTGACAGGGAATGGCACAGCCAGCTCCCCCCAGAGAGAGTATGTCCCCACAGCCCTGCCAGTAGCTCACAACAAAGCCCTCAACATTTCCAAAACAGGCTTATGTTTGGTTTTTTTAATCCATTGCTTTGGGGAGTCATATGTTCTTTTGTTCCTCACTGAAAAGAAGTTGGGAAATATTTGTTTAAGAAGCCTGAGCACCTGCCTTTAAGTCATTACCTTGTGTACAGAAGAAGGACTCATCCACCACTGCCTATGGCAGCTACTCTTCTGCAGACATGGCTCTGCACAGACCTCTAGAGAACTGCTCCAACCAGTCAAGCTTTGCTTATAGAAAATAAACCCAGGTTCACAGTCACGGTAGCATCTGTAGCTTTAGCAGTTCAGTGACACTTTTGCAGCATTACAGAGGGAGGCTGAAGAGCCAGGGTGAGCCTGGGAATGATGTCTCAGGCATGACAGCAGCAAGGCATTGGGCACCTGTCCTCTCAGCACCTGGCACACACAGTGCAGCCCCTCTCCCTCAGGCAGCCAGGCTAGAAGAAGCTGCCAGAGGGATGGGCTCCCTCACATGACTGATTTTCCGCAGGCTATGGAGAACAAAGCCTTGATCCCAGTGGTTATACAGTGTTTGCCCTGTATTCGGGCATGTCTCCTGCCTCCACTCATACTTACCTCCTCTGATGGGGTAGCCTTGCTCTTACACAGTTTGAGGGGGCTGAGGTCTCTTCCACATACTCATCTCACACCAGTCGAGCTGCTGGTTTACTGTTTTACAGTATAAAGCCTCTCCCTGAGAGGGCAGGTGGAGGCTCAGCCCTGCCGCTGGGCTCCGGGCCACAGCTGAGTTGGTCTGTGCAGCACGGCATCCCCTGTGCCCACACCCCTCCCGCACCCACAGCACCTCTGGCTTCACCTCCTGTCCCTGGCTGTCCCAAGGTCACCGCTGTGAGAGAGACCTCTCTTAGGGAGCCAGGAGGCTACCAAGTGTTTGTGTCTCCTCCATGTAGCAGGCAGGGCCATGGGAGGGAGAACCAAAGGCCCTATCACCATCCTGCATGGTCTGCAGCACCCATTGCCCCCTGCATGAGGCTGGGCAGCTCCCAAACTTCCCGCAGGTCAAGCACCCCCCCCGCTGGTGCACCAGGGAGGGCAGGGGTGGGTGGCCAGGCTGCTCTCGTTGCAGCCACTCCTCGGAAGCTAATCCAATCATCCTGGTAATGAAATCAGGCTGTGCCTCTAATGAAATCACGCTGCTGCTCTCGGCATCCAGTCGGTGTGCTCGTGGGTAATGTCTGCCAAGAGCCCCCCAGACCTGCTCCCGTTGGTGGGGACAGGCAGCGGGTCCACAGCCAGCTACTCCAGCAGCACATGCTCAAGGCTTCTGCCACAGCCAGCCCTGCCCTGCCAGCAGGCAGAAGGGAGCAGAGAGCAGGATGGGCGGATAACAAGGCGCCAGTTGCTGGTTTTCCAGTTCTCTGACAGCACGTGTTTGCTCTGGGAGCTGCTGTCCCTGTGTGTAGGTAGGAGAGGCCACCAGGGCTGAGCCCTCCACGGGTGGTGGCTTACCCGGACCATGTGGTACAGATGCTCAGGGAGGGAGCTGGCATCTGCAGCACTCAGTGACTGCATAGACAGCTTTGGAATAACACTGCTAATGAGCAGCTCACACAAATAAGAGAGGAGCATCCCAGTAGCCTGGTTCTGGCCTCTCTGGAACTTACTCCCAAGTGTTCCCTGAGTAATCTACTAGTCAAAAAGAGAAAGGGCACCCATTTCCTTATTAAATGCCTTACTTCTGATACTACCATGCCAGCGTGCTAGAAGGTGATGAAAAGAATGCTAATGCTGTTCCTTTTAAGTGTCTTTTTTCTCAGAAGACTTTTGAAGATATCATACAATATACCATATTAATTTTATTTTTTTTTACTTTTAAAGCTGCTGGATATAGGGGAGCAAACTGAAGCATCCAGCTTGCATTTGGAGTAAAATCTACCTTTAATTGGATTTTTCTTTTAAACAACTTGGAGCTGAAAGAAATGAAGGACTTGGTGATAACAGTATTGTTTGTATGAAACTTATTCATAGCAAAGGCTTTAGCATTCTGCAAGCAGTGCTCCTCCAAAGGTCTGCTAGTTAATTGTTGCATTCTTTAAGGGAAGAATTTAATGGTGTAGGAGGCATAAGCCATTGTAAATATTATTATCTTAAATGCAAAAGGCCTTATCATGCACTCCTTGCTCAGGCAAGTCTCCTCTTGAGATCATCTGGAGTTTTGTGGGGGTAAGAAGCACAGACTCAAATCCATAATGACCCAACTGCTTAATCAAGTGGTACAGAGAAACACATTCAAGCAGTTTTCACTCACACATCTGCTAGACATCAGTACTGCCATGATCTCACTAGAGGGAGCAATTTATTTTGAAATATTAGTCAATATTAGCTCAGCGCTTAGCCAGGCCACCAGTGGGTCAAAATTAAGAAGACTGTTCTGAAGCAAATACACATTTTAAGATAAAAAGACAAACAAGGGAAATAGAAAAATGAGAAGACAGTGCTAGTTAAAAATCCCAGCTTCTGAAACAATGAGCTGTAAACAGAAAAAGGAATCTATGCAACATATGGAGGTGATTTTTATATTGTTTTTCCTGCTAAAACATCTACAGTGGAGGTTTTGTTCCTGTTTCCAGTAGAGATTCCTGTTTTCAGGGATTATAGATCATTTTGGTTGGCCCTTGCTGTGAAATTTTAAAACATGGATTGAGCTATTCTCTTTTTTATCATAGGCTGTAAAAGGAAATAAATTCTCAGATGCATCGAGATTCTGCGAAGCATTGCTAGCACTCAAGCTCTGTCAACATTTCCATCTTAAACTATTATTTAATGTTGGGTCATAAACACCTTTCTGTAAACATTTATTTAGTGCCTGACAAGGTCTCCCCTCTGAAGCAGTGGGGGATGGTGTCGTCATTCAAAAAAAACCCAGGGGTTTAAAATATTTTTAATGATATCTTTAAAAGCTGTGTTCTAAATCTGTCATGGTTCAATACTGTCCTTATTCAAATTCTATATCGGGGTAAGTTTGTTCTGGACTCATACAGTGCCTGGCACAGTAAGGTTCTCAGAGACCTGAGGCACTGCAGCAAAAGCAAATAATACAGATTTAATACTGACTGTGTTTATGCAGTCTGACCCTGAGTACTGCT
The DNA here is from genome assembly GCA_035583135.1 of Lophotriccus pileatus. Classification (NCBI taxonomy): domain Eukaryota; kingdom Metazoa; phylum Chordata; class Aves; order Passeriformes; family Tyrannidae; genus Lophotriccus; species Lophotriccus pileatus. The sequence goes on from JAWWES010000133.1 coordinate 26,375,665, forward strand.
TAGCTCCTGGGTCCTGCTGTCTGGCTCAGCTACGTCTTGACTCTGTGTTGGGGTGAAATGTGGGAATGTGATCCTTCTGCTTTGCCCCCTGCCCAGTCTGGAGGGAGGAAAGGGGGTCTGTGGGCTAGGAGGGAACCAGAACCTCTTCCTTGAGGGCAGTAATATGGAGCACCCCTATCCCACAGGCAAGACACAGCCACGAGGAATTAATCCCTTCTTACAAAGGCAAAATGAACAGCTCTGTGCTGAAGCTCTCTGCTTCTGTGACTGCAGAAGCTAGGTCTTTGTTTCATGTGCTCAGCAAAATGTCTCTGGATGCAAAATCACATAGTTTGTTTGGTCTGGTGGGTTTTGGATACAATCTTTAAAAGCCCTAAATTTGCCATCTGGTCCACTAAAGAGGAGCTTTCTTTTTATGGAGCACCAACTGTGTGATATAATTTGCAGGATGAGAACTGAAAAGTTCTATGTGTTAGTAGGAGAGATAACATCACTAGCACCTCCCAACCCCTCCAATATGTATTCAACCAAAATTATTTCTACAAGCAGAAATTACAAACCCCACAGTTTTGAAGATGATATTGATTCTATGCCTTATTGAAACAAAAATCAGTTGTTATTTTCCAGATCTGACACACAGAAAAAGGACAGCTTATGCCCATATCCTCCCTGCATTTCAGGAGGCTCCACACTACCCCAGGCTCTGGCCACGCACTGGTACAGAGGAAGCCGTGATTGAGCAAGCCGTGCTTGTGATACAGCAGGATCTGCCCGGACCTAAGTGCCATTTATCACAGGGTAAGAAACTGAGCCCAAGGAAGGGAAGAGGAAAAGAAGGACCGTGCAATTTTCATCTCTATCACAGCCTGGAAGAAAAGCTTCATTTTTGCTGCTGCTGACATTTTACTGTCAAAAAAATCAAATCTCAGTTTTCACTGGAAAACTTGAAAAGAATGGTGTGAGTGCAGATTTAAAGCTACCTTAAAAAGTGATGGAATAGTGGAAGAAAATAACTTTCCATAGTTTTAATCTCCACTAATCCACAAGGTTGGGTTTTTTGGTGTGGTTGTTTTTTGGGGGGTTTTACAGACTGAGATTTTCTGGTAGTACTTTATACAAAGAAATGAAGTCCTGATTTATCCTACTTGCCTCAGTCTACAGGTGAATAGAGATTTAGTGGATGTGGTGTCAGGCAAGGAGGAAGCAAAATCTGACAGACTGACAGAATGTGACTAATAGCCAGTTCATATAGAAAGTCTTTTTGTTAATATCGATGTAACTTCTTTGCTAAGAGGGCAGGGAAAAAATCTGTTTGTTTCTTTCAGCAAAGCAATGAAGCACAAACCTAACTATGTGAATGTCACTAAGCTCCTATGTATACCTAGTGCTAGAAATTTTAAAATATTTGCATATTTAATCAATTGCTAAAAGATCTCCCACTGATGAAAGAAAATTCTGAATACTAAAGGAGGTTTAAAAAATTAAATAAACATGCATACAAATTGCTTTGATTTGCCTCCCCTGCAGCTTACTATCGTTTCTAGTGGCACCTGCCTTTGTGTGTATATACGTATATTTCTGTTCTCTTAGAATTATTGCAGCACCTATCTCTATTGCATTGGGTCTTTATTGCATTCGGTCAAATTCAATGTAATTGAATTGTAAGTAGCACATAGAAGACGGTGTCATACCTAAAAATTCCTTTTGCAACTTAACACAACTGAGATCGCAGCAATAGCCTGGATTCCAAAATGCTTGATTTCAATTAGTGAAAATCCTAGGTGGCCTAAAACACAATTTAAACAAGTATGTGCATAAAGTGTACATAATCCTTTAATATTTAAAAAAGCCATAAAATTTAGTTGTCCATCTTCTAAGAAACTTCTTTATGGACTCCTTTGGATTTGGACTTATGCACCTTTGGATTAGCAGTAGTGTTAACAGGACAAAGTTAGCACTTAACATAACAAATTTATGATTTTATTTGTTTCCCATTAAAATGTGTTGCCAGGTTAATGGAGATTGATATTCTTAGCATGACAAATGTTTTAGGAAAACTTCAGAGGGCTCTGTATTGCTATTATTTTAAAATGTTTGGTATTATATGTAAAACCAAGCACGTTATGTGTAAAAAACCCCAACCAAACAAAAAAAAAACAACCAAACAAAAACAAAACAAAAAAAACCAAACCAAACCAAAAAAAACCAGAGAGCTGCTGTATTTTTTTTTCAATCCTAAACTTAAGAACAAATTCCTTCCTTTCCCACATATGGTTGCAGGAAGGGGAGTTAAGCCTTTGCATCCACCAAACTACACCTAGTTCACACGACCAGATTGCTGTACAAAATCCACAAAGGCATCCAGTAATCAATTCTTTGTAGGAAAGTGGGTTCATCTATTTTTGTTACAAGAAAAAGTTTTTCTTTGCAAAAAGCCCTTTGCCCTTTGCCATGTGAATTAGCAGTGCACTGCTGTTAGTCTAAGTGGATTAAATAAGGGTAAAGACTCCTGGTCCATGAAAGCCTGCTCTATAGCTAGATTTTGTACAAGTCTAACTGTGTCGGTTGTGTGAGAGACCTGGTGTAGGGGAAGCACAACGGGGGTCTTTTAACTTCATCTACAGCTCCTGGTATCAATTCACTTACAGTGGCAGGAAGGTGCTTGCAATTCATTCCTTTTCCTGGTGAGGAATAACATCAGTATGGGGTCTTTATGTTGGTATAATGGCAGTCACAATGTGAGGGAGAGAGGAATGGTTGTGCTTGGGCTCTTATGCCCGACTGGTCGAAGCCACACAGCTTCTGTGTGCAGACACAGCCCAAATAATGCATTTCCCAAGGAAGACAACAATGCCATTCTGCCGTTATAAAGCACTGAGCTTAAGAATTTTGCTTGTGAGCATATCTAGGAGCTTGGCATGCTGACTAGATAAATGTTTAAAAATAAGTCTAGTGCCCAAGCAGACAAGCTTGTGCCTTCTTGAATATATTAATCTGAAGAAGAGAATGGATTTATCTGAAAGTCTGTTTCATTTGATTGAGGCTCTCATCAGGGATGTAACGTGTACTTGCCATTTTCATTGCTCACCTGAATATTTTTGGTATCTGGAGGCAAAGAAGATAAAGAGGGTTGTATTCTATTAATCACCCTTCTCTTTGTTCTCGACCTGCCTCTGTTCTTTCTATTCCTCTTCCAAACACACCTCTGTTGCCAAATCTTTAGAAAAAAGCTAATCGCTGCTATATTCTTTCAGGGAATCTAGTACTTACTGGTACAACATGTAATTCTTGTGTCTGATTTGGGGTTTTGTCATCTGAATGGGAGACAGTAAAAAAAAAAAAAAAAACACATAAAAATGGAATTTTATAAATAACAGATGTGAGCCTTTTTTCTTTTTGTGAAAAATATTTAAGTTTTAAAACGTTCAATGTTTTTAAGGAAAAAACAATCTAATTCTGTTTGCTTATATTAATTTTCCTGTTTTTTTTTCTTGTTCCTGTCTCTATTTTCCTGAGTTTAACAGGCAAATAAAATTTTCCAAGGGAAGACAAAAAGGAAAAGATTTGTCTTTGCCTTTATCATGGTGAAGTAAGCACAGAGAGGCTAAAGTCAAGAAGTTTCCACACAACTGGGATACCTGAGAGGTGGCACTGTGTTCTTCAGGTGCTCTCCATAACATGGTACAAATTCCACTGGCATTATTCATCGGTAACATATCCGGATGAAACAGGGTTTGAAGAAGGATTTTGCAGAAAACTGTGTTGCTGAGTGTTACCTTAGGGCCAACACTTCTGATAATCTCCTGTTCTGTCATATGAGGATCTGGGTGGCACTGATTACAAACCTTGTCAAACTCCAGCTCCCCACATCTCCCTCTCTAGCCATTGTAACAACAAGTAATAATCTCCACGCATAGGTATAGAACTGCTCATGTGTAGGTATAAGTTACTAACTGCCAGTACTGACTTCTGGCAGAGCTGTTGTGTGCCCTTTAGGTCTCCATCCCCGGGCCTATTGCAGCTCCATGCCAGGCATGGGAAGTATAGCACAGCAAGGTCCTGACCCAACATGGTCTGGAGACGCCGCTGGGACACATACGTGCACGGTGTGAGTCTAAACTGCTGTCAGTCCCGAACGTGTAGGCACTGTCCTTGCAGCTGAAGGCTGCACGCTAATACTGCTCTTGAGGCTTCTCAGCTGTGTAGCAAAACAATGTTTTCTTCTCCTGGGATAAGAAGACAAAAACCGAGGCAGCCCATCTTGCCATAAAGAGAGAATAAAAAATGTGATGGACTGAAACTGTCTTCCTGTGTGCAAAATCCTAGGGACAGAGGCATGTCACTCCCAGACCAGCTGATAGTGACAGGCCTGCTTCCTTACCAGACACAGCTGCTCCCACCTCAGCCCTGAGCCCTTCCTGGGTGGAAACAGCAGCCATCTGGCTTTGCATGGCTATAGCAGAGGTGATGCAGGCAGTGGGGGTTGAGCTTTTTGCCACCATCTCAGCTCAGCCAAACTCAGACTGAGCTTTTTGCCACCATCTTCTTCACCATGACAATCGAAAATCTTCTCTTACCAAAACCAGTGTTGTCACCTTCCTTAGCCACGCTGATTGCCCACTACTCACACTTACAAACTCCAGAGAGAATATGACCCATCGCAGTTCTTCCTAATGTCATGTTGCCCTCGTCTGTGCTGTCTCTCATGGTCTCCGGCTGTGAGCGTTCTTCTAATTCAAACATTGTTTAGTTCCCCACCATCTCTATGGAGAAAGCACTCAGCCCTCCCTAAATGTTAGCCTGGCCTGGATTATTTAATTCTTTTGGCAAGTTCTGCTTTACAGAAAGTGGTGATTCCAGCCATCACTTGGCCACAAAGTCTCCTTAAGATCCTCCAAGCTGGCCAAGAAAAAGCCTGCCCAGCCCAGTGGAGCCTGGGCTGGGTAGCTGGGGTTCAGGACAGCCTGCGGGTCTGTTTGACAGACGCCTGGGTGGTTTTGGGCAGTGAAGCAAGCAGCAGTCCCTGTCTTGCCATCAGCACAGTACGGCTGGGACATACTGCAGCAGTTTGGCTTTGTAACATGTTTCCTAAAGCAGCCATAGTTTGGTGCGAGCTGGTGGGGGCTACCACACGTGTAAGCTTCAGATATTTAGCTGCCCAACTCCAAGAAGTCTCTCTAGAGTATGTCCAAAAGAGAATTTCACAAATTTGGCTGATAATATTTAGGAAAGGAACAGACATGTTCCTGACACCAGAGTACCCCTCTCAGCAAATTCACATCCCTGCTCCTAAGCACACACAGGCCAGTGCTTTGCAGCAGGATGAAGGTGTTTTATTCCCTTTGGAAAATGAGCCAAACAACAGATTAATTTCATTATCTCTGGAAACACTGGCTGAGCACTTTGAGTTGAATCTTTAATGAAACATAAATAAATCAACAACCTAGGATAGACGTTCTTCATGGATGTTTTTAGTATGAAGGAAAGCATGGAAAAATTTTAAGTGCCTAAAATAGTCATTTACATAAGGCAACTTTACATTCTTATGGATGCAATGTAATGCCACGTTTCCCAGTAACAGTATTTACTAATACAGGTATCTGTGTCACATCTTTTGCTAAAGAACTTCTTCGAGGAACAGGAAAATTGTTTCACAAGTAGTATGTTAAAAATTATCTATTTTTCTTAATCCATTATCAGTGAACTTAAATATGCTTCAGAGTGGAATCTTCCCCCAAGTGCTCAGATCCCGTTATCCAAAGAAACTCCTGTATGCTTTCTCTCTCCTACACAGGCAAATAAAATTGTCCCTATCCCATTCACATCTTCCCCTTCTCCCAGATACAGCAATGAGAAACCAACTGAGTTGCAGGTGAAAATACCAGTGGCTCCTCTGCTTGCTTGGAGGTGTCTAAAAATAAAGTGTGGTCTGGAGCTTCATCATGGACCAGCATCGTCCTCCCCCTCAAGACCTCATAGGTCTTGAAAGCAGCATCTTAGGAATGTAGTTTCCATGAAATTCTTCTTTTTGATGGCAACATCTAATCTACTGGATATGATCCCATAGAATTCACACTCATTGGGGAGAAAAAAAACTTCTCAAAATCTTCACAAGCAGACCCCTGGAAGGGCCCAGGGTCTGGATCTGTGCCAGAAGAAGTAGAATCTTTCTGTGAATGATAAAGCATCATTGCCTTTTGCATATAGATTCACTGAGATGGGGAGGTTAAGCAACATACCCAGGGTTGCAGAGCAGCGAAGTGGTAGAGCAGAAATAGACATCTGGCATCTTGACTCTTATTTGTTTCTGGTTTCTATTCTTTCATTTACTGATGCTTTCAAATCTGTAGTTAACACTGCTGTAATGCATTTACAAATGAATGCAAATAAGTATTTTTTCTTGTGGGCAATAAAGATGAGTTGATTCTGCACAATTGTAAAATTCTGTTATGTATAAAGGATTCTTTACTTTATAATAGCTATTGGAATGTTTGTTTGTGGGATTTTCTTGGGTTGGAAACTTCAGAAGGAGTATTGCTTTGAGCTAATCATTTAGCAAAGGACAAAGATGCCTTAGATTGCTGACTCGTCCTATAGTTAATGGTTCTCTCAGCTTTTCTCTGTCAAATGTGGCAACTATGACATCAAATGTTATCTCTGTAAACACATGCCAACTCAAAATAGCACATGGGAGGGGGGGGAAGGACAAAGAGTTCCTTATCCTATATTTTAGCCAAGATTATGGTCACCAGCATGTTCCTCTAACCACAGAAAAAAATAGACTTCAGTTCATCTATGCTTTCCAAAAGTTAATATTTAAAAATAAATGACCAATCCAACAAATTGTTTCACTTTCAAATTAGCCACCTTAGGGGACCACAGTGCGTAAAATATGGAATTCTTATTTCTGGGATGTCAGAATTTGAGTTACAATATATCATTTGCAGAGAGACACTATGGGCACGAGGATATCTACAGCTATTAGAGACATTTTTCCAAAGATTTTGCAGGAACTGGCAGTTCAGTTCAGACAACCAGACTGTTCTGTTGATCTGCCACTGATCTGCCATGTGACCTTGAGCAAGTCTTTTCACTTTCCTCTAGCTCTGTTTCTCCTCCTACAATTTGCCTTATCTATCTAAATGGCAGCCTTTCTGAGCTGGGAATTTCTCACCTTGTGCTAGCTAGCAGTGCTTAGCTGAATGTGAACCTGTCTTCCTTGGGATTATTGTATTGCAAAGCCAGCAAGTAACTACCAATTCAAAAACACTAGTATAAAATACTAATAAGCTATTTTTCCAGAGGGAATGTTAGTGCAGTTAGAGGAGCAGTAATGCCTCCTTCTCCAGTACTTCACTTCTACTTCATGTCTAGAAGCTGAAGCAGTGACACAGCATCACAGTGCTGCCACTTTATGGTAAGGTTTTTGGAGGCAAGCCTCAAAACCATGAAGATGTGGGGTGCAGCAGTGTGAAGCAGAGCTGTCCAAGCTGTTGCTGCTGAGCTGCACTTGGCTTAGGAGCAGGTCAAATTCACTCCCATGCTGCATTTTATCAAGGAGGATGAGAGGTGCTTCTAATCCTGGCCGTGAGTGAAAGTGAGCTTGCAGAGCTGCCAAGGTTTTCCTCTGGCTGCGGTGCTGGACCTCAGACATCCACGCTCACAGCCTGGGGTTGGCAGTGTGCATCATCCCAGGGGCTGGGTACCTCTGGTGATGGTCAGCTTACAGGCAACACAGCCCTTATGAGCCAGAGAGACCAAAGCCACAGGCATTCCTCTGTGCAAAGCTCTCTCCCTTTAACCTGCACACACAGCTCGAAGTGACAGAGGACAGATAACCCAGGTGGTTCACCCCCCCATCAAGACCTGTGTGCCTGAGGAGGTATTTTAGATGCAGCTGAAAGACATGCCTGCTCAGCAGCAAAAAGTCACAGCCAGTCCTAGCATTTCCAGTGTGGATAATTGTCACTGGCAGTGTCTCATAATGAAATACACCGTGAATAAGAACAGGTACAGAGTACAGAGGCTTGCTATGCATGCTTTCAGAGTCCTGGGTAATGGTGCACCTCTCCAGAATTTATAAGCAAGAACCTCACCTAGCTATTTAGCAATTTAGCCATTTAACCTGTTCCTGAAGGTTGGAAACATTATAAAATAACCCCCACCCTAAATAGACTTTTCTTCCTTTTTCATGGCATATTATCTGTAGGCATCTCTGGGCAAGCAATCGATGCAGCCTTTGGAGCTTCATCCCACTGGACTCTTGGTTAGGCACTGTGACCTATGGACCAATAATGCAGGGAAGCTTTGTGTTCCCACAGAATCAAGGGTATTAAACGCAAGTTGGAGTAGAGAGGTTTTCTGGAGCTGAACCATGATTTTTGGATGGAATTTTTTGGTTGGTGATAAAATGTGCTACAGCTCATGTTGACTTTGGCCAAGCAGCTTATTATCATAACTAGGAGTTGTTTGTAAATTTGTCCAGAAATATCTAATATATTTTACAAGCCAGGTGCAAGCTGTCAGCCTGCAGCACATCCACAGCACAGCCATTTCCTCAGCACTCTTTCTATAAATTAGGCAAATGCCCAGACTATTTAAGGCAACAGTTCACTTCACAGGACAGGATTTCTTAATACAGGTCCCAGGAGAAACGTGCCTGCCTATTTCACTGGCACAATATGGGGAGCTGAGGCTTTCTCCCAAAAGGATTGTATGGCACATGTTCACCGTCCTTGCAGCATCCTTTTCCCAACCAAGCAGACACTTTCCCCCTCCATCTGCAAGCTGGGGAGAGTAAGCATAGGGGAATGTAGGCTGTGCCTTTCCCTTGCACACACATGGCAAATCCCAGAGCTTTCTGCCTGGAATCCCCCTGAGTCAGCAAACAGCTGGGTTTCTATCCCAGTCAGGAGGCAGCTCTCGGAGGAACATCTGGCTCCAGTCTCTATCTTGTCTGCTGTTCCTTCACACATCTACTTCCTTAAAAAGAGCTTACTGGGGGGAGTAAGAAGGAAAACTGGCTCCACGTCCTTTTGGCTACTTAAAGAGGACCACCCTGTTGCACTGTCAAACAAAAGTTATATATTTCCTACAAAAAAATATAATACTTAAATAAGGGAGACAATTAGATGTAGTTGCATTTGTCTAATGCAATGAAGCTCCAACATGTTTGGGATGACTTGGGATGACTCTGAGGTTTATACATGCAGGAATGCTGCATGCTGCTCGCTTTGCTTCAGTTTGATCTTCCAGGCTGTTAAAGAGAGGGCTCTGCATAGAAAGGGGTGAGCAAAACTTCTGGGTGTCTGGGGGAATTGTGTTAAACATTAAGCAGAGATGTCAGTCCACCCAGATCTCCAGATTAAATCCTTGTTTTGCAAATTGCCCTAAAAGAAGCTAGTGGCAATCTTTTTAGATGTTCATATTGCTTAGTGTGAATGACAGCAGTTCAGTGCCTTCTCTGACAATTTCCAAATAAGCACAAGCCTAATGACAAAGGAGAAGAACAAAGGACACTGCTCTGGGGCAATAGATTTGAGGGGAAAAATTGTGATTTTGTGGTCAGTCAAATATGGAATGTGCTGATGGTTCCTTAAGATTTTCTAATGGAAAAATCATAAGCTGCAAATAGTTAAATCAGAGTCTCTATTTCTCAGCAAACATCTTAAATTACACATTAAAAAATCTCTTAAATGCTTCAGATTAAGGGAGGCCCTGTCTAGCTCTAGATCCTTTGCCTTTTGGGAATTTTGCAGCAGACCACCCACTGGGAAAATGAAAAGCTGGCATCTCTACCACTGTGGCACTTTTGCTGGAGATGAGTCCCTAAAATGCTGTGGTTTTTTTTTCCCTGGGGAGACCAAATGAAAAGGTCTAACCTGATCAACATGATTTGACAAAGTAGGGAGGTATAAATCACTCATGGCATAGTACCTAAACTATTAGGTACTCTATTTACATGTATTTGGACCAAATGTCCTACTTCACCCTGCTACTTGTGTGTAATGTAATCAGCTTACACTTGTCTACAATTTCACAGAGAGACATGCTATAGGCTGTACGTGCCTTGTCTCAGATAATGAGCAAGTTGTACTAATTATTATAAATCTGTCCCAGCCTATTAAGGTCTTTCCTTAACAATATTGCAGTGAGGTGGCTGCTTCATTCTAAGTCAGTTTTTCCTGTAGCGATACCTGTCTTTTTGATTGAAACCTTTTGTGGTGTTTAGTGAAGGTAGGCAATTTCCAGTTTATAGGCAAACAAGCCACTTTGTCTCCAGACACTTTTATGAAGATAATGCTTATCACCTGAATAAAAGGTCTGGAGTTGAAACTCTAATATAATACATTAAAAACAAACAAACACAAACAATTCAATGAAACCAAGAGATATAACACAAAAAATAAAGTGTGCATTATGCAGGGTAAGTACCCATTTCTAAGTAAAAATTAGGGATTTAACTTTCTGTCCACATACTGATATGCTCTTCCTTACCAAGTTAGATGAGCATTTTGCAACCACCGATGCACTTTTGTCTTTACATCACATGGGAGACAATTGTTGCTCTAGTTCAGATAAGGGTATCTAAATAAGAATGTCTGAACCAAGTCTGCATGGTATATGAACTACACACGACCTTCCAGGTGCCCCTCTCCTTTGGCACACATCAAGAATCTGATGAGAACACATTGTGGTTCCCTCTTTGCTTGCTTGCATGCCTGGTTTCCTTCCTATGCCTGAATACATAGGATTATTCAACATGTTTTTGACTGCTAAAAGCATTACACCAATCTAGATGGCCAGAATATGCACTTGGATCTGAAGGTCTCAAAGCATCCCAGATCCTTCAGTTTTAACACCATCAAGTGGCTTGAGCTTGTCCATATGCTCAAAATACGAACTAATGCTGGTATACTATATTTCTCTGAGTTCAGTATATGCACAGCCTATTTAAAACCTAGTTAGCTAGGCTAAGCTTTAAGACATGCCATTTTTCAGGATGGGCCAGTAACACCATGGCCACAGGCTCTACATGTAGAAGGGTCCAGGAGACCTGATGTGTTGGTCTAACCCTCTGCTAGAGGCATAGGGTCATTCTGCACTCGCACACATAGCATCCAGAAACTGTCTCACCCTCTTGGTGCTTGGGGGCCCGATTCCGACTCAGCCACAAGCTCTCTTGGGGGTTTACTGTTTGCTCACAGAAGGAGTTGGTAAGGAGGGTTCACTTTCAGAGGAAAGAGAGGTCCCATTTCACAGGGAAATATGGAACAGTGGGAAGCAGCTGAAAGACAGGTTACTACTGTGTCTCCAGCCCACAGAAACTGTCGCAGGAATCTTTTAGCTACGGTCTAAAACATCAAGAGCCCCTTGGGGTACTCTAAGTGTGTCCAACACCAGTTACTAAGCTGGATTGCATGACAGCATTGTAATCACAGAGGTCACGGAGCCAGGATTACATATCTAATGTCATGCCTTTAAGAGTTAAGTAGTGTTGGACTATAGAATTATGCGTAGATAAGTGTCAGATACCCTACTGAATTTCTTGCCAAGATATCAGTGAGTGCTTTTTGTGATTTTCTACTTTTCACTCATTTGGCTAAAGTCCATATTTCTACTCTCAAATCACATACCTCCTGGTGGACAGAGCAAGGCTTTTCTTTGTACCTCTGGGAGACCTCAGTGCAACGAGTGTCAAATCCGTGAGCAGGTATCTTCTCAAGCATTCTGCAGTTCCCTCCAATGGAAAAGGTGACAGGACAGGACCAGAGTATTACTTCTTAAAGCCCATTCTAGGCTTTGCATTTCTCTTTGTAACAACCTGACATTCCTAATCCTCTGGGATATTCAGGATGGGCATTCTGCCCACAGCACTCCACACACCACTTGTATATATGTGTAAATTGAATTTTACAGTGAAATTAATCAGATGTCATGAAGAATAACAAAGAATAAATTATGAGTATCTTCACTACCTTTATAGAAACTACATTAAGATCATCAACTTAGCTGTCCCATTTTCCCTCTGCAAGCTTATTTCAACTAGATTTCTTTTAAGAAAGTGACAAGGTGCCATTAAAATAAATCAGTAAAACAAAATTGCTTGGGTTATATCACTGAAGAATTAGATTCAGAATTATCACTCCTATAACATACCACCCCTGAGCTGATCTACAGAGCTCATAGACTTTTCTTAATAAGACAACACACTGGACTCAGTGGCATCGTATTAGACAAGGGTTTCTTCTTGTGACAGTCACTGCACAAAACATCTAATAGGAATTAGAAAGAAGATTTCTTTTCTCCTTCTCAAACTGTTTAATCTGGTCTTCTTACTCAACCAAAGGACAGGGTCATCATGGTCTTCATACCCTGAACAGTATGGTCTCTTTCTTACCCCCTGAAAAACATCCACAGAGCTCCCTTAGAGGGTTTTCTCCAATTTTAATGCATCTGTTTCATTAAACACAAGACATACTCTGGTCCCAAACAGCTGATCGATTTCTGTGGCTAGAAGTTAAGTATTTTCTGGCTGGGATTTTTTTTAATTTAAGCACCGCAGAACCTCCCAATTATTTTCCTTGCCCAACCACGCAAGATTAAATGAGCCTGTCTAAGGTCATAAGAAGGGAAGCTGTTCCCAGTCCCTTCTCTCCAACCTTGGAGCCTGGTCCTGACTCAGCATGCTCTGTGAGCACACGCTCCATTCCTGCTGTCTTCCAGGGTGAGATGAATTGTACTCATCCTGTTCAAATGCCATTGGAAGCCCATGGGGTTTAAGTATATGCATACATGCCCCACTGGATTGACAAGCATGTCACAGCTTCTGCTCCTTCCAGTGCAAGGAGAAAAACACTACACTGACCAGTGTAGGCCCATAATATTTCCATGTAAACAATGCCCGAACTGTGTTATTTATGTCTCCAGAATTGCCAGCTCTACCAGAGGGAATTTGAGTGGTCTCAAATGGCAGTGCCTGGCCATCACAAGAACTAAGTACTCCATTGTCATGGAAAGAATTGTTAGAGCTGTGCTCCAGTTTCAGAAGTCTTTTTGTTCAGAAGACAGAAAAATGCAACATGTCCTGCAATCTAGACAATTCAAAGGAAACACCCTATAAATTTCTGAGAACCTACAACTGTCACTAAATGAGTGATGAGATCGCTTTTCAAGGTAATTAATAGCCCCTTTTCTTGAAAAAAAAACCCAAACCAAAATAAAACAAACCCGCCCCTGTCAGTGGTAGCCATTTTTCCTGCTCTGTTTCAGGGGCTGAAGTTTAAACCAGCACCTAGATACATGGTCCAGGACTGAAAAAATGACCTGTACATCCCTCCCTATGTCCTTTACTCAGACTCACAGAGCCATAGCTGTTGACACATGAGAATGGCTGTCGCCCTGATCGTGTCACACCGACAGTATTTGTCAGGGATGTTGCTGGTCACCCACTGATTACAAGCTAAAGTCTCAGACCTCCTGTCTCAGCCAGCAGTTACAAGTACATCAAGTAGGACAAAGGTGTCCCTTAACATCCAAATAAACCATGAGAATAAAGCCCGACTGCCTGTTGGTGTTAACAAAACACATGGAGTATTTTTATCTCTGGAAAGCTATTTCCTATTTGTAATACTACTTGAAACCCCTTCCAAGTCTTCATTTGATGTTAGTCGTATTCATATATTTTATGTGTCTTGTTTTCATTTTCCAAACATGTTTATTAAAAAATGTTCTCAGGGTGATGGCCCTTGTGGTAGGAATTTCTGTTTTGGGGGAAGAATACCAGAGTTGGAGGTTTTTGCCAGAAGGATGTGAAAGCTGAAGGAAATAACAATGACTGGGGCTAAAGATTTGTCACAGGGAGTTAGAACGTGAAAATTTACAGTCTGGCCATGAGACAGTCCAGGCTAAAGCCATGAATTTATAGGAAGCATTGCCAAAAGCTGGATACTATTATTTTACTCAAACCCTGTTTTACTTTGCATGAAAAAAAAAGAAAATGAGAATTGCCAGAGACTTTGGCTCTGCATATAGAAGAGAAAGGGCAGAAGAGCCACCTCTGTTTCCACTTCTCTTCCCATCCCAGCTGAGGAGAGGGAAGCATGCGTGACCTTCCCTGTAGAAATCATGGGAATTCAACTACTCTGAACCTCACAGGGTGAGTTTCTGCTTGCTTGGGAACTGCCCCTGCATTGAGTGCTGCCAGTTCAGGCTCTGCAGACTTCAAAGAAGCACCAAACTGTCTGGGACCCACTCACACTGACACACCATCCTCCAGCACTGCAAGAAATTTCTTCATTCCTTAGTTCTGCATCCACCAGAGGAAATGCAAGAGTTTGTGACTCAGAGGGTTGAAAACAACTGCATTGCTACAGGGCTTGTAGATTCCTGCTCCTCTCCAGATAATGCAGCCTTGAGAGTGCCCAGCAAGTCTTTTCATAAAGTGAAGGCTTTATGCTCCCTCATGCTTGTATTGTCCTAACGACCTTGATTGTTGGTGGGGTTTGTTTTTTTAATTGAATGAAAGAAAAGGGTTCTCTTCACTTTTATCTTAAAAGTATGAGGTTTGGATCTGCTGGAAAATTACTTGTGAGACCTCTGGATCTCTTACTTGCACAGAAGTAGCCACTTATATTTATTGCTTTACATATGGCCACAATCCAGCAAATCACTCAAGCATGTGAATAACTTCAAGCATGGAAGTAGGTCCCCGTGAGGCAGTGTGACTACCACCACATTAAATATACACATCAAGTGCTGAGCTTGGCTCCACCCTTGTGTTTTCCTGAGTGCTGCCATTTCTCCCCATACACACCCAACAGGCCAGGGGGCTTGTTCCTTGGGTTCCTTTCCACTTGCATAAATCTCAGGTGCAGATTTGAACTGTGGGCTTCATTGCTGGCTGCATGCTCATTGATCCTTGCCCATGCCTGCCCACCGAGGCTGCGCAGCACTGCGCTCCCTTCAGAATACATATTCTTCTTTTTTCTCTTTAATACCGAGAAAAATACGTAGTGAATTTGAAGGGGGGAGCCTTGCTGAGTTTTATGGAACTTTGTTACAACGTATGAGCAGCTCTTCTTATCACAGGCACAGAGACACAGACCCCTCGAAGGGCGGGAGCATCAGGGACAGCTGTGAGCCACCCCACCTAGGCTGGCCCTGAGGGGTGGGAGCTCTGGCCGCCTTGGAGGGTTAAGGGCCATGCCTGTCCCACTTGTTTTTCTCCCCGTAGTTTGGAGGGAACAAGGCGGCCCCAATGCCCCAGTGCCCTGACGGCTGTGGCCAGTGGCACCTCGGTGGTTCCCCCGTGGGGCTCCGCTCTCCTCACTGGGGGAGAGACTGCATCCCAGGGCATGTGGGTCGAGGGTTAGGACCGCAGAGAGCCAGCGGGATTTCGGGGGAGAGAAAAGGGGGGAGAGGAGGAAATAGCAAATACTACGTAGCAACTGTTAGACATGAAGCCGAGAGCACTAAGTGCATACCAGGATTTATAGGTGGACTTTACGGGACATTTTACTACAACCTGGGAGATGATTCATTTTTATACATAGCCTGTTACACTGTGGAGCCGCTCCAGCCGGTTAATGTTCAACGTGGACCGGGCTTGGCGGTGGGCACAAGCCCCCGGCCGGAGAAGGGGCTGCAACTGTCGGCCTCGCTCCACGCCCGGCCTCGCCACGACCCCTCAGACCTTGGGGTAGTGGGGGGAAAGCGATCACGCCCCCCACTCCTATGAGGCGTGGGTTTCACCGAGGCGGTCTGTGCGTGGCCAGCCCCTGCTTGGCCGTATGGGAGCATCCCTCTCATCTGCGGTCAGCAACTACAAAGCACAGCCCACACAGCACTCTGCATGTGTGTGCGCATATGTGTGTGTAAAATATGTATGTGTGTGTGTGCAATATATATGTGTGTGTGTATAGCCATATATGTACGTGCGCATATGTATGCGCACATAAATCTGAGGCACTTCCCCACTGCATTCCGGGTCGGTGGGGAGCCACGCTGGGCAGGAGATGGGTGTTTCCCATGCTCTTGTGCACTCGCACACAGACACACACAAGGCTCACAGGGCTCCTTCCCGGGCGCCGTTTGCCAATGCCCAGGCAGGGCACTGTGGCCGAAGAGCTCCTGGGTCTTCCTCACTGCCGTAGCGAGGCACTCGCGACCTTCTGATGCCGGCTGGGCTGCTGGGGTCTTTCTAGCTTTTTTTTTTTTTTTTTTTTTCCCCCTATTCTCCTGGTTTTGGGCTGGACATCAGTCGCGCCCATTGTCCGCTCCCGACGGCGGGCTCCAGCCGCCCAAATCGCACCACTCACCCAGAGCCCCCCGGGGACACGGCTCTGCAGAGTCGCAGCCTCGCAAAGCTTTACCTACCGAGCGGCTCGGCCGCCCCCCTCCCTGCGTGGGGTCAGGCTCCGGCTCCTGCCGAGGTTGTGCCACGGGAGGATGGATACCTGCCCCTACCTCGGTCACGCTGCCTCCCTCCCGTGGGGCTGAAGCCCGTGAGGCCTCGCTCGCACGCTGCCGCCGCCGGGCTGAAGGTGCCAGTCACGGGCTGGTGGCGGCCGTGCGGAGCCGTGGGGCCGGGATCGGGCCGATGGCCCCTTTCGGCCAGCCACAGACCGCCCTCCGAGAAGGCAGAGCAGGCGCGGATCCCGCTCTGGCGTTAACAGCGTTTGCCCGGCCCCGCCTGGCTCCGCGGCGGCGGGCGGGACCCGCGTTGCCCCCTGCACTTCGGGGCAGGCGGGGTTAGGGTGGTCACAGCAAGGGAGAAAGCGGCCAAACAAGCCACCCTCGACCCCGATCGACCAGAGGGACATTTGTCGAGCATCGCCAGACTTCTGGCTCCCTGCACGGGGGCGCGGAGCATCATCTCAGCTCTGCCCTTTCCAGCCCCGCGTATCTGCCCGGCACAAGGGGAGTCGAGCTGGAGAAAAGCGGCCTCAAATGCCTTTTTTAATTAAAAATCCCCAAACCAAAATCTACACACAAACAAAAAAATCAACATGAAAGATTCCCTTGGCGCTAAAAATTTGCAAGAGAGAGTTTGTTTTATTTCCTCTCTTTTCTTCTCCGAGAAGTAGATGCGGGCGCTCCGAGAAATTAACTCCAAATCGGGTTCGCTTTTAGAAAACTTCGGATTTAGCAATCAATTAGTCCGGCATTGTATGGAGTTTCGAAGGTGTAAATCCTTCCAAATTTCTGGATTATTGACTGTTACGCTCTATCGGGTGCCTAATATCCAGACCTACACATGTGTAATACGCGTACCAAAGCAGGCATTTAGCAAGGTAAATTATATGCCCCGAAAAAGCGTATTAGAGCCAGCGCGCCATGAGCCGGTCTCCTGTCCTCCCTCCTTGTCTTAAGCCGCGGTGTGAGAGCCCCCTCACCCCACTCGCACAGCCCCCGCAACCGCGTCCGCGGCGCCGGGGAAAGACGGGCTGCGAACCTGCCCCGCGCCCCACCGGCCTCCGCCCCCGCCCCAGCTCCGCAACGGAGTATTACTGAAACAAATAAACAAAAAAAAATTTAAAAAAAAAATTAAAAATGATCCCGCAACGCGGCTTATGGATAAAACCCCAAAACCAACAACAAACCCTTCCCCGGGCTCAGATGTCAACTACTTTCACAAGGAAGTTATACCCCTCCAAAAATGCTAATGAATCTCGTAACATAAAAAAAGGTTCTTTTATTTTATAGGTGCAAACAACTGTGCAGGTATGTAAAGATCGGTATCTCGCTGGTTTGGGAAGGCACAGGGGGATGAGCGCGCACGTACTAAAAACAAAGCGAGGAGAGGGCAGCGGGAAGCACAGAAAATAACCCAAAGGAGATACATATCTATATCTGCGCTTTATTTTGACCTTTGCGAGGCGAGGCACGCCGATCCGACGACCAGGGACTCGCGCACGCCGCCGGGGTTCAAAGTGCGGGAAGGCACCGTCCGGAAACAAAAGAAGGGAGCCTAGCTGGGACACGGCCCCGGGGCGCCATCGGCGGGGAGAGGCCCGGGCCGCCCGGGGACCCCCCGCTCCCCCACCGGGAAGCTGGAAAGGGTACGCTCCCGGCGCCGCTCCTCGGCCGCGGCCGCAGCTCCGATCAGGGGGCGGTGGGGGCTGCGCAGGCCGGCGGGACTGTGGATTGGGATGTGGATTGAGATGTGGATTAGGAGGCAGACGGCGGTGCCCTCTCGCACGCCCGGCGCGGGGGGCTTCGCAGCAGGCGGCCCGGATAGGCCTTCCCGAGAGCCGAGGGGTGAGCCAGGGGGTGCGAGCCCGTTGTTTAACCACTCTCCCCTCCCGCTTCTCCAAATAGATATTTTGTAAATTCCCCATTTCGTTGTGGCTTTTTCTCCCTCTCTCTGCGGCCTCCATTGTTTCACCGCCACCGCCGATAAGGGGAAGGAAAGCCCCCGGGAAAAAAAAACAAAACAAACCCCCCAAAAACAAGCCACAAAACAACAACCCCCCCCGCAAACTCAAAAAAAAAAAACAAAAGAACAACCAAAAAACCAAAATACAAGCCACAAAACACACCCCACCGCAAACTCAAAAAAAAAAACCCAAAAAAACCCTCCAAACTCCCCCTCAAAAAAAAAAAAAAAAAAAAAAAAACCGACAAAAAAAACCCAAAAAAAAAAACCCCCCACCACCCAAAATTTTTATTTAAGACCTAATCAAAACATTATATCTTTGGTCAAGTGGCGCAGAAAAATGATGACCCTCAAGGCTTCAGCTAGGGGGAGAAAGAGAAATTCAGATTACTCTCGAAGTGATTTATGTCCTCTCTGAGCGGTCACGTTGATTTTTCATCGTTTGAGCCATTACACAGTAGAGTGGAAAACTCTGATCCAATATTTTTCTGGTCCAGCATCGGTATATATTATTCTTCTAAACGTATATGCGTATACTATATATTATATATCTAGTACTACTCCACGCACACACATATTTTAAATATATATAGCGACATTATATATATATATATATATATTTATAAGAGAGGACTATAAATAACCAATGACACCGAGAAGAAACGAGAGCCGAAAAGAGCGTGAAGAATACCGTGCCAATACCCGCAGCGATCCACTCGCTGATTTCCAAGCCCGTCCCGCCGAGAGGGTTTGGGCAGAAAAGCTCCCTCGTTTCTTCGGCTTCTCTGACCCCCGAGGGGGGCTTCCAGGCTGCCAGCACTTCGCCGCCGTCACCCTCAGACCTTTTGCCCGCAGCCCAACGAGGAGGAGAAGGAGAAGAAGGAGGAGGAAGGGGACATTTTTGGAAGCCCCTGGCACTCACCCGGGTGAGGTGTTGACACGGTGCGGAAAAACCGAGGGGAGCGGCGTTGGGTCGGGGCGGCAGCAAGGCCGGGCAAGCCAGGAGGGGGGCCTCCCGCCTTCCCCCCCCACCCACCCCAGGCGCGGAGGTTCTTTCGCTCCTCCGACCCCCTGGCAAGAACACACAGAGGAAAAGAAAACAGAAGAAGGTGTAAAATACTAAAATAATTTTTAAAACCCCAATCACACACACAAAAAATAAGATAGACAAAAAAATACCTAAAAAAAAATGACAAGGAATTTAAAAAGGGGGTAAGGAAAATAAAAATGAAAGGGATTAAGTGAAAATAAAAAATGAGGGGGGAAAAAAGTGGAGTCTAGGGTCTGCCCACGCTGCAAATGGTCCCACGGGGGAGTACCCTGATTTCGTGTGGGGGAAGGATTTTCCTCGTGGGAAAGCACAGGGCACTGACCTCTTCCCTCTCCCCCTTCTGGTCCTCTCCCCCTCTAACCGCTGAGGGGGGAAGGAATCCCCTCCGCCGTGTCCGCCCACCCCCGGACTACTTCAGCGGCTCCTCCCGACCTCACAAAGGTGCTCAACAGGAGCGCAAAGGCCGCTCAAGGAGGAAGCTCGCCCTCACCACGGTGAGTTTCTTTCCTGCCGTCCCCTGCGCCCCTCTCCAGTTTACGCGCCTGCGGAATTTCATGGTGTATCGATATTCTCGCCGGGTCCTGCGGCTGCCCACCCTCCCGGCAGCCCCTCCTCGCCCGCCCGGGGTGTGAGCCGATGGGAGGGCCGAGCAGCAATTCATCTTGATTTGTTTCAATGGTCCAGCGATGGCAAAGTTATAATCCTGTATAATTTCACGAACAAGCAGGTTGAGAATGAATGGGTCAATATTATTTAAAACAAAACACACGAGAGCACGACCTTTCCCTTCAACGACGTGTTGCAGCACGAAGTCGCAGGAAACTCGGGGCTAACCTCTCACCCCCCGCGCTCTGCGAGGTTGCGGTTATTTGGGCTGCTCTTTGTTTCTCTTCACGTCTGAAAGGGGGATTTGGAAATAGAAATGTAATATTACATGAAGGATCTCCCCGCTGAAGGGAGAAGGTGAGCGCAGGGGGCGGCAAAGGGGATGGATCATTTTGAACAGGAGCAGTTTGTTTGCAAACTAGCTGCCTTTTTTCTTTTCTTTTCTTTCCCACTCCCTGTTCTTTAATGTAATAAAAGCTTCCTTCACAGCAGGATAAATTTATGCTCCAGATACAGAGATTTTGTGGCTGGTAATTCTCGAGGCAAACGATGTCAAATAATCCATTTCTCAGGGCTGCGCAGGGGAATAAAAGGATCCATAGGGTCCAAGCCCTGCGTTTCTCTAGTATGCAACGTTGGCGAGAGGGATATTTTTTTTTTATGTGGAAAAAAAAAAAAAAAAAGCCAGCATTTATTTACATTGCAAAAGTACTGCCCCAAGTTTCCAAAGAAGGAGGTCCAGTAACAACGATCAGTCAATCACTGCAGACTAGTTACTGCTGTGCAGCTTGGCTCAGTAAATAAAAAAATCCAGACAGAAATGTATGCTGTATATTTTACTCCCATGAAATAAAACACATTTTTTTTTTCATGTTTGCTGAAAAGTAAAACAATAATATTGTACGAAATGTTATACACAGGGCATGTTTTACATTGCAATATCAGAAACATCATTGCATCCACCAGAGGTACTATTCTAAAACTGATATTCACACAATTTTTTTAATAATTATATGTTAGAAACATACAGTGTCGCATTTAGTATATACATTCCCTTGCTCGCAAGCGAAAAAATCCTAATCGCTTCTGTGTAACATGCTTTATTTTAAAGCCTAACCTTTTAAAAACACTGTTGTGATATTACTAACAACTGCTTTTATAAAATTAATTTGACATTTCGATATATATACATCCTTTCAGTCATTTTTATGTTAACAATGCTAAACTTAAAAAATAACAAGCTTATAGTAACATTAAAATGTCATATCATATCCAGTCAAACATTTGTCCATATATATATATATGTCCTTGTAACTGTTGAAATACTCTTAGTGAAAGAAAGATCTCAGAATCGGTAGAAGGTCCTTTGAAAACAAAGGAACTATCTTATTTCAGTGGTTTCCTCTTTTTTTTTTCCTCTCTCTCTTTCTCTTTCTTCCTCACTCTGACTCTCTGATTTTTCTTCCTTTCTCTTTCTCTCTAGTGCCCATTACTTTCTAGTGAAATTCTCAGTCTCTGCGGGAAATGGGAAGGGATTCCCATGCAGTGTTTCCTACTTGGATGTTTCACACGGGTCTGTCCACTGCGTACTGGCAAGCACTCAGGTTGGAAGCAGGGTTCTGCACACTGGCATAGCCAAAACTGGAGTGCTGCTTGGCTTTAAGTCTCAGACTCGCCAAGCTCGAGTTACATGTGTCCCTATAAACATACGGAGGCGTTGGAGGAGCATAAGGACAGGCTGGCGTTGGCACTGCAGAATTCAGGGAGGGATTGCTTAAGTTGTTCAAGTTATTCAGGCTGTTGAGGCTGGAGCCGGGGACCCCGGTGACTGCAGAGGGTACCATGCTTGAAGACATACTCATGGAGGAGATGGAGTTTGGAGGGGAGAACATGCTCTGAGAAGACAGAGGGTTGACATTCATGGAGTTGAAGAAAGGAAAGCTTTTGGTGGAGAGGGAGGCAGAGGTCAGGCCCTTGGCCGCCCAGTTGTTGTATGAGTAGCCAGGGTACATGTCATCATAGGGCTGCATGAGGCCGTTAAACTGTGGACCAAAGCCGTTTTTGCATAGCTCGGCTTGCTGGTTCCTTTCTCTCTTTCTCCATTTGGCTCTGCGGTTCTTGAACCAAACCTTTGGAAACGGGGGGAGAAGAAAGGAGGGAGATGCGAGAGGTGAGTTAGCCAGGAACCACCACAAACACCTTTGCAGGTTTTCGGGGCAACAGCAGAGCACGTTCATAACTAAGTTATATATAAAAATGTGTACAAACAGATATATATACCCAAATGTAGGTTAACCTTCACTGCTGTGGAGCCCCGTGCTGGGCCAGGGCAGCAATGTGCTGCCGGGACCACCAAGCACTCCCGGGGCCACCCGGGTTTAGCAAGGTAGATTCGTGGCCCTGCCATTTCACCCTCATCCACCCCCACCCTTCCATTCCTCCCCCCCCACTCCAGTCCTCCCCCCGCATTATTTGTGATGCTCTAATTCGCGCCACAGAGGCCAACGCTTCCTTCTTATTCTCTCTCTTCCCTCTCCCTCTCCCCACCCCCTTAATTTCTCTCTTGCTTTTTTCCCCCCTTCTCTCTTGGCTTTTTCCACCCTGGAGCAATACAGGGCAAATACTAAAGTGCAAAACCCAGGGCAAATCGCCTGGAAACCCGCGGAATATTTAAGGCAGTGGTACGGGAAAGGAGAGGGAAGCCAGCAACTAATAAATCCTTGCTTCAGTTTGCTAAAGCTACAAGTTCCTCCTGCGTGAAAGCTTCCAGTGCCGAAAACTATTTTCTAAACAAACTTGTTCGACTGCTCTTGGGGGGTGGGTTGGGGGTGGGGGGGAGGAATTAAAAAACAAACAAAAAAAAAAAAAAAAAAAAAAAAAAAAAAAAAGGAAAAGGAAAAAAAATAGCCATTTAACAACGTGCTAAATGAGATCTAAGGGACCCTCCCCGCAGACAATGGGAAAACGTCCCCTTTCCCAATCCACATCTGGGTGTCTGACCCGTCGGGCAGCCGCCAACAGCAGCCTTACCGTGTGTATTGAAACCACCCCGGCCCCGGGGTGTTTGTGGTAACCCCCCACCCAGGTCGAGCAGGGCGGGGGCCGGCCGGACACCACGGGGACAGGCCGGTCTGGAGGCATCGCGCGGACCGAAACAAAAACTCCCGCAAAAGCCGCGTCGCGACCAACAGCGCTCCGTGCTCAGGCAGGACACCGACCCCGGCCGCGCCCCGCTCACTCCGCGGGGCTGCCCCGTCGCCAACACCGCCGGCCCGGGACGGAGAGCCGGCCCCGCTCGCTGCTGACCCCGGTTCTCACTGTCTCGCTTTCCTCAATCGACCTCAGGGGGAGGATTTATGTGGGATTCCCGAAAATCTGAAGGTTCGGCCCATTTACAGGCTTCTTTTTATATGCGCGTGTTGGGGTTTATTGTTTTTTATTTCCCTCCCCCAGCGCGGCGTTTGCAGGCGAGCAGGATCCGGCCGCGGCATCTCTGCAGCGCCGCGATGGTCCCATAAATCTCAGAGGGGGGGAAAGGGCGGAGAGAGACGCTCGTCGAATTGTGAAACCAAAAGAAATAGAAAATGCAAGGAAGGGCACGTTTGGGAGTGCCTCGGAGTGAAGCAAAAGCTCTTGTGTATTTTACATCTTTTTCTCATTAGAGACAGCGCAGGTTGCAGCCTGTTCCAAGTTCCTTTCTTAGCTAATGTTTTCATTAGCGTTTCGATCAAAAGGAGCGGGGCGCATTGCACGGTGAAGGCGAAACGTGCAGCAAACCATATTTCGGAGACACAGAGAGGGATCCCAGTCTGTCTCGCTCTGACAGAAATCTCTTGCTCTGCCCTGCTTTTGTGCAAAGGCTCAGAAGTTTACATACAAGCCCAAATCGAAAGCAGCTGTAAACATTTCATCCCTCCTTCCCTTTCCCCACTCTCCCTGCCCCCCGCTGCTCCGAGCTGGGGTGCCGTGTCGGGACTTACCCTAACCCTGGCCTCGGTGAGGTTGGTCCAGACGGCGATCTCCTCCCGGGTGGACATGTCCGGGTAGCGATTACGCTGGAAGGTGGCCTCCAGCTCCTGCAACTGCTGGCTGGTGAAGTGAGTCCGTTGCCGCCGCTGCCTCTTCTTTTTGGAGGGGTCCTCGGGCCCCGCATCCTCATTCTTGCTCTGTTGGCTCTTATCTTTCTCTGTAAGGGGGGCGAGGGGGGGGGGAACAAAAAAAAAAAAAAAAAAAGGGCGGAAAAAGAGGACTCCTCAGCCTCCTCGCCAGCGGCTGGGGAAGGGCTTGTCCCCAGCGCTGCTGGATCCCGCAGACTGCCCCGAACGCGACTCGGCGCTGTAATGATTAACCCGCGCCGGCCTCCCGCCGCCGCGGCCCCTCCGCGCCCGCGGGCACTCACGAGCGGCTCCTCCCGGTGGAACAGCCACCGTCGGGACAGAGGGACGGAGCCGCCTCTCCTTATGCAAGCTTTCCGCCTATCTGTATCCATATTATTCTCCCATCTGCATACAAGTAATCCTTATTATTCGCCTGCCTGTATCCGTGTTATTCGCCCGCCTATAACAATATTCTTTGTTGGTATATACCCGTATTCTTTGTCCATCTGTATGCATATTACTTGCCCATCAACTCCCACATTATTTGCCAATCTGTATCCATATAATTTTCCCAATGGTGTACATACTATTCGTCTACCCTTACACATGTAATTATCTTTCCTATACGCCGGCACAAGCGAAAAACCACGAAACATATCTCGGCTCGGGTGCGGGGCGCTCCCGAACAGAGGGGCGGCGGCGCATCGCGGTCCGCGGGGCTGCCGGGGCCGCCGGCCTGGCAGGGTCGGAGCAGTACCGGGCGGAGGGGCGCTCGTCGGGCTCGGGTCCCTGTCGCTCGCCCCCTCTTACCTGCGGCCTCGGGGCTGGAGGTGTCGGAGATGGTGTGCACCTCCAGCCGGTGCTTGGCAGACTCCAGGGAGGAGCGCCCCTGCCCCGGCGCCAGCGCCGTCGCCATGGCCAGCGCGGGCTGGTGGTGGTGGCAAGATGATGAAGAGGAGGAGGAGGAGGAGGAGGAGGAAGGTGAGGAGGAGCACAGCTTATTCCCGGCTCCCAGGCGCTCCAGGTTTAACGGGTCCTTCATGCAGTTCATCGGCAGAAGGACGCCAAAGTCTACGTGCGCGCCTGGGGGGTCGATAGGAGAAGGTATGCGTGTGTCTGTAGGTGCCGGTACGTGTAGGAGCGTCCACGCGGCGCCCCCTCCGCGGGCGCGGAGCAGCCCCGCGGCTGCGGGGGGTCAGGGTTGCCAGAGGGGGAGCCGCGGCTGGGCGGACGACGTTCGACTAGCGCCCGGGCGGCACGGCAAGCCTCGGAGCCCCCGCCGCCCGGGGGGACGCGGCGGCGGCGACAGGCGAGCGGAGGAGTCCGGTCCTGTAAGAGCCGTCACGGCGACACGGCTGCTCCCCGGCCGGCGGCCCCCGGCCCGCCGCGGATCTCCGCGGGGCGGGGGCGGCGAGGCGCGGCGGCGCTCCGCGGGGCGCTCCTCTCCGCTGCCCGCGCATGGACCCGCGCCGCGGCCGGCCCCGCACCGCATCAGCTCAGCCGCTTCCCTCTTGGCCTGACATCTTAAACCGGCGGCGGCCTTCCCCGCGCCGCACGTCACCCACCCCGCCTCGCACCGCCCCCGCACCGCCCCTTCGCCGCCCGCCCCGCCCCGCCCGCGCCCCGCCCCGCTCGCGCGGCCCTCCGCGCCCCGCGCCGCCCCCCGCGCTCTCCCGGTGATGGGCACACCCACCCCCTATCTCAAAACCCCCGCCCGGTTTGCCCCGCGGGTGGTACCCACGCTCGGAGAGCACGGCCTCCGGCCGCCCCTCACGGGGCACCCCGTCGGGGCGGCCCGGGTACGTCCGCTCCGCGCCTCGCCGCACTCGCGGACCCGCGGGAGTAAGGAGTGGAGAGCTCGGCATTAGCAGAGGCGCTGCAGCAAGGAGGAAGAAAGCGGGGAAGCCCCGAACTCGATTCCTTTCTTATGAAGAGGGTGGAAAATAAACGGGACGGGGACGCGGCCGGTTAGACGGCGAATCTGGGACAAAGATAGCTAAACACAAGCGACAACAACTTCCCCTCGCCCGCGTTCTGGTCTTCCTCTGCCCTCACCGAAGGCAGAGAACATGGGGGGGAAAATCCCCTCCTTGGCTTTGCCATTCCCGCCCCTTCCTTGCAACAAGCTTCAAAAAGCGAGCCTCCAAGGAGGCTTTTCCACCCTGGTTTTACAACTTACTCGCGTAGTTATCCGCGGGATCATTCTTCCCTCCCGGCGTGGATCCGCAGGGACAGTCCCGCCCCCCCTCAGTAGTCCACGAACTAGCGCCCACACAAGTCTTTCACAGAGTTTGGCCAAGTCCCACACCGGGCCGTGCGCCGGCTCACAAACTTTTCATACCCCTCTCCGAGTCTTGGGGGCAGGATTTGACCCCTCGACCGGGCAGCGGCAGTAGAGGACGGGCTGCCCTGTCCCGCGGTCTCCGCTTACGGGACCACTCATAGCTCAGGGGCGAGGCTGCTGTGGACCCGCGTCTCGCAGGAGGAAGGAGAAGCGGGGCTATTTCACGCGCGAGTAAGGCGGTGGCAGGTTGCCCTCCCGTGCTGGTCAGTTCCTCCTGCGGCAGAGGAGTCTGTCCCCGAGCCCCAGCCCGCAAAGCCGACACTGGTCCAGGGGAGTCGTGGCTGTGGCAGGGTTGGGAACCAGAAGGAGCCCAGGGGCAGGAAATGCAGGTTTGAGTCTCTATCATCAATTTATCCGGCCCGTCGATATCGAAAAGTTACAGAAAGCTTCCCCTTGATGTAGCTCTTTACACCCACATCCCAACACCCAAACTTTTCTGTGTCCCGTTCACGTCCCGTCCGCCATACCCCACCCCCACCTCCCCGCAAGGGTCTTCCTTAGTCGCTGATTCTTGTTCAAGGTATGTATCATCCATTGCGATCTTAGTTATCGCTAAATTATACATATTACTTTCGCAGCCTGTTAGTAAAGAAGGTTAAATTAATTTACATTCTGCTCATTATCTGGTGTTTAAATGACGTGTTTTTATCCCTGAGATTTGGCAAAGAATCTCTTTCCTCAGACCCCACAGCGTTTCGATGGAGACAATGCTCTTACATTTGTAGTGGATTTTAATCTGATAAGACTCTAATTTGCTTAAGTCTTTTAAATAGGGGGTTTAAAATGATTCTAGCCGTTTTCTTATTGAATTTCCGCTAATTCCCCAAAGATCATAAAGTATATGTGTAAAGTAAATATTTCCTCCCTTTGCACCGGCAGCAGATGACCTATAACTAAGTCAATATGAATCCAGCTCCATTCTGCACATTTTGTTTACCAATCATATCCCGGATTCTTCTTAACCTCTCGCTGCCTCCGTGGTCCCGTACCCAGAATCCCCCCCTCCAGCATTTGCCCACGGCGGGACTGTGCCAAGACTGCGGGCAAGGGGCTGCCACGGCCTCAGCCTCGCTGCGAGGGGCACTTGGGAGGGGGCGCTGCCCTTCTCCAGCCCCCAAATAAGGGTTCCAACAAGTCTGCAAAGCCCTGGGGAGGGGAAGCCAGAGGGAGAAGGGATACAGTGGTATCTCCTCCCATCTTTTTTTTTTTTCCAAACGGGGAAACGCAACCCTGTCGCAGATAACACCCATCACCACTTTTCTTTTTTTTGCATTGATTTATTTTTCGTCATTTTGGGGCAATGCTAGCTTCTTCTGTCGCGGCTCGAAACGAAAAATCCCTCCCGCCTGCGTGGCGCAGAGTGCTTGTTACGCGCTTTATGTCCTCGCAGGGAGAAGCGCCTGTACCCACTCGCCGTAGCCCTCTCTATCCCGGGACATGTGGTGTGAGCAGGCAGTTCCTGGCGCGCTCCCCCAGGGAACGAGGAGAGGAGGAGCAGGGCCCGGCCACTGCACCGCCCTCCCACACCCTCCCTAGCACCAGCTCCGCGTCTCCTAGACGCGGGCGGGATAGACCCTCCCGCCGTCCCCGCGCTCCTAAAAGAGGGGCACAGCACTGACCCGGGCCCTGGCAGCCCAAAGGGAGAGGCTGTCGGCATTTCCTAACGTGCCTTTGATTAAAACTCCCCCACCCCAGGCAGGAGGGGAGCTACCACACAGCATTAGTTGTCATGGTGACCATAAATCACGTAAATCCAAAAATACCCACCTATAATCTGAGATGAAGCTTTTATTTCCCAAGTGAAATAATATTTTAAAAGCTGTCAGCCAACCGAAAAACAACCTAATTGTAGTCACCCAGGTAATATATTAGCGGTAAAGGTTTCAATTAAAATGTCAAGTGTTTTAATTTTTTTTTTTTTTTTTTCTGCTGGAAGCTCCCATCACCTCTTCGGTTCGGGTCCTGCCCGCAAAGCAGTCTCACCCGCCCACCGATTGTCCGCGCCTGCTGCGTGTAGCTACCACCACCGAAAAAAACCCAAACATTTGGGGGAATTCTTCCCTTTCCCTTTCGCGCGACGCTGCAGGGCCCGTCGGGGACGCGCCACGGTGGGCTGGAGAGCATCCGCCCGCTGCCAAAAATGGGGAATCGGGGCTGCTCCCCACTCCGATCCACCTTTTTAATTTCGTGGGGTTTTGACGGTGAGGGGAACTGGGTTCTTTTTGAGTGATGGGGAATATTTAGTTGGTTGGGTTGTGTGTGTGTGTGTGTGTGTGTGTGTGTTTTGGTGGTGGCTTTTTTGTGTCTTTTTTTTTTTTCCCTTTTGAGGTGTTTTTTGACCTCACGCTGCCATCGGCAGAGCTGGCGACCCAGGACACCCGGTGTCGGCCCCAGTGCGGGAGGTTCGGGAGCGGGGCCGGGAGCTGAGAGGCTCGGCTGGGGGTGCCGGAGGGTGCCCAGACCTACTGCGGGTATTTATTGTCCCACTTTTCCTTTATCTCCTCACGAGAACTTTGTTTCTAGGCGTAATACTCCCCTAAATGGATAAATTGGTTCTTATGTAGAGTCTCTAGCTAGTCCTGTTGTCTTTTACCTTTGGCTTGTTGTCTTTCGCCTATCTCGGATTACCGGGTATTCTCCTCGATGAAGAGCCATTAATTACCCATTCAGTCAATATTAGGAAGACTACAGAGCTTTTTACATAGGATTAAGCAGACATCAGATTGTTCCGTTAGTATATTCCTACTCACGAATAAGCTTTCGTTATACATTTAGTTTTCCCTGGAGTGAGGCTAACAACTGCTGCATATATTATTCCCAGACGACAAACAGGGAGAGGAAAAATTCTATAACCGAAACGCAATAAATAACTTCTAATTTGCGCTTGACGGGGGGTTCGGGACGAGGAGCTCACCTTCCGCGGCGCCGCACAGGGGCAGCGCACCGGCAGAGTCCCTGTGCCCTGGCCAGGGGACATTCCCGCTCCACGGCGCGGGTCACAATTCCGGGGACAAATTTGGCCACGCTATGTGAAGAGAAGGGTGCCGCTCGGCTTTGCCTGGAGGCCCAGAGGCGGCAGCGACGCCTCCGCTCCGGCTCCGCCTCGGCCCCCCCGCGCTGGCTGCCTCCCACGGAGGCAGAGCCTGCGTGCCCACCTCGTCCCGAGGCTCAAAAAAGGCACCGGCGACCTTTGCTTTGCACGCTGCCGTATCTTTAGCCGGCCTGGCCGGAAAGCTGAATCAGCATTAGGTTTTAAGTTTTTGTTTTTGAAAAAGAAATGTTCAGTTACAAAATATTCGCACCATTTTTTTTTTTTTAAGCGAGAGAGTTGAAACAATCGATATGTGATGCTGAGTGATGATATAAGGCAGAATGTAATTTCAAAGTTTTGTGACGGAGGCTGCTGTTTCAGCAATACCTAGATTATCGATTAGAGGGAAGGATTCTTAAGTAGAATTCACAGAACTAATAAATCAGATAGATTATATATATACACATATATATATACACGCACAAATATTTTAAGCATCCTTTTGCTCTGCATAAAACTTACTTTAACAAACCCATCAACAACCATTTACGTATGCTGTGGGGCTGCCGAAGCATGTGCTGAAGTTTTCCTAATTTTGTGGGACTGGTCACGCAGCAGCAATTTTCCCGTCTCTCTGGAGAAACCTGACACCCGCCGGGCTGCGTTTGACACTCAAGGCTGCAATAATATTTTCATACTTTCCCATTTTCCTTTCCCCGGCGTGGCCAAGGACTCGTATCTTCTGGAATAACCCTCCCTCCCCGCACCCCATTCCCCATGGGAACTTGGCATGCCAGTGTCGTTTTGGAGGGTCTCCTACTGAATTTCGTTTCCTCCTTTCTCAAAAACATCGATTTGACCAAACAGTCGTATGTTTTGCTATTATTGCCAGTGGTTCTAGTTAGCGATTATTCTCCTCATGGCCACCGACGGTGCCTAACTCGCGAAATTACCTGACTGCCCTCGTAATTTCAAGAGCTGAACTGTGACCGGGGGGGGGGGCCGGGGGGTGTCCCCAAACGCTCCTGCTCCCTTCCCCGCCTCCCACCCAGCCAGCCCCAAAGATTAGACTTTTTGAGAAGTCAATCCCACGTACTGGCGTCCAGGTATGATAAAAAACAACTAGCACCGCACCGTTTTAAGCAAATCAAAGCCAAGACTCAACAAAACCCTCCAGTATCACGACAAAATGCCCGTGATTTCTACTCTTTACAGCAAGTCTCCCGAGCAGCTCTGGGCATCTCGGGACTTATCATTTTCCGTTGCACAGAGGCAAGGGGCTGGGGCTGCACACAAGGATTGTCCACACATCTGCAGGGATATATTTCCATATCTGCAAGGATATATCCGTATCCGCGGCCATCTCGTTTCCCTTCCCCGTAAAAGGGAACGGTTTAATGGTCAGACAACTCCGCGTTGCTTCTTGGACTCGGACGTATATTTTAATTAACGGCATTAAAGGTGTTTAGATAGCAATTTCCCCTACAGCCCGGAGACTCAAAAACAGATCGGCTGGTACGGTAACGAGGCAGGAAATTTTGCGTGTACTACAATAATCCAGGTTCATAATTGATGTTTAAGAAAATAACCATTTGTTTCTCGGCAGAGGAAGTAAAAGTTACCGTGTCAGGGAGCATATGTGGATATTACTTTTATAAATACTTAGTCGAATAAACTGACTTGGAAGGGCTCATAAATTTATTATATCAGAAAGGTCCCCACTTTCCCATTAGATCGTGCTAAGGGCTTTGATTAAGACCACCTGTTTGTCGGGAAGAAAAGGCAGGGGAGGGTAAAAAGGCCTTTCTTATTTGCAAACCATACATAAAGCAATGTCACCCTTCCTTTCCACATTATTTAACACTTATTACTGGCCGAGGGGAAAAGTGCCAGACCCTGGTAAAGCATATTTGTGCACAATTTAATATCGCGTATGTTTCCGGGATTAAAAATTATCGGCTCATAATACCTTCTCGTTTGGAATTACCCCGGATTTTGCTTGCTAACCTTCCTTTAGCCTAAGCATTTCTTCTTCTAAGGTTTTTGATGTCCAGCTAGCAAATCCTGTTTAAAGTCTCCGGAGGAGAGTGGACTCGGGAAGGCAACGTGGCCTCTCCTGAAATCACTGGATGTTATTTGAGAAATAGCGAGCTGTTTGGCCAAACAGGGTTAATACAGTATTCTTACAAGGAAGTGTTTAACCACGGGACCAGGAATACGTGCATTATTAATTCACTCTAGTTTCCTGTATTATTAATTCAGGTTTAATGTATTTTATTTAAACAAAATTACGTTTATCTTGGATTAAACAGTCTCTCGAAATTCAGAGAGCTTGTTTTCTTCTTTGTAATGTGTTTGCATTGCTGTTTTTCTTTACCACCCCTCGGGCTCGCCTATCAGACCCCCTAAAGTGGGCAGGGGAAGAACAGGCAGGAACTCTGTCTGTAGACGGGGCATTGAGGAGGTGCCTACCTCTGGGGGCAGGAGAGGGTTTTGACGGCTTGTTTACGGGCGAGGGGGTGGGTGGTATCAAAAAATAGAAAATAAATATAAATACAAGAGCGACGCTGCGGGTGTCTGAACGGCGCGCTGACACCGATACTTTTTTTTTTGGGGGGGGCGGGGGAGGGGGCGCGGCGGCGGCCGTGGGGGGGCGCGCACCGCCTTTCCCTTTCCCCTTCCCCTTCTTCCCTGTCCCGCGGGCGCGCAGCTCCAGGCGCAAGCGGCGCCCGGCGGGCAGCAGAGGGCGCGCTGGCGCCGCGCAGGCGGTCCCGGCGCGGGGCTGTCCCCGCCACCCCGCAGCGCGCCCTGCGGAGCGGCGCGGAGGGGGCGGCGCGCACCGCTGGTGCCGAGGGGCGGCCGCCCGGAGACCGCGCTGCCGGTGGGCTCCTTGCGGCCCTTCGGCCCTCTTACTGATGTCTATCTGCTCGGGAAAAAGACACTCGACGGCGGCGGGCTACACCCCAGGGCACGGGGGCACGGGGCGGGGGGGGACAGGGGAGGAGAGGTGTGTGGGTGGTCAGCGACCGACACCCGACGCTTCCCCGGGGGCGGCTCCGTCTGGCTCCACACCCGCGCATCGCTCCGCACGGCAGCGGGGCCGTTGTGCCTCCGGCCCGGCGGGCGATGGTGTCTCTTACCTAGCTGAACGCAGGCGGAGACAAGTTTGCGGCAGTTGGACTCCATTACCCGTTATCTGCAAAAGATGAAGGCACAGAAGTTTTAAAATTATTATTTTGGGATTGAAAAGTACAAAATAAACCCCCAAACCTGAAACGCCGCCGACCCCGCAACGATGCGAGCTGGAACCCGCATTTTTCTCCAGCGGTACGCTCAGTGTCCCCTCTCCCCGCCTCAGCCTCGAGTCGCACACGAGTTACACCACGGGACAGGCACAAACACCCGTGGCGGTTTCCCAGCCCCGTCGGACCGCTCGGCCCCCTTCTATCCCTCGTTATCTGGGGACGAGGAGGAGAGTCCCCTGACCTCGTGGCCGTGCGCGGGACACCCCGGCCCCGGTGGCAGGGGAGCTGTAGGGCAGCGGGTAGAAGCAGGCGCTACCCCACCACGGCGGAAGTTGCGCGGCAGCGGCTGCGCCTCCGCGCTCCCCGACCGCCACCGCCGCCTCCCCCTGTCTGAGAGGTCGGGCAGTAAAATCACAGGATTAGTGCCTGATTGAGATGTCTGTTCGTGAGATATTACAAAATTCATTATCACAGCTCTCTACTAACTCGATATGAAGTAACACAGATGGGATTTTATTAGTCCAGGCTTCAAATGTTTACTTATGATAATTTCGGGGGAAATTTGCATGTCACCATCATTTCGGTAATCTTTCTTCTTCTTCATCGCTTCTTTTTTAATGTCTGGACCGGGCGCATTATTAGCTGGTGCTTAGAAATGCGGCAGCCTGGAGCCGAGGCACGTTTGGGATGAGCAGCGCCAGCCGCAGCACTTGCCGTGGAGGGCCCCGAGGCCCCGACCCCTCCACCCTCTGCCGGGCAGGCAGGATAAGGCCGTGGAAAAAGGAAAGGAAAGGCGGGGGTGGGGGGAGGGGGTGAGGGAAAGGTGGGAGAAAGAAAAAAGAAAAAAAAAAGGGAAATGGGAAGGTGCGGTTATCGGGACTCCTCGAGGTCATATCGTGACATGGCGGTTTATATTCCAAACTGAAGGACGCCAGGGAGGAACCCCCTCCAGCAGCCGGGCCTAGCTCACGAGCAGCGCCTAAATTAATCGAGAAGGTGATTGAGAGAACCTTAAGTCTTTGCCGATGGTCCTGATTTCGGCATAGATCTCCATCAAGATTAGTCCTGCGTGACAGATTCAGCTGCCCTCCCCCGCGGCCTGCCTCTATGACTGATTTATCTCACGAGTGGAGACACACGGCTCCCCTCCACACACGCGCAATGCCACCGAGGGGAAGTTTTTCCTCTCTACTCAAATGCTGGTCTCCTCCAAGAAAAGTACCTTTCCCGGACGAATTATTATTCCTTCCTTGCTCTCAGTCGCCCATATTGCTCCTTCCCTTTCTCCTCTCCGTATCCTCTTTTAATTTTTGTTGCAAGGCACATCGCAGCACGGGGCCAAGGGGAGCAAGAAGTGTTTCCCGCTATTGTCTCCCGCCCGGCGACTCAAACGAAAGCAACTCCACTTACTTTTCCTTTTGAATTTCTCCGGGCATTTAGAATTAAATACCTCCGCACCTCCGGGCACCCACAGCCCCAGCAAACGCACCAGCTGTGCGACCTTCCCTTCCTCCGCGGCCGGGCCCGCTCAGCAGCAACCTGCTCCGAGCAACTGCAGGGCACGGGCGGGAAAGCGGTGTCAAACAGCATTATTATTTTTTTCTCTTATTGGTATCTATTGATATTCTTTCGGAAGAAAAAAAAATCCACAACACCCCAGAAAAAACGAGAGTCGCTTGGCAAGGACCTCAGCACCGCCCGAAATACTGTGGTCCATGATTTTGGCGGGAGGCTTTTCGCCAGAGGCCCGCGGCCGCTGGCTCTCAAACGAAAGGGGGTTCCGTGCGGGGCCTACCCTTTCCCGGTCGTCCTTCCGCGGGGGGTACTGTGGGGTCCCAGCCGCAAACCTCGCAGCCGGTGCGGCAGACTCGCCCGCATCGCTTTTGGGAGGCCCGAGCGCGGGCCGGCGCCGCTGCCGCCTCCCGCTCGTGTGCGCGGCTCTGCAGCGGGAAAGCGCTGCCTGCGCGGCCGCTTCCCCAGAGCCCACCCCGCCGGGGGAGGCGGGGACCGGCGCTGCGGACAAACGACGCGGAGGCAGCGCTTGTTCCCCTCGCTGACAGCCCCGCGGGACGGGCCGCAGCCGCTCGGGAGGACATCAGAGACTCGGGTCCGCGGGACCCCGTCCAGCCGACCCGCGGCCCCGCCGCCCGTCCCGGGACGCGCAGAGGCGGGACCGGCCGGGTCCACAGCCCCGCTCCCGTCCCGCCGACAGCCCCCGCGCCTCCCGCACTCACCGGGGCCGGTCGCGCTGTCCGCCCCGCTGCTGTCGCTGCTGGTGCCTGTGCTGGAGGGGGCGGCGGGGCCGCGCCGGGCTCCTGCGCTGGCTGCGGGGCCGCGGAGCCGCCGCTGGCTCCCTCCTTCCTCGGCCCTCCCGCGCCCCCGCCCCGCCCCGCCCGCCTCCCCGGGCCCTGACGTCACGCAGGCTCCGCCGAGCGCTCTCCGCCGTAGGGCCGGGCCGGGCCGGGCGGCTCCGCGGTTCTCCGCGGGCACGGGCTCAGCGGCGGCGGTGGCAGCCCTCGGCCGCCAAGGGGGCAGGGGGCAGGACGGAGGACAAAAGTCGGCGGCGGCGGCGCGGCGCCGGGATAGGTAGCCAGAGGAGAACCGAGGTGAGCAAGGACGGCCGTGGCCACTCCGTGCCCGCGTAGGGCGCGCCCCGCTCCGCCCGGCTGGGGAGGGGGGCACAAGTAACTGTGGACGAAGTTTCCCGGGCTGGGCCGGCGGCTGTCCTTGCACCAGGTGTGAAGAGGGATCGCCAAACCATTGGGAGAGGTCTCGGTTTCCTTTTTTAACCCGCTATTTTTTTTCCCCAATTTTTTCTCTTACTACTTTTTTTTTTTTTTCTTTTTCTTTTTTAAATTCGGAATGTTCTTGTTCGTGCCCGTATCGGTAGCGCAGTGCCGGGGTAGACAAAATGCTGCCGCGCCTCTCTGTTCCTCTCCCTGCATCATCTATTCACGATAACGAGAAAACGCTACCATCCTTCCCCTTTCCCCAAACCACACCGTATTGGCTCGAGGGGGAAATTTATTTTCGATTTTGCTGTGTTTTCCGTGTTAAGAACATATCAAAGTCGGATTTCTTTATTCATATAAAACTAAAGCGACTAAATTTCGCAGCATTTCCTCGGCTTTATTTATAGAGGAACGACGCGAAAATAAAATAGGCTCTTTCCTAACTCGGAGGCTACACCTAATCTCTTTGTGCTATTTTTAAATTATTTCATATTTTCAAATTAATTCAAAAGTGAATTTTAGTTATTTATAGTTGTGGGCAGGGGGATAGGCAATTATTGCTGGAGGGAAAAGCGAACTCTTGGAAGAGGCCAAGTTTTCAGCGGGTCGTTAAGTCAGAGACTCCTGCGGAAGTCCAGATGCACCCGGCAGCACCGCTGCTCCCCGGCGTGCTCAGAAAATCCTTTGAATGCGACGCCGCAGCGGCTGCCGCGCCGAGAGGAGGGGGTGTCTTCCTCTCGCAAGAAATTAAATCATGTGGGAAAATCTAGGGGGAAATAAATTAATTATTTGAGTCCTCGTCTACCTGCGTTTCTGTCCCTGGGAGTGCTCTGCCAGGTGAAATCCGGTTTCTCCGCGCATCCGAAGAAAGAGCGGGAGTGAGAGGGACTCCCATCTCCCACCTCTCAGTTGTGTTTACTCGGGAAAAGCAAACTGTTTGCGCCGGTGTGCATCTTCTCCACACGCCCAGCCCCGCTGTGCTTTGGGCAGGGAAGGCGAGGCAGGCTGGGGCGCCCGCCTTGGCAGCGCGGCCGCGGAGCGGGACCGCCCGCGGCTCACAGCCCGCCTCCGCGCCGGGCGGCAGCGGGCTCCGTCCGCGCCGGAGCGGCTAAAGTGAGCAGCTGGTGGGAAATGCAAATGGCTCCTGGAGAAACATAAGATACTGGATGATTTTCATTCCCTCCTCGAGTGTGTGGAAGGAGCTGGACATACGTTTCACGCTCCTAATCCTTCTTTTACATTTTTAGTCATACTCCTATTAAACAACTAATTAATGCCTAGAATCACCAGGGAATACATTAGACATGCTGCCGTGGAAGAGGGGTTCCAGGGTGTCTGGAAACTGTGGAGCCGACTTAATACGCGGATTTCAATTTTTTTTTTTTTCCCCTTCTGTCAAAGCAATAAATGTAATAATAGATTTCAGGGCGAGCAAAGGCCGCGGCGGCTGCATTAATAGTCTATCTCCCCCCTTCCGCCAGCGCAGTGACAACAGCTTTAACCCCCCCGAGGAGGCTCGGGAGCCCTTCCTCGGCTGGCTGAGGTGGGGGGCTCGCAGCCGACCCGCGGCCTGACTAGGACGCGAAAGACCTGTGCGAAGAGCCCTCCGTCCCGGTCCCCGCCCGGCACGCCGGCTTTCCGAAACACTTGGAGAGAGGGTCGGGGTTATTCATCGCCCTGACTGACGGAAAAGCTGTTTTATTAAAAGCTTATCGCGACTATCCGTTTGCAGGCACTTGGCGCAGCCAGCGGTGCTCCCGACGCCGGCGGGAGCCGCGGGGCTTCTCGCCAGGTGATCCCGGGTCACAACGTGGGTGAGGCGAAGGAGGGCCCGGGCTGCTTCCCTGCTGCCGGCCGGGAAGGGTTTTGCTCAGGGACGGGGGAAGGAAAAATAAAAAAAGAAACGACAAAAAAACCCCAGAGCGTATATAGCCATGACCGAACGCAGAGCCCAGCCATGTTCCGGGCAGCCCTCAGCGTCTGGCACAGGCCGCCAGCATTGGGGAACAGGCGGAAAAGGGAGTTATCCTGCAAAGTGCGCGGTGGGGCAATTCACGACCATTTACTTTCTTCATTACCGGATTATGATCTCAGCCCTCACAAGCAAACCCTCTCGTCTCCCCCCAGCTTCTCCTCCCACCTCTCTGAGCTCCTTATCTGTCAGCAAGCGAGTATGTAAATACCTATAGCTCGCTATGTTTAACACACTCAAACAATATTGATTTGTTGGGCTGCTCGAATATTTTCTTCCTGTCCAGATCTGGTTTCAAATTGCTCATTCAGGCGGTTCGTCCCTGACGCTACAATACAGTAATTGTTTTAAAAATTAAGCATTTCAAATGGACCATTTGATTTGCATATAAATTAAAATTATTATGCCTCGCGAATTCCAGTGTTTTATAATCATTTAGAAATTAGCGCTTAACCACTTGATCTGAAAGAAAATATAAATGTCTGTATTGACTTACTAATGAATTGCCTAATTAAAACGTCCCGAGTACGTCGTTCGTTAGGAAAATTGTTAAATAGGGGCACACTAGGGGTAGGGATGACGGTGCGAAACGGAACGAAGCAACCTCTGTTAACACAGAATAACATAAGCTTCACACAGTGATTCCCATATTTATTTTCCTTTGCTTTGATCTCTTACCCCTCCTCTATTATTATTTTTTTTAATTTTCTGTCTTTCTCTCTCTCTTTCTCTCTCTCTCCCTCTTTTTCTTTCTAATTTATTTTTAAAGGAAATAAAAAGAAGAAGCAGAGCAAATATCTGCCGCTTTGCTCCGAGCTTGCGGTCGCCTCTCCCCGGGCGGTCGGGATGCTCGCGGCCGGGGCCGCTCTCGGCTCCCACCTTCTCGGCATCAACCGGCTTCTGGGAGCGGGGAAGCGCAGCCAGAGCCGGCGGAGCCCGTCCTGCCAAAGAGATGCTAACAGGGCACTTACCTTCGTCATGAGACTAGGGATAAAAAGGTAGCTCTTCTTAGGAGAGGCAGTGCAAAGGAATGCGAGAAGTACAGGGGAAAAAAAAAAAAACAAGAAAGAAAAAAAGAAAAAAAAAAAGACCGGCGGTGCGAAAATCTGTAGCCTCGGGGGCTAGCCAGAAACCCCTTTCATTTCAAGCACTTATTGATTTGCTGTTGTCATCTTTGGCGACGCAGAAGGACACTTGAAAGAATTTCTGATGGGGCTCTGATCTGAGAAAGGAGGTGACCTGACCGGGCTCTCACCAAATTCTTAATTACCACATCAACTGCCTTAAAAATAAAATAAAATAAAATTTAAAAAAAAAAAAAAAAGATGGAGGGGGAAGGTTAGGGGGGCAAGAAAGGGGAGGGGGGAGGAGGGGGAATATTTAATAGCAACAGAGTTTGCTTATCCGAACTTTTTAACCTCTTAGAAACTCTCCCACCGCTGTAACCGCAGCCCCATACCGAGATCCCGCCATCCTCGCCCGCCCCAGCCTCCACTCCCCGCAGCCCCGAGCTCTCGGTCCCCCGGCGCAGCGATCCGGCGAGCCCGCGGGCGTGGAGCAGCCGCGGGGCGCTGCGCAGGGGCCAGCGCCGTGAAACCACGCTCCCGCCCGGCGGCCAAGTCTGAGCCGAAGAACCCCGAAGCCCTCCTTTCCTTAGCCCGGACCGAAAGCAGGTCTGGGGAGCAGCCCTCCGCGGGTCGGGGAGACCAGCCTGGGAAGGGAGCTGCTAAAGAAAACACTTCAAATGCAGCAGATCTCAGAGGAGAAGGGGAGAGAGGTCAGGACAAGGGGTGGGGGGGGGTGGGAGAGTGTGTGCATGTGCGTGTGTTACACTCGGCCAGACATGCAAGCCTGTGATTTGTCTGCAGCCAGCTGTTTGAGTGTCATCAAAACTAGATGTATACACGTTGAGCAGGGGAACCAAAAGGAAAATTCAGATGAGGAAATCAGCATGAAAGACATATTGTTGAAGGCACTGAAAGGCA
Organism: Lophotriccus pileatus; assembly: GCA_035583135.1. Taxonomy (NCBI): domain Eukaryota; kingdom Metazoa; phylum Chordata; class Aves; order Passeriformes; family Tyrannidae; genus Lophotriccus; species Lophotriccus pileatus. The sequence goes on from JAWWES010000133.1 coordinate 26,415,107, forward strand.
AATAGTGTTTGGTGTTGCTTGTACACAGGCATACAATGCTGACAGATGACAGCAGTGCACTTGGCTGAAGAGAAATACATTGCCTTCATCCCACATTGTGTGCACACACATGCACATTCCTTCTTCCTGTTCTGGCTTCTGTTTCTGCAGGACAAAGCAGATCCCATCTTTTAAAAGCATCATCTTCCCCACCACACTTACTTTCTTTCTTTCTTTCTTTCTTTCTTTCTTTCTTTCTTTCTTTCTTTCTTTCTTTCTTTCTTTCTTTCTTTCTTT